>OY997588.1:147622741-148822741 GCA_963921825.1 Erodium maritimum
TCTCTCTCTTATTTTCAATATCCACTATGATGATCAATCTAATAGTGGATATTTTTTTTAGATAAGCGCTAAAATTTTATTGATGGTCATTCTTCAAGGAGGAAAATCCAAAAAACAAGTACCATGATTACAAAAATCTCCATAAGAGAAAACAGGGAACAAACCCTTAACAAAAAAAAACGACCAGAATCATCCAGCCAAAACTACTTCCTCTAGTCTTCCTCATACCACTCGTTATCCGAGGTCGGTACAGTGAAAGTCTTCTGATTGAAAGCTCGAGTCTTTGACCTGATAGATTGGGTGCGAGGAAATTGGACTTAGGACGTCCTTTACGGGCCTTAGTCGCAAGGGCTTCCTCCACCCACCCACCCATCGATCGATTGCAAAGCTTTTTGGGACACGTTCTCAATGGATGGAAGCTTCATGCCAAATACTTTATAATCCGAAAGATATGGGGGGACCAAGCTCAGGCGTTTCAGAGACTTAACTAGGACATCCTTCCATGGGCCAGACTGATCTATCGGACGAAAGGACCCTTCTCTAAATCCATACTACCCTCTAACTGTCCTCCTTCAAATGAAGTTGAAGATGGGTTAGAATGAGTTGGATTCAAAACAGGCCCAACCTCCTGAGACCCCCCCTCCTATTGGGCTCAGCCCACCACTACCCAGCGCCACCATTTCACGCGTTTCTGAACCAGCAGCAACCAGCTTGAGCGTATTGGAACTAATGCCGACTGGGCTTGAATGATCATGGCCCAAATGAAGAGGACCAACCTGGCCCACAAGTACACAAGCCGGCTCCGGTCCATAACGAACTCCGTCTTCAACCTGCTCAACCACAAGAATGGGATCACGAATCGCTTCGTCTGTACAATCAGGACGCTGCGAATCCAGTTGAGCCGAGATACATGGAATCAATGGACTAATCTCAGAAGATTTTCGAGAAATTGAAAATTGAATCTGAGATTCGCTTCCGTGATTAATGGAGGAAGTCCCACTTGGAGACGCAACTCCTCGCCGACCAATCTCATCTGCGGGGGCCGTGTCCGACGTGAACACTTGAACCTGATTCTCGTCGACTGGTTCTGCCGTGGGTAACTGAGCTTCCCCACTCCGTTCTCCCCCATTATAGTCGATCAACCCAGTTGAAACAGAGCTTCGTTTCCGGGTAACCAAAATAGAGCAAGTGCTCTGTTTTTCACAACCCACATAAACACATTCTGGCGAAGCTTTCCTCGGAATCCCGCAACGAGCAGTGGCAACAAAAAGCACATGCCCATTAATTTTGTATCCGTTTAAGCCTTCAATTGCCTGATCCGCGGCGACCTTGGAATCAAACCGAATGAATCCAAAATACCGACCTTTAAGGTTCGGTCGTTTGAGAACACATGCCGATAAGATCTTGCCAAAAGGGCTGAAGACATTCCGAGTCCAGTGTACCGACGACTCGAACAGAAGGTTTCACACGAACACTTCGTCTTCCACGAGCTTACCCAACCTCCCTGATCGATTCCGACTCTTCACTGTCAAAGAAGCTTGTTCATTCGCAATCTGGGTCGACATATGCAGATCAGACACCACAGGGTCAGCTTCCCCATTCGAAATGGGAACAGAGTCCCCGCCCGTGTTGTTCTGATCGTCCTCCCTGACTGGAACAACATTCGCAACATGATCCGGGAAACGTCGGCTCCTTGGTTGCGATAAACTCCGATGACGACCTCCACCAATTTCGGCCTTGAACCCACCTTTTACACGAGTTTTTGAATCAGTCGAATGACCTGAACATTTGCCTGGAACAACAACTTTCTTGACAGCTGCAGTTCTACTCCTTGTTTTGCCTCTGATCTCCTTACCATATCCTCCAACAATAGTGCAGTAATCACCGTACAAAGAGATTAGAGTTGAACAAAAAGATGCGAAAGAGAGGAGAGTCGGTTTCATTCTCAGTTTCCTTCTCTAAAAGTCCTGCACGCCATGGAGTGCTTTTGATGAAATAACGTCAGAAATATTAATCTAATAGTGGATAATGAACTCCAACTTTAATAGATCTAGACATAGTCTTTCTCTCGTGCTTATCTTTGACGTCTCATTTATGTAGATATGTCATTGTCGGGTCCCTAGTTAAACCGAAAACCAATTGAAAGAATAAACGAAAAAAATAGAGCTCTTGCACCTGTGTCAATGAAAATTGGGGATAACTAGAGGTTCTAATCCGTTGACAAAAATTGTATGTTGCCCTCTCCTATTATCAACTTGAAGTAACTTGAACCTAAGTTACGGATTTTAGAGTTGCCAAACTAGAAAGTGGGTCTAAAACCATGGATCGACTCGAGTCATGGGGTCATTTAGGTGCGTTTCATAGTCTCGAACAACACAATATTTGGGGTCATTGCAACTCTACAACATTCTCATTTCTTTATGTTAGCTTTGGGTAAATTCAACTCCACTATAATTCCTTGATATATATACTTTTCTTCTTTTTTCTATTCATAATAGAAACACACATTTTATCAACAACAAAAAAAAACACACACACACACAACCCTACTCTAAATATTTGATTTTACGACATATTTTTTTTCCTTTTTCCATTGTGATTTGAATTATTTAACAATACCATAAATTAAAATAAGTGAGATTGCAAGGTCTTTACAAAATATTATTCATTTATTTAATATGTCCCGTTATCAATTTTGGGCTTCTGTCTAAAACTTTACCTAAAATTGATAACTTGTTCACTATTGTGGCTTTCAAAAATCATCTTCACTATAGTTTTGAGGGAAAAACTCCAAAAAAATTTCCTTGTAGTCTTTTGATATTCATTTTTTTTGTAAAACTCCATTAAACTATTAAAAATTAATTTCTGATATTGACTGAGATATACTTGAAATTACCAAACAACCCTTACTAAAGCTAAAGTACAAAAACAATATATAAAAAAGGTTATTTTATAATTTCAAATATATCTAGAAGTTCTTTTAAGGTTTTATGAGAAAAAGAGTTCAGTAAACAAGGATAACTTAGAATTTGGCATAAAACATAATGAGTTTTTATAGTTTTCCCTAGTCATCGAGATAATATTATCTCCTATTTTCCACTAGCATTAGCAAACGAAAAAATGTGAAATATTTTTGTCCGTCTCTATTTTTCCACGGCAGTTTGTAGCTTCCAGTAGGTTCCTCTACCAAACCACAAATGTGAAATGTGTGTAGGAATCCACGTTGGTTTTACGCGGATACTTCTTCTCCTTCCTTTCTCACACTCTATTAAACCCACAGCTCGCTATCATCGAAGCCTCAGCTATCACTTCACTTCAATTTCCATCGTATCGATCTCATTTCAATCTCCCGGTGAAGAAATGGCAGAAACTCAGGTAATGGAAGCCGAGACTCGCGACCTGAAATCCCTCTTCGGCGACTTCCTCTTCCGCAACAATGGCGAGCGGGTAATTTGAACTGTCCAATGCGTCTGCTTCGTTGGGTTTAGTTTTGGTGATTTTCATCCCCATTTTCTCGAGAAACGCAAGGGTTTTTCAACTCAAAAGGATTATAATTCGATCAGCTGATTTATATGCTTTTAATGGTAACATTGATTGTGTGGACAACGAAAAGGGTATTGATTTTATTGATTTTCTGATTATCTGCTGTTCTGGTGACGAATTTGAGATCTTGGTTGGGTTTTTATCATAAATGCAAATGAAATTGGTCACTCATACACAAGAAAACTTGGAGAAACTTGTAATATTTGTTTGATCCGCACATGTATTTTTATGCTATGTTACTCTACAAAACTCGCAGTGATGTGATGTGTGACTATCTGTTATTTGCAGGTTAAAATTGACAGCTTAAAGGGGAAGAAGATTGGGCTGTATTTTTCAGCATCATGGTGTGGTCCATGTCGGCGCTTTACTCCAACCTTAGTGGATGTTTATAATGAGCTCTCCCCGAAAGGTGAATTTGAGATCATCTTTAGTTCAGCTGATAGGGATGAAGAGTCCTTCAATGGATACTTCTCCAAGATGCCATGGCTTACTATCCCCTTTTCTGATAAAGAAAAGCGTGACCGACTGGACATATTGTTCCGAGTAAAAGGAATACCCCATCTTGTGATCCTTGATGACAATGGCAAAACTTTGAATGATTCTGCAACTAGGATGATTATGGAGTATGAAGCTGAAGCATACCCATTTACCAAAGAAAGGGCCGCTGAATTGGAAGAGCGAGAAGCTGCAGCTAGGAGGGATCAAAGCTTGAGGTCTTTACTGGTCTCTGGTTCGCGTGATTTTGTTTTATCAACTGACGGAAGGAAGGTCAGTTTCAATTGCTAGTAGCATGTTATTGGCTTTAAACTTCAAATGTGCTGATCCTACCTTTATGTACATAGGTACTGGTTTCAGAGCTTGAAGGGAAGAATGTGGGTCTGTATTTTGCCATATCTGCATACAGAGCAAGTACTGATTTCACTCCAAAGCTTGTGGAAGTTTATGAGAAGTTGAAGGAGAAGGGAGAAAATTTTGAAATATTGCTAGTCTCACTTGACGACGATGAAGAAGCATTCAATGGTACTTTTAAAACCATGCCTTGGTTTGCTTTGCCTGTGAAGGATAAGAGTTGCAAGAAGCTGGCCCGATACTTTGAGCTTTCTTCCCTGCCAACGTTGGTTATAATTGGGTCAGATGGAAAAACAGTTCATTCTAATGTTGCTGATGCCATTGAAGAACACGGGACTCTAGCATATCCATTCACTCCAGAAAAGTTTGCAGAGTTAGCAGCAATAGAGAAGGCAAAAGAAGAAACCCAAACTCTTGAGTCATTCCTGATTGTGGAGGATAGAGATTTTGTCATTGGGAAAGATGGAGCCAAGGTAAAAAAAATCTAAATTCTCATTGCTGAATACACCAACTGAGTTACACACATGAGCATTGGGTCAAATTGATTTTACCTTTCATGAAACATCTTGTCCCTAAGATGGGATTTTTCTGGATCATGAAGCTTTTTTTTCCTTTCATTTCAGATTCCAGTCTCCGACCTGGTAGGGAAGAACATCCTCCTCTATTTCTCAGCACATTGGTGCCCTCCATGTCGCGGCTTTACTCCTAAGCTTATTGAAGCCTACAACAAGATAAAGGCAAAAGATGGTGATTTTGAAGTGATCTTTATTTCTAGCGACAGGGACCAGTCTTCCTTTGATGAATACTTTTCAGGAATGCCATGGTTGGCACTTCCCTTTGGGGACAAGAGGAAGGCAACTTTGAGTAAAAAGTTCAAGGTTAGAGGCATACCTATGCTTATAGCTATCGGATCAAGTGGCAGGACTGTCACAAAAGAAGCCAGAGATGTCATTATGAAGCATGGCCCAGATGCTTATCCCTTCACCGAGGAGCGCATAAAGGAGCTCGAGGCAGAGTTGGAGGAGATGGCAAAGGGGTGGCCTGAGAAGGTGAAACATGAGCTCCATGATGAGCATGAGCTTGTGCTCACTCGCTGTGGGATGTATGGTTGCGATGGATGTAGTGAAGATGGGAACACGTGGTCGTATAGATGTGTTGACTGCAACTTTGATCTCCACCCCAAATGTGCTCTGAAGGAAGAGAAGGATTCTAAAGAAAATGAAGAGGAAAATGGTAACAGAAAAGAAGGTTGGGTCTGTGATGGAGAGGTCTGCTACAAAGCTTAACATGTTTGTACTTTGAAGCAAGGCTTTGAAATGGATTTCTTTCCCTTCATTGCGCCTCTGTTTATGTCATGGCAGTTCTAGCTTTAAGTTGCTATGTGGGTGATGAACTTAAGCTTCTATTGTAGCTGTAATAGTGTCTTAGTATTTCTCTTTTATCAGGAAATGGTTGTAAATAATGCTCATCACAACCCTTCAATAGTCCCTTTTTAATTAACTCAGTGATTTTATCATTTCAATATGGGGTAATTACAGTTCACTATACTTTGTATTTTTAGCGGTTTCGAATTCACTATTTTCTATTTGGGATAATTGTCAAAACATGCACTTATGTTTCGTCCACAAACGAAATAGTGCACAATGTTTTGTCCACGTCGTCTGGCTACCCTTATGAATCGTCCACACACTTTTGTTAGAAAAGTGTAACAGCAGAACCTGAATTGACAATTTTTCCCTTTTGGTTTGAAATTTAAAAATAAGAATTTCGTCCAAAAAAATTGAGTGGTAGAGGATTGTTAGGGCAATTTCGTCCAAAAAAAATTTCAAACACAAGCACATGATAGCACGTGAGGCTACAGATTCAAATATTCTGTTAATTTTACTGACAGAAGTGCGTGGACGATTCATAAGGGTAGCCAGACGACGTGGACAAAACATTGTGCACTATTTCGTTTGTGGACGAAACATAAGTGCATGTTTTGACAATTATCCATTTCTATTTTAAACCACATCAATTCATCTCAATGAACTTTCCATAATTTGAGACAATGAAAATATCCCTAATTTATAAAAACAAAAAAAGTAAAAAAAAAAAATCATACAGACGAAAATTGTAGACTTTTAAATTTTAATTTTGCTTTTTTATATAAGTTTTTAATAAAGGAAACTTTTGTCAACAAACTTCATCGGAGTGAAGTACAACACAGTAAATTGAAAATAGCTCAATATACTTTACCCCTTTCGATATACATGATTCGATTCTTGGTTTGATGGTCAGGTTCAAGTCACAATCATAGATTAATATGGGAATTCAAGTTACTACAACTGTATTAAAGTACCCTTCAACAGAGAAAAAATCACTATAAACCAGTGAAATCATTTATTATAACCAACCTTTTGGTGACAATTAAGTTACAAACTATCAATAGTAACACAACAATTTGATTATGTTACATATGCTACCTGCAGTTCCGATTCAATCTTAATCAGCATCCAGGTAATATTTCTTACAACCTTGTAAGAAAGTACCTAGCCCGAATACTATGAAGTTGCTAATCCATACAAACATTACATTTTATGCACACATATATCTCCGTTTTGTTGGCATTGCATCTTACCCGGGGTGTTGGATGTGCTGAATGGCAATCTTCTTCCTATTTGTTGCACCATCAAATCATTTGAAGCCTCCTTTTCATAGCTCATGAATGCACCCATTGCACCGAGAAACCCTTCATGCCTCAAAAACATTGCCTTTGCCTCGCCTTTTGACCTGAAGAGTTTCATGTAATATTTATAAAATGCATGCAACAGTAATTGTGTCCATTGTCTCCAGAACTAAAGCTCATTTAGTTACCAGAAATCAACTGCAACAGCAATAGTGTCCATTGTATAAGCTTGTTCTCGTATGAAAAACCCGCCAAAAAATATTCGTTTGAGCCCAAACCGGAGTGCATTCAAGTAAGCAATCTGGGATAAAGTGGTAACATGCAACTGTATCAGAGTTACTATAAGGTTCTTCAGAAGGAAAGAAATCTGTGTAACTGACCTGTCCAATATTATTCGATATCATTCTTAGGAGGGATCGAGAGACATCTTCAGGTTTGTAATCTTCAAGCTCTCTGTTGCCAGAAATTGCCTTGCCAAAGCTAGAGGCAATAGTAGTTGATGAAAGACCAATCTGTTATCCGTAATAACATCTTAGAACCTATCACCATTGTCATATGGGAAAATTATAGATGGTTAACCCCAACTTAAAAACGGATTTCAAACCTTCCCAATTTTTGAATATGTACACATTGCTCTTTTTGTCACAATGACAAAAATGCCCTTTGACCCTAATTTCAAAAAGTACCATTTTTGTTTTTAATAGTTTTATCTTTTAAGTAATCTTTTTACATCTACTCAGCTATTTTGTGCATCTAACCAAAATATTTTTGGTAGTTATGAAGTCTTTTTTAGACTAAGAGCATCTCCAACGCTAGTCGGTTCACTGGCGTTTTGTTGCTGGCGGAGAGAAAACGCCGGCGGCTAGCTGGCGTTTTGCAGTCGTATGGGTGCTGGCGGTTTGTGCCGTTGGTAAGCTCACCATTGGTGCTAAACGTCGGCGGTTGAAAAATTGTGAAGAAAATAGCACGAACAGTCAACCACTAGAGGTTGCTGACTGATAGTGCTGGTTGATAGGAAATTTAAAAAAAAATCATTCAAATAGTCAACACGAACAGTCTACCACTGGAGATGCTCTAAGGTCAAGGGCATTTTCGTCATTTTAACCAAAAGAGCGGTGTGTTAATTTTTTAAAGTTGGGGTAAGTTAAGCATAAAAGGTGTTAAGTTGGGGATATCTATCTGTAATTATCCCTTATCATATACAAGATTCAAACAATTTCGCTCAACGTCCCATCAAGCAATATACCTTAGAGTAGTCTAACCCCCCATAGATGTCTCCAACAAGCATGTCTATCACTCTATTATTTCCCCGGTGACTCATCTCCAGCAACTCATCAAAACTGAAAACAGAGTAAACTTTAAGTTCCTATATGATACAGATCATGCCATGATTAGATGGAAGCTATGATGAATCAAAATGAGAAAAATCACCTCTTGCACTTTGTTAGAAGCCTTCCCAAACCCCAAAAGGTTCCGCCACCAACATTAGTACCACTGACTCGCTCAAACTTGCCATCGCCATCCACCTTACAAAAGAACAAAACAAAGAATCAACAAAAGGTTTATAAATGGAACTAAAATGATAAATGAAGTGATAAGAATACCTTAATTATGCTCACACCAGAACCGATATTAACGAGGAGGTATGGGAACAAATCATTGTTGATCTCCACATATTCCTTCTGACCATTCAGGTACGTATAAGCTTCTTGGTGGACTGCCTACTCAAATAACAATGGCAATAACAATCAATCTTTGTCCCCAATCATTATCATTATTATTAATATCTCCTTATAGCATGTCAAATTTAAAGACTACCAACATTAATTAATGTTACAGAATGTTGTCATTGGAGGAAGAATTTAATTTTTTTTCTTCCTTATAAATTATATGAGAGTGTAAATAGATTATGAGATAACTAAAATTCATAGTGTTTAGATATTCAACCTTAAGCAGAAAATTTGCTCCAGCCACAAGAGAATCCATTTCATCTTCCTTATCAAGGCATATTCCAAGGTTTTCTTTGAATAGGTCTGAGTATTTGTGTGCCCCGCCTCCTGTGGCCTTTATGTGGATAACAAGTAATTGGGAGATTAGCATATTTCAAAATTACATTTCAAGAACTCTAATGCTATGAATTTACTTTGCAATAACTATCTTTACCTTGACGGTGATCTTGTCATTGATGGGAGTTTTGAGATGCTGACAACCTGAATTCATCTTCATTCATAAGAACATGATGCACAGTAGCAGAATCATTATTTTGAATAGAGAATGCATCGGAAAGAAACTTCAACCCTAAACAACCTGAATTAATTGGTGGAAAATTGAATGCTTTTTGATGACTCATTTGAGGCTCCTATAAGTTTTATTTATATTTCTTCGCAAACCAAACAAAGAATATTCATACACTTTCTGATATTACATTCTTCAGAACCAAATTGAAGAATTCCAATTCATAAAGCATAGGAAATAAAACTGTAAATAATGAGATACTCCAATCCCACAATGAAATATAAGAAATCAAACTTCTCATAAGGCGGTGCTTAACATGCTGCTTCAAGACTTTTATGATGAGCGAATTAAAATGCTCATCAATGTTGTTTGGTGTAATCAAACTTGTTGAACAAAATCTATATAACATCCGGTTTTAATTGTCGGCACAACCAATTATACGGCTTGATCAGGTAAGTGGGTAGTAAATGCAACTTAATTATTTTAACTACCCCACAAGGTTAGCATATATGTAAAACTAAATGCATAAGCACTCTCGTTATTAATAACAATAAATAAACACATAAAACTAAAACCTGCCATAATCATTACATACCGGTACCACCAAGGTGCAGCCTTTTGGAACTAATGAACTGTATGCAGTCATTTATCTTGCTTGTCTCGAATTTAGCAAAATTAAGCCTCCCTAGAGGAGGGAATTCTGTATCCCCATCTGGAAAATCCGTATTCTCCCTTTGCCCCTTGTCTACATCCACGACATCGCTCTTTCTCGAGAAGTAGACCAACTTGATGAGTGAGCCTGCCAACGACAGAAGCCTTCTACTCAAAACAAATATAAGCAGGTCACACAAAGCTTTGGAAAGAATATTGTGCAGGATCCATAGAGGACTTATTGATTGGGAATTATAACAACCAATTTGTGAAATTCATGGGTGAAACAAGCATGACCCTATGCGTGCATTCCTATGAACTTTGAAGTAAAATCAACAAACACCCACCTCAAAGCTTGCCAACAAGACAGATAATCCGAACTCACAATCAATTTTCAGCTCAAGTAAATTTGCAGGCAGAGCATAAAGACTTGAACTTTACACGACCCACAAGACAAAAGATCGACACAGAAAGCATGGTGATTCAGATAAAACCAACCCAGATTGCAGAACCATTTTCGGAAACGAAATCGCACAGATCGAATTCTAGAATGATAAAATCTCAAAAGAGATAAAGTTGAAGAAGAGCACCTCCGATATCCAAGGCCAAATGAGAAATTTGATCTTCGGGAGTGGAAATCGAATCCCTTTCCGGGAAAATTTCTTCGATTCCGACGAGTTCGGGATCCATCTCTCGAGTCTACTTTGTTTCTTCCACCGGTGTCGCTGTTTTTGTTGCAGAAACAGGTCAAAATTAATGTATGTCTCCACCTAATTCCTCACCCATACAGCATAATCGGGTGGTTTATTATCCCAATACAAAACCAATCGCTTCACTTGGCGGCTGCGACACTTCTCTCTTTTATCGAGCACAGAATGTACTGGCTCTGTCTTTCCCACCGTTGACTTTCTCAAGGCCTGACTTTTTGACTTTGACCAAAACTGTAAATTTCCAGTTTCCTTGTGCAGGTCATCCATTTTCTGAAACTGGAAAGGTTGTCTTTAATTAACACCGATCTGAAATTGTACTCAATAAGAATGCATCCTTATATAATGTGTTTAAAAACTTGAGATCCAGATTTTGAAGTGCACATGGTGGAGCCATATATGATATGGGCGACAATATCACTTCAAGTGAGTAAAATAATGATGAACGTGTTCAGTGCGAGGCCAGCTGCAATGTTAAGGGAGAGAAAATGTTCATAATCGAGTGATGCAAGGTAACGAATGTCTCTATTTAATTATCATACACATGTGGATAGATAAGGTTGTACTAAAATATTAGTGGCCGTATGAGATGCAAACACATGGATATTAAGTTCTTATGTGACTGATATTTATAATGTCCTCCTGACTTGAGGACTTTGTTATGATTCTATACATTTAATAACTATATAATCTAGTAGCTCTGCTATCTTCTCTGTGTGAAAATACAAGCCAGAAAGCAATTGTTATCTGAATAATGAAGTGCGAGGAGGTGGGTACGGATATAGAACAACATGAAGTGTGGTTGGGAGGGATTTCGATGGTTGAACTAGACACCCGAGGAAGGGGTTGATGGTTTTAGTGCTTACTTTGACCATGTTTGGCCGAAAAACTCTTCCTATGGACGTGGGTTGGACACATTCGATCGTTGTGGATTGTGACACCTTCGACAGACATTGAGGAGAGTCAGGAGACTATATACAAGTCAAAGTTTGATGGGATATTGAGAAACCGTCGTTAGATATTGATAAGGACGAGGAACTAGAGGGTAATGATGGAGTTGACCTATGAGCGCTTCCTGGACAATGTTTTCGCTTTGATGGTCTAGGACATGTAGTCTGTGATTGCACGACTGTCCTTGATGGTATCGGACTTAAGTAGTGATGATTTGATCCTCTCTTAATACGGGTCTGACACTAAGAATGAGCAGATATAGAAAAAAAAATGACAAGGAGTTCGACCAATGCAAGGATCGAAAAGAAGTGCTACCAATAATGCAAACCAAGATGTCTGGCTCTCCTACCTTAGTTAGGGTTAATACTTTTTTTCAGGGAGTCCACCGTCACAGAAACACCCCCATTCGATTCTTGTAGGGAGCGAGACGAGGGCTAAACACACCCTTCTCATTAGTAACCTCGAACAACTAGGTCAACTACATTTTTTTGTCAGAGGGGATACAATACGTTAGACGCTATTAAGTCTAGATGACCCCCTTATCACAAGAGAGAACATAATGCTTCACCACATCCAGATGACCCCTATCACAAGAGGGGACAGAAAATGTCATTAACACAAAATATGTGTTCATGCTGCTCCCTTTGGATGGGTATAAATATGACCGAAACTGAACCTCTCTAAACGGGCCACTATTGGAGGGCTCAGGTCCTAAGACATCTCTCAAATAGATGATGAAATGGATGGTGAGCAGGGAAGCAAGTACATAGGGCTAGAGGAACCTCCGCACTCTAGGCATACTTGATAAGTCACAAGACTCATGCATATTAGGGTTGACTCTGACAAAGGATGATACGGCCAACGATAAGGCGATAAACGATAGACATCGTCGCCTTCCCCATAAGAGCTTCCTCGGATAATAGGTGGACGGTAGGGATTTCCTGCCTATTGTTCCTCAAGAGCACTGAACCCCAAAATGCGCGCAAAGCAGACATCTTTCTACTATCCGTCCAACAACTCTATTCACACTTAGGTTCTCGTCATCGCAACACGCTTCATTCTAATGGTTTCTATATGACTTATATGTGTCAATAAAACTTTACACATCAGAAGTCGGATGCAAGACAGTTGATTCTAAAGAAGACTGCACAATTCACATGTGCTTCAACTCACTTTCATTCACGAGCGTGTCAAACTCATCTTTCACCTTTACTCACGGCTTATTTTAAAACAAATTTTATCATCATGACAACCGTATATTGAACGACCATAATATTTTTCTTTGGTACTCCTATTTTTACGTATTTGAATTTAGGGTATATGTCAAAGTTGAATTTATTGTCTTTTTCCATCTCTGTTTGTATCAACCTTTCCTCAGCAAATAATTCAAACTTAACATATCAACTCTCATTTCAAACTTAACATCTCAACTCTCATTTCAAACTCAACATAGCCAATCCAAGGCACTTCGTTACTTCCCAATCTAATTTACCGTCACACAAATATATTGTCTGAGGCGTGGCAACATCCCATTGGGCAGCAACTGACCTCTATTTCGCAGAGGGGCAAATTAGTTATTAAAGTGAACTTTGGTGCCAATTTGATACCCTCGAGATTCATCTTTTTACAAAACTCTCGCTGCCATTTCAGACTCCACATCACGCGTAGCTCTGAAGCGTTCTCATTCTGTGCTCTCTCGCGGTCCTTTCTTTGCGAAGCTCTCCAACACAGGTAATTTCCAAGCCATAAACCTCGTAGATCTGTTCTCGATCTTCTCTTGTTGTTGTTGTTGCTGCTCGATTCACGCATTTACGTTGCCTTTTGATCTTTAGTTTTTTTGCTTTCCCTGTGAAATCTCATTCTGCTGTTATGATCTATTGTCGATATAAAGTTCTCTGTCGTTGTATTATTCAGTATTCATGTAGCATTTGGTTGAATGCAGTGAATTTTGAGTTGAATTTGCAGTTTTGCTGCCTTTTCTGCTTTGATTTAGGGTTTCGTTGATGCATTTTTTGTGGTATGGTTTAGTTCTGTAGTCGCCTTGTTGTTTTAGTTCTGATCAGAGATTTTCTTTGGTGAATTCGTTTGGATCCTTTCAAATTGTTGGATTGTGTAGGATTATTTTGTCTATATAGCATGCAGTTCTAGTTAGAATCCTGATTGACCTCAATCATATGCTTCTTAATGCTTCTAAAATGATGTTGTAGGTGTTCATGTTAGAAAAACTTTCAGATCTGTTTGAAATTCTGGACATTAATAGACCAATTCTCACCTTTAGTATATCTTATTATGACATCTACTGTATCAATGCTGTATGCAGGTGTTTGCCTTGTCTAATTGTTTGTATGATTTAAATGTCATTTCTTTTCTATGAAATGTTTATTTGTGCGTAGAGATCTAGAACCCGAACGAAAAATGGGGCTGACATTCACAAAGCTGTTTAGTCGGCTTTTTGCCAAGAAAGAAATGAGGATCCTGATGGTTGGTCTTGACGCAGCTGGTAAGACTACCATCTTGTACAAGCTTAAGCTTGGAGAGATCGTCACAACGATTCCTACCATTGGTAAGAACTATTGCGGGAACTCAATTAATGAATTTGGATTATGGTTTGGTTGCTTGTGCTATTGTTGAGTTAATGAATTGTTATGGTTATCTTTTTTATGCCTTTTATGTTTTGTTGCACTACCTAACAGTAGAGCATTTATTTTGTTATGGATGAAATGTTCAGTTACCTCTCATTTGGTCTGAAATATTCTCCTTACCGCTATATTCTTTTAAAATTCTATCGTCTTCCCCTGAGCTATGAATGGCATCCCATGTCCTTTTCTTGGGTCACCTAAGTCACGGCAAAGTGCAAGTAAGGTGCTCCTTGCTTAAATTTGGTGTCTCAGGTTTTGTAATCCAGATAAAAGCTTGAGTGTTACTCTGGCCCTTTAATTCTTCGTAAGGGTATCAAGCAAAGAAACATAAAGGAAAAGTGCACGCAACAACTGGCCACATATAAAAAATTCTCTGTATTTTAGTTTTAGACTATCCCCATCTTTCAAGAGCTAAACTTCCAGCCTTGTACAGCTTCCAGCCACCATATTTAGATAGGCTACAAATCTATGGACAGGTATGAAGCTATTAGTGATTCTTCAAGTTAATGTGGTAGTTGAGAAAGGGTTTGAAATTTGAAGGCGTGTCATGAATTTATTGTTTGTAAGAAGAGGATTCAATTAGTATCATTTAGCTATTCAAGCACTGGAACTTGATTTGTGAAGATATGACTGTAAAACTCAAATGTCCAGTTCATTAATAGTTGAAGTATCAATTGTCTTTTTTAGCCTCTGATGTATGCGATGCATTTGTTTTGTGTTGAAGTCCTTACCAACCCAAAAGCTGATGTTGATGGGTGGATACCTCAATATGCTTATTAAGTGGTCACTTAATGCACTTTCTTAATGTGGGACAACTTTAACTCTCCCCTCATGTGTGGGACTCACACGTGGACTAAGAAACAGGTGCTCACACTGGGGCACCTAAGGGAATGCCTCGCACTCCGGGGTAGAATTGCAGGCCCAAACCGGTTCTGACACGGTGATACCACATTAAAGCCTATTCCAACCTAAAAGCTTAAGGTAATGAGTGGAGGCCTCAATTTGCTTATCAATTGATCACTTGATCCACATTCTTTTTTCCTATGTGGGACAATTTCAACACTTAGTTTCTTTGAACTAGCTGTTAAAAGTAAAGAAAAACAAGAAACAAGATATGGAGTGTATTGGCCCTCATGTTTTTTAAGGTTTGTTTTTATATACTATGAGGAGAATAGGTCACCTGCCTTGTTGTATCATGTTATGGCTCTCCTTCACTTGATGTTTATTTATTCTTTGTTCTTGCCACTTTGCTTTATGACCTTGACTATATTGTTCCATCATTTTTCATTTTCTTTATGTGGAATAAGCTTATAGTTTAACCATGTCCAGATTCATGCAAACTGTTGATGATATAAGCTTAGTAAATATTCTTTGTCAACAGGGTTCAATGTGGAAACTGTGGAGTATAAGAACATCAGCTTCACTGTCTGGGATGTCGGGGGTCAAGATAAGGTTTGAACTCTTTCCAGTTTCTGTTCTCATTCCTTCAGTTTACTTATAGCAGTTTAGTTTCTCCATTTTTACAAGGTGTGAAAGTTTAGCATTGCTAGTTTTGGTTAAAATTTATTAAGAGGTGATAAATGAAGTAACTCTCTTCTTGAGTTTTCAGCTAATCAATAAGCTCACTTATACAGATCCGTCCCCTGTGGAGGCACTACTTCCAGAACACTCAGGGTCTCATATTTGTGGTGGACAGCAATGACAGAGATCGAGTTGTTGAGGCAAGAGATGAGCTGCACCGAATGTTAAATGAGGTTTGCTTACTGCCATTCAGTTCTGGGATCCTATTTTTGTTTGTTGAATGCTTAAACTGAGAGCGCTTTCTTGTTTCTCATTAGCTAACTATCAACATTTAAAATATGATTGTAAATGTCTGACTTAAAAACAAAATGTAATATGATGAAGCATATTAAAATATGAAGTTGCCCAACCCCAGATATAGCTTGGATATTATTTGTGACAAGTGCTATGAATGTAAGAATAAAGGATATGCGTGGTTTTTCAATGAATAAATGCAACCAAGTCATACCCTTTTCATCTTCTGGATGCTGTTAAAGCACTAGGTTAGTTGTGCACAAGAATACTCCCTTTATTCTAGTTGCTATTTATTACAAGTGGATAGAATGAAACTGAAATTCTGTGTAATTTTTTGTAGGATGAGTTGCGAGATGCAGTGTTGCTTGTATTTGCCAACAAGCAAGATCTTCCTAATGCAATGAATGCTGCTGAGATTACCGACAAGCTTGGCCTCCACTCTCTCAGGCAGCGCCATTGGTAAGCTCAATGTTACCATTGTGTTTCAATAGTACTATGAACACTTCCAATTTCAGGTCTAATATGCTTCTTGGATCTTCCCAGGTACATTCAGAGCACCTGTGCCACCTCTGGAGAGGGGCTTTATGAAGGTTTGGATTGGCTGTCCAACAACATCGCAAACAAGGCAAGTAGATAAACTTTTCCCCAATAATTTAATTAGTAGTACATCAGCAGGATGCATATGGCGTGTCAAAGTTTATGCTATTAGTGATGTCATATAGTTTAAAATGACCATTATAGTGACTTGGTATATTGTTTTCACTAGAATGATAATGCTGAATACCTTCTACTCAACTCTCTTATTCTCACCATGTTTTTTCTTTGTTTCTCTTGCAGGCATAATGAGGCCGACAAATGGGCATTTTGTGTACTGGCTATTGTGGATGCGGGGTTGTGTATCATCTATCCCCTTTCTTACTGAACTTGTCAGTGAACAATCGGTTTGTGCTGGTGTCTTCTGTGTGGAGGTTCTATTTTTTGGTTATTCATTTAGGATCCTTAATATGACTTGAAGTGTAATGAATGGATGGCCGTGATATACTTTTTGAAAAATCCTACAAAAACATTATATTAGGCTCGGTCAGACCCAAAGAATATTTAGAGGGCCCCAGGCCTTGAAAGATGCAAAAATCGCGGTGCCATAGTCGAATGTTTGAATGTTAATAGCCAGATCGTAGAGCTGCCATGTCATCGTAGATGGCCCTACTTTATTTCAGCCAACTGTCTTCTAGTGGTAGTACCAATCTTATGTGAACATTTTCATTCTTTGAAAATTGCAGTATTTTCGGTGCCACACAAGTGAATAAAATGATTTTGTTGTTTGCTAACTAGTAACTACAACAGAATACTAGTATGGCATTATATACTCTTTTTCTGATTTCTCAGTCAAAACCTAGATCACTCAGCTGAACTCTCCGGCCAACTAGTAGATAAAGGATTCAAATCACACAAATGGATAATGTTTTGTAAACCCAGGAATTAGGTAATGAACATTGAAAACGTGGGGGCTGCGTTCCATGTATGCTGCCTTGTTCGGTTCTATAAAATATGAGTGCTGCATTTCCACCAAGTTCCTGCATAGCAAGCAAGCAGGGATCAGCAATGTACAAGGATTAAGCATTGTGGACTAGGGGTGGACAAAAAAAAAACCGAAACCGCTAAAACTAACCACCGCAAACCGCACCAGAAAACCCGAAACCGGAAAGTTAATGGTTGGTTGCGGGTTCTTGACGATCGAACCGAAAAGGTAACGGTTGGTTGTCGGTTCTTGAAATGCCAAACCATCGGTTAACTAACCAAACCGGTATTGTTCATCATATACATGTTGCTTCATAATAACCATTAATATGATATAGATGAATGACCCATGAGCACTCTTTTGTATCGCACGGATTGCTAACATAGAACACGATGACTTACATGTAATTTTTTTTTGAGAATGTAGTAATATGTTTTGGCTTGAAATAGAAATATGTGTATGGTTATTGGTATCCAAATTTGTACTTGCATGTGATAAAGTGGTTGGTTGGTTAAAACCACTAACCAACCGGTCAGTGAACTAGTTGGTTTCACTGTAAAAAATTGGTTTTTGGGTTTCGACTGGTTCCAAGACATGTCAAACCGGTAATATCAAGTTGGGTTTGTAAAGGGTTCCATTGGATGGTTAACCACCTAATGCTCTCCCATATTGTGGACGATGACAAACAATAGTTGCGCAATAGCATTGAACTAAAGATGCCTGGAGTCTGGAATGGCAGTAGGGCTATTTCTGAGGATCTCCGACATTATCTGATTGTTCCTTGCTCTAAATTTTCTAGCTGGATAAAGACATACAAATTTCAAGTAAACCTAACAATAATTAGTTAGCTGAGTTCGTTATATGTGGATAATATGTTCTGTTCTATAATATTTTTGGGAACAAGATGTCCGTTAATCATAACCCAGGGGATCAACAAGGATTAAAACAACGTCGTCTAACATGTGTGACTGATTGATGCTCTTTAGTAGGGCTGAGCAAAAATCCGCCCATCACTGTAAACCGACCCCGACCGTCCCCGTCATCGAAAAACCTGGAACCGGCCTTACCACGGGTGGGCACGGGTTGGAAATAGCTGAACCGGCGTTGTCAACGGGTTTGACCGGTTTTCTTACAAGAAAACCGGCTATACCCGAACCGACCGGCACTGTAGCACGTGCTGGGGTGAGGCTCACTCGCGAATTGAAGTGTTTGCATTCATGCTATTCCTCGTTCAAATAAGCTGGTCAATTAAAACTTGTAAGATATTGCCTTTTTAATCCCTTGAGTTGTGTTTGAAGTGAAACCAGCACGAGGAAACTGTTTTTTGATGTTATTTACTTGTTTGCATTTGTTGGGAACATGTCTCTACCGATTTGCAATTAGTTGAGATATTTTTAGACTGAAAATTATATATATGTCTCTACAAGTATACAGGAGCATGTGATATAGGGCTGTAGTTCATATTCAAATACTATTTGCCGCTGGTCAATTAAGAAATGGCCCTGAATTATGTTTGAAGGGAACATGTTGCATAAACAATTTTTGTCCGGCTACTTGCATCTGTGTATTTCCTTCTAATAATTTGGTGATGATCGATTTAAATAAAATGAGTTAGGATTTTAGACAGACCGGCCGATGCTCACCCATACTGTTTAAGACTGCTCTGCTGCAGGCACTACATTGACATTGTGAAGTACTAGCTTTCGAGGATGAGGCAGTTGAGAAACCACGCAACGTGCAACAAGTCTGAATTTTGAGTATTACATTCTCTTGTCTCTCCTTTTTCATTTCCGATTCAATGAGATTGGTCTTGAGAAACCATGCTTAATGGGTCATGTGCAAAATTTAGGCTTTTTGATGGGACCCAAATTGGTTAATTTTTGTCCTTATATTCTGTCAAACCCGGTATTACGGAGTGTGCTTTACTCTATCAATGAGCTTGAAATATGCCAATGGCTCAGTAATGGTTAATATTTGGTGTAGAGGGTCTGTTTGTATTAAAGGGTAATTGCTAAAAAATTATAAAAAGTTTTTTCTAAATGTTAAATATTACTGTTAAACTATAATTAGTATTCATATATATATATAAGTTCTTCACTAGATTCAATGTATTGGGACATTTATATCGTATTAGTATTCTAATCGTTTATGTACTCTACTACTATATATATTATGTATAGTAATGCAAACATCAATGAGAATCATAATCTTTCATGGTATTAGAGCTATTGGTTGCAATCCTTGATAAAATTTTCGTGAATCAATAGCTTTGCCCTCTCATTAGCTTATGATCCTAGTGGGTGGGCAAGGCAAATAAGGGAACAAGTTTTATTATTTTTATTATCTTCCCGATTTTGATTTGATTTTCACACCCCTTACTCTAGACCAATCTCTTCTTTTTTTCGTTGTCCTTCTCGTCCGCAACTGATTGTAGCCTCACTCCTCCTTTCACTACTTTGCTTTTCCCTTGATCCTCACAACATTTGAGAGTTAATACACAAGCTTCATCTTTATATCCGCCGCCAATCCTCTCTGGTTCAATATTACACACCCTTTTATTGGTAAAAAAAACATGATACGAGTTCCTGTCTATATGATTTGGGGGCAATTTTAAACAAAAGACTATGATAACCAGAATGTCAAATCCCAAATACCAAATCCATACCTTTTACCTTCTTAACATTCATGTATTTTTTTTTTTGGTTTGTCATCTTTGTTTCAGCGCCTTGTGCCCATTACTTTTGTCTATGCCTAAGTCAATTTTCTTATACCTCATATTATCATTGAACCTCTCTTTATATATTTACTTTCTCTTCTCTACAAGAGTTACTCCAAGTCTTTTTCATCACTTATAATACAACCTCTTTATCATAACACGAACCTCCTTGTCATTGTGTTATCTCTTTGTTCCACTGCCATCACATCCAAATCATTTCCTTTTTTAATTATTCCATCTTCTTTATCTCTATCTCTAATTAAAGGTTGGATAATCTATGGATTTTCTTATGTCCTTAATATGTTTGTTATTTTTTGCTCAAATCTTCATAAACCCTTACTTCTCTATGACCTCATGTTCTCACTTTTCTAATATGGTATTATTGCACATCTTATTTGCCTTTTGATGTCGTAGTTACTTGGCAGCTTTCGACCAAAAAAAAACATGAAGCCATTCTTTGCATCAGTTCTGAATCTCCCACTTATTACACGGATTTGCAGCACCGGCTGAAACTTTAAGCGAGTTAAGCAATCGCTTAAGACCACCGATTAAAAAAAGCTCCATAAAATAAAAAAGCCGTTTAAGACATCGGGTGAAAAAGACCACATAAAATTAAAGATCTATTGTTATTTGATCAAACTTAATCAAGCGAAAATATTAGACTTCTAATCTTGAAATTAAAATTTCACACTAGTTAGGCTTAATTTTGACCTCTATTCAAATTTGTTTTTCAGAAAAGTATTTTTCATCCAAATGGAAGACAATTTTTCTTGATGGTTGAACATTCTAATAACTATATGGATGTTTATTTCGCAGTGAAAAACTATCGTTAACGAAACAAACATGCAAATTTCATTTATCAATGATCAATGAATTAAAAATAGGGATAAAAAACAATGGAGCACATCAAAAAAGAAGTGTGGATATTTATATATCAATACAATATAGTACTTGTTTGAGGAATGACACTCAACTTATCAAGTTCATTATAGAAATGTTCAAACCAAAATAATCTGAAAAAGTAAGCTGTCAAAATTGGAAAAGCAATCCAATATTGTATATAGATGTCTGATCGGAGCAAAAAGAATGCAAAACAAACATATGAAAAATCCACTGAATGTTTGATTTGATATCTCATACTTCCCTTGATATTCTAAAACCAATTTATAAGACATTCACACAATGAAACTATGCATCAAAAGATGAACATTGAAGAATATCAATATTCTCTTATTGAAAAGGAAACAAGACATGTATATATTAACAACCGGTGCTAGAATGTCTGATTTTTGTACGAATATGGTTAGTAAAAAAAAGATCGTTTATTGAAGAATAGTTCATGGAGTTCATAGACTAAAAGGATAAATCTCATTGTGTTTGACAATATTGAAAATCGGGGATACTAATATACACTATAAATTGCCTAGAAAAGATTTTAAGTATAGAATGTTCTAGAAGTTGATGTTGATAGCTAGTCATACACGACATCACATATAAGCTAGTATAATTTGGTGTAACTGTGTAGAATTATCTTGAACCTATCATATTTTAACTTAACATGAATGTATCATGTTTATAGATAAATGTGAATACTTAAACTTTTAGATTTTTGTATAGAATTCTAGACGGTGCATCTTATACATGAAGGATGTCTTATTAGAAATTAATCTTTATCATTCATTTTAGATTTTTAGTGTTATAAGTAGATGTTCAAACTCAATCGTTCATTACCATCAAGTATAATCTTTCTATACGAATGTGGTTACTTATTTTGTTTATTATATTATTTCATAAAGAAAAAAAGACATCGATCAATTATCGCTTTAGGACCCAGTAGTCATTGGGCCGGCCCTGTGGATTCGACCATCTTCTTATTGGTGGCACATATGCACATCTGCACTCAGACCACGGGGAGGAGCTCCATTGGCGGCCTAAAGATTCTCCACTTTAAATCATATTTCTTCTATGACTTGCGGCCTTTACAACAACTTGTGGGTATCTTTTATCAAAACTATATTATTTCTTTCTTAACCATATTTGCTTTAGTCTGAGCATTCAGTCTCTTTCTGCTCTGACTACGGGGGAGTGTTAGACTATAATTAGTATTCATGTATGAATAAGCTTCTTCACTAGATTCAATGTATAGGGACATTTATATCGTATTAGTATTCTAGTCGTTTATGTACTCTACTACTATATATTGTTGGAGAAGTCATACAGTCAAAGTCCACTTCTCCCTAAATCTCTCCATTTCAGCTGTGGAGATATTTCAGCAACAACAACTTCTATTTTTGTCATGCACTACTTGCTCATATTGTATATAAATACCAGAGACGTGAATCAATAACAAAACAACTTACAGAGCATCCGTTTTATATACAAAATTGTTCTCTTACATGGTATCAGAGCTGGTTCGGCCCATGGCCCGTTTGTCACCTCCACCTTGTGGTCTCCCGTCCATATGCAGATGTCCAGTCCTGCTACGCCCCACATGTAGATGTCCAGTCCTACACGTGAGGGGGAGTGTTGAAGTATAAACCCACATCGGGAAAATATAAGGATAAAATGCTACTTATAAAGGCTAGGGCCACACCCAACTAATAAGGTTGACCTTTTAGTTGTGGAAGCCCGACCCGGCATAAGTAGCCCGTTTTAAACAAATTTTACATTGGGTTGTCTTTTCCATCCCGATCTCATCTACCCCTCCCGGACCTATACCTTCCATCTCTACCACACCATCCTCACCCCCACAACCTCCCTCGTCCAGCTCCCAATATGTCCCGCATATGGTCACCGAGTCCCCCGAACCATCATCATCTAGTAATACAACGAGCACTCATACTATCCCTTCCCAAGACCAACCTGTCATGGTACCGCTCACACTTCCTGCCTCCTCCACCATAAGGCCTCTCTTACACCCGACTGATCGCCTAAATCACTCAAGGCCTCCTACACGGTCTGATATAATCACTCGATCCAAGAATAACATATCCAAGCCAACTCATAAATTAAACCTTCA
This sequence comes from Erodium maritimum, assembly GCA_963921825.1. NCBI lineage: Eukaryota > Viridiplantae > Streptophyta > Magnoliopsida > Geraniales > Geraniaceae > Erodium > Erodium maritimum. Next base: position 147,646,054 of record OY997588.1, read on the forward strand.
TGTTGTTGTTTCTCAACCATGTGAAACGAAAACTATTACCCAAGCTCTTCGTCATACTGAGTGGCGTGCGACAATGCAAAAAGAGTTTGATGCTCTTCAACGCAATGACACCTGGGAGTTGGTTCCGTCTTCTCCTGAGCAAAATGTTGTGGGTAGCAAATGGGTTTTCGTATAAAGGAAAAACCAGATGGTTCGGTTGATTGCTTTAAAGCAAGGTTGGTTGCAAAAGGGTTTCATCAAAGACCTGGCTGGGATTATCATGAGACGTTTAGTCCGGTTGTCAAGCCACTAACAGTCAGAATTGTTCTTGCCTTAGCAGTTCATCACGGATGGGTCTTAAAACAATTGGACATCAACAATGCGTTTCTCCAAGGCACCTTGGAAGATGATGTAGTCATGTCCCAACCCCCGGAGTTCATTGATCCTTCTTATCCGAACCATGTCTGCAAGCTTCGCAAGGCAATTTATGGCTTGAAACAAGCCCCCCGTGCGTGGTATACTGAGCTTCGCAATTATCTTCTGTCCCTTGGCTTCAAGAACTCCATTGCGGATGCCTCCCTTTTTATATTCCAAGATAACCTAACAACTATATATCTGCTAGTATATGGTTATGACATAATTGTGACAGGAAGCACCTTGGATAAGGTTCAAGCCTTAATACGAAAACTATCCTACAAGTTTTCTCTTAAGGACCTCAGTGATTTGAGCTACTTTCTCGGCATTGAAGTCGTTCGTTCACCCCAGGGTCTGTTTCTCTCTCAACGGAAGTATGTCCTGAAAGGTTGGCATGGATGACTGCAATTTTGTCTCCACGCCTATGATGCCTACTCCCGCATTGTTGAAAACAGGCGGCGCTACTCTTCTGCAACCAATTGTCTACAAGACTATTGTTGGAAGCTTGCAATATCTTAGTCTAACAGGGCCGGATGTTGCTTTTTCAGTTAACAAATTGTCGCAGTTCATGCATTCGCCAACCTCAGATCATTGGAGTGTCATGAAGCGTGTCTTGCATTATCTGTCTTGGACACTGGATCGTGGTATACATTTTTCGGCAACAGGATCTTTGTCCCTTCACGCTTTCTTTGATGTAGATTGGGCGGGAAATAAAAATGATTGCATATCCACATCAGGCTACCTTTTATATCTTGACTCAACATCGATATATTGGAGCTCACGAAAACAACGATCTGTTGCTCGCCCTTCTCCTGAATCGGAGTACAAGGCCCTAGCAGATACTGCATCTGAAATCATGTGGGTTCGTTCCATCTTTTCTGAACTTGGTCACAAGGATCCTTCTCAACCAGTCACCTATTTGACAATCTTGGCGCCACCAGTCTGAGCTCCAATCCAGTATTCCATTCACGGATGAAGCACATTGCTATTGCATATCATTTTGTGCGGGAATAAGTTCAAATGGGCACCTTTCGAGTTTCTTATGTTTCTACTGACGATCAACTGGCTGACATCCTCAGTAAGCCCTTGTTACGTCCACGTTTTGATATTCTCTGCAGCAAGTTGTCTCTCACGAAAATGAGGTCCAACTTGAGGGGGGATGTTGGGGAAGTCATACAGTCAAAGTCCACTTCTCCCACTTCTCCCTAAATCTCTCCATTTCAGCTGTGGAGATATTTCAGCAACAACAACTTCTATTTTTGTCATGCACTACTTGCTCATATTGTATATAAATACCAGAAACGTGAATCAATAACAACACAACTTACAGAGCATCCACTTTTATATACAAACTTGTTCTCTTATATATATATATATATATCATGTATAATAATACAAACATCAATGAGAATCATAATCTTTCAATTACAAATATATACCATAAACATGGTTCACAATCTTTTGTTACAAATAATGAACAATATTTTAAAATAAACCAGCAATACTCACTTTGAAAATGATGAGATACACAATAGTATCCTCATTAGATTCTGTTTATTACAAGAGGTACGAGGTTGTGAGGCTCGAAGAATGAATTGAAATGACATGGTATACTGTATACATAAACATGCCACATCCAAGTAAACCAGCAGCAGGCATTGGTAGTTTTGAAATTTGCCACAAACGTTGTTTCTAGAACGAGGCAGAGACAATATTTAGACATCACTTGCTCCTATTTCTACTATATTATCATGCTAAAGTCTGATTCAAATTAAACTTAAACATAATGTTAAAAAGTATAAAACTAAAAGTGGTAATTGATCTGTTTTTTATATATGTACAGAGAAGGAATGTTTGTGAGCTTGCAAGTTTGACCAAACAAGGCAATGCAGTCCAACTGTTCAAGGCTTTAACCAACTGCAGAAACCGTTACGCGGTGAGGTCGTGAGAGAAGAGTTGAACACACTGATTCAGGAATATAGCTGTTTGGGCCTGTGTGAAATTGGGCCGAAGATCGAAGCCCGCCCAGAAGTACTCAGTTTCGGGAATGGTTCTGTTTCAGCTCCGAAGTTGAAGGTGAAGACGGAGATGCCTCGGTACAGAGACGAAGCTCCGGCGGTCCGCGTGTACACTGTCTGCGACGAATCCAGGTATCTTCCTCTTCCATTTCTATGAATTTCTATATCTATCGAGTGTGGAGATGAGTGTTGAAGTTGAACCCACGTTGAGAAAATATAAAAATATAAAGCTGCTTATAAAGGCTAGGGCCACACCCAATTAATAAGCTTGAGCTGAGTTGGTTCTCAAACATGGTATCAAAGCTGGTTTGGTCCACGGCCCGTTTGTCACCTCCACCCTTTGGTCTTCGGCCCATATGCAGATGTTCAGTCCTGGTATGACCCACATGTACACAAATTTACAATGAGTTGTTGAAATTGTTTGCCACCTACGGTGACGTTGAAGAGTAAGCAGCCTCAAATTTTGAACATTTATCTTTTGGGGGATTTTGTATTGATTAGTTTCTGTGCCAATGTAGTGATTGCTTATGTTTTTTTTTTAACAATGTGTTGTGGTGCTGTTGATCTCGCTTCATGCTTATGCTTTTTTAACAATGTGTAGTGGTGCTGTTGATCTCGCTTCAGGTGTAAGCCAATGGATGAAGAAGATTGTGAGCCCTTCACTGATGTTTACTGGATCAAGTTTCATCTGTTTAGCAATGCCAGGCAGGTGATTGAATGATTTGATTTTGAAACCCTCTATTTAAGTTTTTCCATTGAACCCCTTTTTGTTTGTTATAATGTTATTTGTACGGTTCTTCTTGTTCCTATAATGTTTCTGTAATATTTGGCCTTTTAGGTTTGCGAAAAGAAAACTGGATGAGTTCGCGTTCCTTGGTAATAAGCTGCAGGTTTCATATGCTCCTCAGTTTGAGAGCTTCTCTGATACCAATGAGAAGTTGGAAGGCAGGAGGACGAAAGTTCTAGGAAGATTAAACCGTAAGTATCAACTTGAAATAACAAAGATCTGAGAGACGTTTATGATAGGGAATCGTCCTCTCCAGATTGTCTTTGAACTGAATTTGTGATGATTATCTGACACGTTCCATCCTTTACATATCAGCTAGAAGAATCAAAGGGTCTACATATCATCATCCATGTGCTTATAATGATGCTTCATTGGTTGCTTCTCCAGCACAAACTGTCATTCCTCAGAAGAGAAATCCTGACCAAAGGTTGCTTCTCTCATCTGAGTTCATACCGACATTGTTTGTAAATAAAGTAAACATGATGGGTTATCTTATATTTCTTCAGGGACTATAGAAACTTGCAACATGCTTCTCACACTAATGCTCTTCCAATCACAAGGGTCTCTTCTGATCAGGTTCATCAATGTTCTTGAACTGTGTCAGCTGAAAGAAATATAGATCTTTTCCCATTGATTTTCATCCTTTATAAGATCACATTTTTTAGAAATGGCCAAATATTGATGAAAACTATCTTTAACTGGCACTGAAAAATGCAAGCATGCTAAATCAAGTTTAAAATGGCCCATATCATAAGTTTCTTATCATGATGTGGGTTGGCATGCTCAATATAATATTTAGTCAGTTATTGTCTTATTGAAGATCAACTTCAGTTACTATATTCCTAGGCATGGCTTGTATGATACCACAGCACATTGTTTCCTGTATTAGTGTGTTGTTTTACTTTTGTCGTTACATTTTCTTTTCTGAAGGACTGTTCTAAGTCTTGAGCTTGCTATTTTGACATGAACTTCATTTATCTCAGGATTATTTTCCATCACAATCAATGAACCAGACTGTTCATTTAGTCAGGGAGAAGCTAAATGAGGTGATGTATCTCAACTATTTAATCTTGATTCTTGTTTACATAGCTTACCAAAATGTTATCATCTTAACTTTTTGTCTTGTATTACCTATGTACCTTCAGATTCAATCAAGTACATTGCATCTACAAGCTGGATATGTATCCAAGAAGCCAAGAGTAGACAATAGAAGAAGAATCTGATAAATTTTCACAGATGGAGAGTATCAACTCAAGTGTATCCAAATTTGTGTGCTCCACTTGTATTTGCATGTACACAAAAGTCTTTTTTATTTGCTGTTGTAAAGTTAACTATTTATTGGAGAGAAATAAAGGAATAAAAAGAACTTCCATGCCCATGTGAAAAAGATAACCATCCAATACAAGCCAGTGATCAGAATAAAAATAACCCAAAAAAGACAAATATAAACAATTTATCATTGAAGATGTAATACTCTTGATAACTTAGGACAATAACACCTGATAACTAGCTGTTTTAATCAAGTGGCAAACAGGGCAAGCATTGACATAAGCATCACAGTCCTTGCACAAACACAAGTGCCTACAAGGTGTCAACAAAACAGAGACTTCCTTCACCTTGCATGCTTTGCAGAGCATGTGTTCCTTGGAGCTCTGAACATTCACAGGTCTGCTTTGAGTCCTCAGGTAGTTGTTGGGGTTAACATATGAGGCAGTATCATCAATTTCATTCTCTCCAAATCCTTCCTCCTTTCCTTGGTCCTGTGAAATTGCCTGTTGGAGGTTGGTCTTTAGAATCTTAACCACTGACTCATTGTACTTTGCTCTATAGTGCCAATTCTGGGCTTCCATAGCCACATGCTTAATCCTATCAACAAGCTCCTTATTCTTTCGGTTCATGTTCTCTATCTCTAAATCTTTCTCATGCAGCTTCTTGGTAACGCCCTTCTCTACAGAAGCAAGAAAAGAAGCCATGTGTCTCTGCTTCAGCTCCCTCGCTCCTTTCACTAAACTTTCTTCCTATATCAAGTAAAGCCAAAATTAATAAATAAATCGAATATAAGCAAAATTATATTTGTATTCAATTGGAAGGGGGAATATTACCTGAATTTTAATATACCGATCAAGCTCTTCATTCTGTCTATCAAGCTCAGTCCTAACTTTGTCACCAAGGGAGAGGATGATTGATGGAGCTGCTGTGATACTTCCACTTGCAGAAGTAACAGACGAGTCATCATCATATGATAGCTTTAAGTTTAACCCAGTTGATAAAGGGTTTGGCTTTGGAATGAGTTCAGCTTCATCATTACAGCCATAATTATGATTCAAGGAAATCTGAAGCTTTTGCTGCCTCCAAGTGTCTTCCATTTCTCTGCCTCGTTTAAGAGTTCTATGCTCATTTCCCAAGTAATTTACAGGATCAACAGTACATCCAGCTGGGGTTGACATACAGAATGAAGTTCATTTCAGTCAAGCATATGGATTGAGCACCTGTGATGTTGAGAAAACAATTCAACTTGCACGAAAATGAGAGGAAAGCTCACAATTCCCAAGCAACTGGAGCTGGTTTGATATGTTAGTTTGATATTGAAAACGACTCTTGTCAAGGAAAACAGGAAGCACTGGACTAGCATTGTTGCCTCCCAACATTTTCCAAGTCTTTCCTTGAGTAATGATGCTTTTGCAGGAATGGTGGGAAAAAAACAAATAACCTGCAAAAGAGCAATAACCATTTAAAACTTTGCTGAAACACGCTACTATACGAGTTCAATCGGTTAAATTGAAAACAGAGTGTAATGCATTATTAAATTGAAAAAAAAAGTTTCAACCAGAGACCAGTTAAATTGAAAGTTCACATACATACTCAGATAAGAGTTCAATCTTGATGGTTCACAATGCACTGTCTTTCTTATGCCAACTTTCTCTGTACATGATTCATATTTACGTTCACACTAACAGCACGTGCAGAACTTGCATCAATCCTGAGTATTCAGTTCCAGGCTCCAATTATACTTCAATAATATCCCATATATAGTGAAACCGTTTCTAAAGTGACACTGATGGACCAGGTGGCAATACTTACTAATCCGATATAGAAAAAGATCATATGCCACTTACTAACAAAGTGAATTCTCAAATCAATGAACGCCTTAACTACATAGTAAAATTGGTAAACAGTATATCACTCCCGTTGGCTTTGATATGGAAGTTTTAGACTGATCAACGCTACTATGCTAGTATATTCTGAAAGAAAAACTATAAAAGATAAAATCAACAGATGCAAAAGGATCATAGGGGGTGACCCAATACCTTCATCAAGAAAAACACTCAGAGCCCAGGCAGTACAGCAAGAAACTGAAAACACTGAAGAGATATATAGGTGCTAACAGTAACAACCAACAGATCAAAAGGATCAACAACTCAATATTTCCAGGCTATACTGAGGAATGATCCAAACTTAAAGCCATGTTTTTTTACAAAATAGCATCTAAAGATTCAATCATACATCGAATCAGTTTGACCTCATGACTTCAAAAACACTAGAGACCCAGTAAAAATCTGAAACTTTTCTACAAACCCATTTAAAATCACACCCTTTTCTTAAAATAAACATCAATTGAGCTACCGGAGCATCCATAATCAATACCGATCACCAAGAAACTAAAAAACCAACACTAAATAAGCAAAAACAAAAGCGATTACCTGAAAGAGAATACAACACAACACCACACACTGTCCCTGGGAGAAGACCCAAAACCCAGAAACCGATCCTGCAAATCCACGACAAAGACTCAAAGGAATCAGAGACAAAACACTAAGCCTACAGCAAAAATAGGGAACGACAAAGAAAAAGAAGAAAAGGGAAAGGTGAGTGTAGATTGAGAGATCGATACGAAAGAGAGAAACCAAGTAAAGAAGCAATCGAGAGAAAACGACACAAAATCACCCACCAAACCCATCTCTTACCTCTAGAATGCGGTTCAATGCAATCAGCTAGGATGTTCCACCAAATTCAAATGCGCACACACGAAAACAAACGAAGAGGAGAGAAAAAAAAAATATGGGTATTGTAGGTAACCGAAGAAGAAGATGGAAGATGAATCAATAAATAGAATAAATTGAATTGAATGAAGGAAAAAATGAAGAAGATGAAAACGAATTCAACTCTGTGAAGGAGTGGTTAGGGAAACAGATTTCCGGTCGTTCGTATGGTTTTGGGAGGAATTGGAATTGAACGATATATGAACAAAAATAAACGTCCAAAATGAGAGCGGACCCCACAAAGCAGTGGGTGGGTCCCTTTAGATTGGTACCAGTTTTCTGGAATCCCGCAACGCACCATCTCCCTCCCGTCCATCTGTTTTTTCTTTTGTTTGGTATTCTAATTTTATAATTCAATGATAAAAAAAGGTTAATTATTCAAATAAAACAAATCAATTTCGAAGTCATCACTTACCTCACATTGAACCCACAATTGATACGCACTCCTCTGTTTTTTTGCCATTATATTTGTCAACACGTATGCTTGAATACCATGCATTAACAAGTCAAGTCAATCCTGTTAAGGGATTATATTAAATTTACGCATTATATATATTCATAATTAGTGGCTGGACCATATATATACGGTTGAATTTTGAGTACCAACGTGTTTTTGAGCGTATATATAATACTATGCTTATGTACATAATTATTTGTATTAATTTGTGTGACATAAGTATGAATTTTTCAAATAAAGTTTGGTCGTGAATGAAAAAATACAGAGTTGTATCTTTGAAAATGAGTTAAGCCAAAACTGCTAGAAAGTAATGCAAGTTGTTCTAATTTATTACTTGAAATGATAATGTACATAAACATTACTTGAAATTCATTCTGATCTTTCGAAGTTGAATAAAATTCCAAAAATGAAATAGGTGTGGGTAAGCTCTGTCCCAAGTCATTCAATAAGCTTGTTACTGTCACGTGCACGCCACTCGATGTCATGTGAAATGATGAGGGTATTTCCGTAATAGAAGAATACATTTTTCGAAACGTAGAATTGTGTAGTGTAGTTGGCGGAAAATCATGACTATCGTATGAGGATGATGATGGTCGGTTCGATGCCTAACAACAAGCAATTTCAATTTGATTATAAATAAATAAAAATAAAACCTGGACGGAATTTTGGTGGACCGACCCGCCGTTTTGCGGGCCCAAAACGTATCACGTGGGTGAAGAAATGACAAGTTCCTTCACTCTTATTAGAGCATGTACACATCGAACAAGAAGGCCTTGCTTCAGGGACTGGAGAATCGTGTGGCCGTGGATCAAGGACCTCCTATTAAGCTAATGTGAAAGTCAAGTTTCTCATTCCATTAAGATAAAAGCTCGAGGGAAATGAATAATGCATAGAATTAAAGTTTAAGAGACAGGAAAAGGATGGACATGGACCATACCACATTCAATGCACTTGAGAATCATGGGACCAAATGCAATAAAAATGGTAAGTACAGAGGAGATGGATGATGGGCAGTGGCCACATTTCTATTATCAGTACATGAAACCAACAAAAAAAATCAAATCAACACCCAACAAAATATGATAAAGCAAAGAGATTTGAAATGAATCTGGTTTCTTGTGCATTTCTGGCCCTCCACTACTGACACCCCCTTGATGCCAAACATTTTTTCAAATATCATTACTCATTCGTATAGCGTGACAATCAATAAACAAAAGTGACTAATCATCTTAGTTAAATACAAGTTCATGTATATCTATATGGCCACGCTAACCTTGCTTACAAAACTGGGGGGAGAAATTAAAATATCTTTGTATGTGTACCTGCACCAAATCATTTGAGCTTTTCTTGTTGATTCCTGCATGTGTGGGCCTCTTCAATACGTCGAGTTAGAAGTGAAATCCCGTAAGTTGAAGCACTTGATGAAGCATAATAGGATGTCACAGTGAGCTGAGCAAACTTTGGAAGCGCATAGCCTACAAAATTGCATAATCAGGTTTAACACTAAAGAAACTTTACATTAGCTCAAGATCATTTACACTGTAGAACAGTTATTTCAGTTTGACTTTAATTTGATTGTTAGAGCCTCAACTATATATCTCATCGCAAACATTAACATCATTGATCACTAAAGGGGGCACATTTTAAAACTTGAACCCCAGAGGGCTTGTAGATATAATATAGTACATTTCCAAGGTGACATACAGATGTAAATTTATAAACTAATACTTCTAAGTTAAATTATATATTGAACTCTTCAGCCGATTGATAAAAAAGACTAGTGGAATAGGCAATAGATGTGAAGTTGGTATTGGAGTTTAAGGGTATGGTTGACATTCCTGTCAGTTGTCACCTATATAAAATATCTCGTAAACCCTACCCTCAACCATGCATTAATCTCATTCTCTGAACATTTTGTACAATAGACTTCCAAAATTGAACTAGATCATTCATGTTGTGTTTGAAAGTTCAGAATCACTCAAACACATGCAAAACCCACCTCCGAACATATTACATTGTGAGAAACAAGTTTTAATATTGGCTTGAACAATTATTGTCCAAGAGAAATGTGTTGTATCAATTGATACGCTATCTAGTCCTACGTAAAATCAATTGATAAGGTAACAAAATCTAACAGTTGAGGGGTTTGAGATGATTAAGAAACCACCACATAACACTATAAGAAACAAGTTAGCATCTATAAATGGAACCATTAAGTAAGCTATGTTCCACCAAATCGACAGTTGTTACAAGAACTTGACATGTCACCAATTAGACTACTCTATCTCCATCAAGTTGGGGAGAGGAGAAGCAGAACACATACCTCCAAATGCAGCACTAGCACCAGAAAACAGTAGAAGTGGAGGAAGCTGTACACAAAGGACATAAAATTCATGGGTTGAAACCAAAATCAGAAGTCCAGTTCATAAGCATGAAAAAACGTACCCCAACTACAAAAGGAAGCCACTTTGGTCCCTTCACACGTTTCTGAAAGAATGGGATCCCTGAAAACAAAGGATGTTAGTTCCGAAATAATGTGTAAGTGTAAAAATACATACTTCAAAAAGAAATTGGATTTCAATTATTAGTACCTGTGTTAAACCCATGCACTGTACTAAGCATTCCAAAGATACCTGAACCCGCCTATCGAGCAGAAATTACTAGATATAATCAGAATCACCAGCACAAACACAAATAATTACACCATCACCCATTTATAAACCCAGTTACTACCCATACAAATCAAGATGCACAATTGCAAAAACTATAAACACCATCTTCCAACTCTTCATAATATTACCATTTTGACTGAAAAACAAATTCAATTGAAGGGCACATCATAACATAGCCCCAGTAATAGAAACGACCACCCAAATAAATCACTAACAATACTGATCTAAGTTCAGTCGGTTACATCAATCGAGTCTTAAACAGAGTTAATTTTCTCAATTGAAGCAGCAAAACAAAACATAAAGGAGATAGGAAGCTAACCACGGCGGTGGCGTCGTGAAGAATGGGAGTGATGGTCCATTCACCTTTTTCCTGATTTGATACGAAAAGAGAAACACGCAATTTAGAAGGGGAAACAGCAATTCGATTAGGAAGAGGGAGGGGAGTGAGAGAGACATACAGAATCAGGGTTTACAAGAGATAGGCAGCGAGGGCAGCGAGCAGAACCGAGGCCAGGCTTCATGGTGGGATCGTAGTCAAGGTCGCCATTCCTTCTCTTCAATTCGTACACCTCTCTCGTCCCCATCTCTCTATTCCTCTGACTCTAGACGACCCTCGTCTCACTCTCGGTGCCGTGGACGGTGGGCTTGAGAAGGGACTGCGGCGGCGGGAGAGTGAAGATCCAAACAAGGTTTGCGTCTCCGCGGACGGAAATCGGACGTGGCCTATTTCTGTTCGATTGGCAAGAAGGAACGAAGAAGAAGTCGAGTACTAAAACAGTTAATGGGCCGGTCTTGCGAAAGTGGGTTTGGGCTACAGCTCCTCTTGGGCTTATGAATATGAGAAAGAATAGGCTAAGGCAATCCCGATCCTAAAATTAAGCTCATCAGAGTCAAAAGAAATATTGATTTTTTGAAATTATATACAATAAAAATAATGTATTAAATTCATCAAGAGCTATCAAATGTTAAGTGAAGAATAAATCATTTTAGGCGAATGTGCCGAACCAAGACTTTAATGACTGCTCAAATTCGATTTGTTTTGTCATAGTTCAGTTAAAGTTGAATAAGAACCTCAAGTTAAGCTCATTTACTTAACATAATTTTGTCCAAATTGAGTGAGTCATTAACGAACCGTCTTGCTCATCGTTTACTTCATACGACAACAAAAAATTGTTTTATTTAATATTTATGATAAAAACAATCGAGCTGAATTTGAGATCAAATATTCTTTCATTTTTTGAGCCGATCTCGAGCTAAATTGTGTAAGCCTAATGATGTAAACTATTCGATCTCGAGGCAAGCAAGTTTTCTGCACAAATAAAATTACACTCGACTTGTCTCCTTCCCTCATGTACTGAAGGGATTTTTTATCGTCATTCTCTATTAGATAATTTAGAATCTTAGATTGATAAACTCCATTTGTCATAAAAGGGAGCACTCCATATACCGGGCATTGAATTAGAACCCTCTAAACTAACAAAGCCAGAAGCACAAAAAGGATTTTTAAGAGCAAGAACAACGGAACGGCCCCGCTCACCGCGCCGCGACGTTCGCTGGCCGGGCGCGCTAGTCGTTCCGCTGTGATCGTCGAAAACCACGGCCCCGCTCCCCCTCCACGCGCTCCCGCTCCCCCTGCAGACGGACCCGCTCCCCTCTCGTTGGCCGGGCGCGGTGGACACGCCTGCGCGCCGTCTGCTGCGCTGGCAGCGCCTGGGGCTGCCACGTGTCCTAACCGTTGCACACTAACGGCTATGTATTTTTTTTAATTCAAAAATCAACAAATAAAACCCTATAAATACCCCTCTCCTCTCATATTTTTCACACCACTTCCTACTTCAACTATGTCAATGAGAAGTTCAGTGCCGAGGAGGGCACAATGGGAAATGTCCGCCATCAAGTACGCCAACAACGACAGCGGTTGGATGAGGCTGGGGCTTACAGCTCAACCCCACCCACAAGCACAGGGGAGGAGGGCACACATATCAGTGGTGAGTCCCAACAACCAGAATGGGGAGGAAGCGAGAACTACGAGGGGACTCAAGTCCCTCTCAGCGACACACCCCCATCCCCTGAGGCCGACCCAAGTCCCCCTCCCCGACCGCAAGGGAAGAAGGCAGCGAAGGCCGCAAAGAAGGGGACCGTCCTCACGGCCCAAATGTCTGCCTTCGTCGAGCTGGAACATTCACGTGGCGAACAACACGTAGAAAGACATCGCCTAACACAGTCATTAACCTAACAGTGGGAATCAAACCTCGCCACCTACAAGGAGGTTCTGGGGGCGGATACATCTTCCTACGAAGAAGAGGCTATGGCAGACCATATGTTTTTCAAGTCCGAACTGCGACAACTCCTATCCACCCTTAAAGCCCAAATCGAAAAACTTCGACGACAACCCCCACCATCGGATGTCGGCCCAACAGACGATGATTCTTGAACTTGTATTTTGTTTTGGGTTGTATTAAAAGGGGTTGAATAAAATTAGAAGTTCATTTATATTCGTGTTGAATTTATTTATTAATTATTAATTGTCCTTAATTATTTATTTCCAAAATTGTTTAAATTATAAACAATTTAAACGGTTTCTGATAACGAATTAAATAAAACAGAAAAATAACAAATAATAATCCAGTCAGCACTGTTCTGCACTCCCAGGACCTCAAGGTCCTTTCTGTTGCAAAACACCCACTTTTCTGCACTCCCACTCCCTGACTTTTGTCCAGTCAGCACAAGGTGTGCACTCCTGACCAAGGTCCTTTCTGTTGTACATGCTCTAAGTCCCTTGTCTTCGTTCTCACAAATCCATTGGTACTACAATTTCCAACATTATATCACGGTTAAATCCGAAATTCAGACATGAGAAATGTCTAAATTTTGCGACTGTAAAGCAACATAAGTCTCAAATAGTAGCTGAAACCAAACCTGATCTTTACTTTATGCATTAAAAAATGTGGCAGTCCAAGAATTAGTAACAGAAAGAAATACCCAACTTCACATATTGGCTAACATAAACAGAGAAGATGGAACTAATTTGCATGCATTATTAAGATAGTGTAGAGATTTCACAGTATTTGGACAGGACCAACTAAATAGTTAAATCCTCCACAATAGTCACTGATTAGTAATTACACTGACTTGAAGCTATATTCACAGTACAAGAAAGCAAGCAATCATGAACTAATAACTCAACCATGCATCAAATAAGCTACGAATACAGCTACAAAGCATAAACACATTGGAGACATCATGGTTAAGTAGTGAATGCGGGTGTGAAAAAAGTCTAAATTTTGCAACCGTGAAGCAACAAAAGACTTGAATAATTGCTGAAACAGAGCCCAATTCTAGCTTTAGGAATTAAAAATGTTAAGGACCCAAGAGTTGGACCTCAGCATCACGAACAGAAAAATACAGAGGTGACCAACGTCACATATGCCCTAGAATATGTAATCCGCATCCACTGCGTAAACTGAGAGATGAATAACAACCCTTTATTTTAGATGCATGATGAAGATGGAATAGGGCTTTCAGAGTGTTTGGAAAGGAACATCTAAATTGTTAAACCTATCACCACGGTTAACTAATTAGTTAGTAATTTCGGAAAAGTAGAATGAGGCATATTCCAAAAACCATTAACTCAATTAGGCTTCAAGGAAACTACAAATACAGCTTCATCTTAAAAATACATTGAAGATATATATCTACCACATTCAATAAGACAAATATACCAAGGATGAACCCAGAAATTTATGAAAAAAATACTACAAATCAAAGGATATTAATAGAGCATGTAGGCCAATAGAAGTTTGATCATCAATTCAATATGTCTCTAAAACTAAAGACCAACATGGTAGAGCAATTAATATCTAGCGGATACATAAATTATCAGATCAAGTATATCTGCACAATTAGCACATCAACCTCATAGAAGTATATCACGCGGATTGGAGGAAAGCAATATGCATTTCGGAAAATTGATTATCCATAACTTAGAAGTATCAAACAAAATATTATCCATCAGAACCAAACGAAATCAAAAGCAAGCGTCATAAGCAAATATGAAGATGCTAAATATCCATATAAAAACCTCAAATACTAAGACGAGAATTGTAAAATTCAGTAACCTAATCGCCACCAGCCTTCTGGTAGACATAGGTCAAGCCGCACTTCCCACAGTAGTGACGGTCAAAGTGGTTGGCCATGAAGGTCCCGGCACCGCACTCGGCGTTAGGGCACTCCTTCCTCAGCCTCTGGACCTTGCCGGAGTCATCAACCTTGTAGAACTGCAGCACGGCGAGCTTCACCTTCTTGTGCTTGTGCTTGATCTTCTTCGGCTTGGTGTAGGTCTTCTTCTTGCGCTTCTTCGCGCCACCACGGAGGCGGAGCACCAGGTGCAGAGTCGACTCCTTCTGGATGTTGTAATCGGCCAAGGTACGGCCGTCCTCGAGCTGCTTTCCGGCGAAGATCAGGCGCTGCTGGTCCGGCGGGATACCCTCCTTGTCCTGGATCTTGGCCTTGACATTGTCGATGGTATCGGAAGACTCGACCTCTAGGGTTATGGTCTTACCCGTTAGGGTTTTCACGAAGATCTGCATCTTTGGAGCTGGTGGCGATGGAGGTTCGGAGTGTAGAGAAATGAATGGCTTATATATGGAGTGTTTAGGGTTTGTGGATGAAACGCAGTTTCTATGTTTTGGTGCGAGTTCATGGGCCTTGGTGTGCATGCGGGTTTCTCAGCCGCTAGATGTGTGGATTTTGATCCTAATCATTAAACAGTACATCAATTATTGGGCTATGATATTGGGCCTCGGAGTCCAAACACTGCCCTTTTCAGAGCACGTCAGTTGGGCTCAGGGAACCCGTTATAGGTCCAATTCAAATAAAAAATATATTTTTGTTGTACACCAAACATGGTTGTAAAAAACGTTAGGCGTTAATCGGACGGTAAGGACCCCTAGGCATTAGGCAGAGACTAATAGGAACTTAATTTTTTAATATTTTCAATTATTATTAAATATGTATTACACAAATATAATCAAAAAATCAAAATATATACTATATTTGTATGATAAAAAATATCAAGTATCAAAATATAAAATATAAAAACTAAACCTAATAATGCTCTCATTTTTATTTTACTCTAAATTTAATAAAAATCTAAATTATAATAATAAATCACTAAAAAGAGACACGTCTCATTTTTTATCAAGAAATTCAAGACCATTACAAACATATCATGTCTCTCACTTTTTCATCTCTGTTTTAAAGGTCTAATTTCACAAATCAAAGTCCCAAGTTTCAGACTAATCGGGCGAGACGACAAGTCTGATGATTTTTAGATTTCAGGGTCTAAGTGAGGAGGCGAGTCAGGCGTTTTTACAGATTTTGAGGCCTAAGCGAACTAGTCGGGGACTTTTACAACAGTGGCACCAAGTACAGCGTGCGACAGTTTATTGTTAATTTTTGTTTGGTTCTTTCAATCCCTTTGCATTGATCAATTTAATGTTCTATAGGAAACAAAAATAAAACATTCAATTTGGCTATTAGCTACTGCCTACTGGTATGCCAAATGCATACCTTGAAATTCACTACTGAACAGCATTCTGAAACCCATGATTGAGTAACAATTATATAAATATAAATACACTTTAAGATATCATAATCGCTCATCGAAACCATTAGTACTTTTATTTCTCATGATTATCTAGTAATCTTCCCGGGCATCTAATAGTTGCAAAATCTACACAAATATATTGCAGAGCATCTGAATGCCTTCTTGAACTCAGCTATATACTGTTTTGCATCCTCATCTTGATAAACTTCCTATAGATATCTAGTTTTTCAACTGCATAATCATATATGTTTTCGCCGACTGCACTTGGAGTTCTTCGACTAAGGAAATTGGACAGATCAACTTGTTACGGTCTTACCTGCTCCCTGATAAATTGTTCCAGCTCATATATCTCACCTCGTAATCCCGAGGCTTCTGCAACAGTTACTTTGTTATGGCACTGAGAGAACGTAAAAGCTTTTCCAGGTACCCCTAGTGTCGGCCCATCTGCAATATCAGTGGCTGATGACGCATTCCTCGATGCCTGCAACTTGTCACTGAAAACAAAATTACCATCTCTGCTAAGCAGACTGAGATTATCAACCAGGTTAACTGGCTGTCATCAACCTCCTAGCAGAAACATACAATAAGCATCACTTATCTAATATCTATGACCAAGAGTAGAGAGAATCTGAAGCCTTACATTTCCTTCTCCATTTGTTTCCATATGAAATCTTTGCTATGTGCTGTTACTTTGTCGGTCTTGTTACACAAAATGAGAACTGGAGTTTTCTTCTTGACAACACTTGCATCCGTCAAGATATCATACAAGTACCTTATCACATCAAGTGTCGTATGTTAGTCCTTGTTTATGAATATGAGGTTGTGTGTGCTAAATTGGATGGGAAAAAAACAGAGTTTGTAAATACTCTGAAGCTGCATTACGCTTTGCTAGGAAATTCAAAGCATCCACCACAAAAACTATGCCAGCAGCTCGAGGTAGCATCTCATGTAGTTTGGATTGAAGACGATCATGACCAGGAACATCAACAAGATGAACTGGTTTGATTTTGCGCTTCTGTTCAGGATGTAATGAGGAGAATGAAATACAATAAATCAGGCCAGTTTCAAACAGATCAATACAATTGCCAATTAATAAAAATGACAAGAAGTGTCACTGAAGATTGTGACTAAAAGAAAAAAACATGTGATTCCAAAATAAATGAAACGCCTACAACTGCATATTTGAACGTGCAAATTCATGTCCATATCCAAGAAAAAATATATCACCTTAGTTGTTTCAGAATGTAGCATGAAACTGCCCTCGTTTGGCTCCATTGATGTAACAGTACGCTGGTGGGAAAAGCCATCACGGAGCTGGCATAGAAACCAAGTTAAGCCATTGAAGTGACATTGTAAGGAAGTACACATACAACTATACAACTAATACAAGTAATACGGGTATGTACAGGAACTTTTGTTATAAATTAGAATAAAGCATTTAAAAACAGTGTTATTCCAGGTAAGATAAGATGTCTCCTAAACGAGTTCTTTCAAATAAACTATGATCTGGGATCTGATCAAATAATGTTCTCAGATACATATTTTTGACACAGCCAATTAGTAAATCTATTTCTTAATTACAAATGTTAGATTTGTAGTACAAACACAGACTGAAGGATAAAAGTAACGTGAATGTGAAATAAAATATCAAGACATTTGACTCCACAATGCATTCATTTTATTTGGATACATTATAATATCTGCAGTAATGCCAAAGCTTGCCTGATGGAAAAGAACAGTTTTTCCGCTCCCACTAAGCCCAGTAAGTAAAATGGTATTGGATTTCATGCACTTGAAAACATAACCTGTAAGGCAACAACAAAGTATAAATGGATACAAAAAAAAAAAAACTTCAGTAGTTCAATATTTAAGCAACTAAACACGAGCATTTAACTCTGAAAAACTAGCCAACTAAAACAAAGTAATAGCAGAGTGAGTGACGCAAGGGAACGGAAAGAAAATATACTTGTTTCCCTAGAAAGATAGCTTTTTTTTCTCAATAACAAAAATATAACAAAATTGCAGATTCTTCTCTGGCTTCAGGAACCTATCAATCTGACCTACACATTTGGGACCAGTCTCTTCCTTTTCTAAAGAATTGCACAAATTAAGCTCATCAGTTCACAACCTATACACCATTTCAGGGAGCTTTTTTCCCCTCATAGGCTCTAGTTTGCCTCAATTTTCATTGCAAACCAATGTCCTACTTAAGCATTCTTTTACCTTTTGTCAAAACTATGATGATGATGGATCGGAGAAACAGAACCAAATAAGTTTTGTGGATATATATTATTATACATATAATACCAACACTCTTTCTCTGAAGACTACTAGATAGTATTCTCCTCCAACAAAAGGATCAATACCCATCATCTAAATCCCCTTTCTCTCTTTACCATAAAACTCCATCAATGCATTAAAATTCTACGCTACCAAATATCCCCTTCCTTTCATTCTCAAGCAACAAGGTTAAAAATCACCATTTCTATTCTTAATCCAATGACTGATACCACACAAACACCCCCCAAAAAAAAGTTCCCAACGAATTGGGCAAATGATGAGGAAAAAAAAACAAATCACAATAATTGAATACAAACAAGTCACACCCACCAAATTGCACAATAAGCAGTCACCAAGCAAATAATGACATTGCAATAATGCAGAATGCAGAGGAGAGACAAGACAAGCGTAAGAAATGGGTGACGTACGCAATAAGAGAACAAGGGTCGTCAGCAACAGGGCGCCGAGAGCGCCGTAGAGCTGAGGCGGAGGTATCTGGTTCGAGTATTCGAGCGCTTCATGGGTCCATTGGGTCCAGAGCTCCAGCTGAACCTTCAGCTGCTCCGTCACGTCCATCGGGTAGGTTTTGGAAGCTGGATCACTAAAGAGAAGAGTTTGAGGTTCCGATCACTGGTGTGAAACGAAAAACTTGAGATTTGGATTGCAATTCGAAGTTGGGTAGCGAAAAGATTTGGCGTGATTGGATGCGATGGAGTTGAATTAGGGTTTAAATGAGAAGAAATTGGGGAGAAAGAGAAAACGGGAGCAATGTGAGAGAATTTATTATCGTTTCTAGCAAAGGGTAAGCCCTTCTGTGCCTAACAACAAATGGCGGGACCTTCTTTATTCTCCTCTTTTCACTGTTATTTTTCTTTTTTTTTCCTAGGATACCTTAATTTTCTTCCAAATTGGCCTTGATTTGAAATGGCTACAATTAACTATTATTTATTCTGTTAGAAAGGTTTGAGGCTTTGAGCCACTTTATTAAGGGTAAATCTCATTTCTGCAATGACCTTTTTTTTTTACACGTACGTATTGTAAATACTTTTGTATGCAAGTCCTAACAATTTTTTTTTTCATTTTCAAGTCTATACTTTTAGTTCTTTTCAAAAAATACATGACGTTTTTTGTAAACGTTAGCGACATCTTTAACAAATTTCGTCATTTTTTAAAATTAAAGGTCGTTTTCTGCAATGTCGTTACCCCCTTTATTAATGCATAAAACAATCCAAAACGTACTACATGTGCAATTTATTGATGATCTGTAAATTGGTTTATAATTGATGCATAAATTGTACTGATCAATCACATAACTATGTATGATTTTCTATAAAAAGAAAATCACAACACTAAAGATTCGATCAAGTAGCTTTATATTTTTTTAATGTAACTGATATTGTTATTAATTCATCAAATCATTCGACAAAAGATCTCGAAGAATAGGTTATGTGGATTGGTTATCAATGATTGACTATATCGTTAATGTTTGATTATCTCTGTGATGACCACAGAGATCCTTGAGGCCAGAGACTTTACCCTGTGATGACCACGGGAGATACTTGTCATCGCCCCTTGAACATGTTCACTTTGAGTCATGGCAGAAGCTCATTCCAATCGTTTGTGCCAGGTCCCCACCGAAGTTCGCTCAAATGACGCATGACTCCCCTTAGATCCCAGTAGAAGTCCCTCCTCGTATGGATGTTCCACATCCCTTGTCGAAGGGAGAACGATGTCGCACCACCGACTATCCTTACTGAAAGAAATATACCGCAGTTGCTGATGGAAATGAAAGCCTCTGAAAATGAGAGAGAAAAGAAAGCGGGTCATAGGGTTTTGCTTTTATCAACATCGGCTGATGTATATGTATATGATCACTACCCACTCAAATTAAAAGTTGTAATTAGACCTGACATATGATACTAGGATAGGACGACGTAGCATGGTATTCAAAATCGTGGGCCGGACCTAGGTCAGTCCGACAAGCAGTCTGAGATAGGCTAGCCCAACAATGTCAATTAAAGCCCAGTATCAAGGTGGGTTTGACAAAGTCCTGATGGTGTTATTAAGCTATTGAACCGGAGCATGAAAAAGACGGTGCACACTGCAAACCGCGCGAAGCACTGAATGAGCTTCATGAACCTACGGTTGAAGCGTTGGTGGAAGAAGCCAGAAGGTGGGTGCGCGAGCCACCACGTGCCAGGGTCCGTCACCTTCCCGCTAAAATGCTTTCCTTTTTGTATATTAATTTAAATACAGGAACAAAACCCCAAGTTTCCAATTGGAAGAATCGGAAAGCTCCTTCCACATCTCCTTGATTAGCTTAGCTAAGGGTGATTCCGATTTTTCTATGCTGTAATTTTCCGTCACTTATCTTCTTCTTCCACCTGAGAACTTTATTCAGATCTCTAGGTTTTTTGAAATCATAGCGTAGATCTGACTCCAAGTCTCATGTGCTATTGTGCTTGGTGAAAATCATAGCGTAGATCTGACTCCAAGAGGCTGTTGAAGAAGCATTTCAAGTGAATATGTGGTGCAGAGTCACGATCAAATCACCTCAGGTGAGAGATTGATTTTTCTTAAGAAATGTCTGCTGAATGACCATACCAACTTAGTGACAGGAAGCTATCTTTTCCTTGGCTGCATGATTATGCTATACATTGAACATCAATGATTGTCTTCTGTGTCTGTGCATTAGATCACTGATTCAACTAATTTCATGAGTTAGTAGAGAGGAAACCCTAGCTCTCATCATGGAAAATGGCTGTGGAACCTGATATGTTGTTTGGAAAGCATGAAAAGATAGGTTTAGAGGCCTTAAATCTTGATCTGGGTCAAGTTGCCGTTTTTGTGAAGAAATTGACATTGCAGAGAATTAAGATAAGGTGCCCCTGAGTGTGAATTTCTTACTCATTTCTCACCAGTTATTCAAAACCTTTCTACAGCTTTAAACTCTTCGTATCAGTACTCTCTTAAACGATACTGTTACCAAGTAGCTAACAGTACGAAGTTGTCATCCAGGTTAACTGGTTACGACCATATTAGCCCTAACAGGGGTGTCTCTTACACCAGAAATATGGGTTCCACTTGTAGCAACCCTCCCCTTGGAGGTATTTTCTTAGTAATCAATGAATTGAGTAGACTATCTATGTTCCCTATTAGGAATTTAGGTTGTACGTTTGAGTCAAATTTATTGAATCCATGGATCGTTAAACATTTTTTATTTGTTAATTTTTGCCTACTGCATAGCCAATAGGATGTTTTATTTCTGCAGGCTGATCATATGCAGTTTTTCAATCAGTTTAGTGCTTACAAAATTTGTTTCAAATTGAAAATACTAAAACGAGCTTGTTTCTGGTACATATCAAAGGATAATTTAGGAGTTTATCAAGGTTATGTTTGATCTAAGGTATATAAAATATTTTCTTATAAAACCTTCACACCTATAGCCACGGTCAGTTCTGCATTTCTCATACGCAAACAGACACTAAAGTAAATAATGCGTTTAATTTAGCTTGTATACCTTCAGTGTTCATCCTCTTACTGCCTTGTCTTCATTCTTGCAGGTGGGTTAACATTGAATTTCCAAAGCCATTTGTAAGAGTCATGGGCACAACAGAAAGAAATACTCATGGGCTAGAGCCTAGAGGAAAAGGTTATTGGTCCCTCTTTGTTTGTTTGTTTTTTGGCGCAAAAAGTTAAGGGCTTGTTCAAGCTATTGACCCAGAATAGTTTGAGCAGGAATATTATCCAGTCTTGATTTGTTTTCACCCTCTAGGTTCACAATAAGACACTTAGGTCAAACCTTGACCACAGATCATCAACTTAAGCAAAAAAATATTCTTGGGTATTTTTAATATTTTTTGTATCAGTGATCCTTAACTCACATTGATGTTCCTTCAATTCATTCATCCATGAGAACCTCTCAAATTCATATGAAATTTTCTGTTCCTTGTAGACAAGTGCATCTCTGAAATTCACTGGTCTGAACCTTAAAAGGACGAATTTGGACTATGGTTGCTAGAGCCTGGAGGAGGTGGAAGCCTCATCTATGCTGATAGTGTGAGATTCTCTTACTTTACGATATGAAGAATATGGTTCAATAGTTTGAGGTTATTAAATCCTCTATCCCAATATGAGTGTCCATTTCCATTTTATTGTAAAAGGATTAGTTAGTTTTGGAGTTCCCTCATATACCGTTGTGTTTTGGTTGTAAAAAGCTCCAGAGTTCTATTAAGGAGAAACCTCAAAAACATGCCTTCAAGCGATCTTTGTTAACATAAACATGTTGTGGTGACCTTTTTTTTCTCAACAACATGCTTATACCTTTAGTTTATTATGAAAAAGTAGTGACTTCCGTTTATTTTTTTTATTTTTCCGTTACTTTGGATGAAAAAGGAACATGTGCTCGACACATAGTCTTTATATTTATCATGAATACCGAAATTTTCCCTATTCCTCTACTCTAAATATTGGATATGGTCGTACACAATGTTCAATTTTTTTCTCCGAATGTCATTTATATAAGAGAATTAGGGACAATTTCAGTATTTATGACAAATATAAAGACCATGTTCCGAGCACATGTTCATTTTCCATCCAAAGTAACGGGAAAAAAATCGCTACTTTTTGATAATAAACGAAATGTATAAGCATGTTTATGAGAAAGAAAGGTCATCACAGCACGTTTGTGCTAACAAAAGTCGTTCGAAGGCATGTTTTTGAGGTTTTATCTTCTATCAAACTTATCAGGATGTTACTGGCTATAGATGCATAAGCAAATAGTCAAAAAAGAAAGTAAACACTCATTTATGGATAAATAGTACATTCACATATCTGATGGATTCAACTAAATTGTTCTGTGATCAGGTGGGAGATCTCGGTTATGCTTGAGAACTATGCGGAATGTAGTGGGGTATCCAATGAGTAGGAGAGGAGGTATTACAGTATGCCAGAGCAGTAATCCATGTAAGGACTCTTCCTCTCTGCTATTTTAGTCAACAAATTAGACAACTGTTATCATATTAAGATGAAAACGTTATAGACAATCAATTAGGGAACTTATTCAGCACGGCACTTCCTCATGAACAGACATTTCAGACACTTAATTGTACATTCTAAGGAAGCTGCCTGAATAGGCAACCACAGCCACAATTATTGATTCTAATCCGATCAACTCAAGTTACTCAACTTACGCCATGCCATTTCTCTTGGTTGCACAGGTAATATTGCCATTCCTCTGCAGGGTGCGACTTCAGATCCTGATTGCGAAAAAAATTCTCTTGTAATTAGAAGCAGACTAGAAAACTTCACTGATGTTGTTGCTACATTAAATGGCATCATTCTTGCCTTAAAGGAGAAGGTAAGATCATCATCAATGAACCTTCACTCAACCCGGTAACTTCTCTTTGTGTTCAACAGCAGTAGCTGAAAACTGAACATTTGTTAATCAGGTAACAAAACATAAAGCTTAAAGATTACTAGTCTCAAGTTTGCAATATTTATATTTTTTATTCGTTTGGTTCTGTTGCATGTATACTGTCCAGAGGCAACAATGACTGGCATGTGCAAACAAGCAATTCAGTGCATCATACAAGGACGTAACCTTATCCAGGTCTTTTTCCACTGCAATTTTCATTCATCACGATAATAAATATCTTCCCTTCCTCATCTAGTTCTTGTCTGATTCACAATTATTTTCAAAGAAACAAGCATTTTTAATTTCCCTGGTTGAGATACAAGGAGATTTGTACATCACGTTTCCATTAGAGGTCAACAGGGACCACAAACTTGAGGATCAAAGAAGCTTAATGGGGTGGATATTTTAGAAAGAACAGTTCTGTTTGACCCTACTACCCACAGCTACCATTGTTTGTACCCGTGTCACATCTTAATGGCACACATGGTTAGAAATTTTATCCAATCTATTATGTTTTAGGTTAACCAAATAACATAACTAAATCGATTGCTGTGGAATTACAGTAAGATATTCGTTCCTCCCATTTTAGCCTTAAATTTGAGATTGCTTGAAAGTATTGGTAGTTCTAACTTCTAACTCTCACAATTCCCTTTGATAGGGTACTTCTACTGAAGTGAAATGTTGAAGTTGCAAGGCTCAAGGACTAAACTCACACAATTATAGAGAACTTGTACTCACAAGTCACAACAGAGTTAAACGAAAATGAGGTATGAGCTACAATTTTGATGAAATCTGCACCACATTAAATCATCCTAATAGTATCTGTACCAAGCTTCCATAAAAATGAGCCATACACTTTACATTTTAAATTGTTTTTGCCTAGACTTGACAGTTGTAATTATCCTATATTTTTATTTTAACAATGTCAAATCATTCCACCATATTTTCCCGTTGGTTGGGGTAGATTAATTAGTTTCTGTCTTTTCTTCAAGTTGCAAGGACTCACTCCTTAGTTTAATTAGACACACTAAAGACCGGTCCATAACTTGATGGCAAGCTATCTTTAGTTTAATTAGACACACAGAAAACCGGTTCATAACTTAATGGCAAGCTATCTTCCTCTTGCATGTTAAAACTTGAAATCCTTCCCCTCTTTTAATGCTAATCAATGTCCACCTGCCCTACTTGAATGCTTAAATAATCAAGTGAGGTTATAAATCAACACTTAAAATCTCCAAGATGACATGTTCCATTTTTAGGCTCCTGTACATTTCAGGTAACTTTCACAACCATTAATTAACTATCATAACCAACAACTTAGTATTAAATTCAAGATGAATGGTATGGTTGAAAGGGTCCATCGTTTCGGGTTCATAAGAGCACCGTTTCGTGATATTGTGATTTGCGATTCGCGAATCGCATGTTACGGTGCACGTGATTCACGAACCGTGAATCACTATATCGCGAGGCGTATCGCGAAGCTGCGACTCACAATTGTGAGTCGTTGGTTCGCGACCGACTAATTAATTACGCGGTGACACGTAACCTATGAAATGAAGAAAAAAAAAATCGGACCATTGGCAACAGTCTGAATGTAACAGTTATATATATTTTTTTTAATTAAATCAAATACAAATTTAATACACAAAAATATTTTTTCTCCACCTATAAATACTCACCCTCATTCATCAAACCACCAACACTTTTATCCAATTTCTCTCTTCTTTTCCTATTTTAATCCCAAAATTTTCGCCCACATTTCGATCCAAAATGTCTGACGACGAGTCTCGAATGAGGGAGGAGTTGGAAGCCGAAGTTTAAGCAATGTAGCAGCGAATTCGGCGAAGGGCCGATAGAATGTTAGAGAGAGTGATGCCACAAATCAACGCATGAAGGGAAAGGATCGAACAAGGTGAACCTTCCCAACGTATAATTAACAAAGGTCGTGTCGAAACCCACAACCGATTGATGTAAGATTATTTCTTGGAAAAGCCAACCTATGAGCCCGATATGTTTAGGCGTTGATTCCATATATCCTGACCACTCTTTCGACGGGTGATGAAAAAGGTAGCGGAGCATGACGATTACTCCGTTCAGAAGCGGGACGTTTTAGGACGCTTGGAATACAACGCATCAGAAATGCATTGTCGCGATATGAATGTTAGCGTATGGGTGCTCGGTCGATTCATCGGACGAATCCCTACGTATGGAGGTAAGTACCATAATCGAATGTACTAAACGCTTTTGTTAGACTATTATTGAGGTTTTTTTTGGAGGAATACGAGCATAAACCAACACCGAAGGACATGACCTGATTACTCGAATCGGGGTACAACTGAGGGTTCTTCGATATGATTGACAATCTTGAATGCATGCACTGGGAGTGGAAGAATTGTCCAACCGCATTGCAAGGCTCCCAATGGTCGTAAAGACCACCACAGGGATCCAATTGCTATGTTGGAAGCTGTAGCATCCCGTGATTTGTGGATTTGGCATTCGTTTTTCGGGATGGATGGCTCGAACAACGACATCAACTTCCTTAACGGGGGCCACTTATTCAAGGATGCTTTTCATGGCCAGGACTTAGCCGTGGAATACGAGATCAACGGGCATCGATACGACCGACCTTATTATTTGGTTGACGACATTTACTCATCATGGAGTCGGTTCGGGAAGTCATTCGTCTTCCATATACTCACAAAGAGAAATTGTTTGCTTAAGTTCAATAAGGTTGCCGGAAAGATATTGAACGAGCTTTTGGGGTCCTCCAAGCAAGTTGGCACATAATTTCTCGGCACGCTCGTTTTTGGAACAAGACGATTTTGGCTTATGTCATGCACACTTGTATCATTCTACACAACATGATTGTAGAGGATGAACGTGACCGGTATGAAGCAGGAGATGACGACTTGTATTACGAGTCACCTTCAGAATTACCAGATTGGACACCACTTGCACGATGACACCAAGGAGGGCCCATGGCCTACCAACAACGGTTGGATTGTCGACTCAGTGTCACAAATGATCTGACCCACTGACAATTTCAAGATGACCTTGTTGAGTACATATGGGGTCGGTTTGGAGCGACTTACCATGACTCAGACGACAAGTGAGATGATTCCTTTATGTAACAATTATCTCGTCAAATGTATTATTCGGGGAGTAATGAAATTCCAAGTTTAATCATCTATTTTAGTTAATTTATTATTTTTATCAATTTTATTTTGTATTTATTGTTTTAAATCTGAATTAAACAAATTCAACAAAATATTAATTAATTATCTAGCCAGCATCCGTTCAACATCTCTACTCGTGATTCTCATATATGATCTTTATATAAGGGCGTACATCACAATTCATCCCAATCTTTACATGATTTGCGTATCATAATTCCATGTGATCCTTCCCGCTCTGTATGATTAGTGTATCATGATTTCATATGTGATCATTCCGTTGTATATGCTCTAAGAGAAGTTTTATGGAGACTAACCAAAAACTGTTCTGCTAAGAGTCTAAGTACGAGTGTCTTTGGTACCAGAAAAGATGCATATTTATGTGTAATTAAAGTTGATTAATCTTATCCGTTATTCAACCCCATAATTAAAAATTAAAGTTAATTAATCATACCATTACCAGTTTTCTCAAAAAAATCATTCCATTACCAGTTATCCAACCATATAATCATGAAAGTAGATAAAGTCAACACGAGAGAAAGTATTGTGAGTATCGATCCAAAATAAAAATCATATTGAAATCAATGATTTTTGGGAAATAAATGGAAAAAAGACGTCTACTTGCACATTTATTACAAACAGTGTATATAAGCACGCCAACCTCAGACCCAGTTCCCTAAACACACATCCACCGAACATTTCTTTTCGCATCACTATGGCTCCAAACAACGATCCAATCAACCAGGAAGACATTTTAGAGACCATTTTCTCGCACGTGCCACTCATCCACCTCGCACCCGCCTCGCAGGTGTCGACGACATGGAGACGCACAGTCTCCTCCTCTCTCCGCCACCTCAATCCCGTCAAGCCGTGGCTGCTCGTCCACGCCCAGAACACCCGGCCACCGTACGCCGTCACCACACGCGCCTACGACCCGCGATCGCGCGTGTGGGTGGAGATTCAGCAGGAGCCACCGGCCAAACACGCCTCACCCCTCCGTTCCTCCAGCTCCTCGCTCCTCTACAGCTTATCGCCCTCCGATCTCTCCTTCTCCCTCGACCCCCTCCACCTCACGTGGCACCACGTGAAAGCCCCGCTCGTGTGGCGGGTGGACCCCATCGTCGCCTTGGTGGGCGAACTCGTCGTCGTAGCCGGTGGAGCTTGCGATTTCGAGGACGACCCACTTGCGGTCGAGATCTACAGCCTGAAGACCGGCGCGTGGAGGAGATGCAACCCCATGCCGTCTGAGCTCCGTGACTCTGCCTCCTCCACGTGGCTCTCGGTCGCCTCCGACGACACCAGAATGTACGTAACCGACAAGAAAACGGGCACGACCTTCTCGTTGGACCCGATCACAGGGAATTGGTCCGGGCCGTACGAGATCCGACCCGATCCGGACATCTCCTCGTCCGCAATCGGGTTCGTGAATGGCCGTCTGGTTCTGACGGGCCTGATCGGGGACGGAGAAGAAGCAAAGAGCGTTAAGATGTGGGAAGTGACGCTCTTCGGGGACACGAAAACTGATTACAGAGAAATGGGGGAAATGCCGAGAGAGATGGCTGAGAAGCTGAATTGCGTGTCATCGGTGGGGATGAGCTCGACAGGCGGCTTTGTCTATTTCCACAACCCAGCGGCGGCGGACGAGGAAGAAGAGGTGGTGGTGTGTGAGGCTGCGGCGGCGAACGGGCGCTGTGAGTGGTGGACGGCACGGACCGCGGTGAGGAGTCGGGTAATGCAGAGGCTGGTGTTTACATGCTCAAGCGTATCCATGGCGGATATGCAGAAGTTGTCACATGGGAACAAGTCCCTATAAGATTTATTTGCGTGCAATTCTTGTCTCACCGTTAATTTTATTTTATTTGTGAAATTGTGATCTAATCGTGTTATTTACTTCACTTATGGTTGAAGGAAAATAAGATTTTTTAGTGTTAATTAGTAATTTATTCAAAAATCAAATCCCAAATACATCATTCATTAGCAGTACGAGTTAGACAATAAATTGTTTTATTGGCTTTTCTACGAATAAATACTAAATTAAAATTAGGACGGACCTGGAGTTTGGCTCTGCATTCCATCACAACTGACCCCAACAGAGACAATATCTTCTCCGTCTCGTTAATAGACTGCAGTGTACCCAGAGAGTCTGATTCAATAGTACTTGCAATCCAGTCTGCCTCATAAATGTAAGAAAAAGATTTATTAATAGACATCAACTCAATTTTCTCCAGAAAAGACTAAACATTTAGAGCAATCTACAATAGTTAGAAATTGTGCAGTGTCTAGGAGCAGAGCAGTGTCTAACCATTGTTTTTGGTTTCCTGACACTGCTCCTCCAATGGTAGTGTCTACACAGTGTCAGGAGCAGTGTCTACACAGTTCCAGTAAATTAAAAAAGCACCCAAATATTTGTAACACTTTTTAATTAAACCCAAATACGAATTGCATAATAATTTTTTTTATTACAAACAAAATAGAATTTACATTAACGTTGTTGATTAATATTTAATTGGGACCGCCATCTCCAAATGTTGCTCAAATGTGTTCGATGAGATCATCGTGGAGTTGGTGATGAACATTCCGGTCTCGAATCCTTGCTCTATGGCCCAGGATACTGTCGTTGGTCACCGCTGGTGGTGGTCCTCTACGTACCGTGTGGTCCGGGACAACAAGATCTGCAAACGGATCAGTGGGCCACGGCCTACGCTCATCCTCAACAATCATGTTGTGTAGGATCACACAAGCAGTCATGATCACTGCGAGTGAGCCCCTATCCCACATTCGACCCGGGCGAGTAACGATGTGAAACCGGGCCTGTAGAACTCCAAACGCCCGTTCGATGTCCTTCCTACACACTTCTTGGTATCTAGCAAAGCATCGTTGTTTCGGCGTTTGTGGAGCAGGTATGGACTTCACAAATGTTGCCCAAGCAGGATAAATTCCATATGTCAAGTAGTACGGGGTTTCGTATTCTCTACCGCTGATCTTGAACTTCACATCTGGGGCAAAGCCTTTTACTGCTTGGGAGAATAGTGTAGACCTATTGAGCACGTTGATGTCGTTGTTGGAGCCCGGTGTCCCGAAGAAAGCGTGCCAGATCCAAAGGTCTTGGGATGCAACGGCTTCGAACATGATTGTGGGGACGTTCCCGTGGTCCCTACTTGCGAACTGTGCAGCCCATGCCACATGACAGTTCTTCCAATCCCAATGCATGCAGTCCAGGCTCCCTAGCTTCCCCAGAAAGTCGCGCTCTTCATTGATTCACAACAACCGTTTTGTATCGTCCACGGTCGGGCGTCGTAGATAGGTCCGCCCGTAAACCTTGATGACGCCAATGCAAAACTTCTTCAGGCAGTCCAGCGCAGTGGTCTCCGCCATTCGCAAATACTCGTCGCAAGCATCGGTTGGACTTCCATAATAGAGCTGACGAAGTGCTACCGTGCACTTCTGGTGTGGAGTGAAAGAGGCCCTCCCCGTAGCATCCTTTCCGTTACAGAAGTAGGCGTACCGGCCACTCAAACCATTCATGATCCGGAGGAACATGTCCCTCGACATCCGGAACCGTCGCCGAAATTGTTGGTCGATGTACACCGGTTGAGGCGCGAAGTAGTCACGGATCAACCCTCCGTGTGCATCTTCGCGGTTGCGCTCAATCACTCTCCGCTTGGGTCTCGGCGCCGACATTGAGCTCTCCGCCTCATCATCATCCTCACTCATTGGCTGTAAGGCTGTCATCAGTTGATCCTCTAATGCTTGTTGTGTTGCCTCCAGATACCTATCCATCGTGGCGTCTATTTCTTCTTCTGTCATTTGCTTCATTTCGTCTAGCGTTGGAAGACTCGCCATCGAAAAAAATAGAACTAGGAAAAAACTATAGGATTTGGAGAGGAATAGAAGCTTGAAAGAAGAGATGAGAAGTGAGATTTCAATTGGGGCAGATCTGAATTTATAAGAAATTGTTGGGCACTATGGGAGTCGGCGTCGCCATGTGTCGGGTCGTGACTGGCCAACCGACTAGCCGTTGGCGCCAGAAACGACCGGCTGCGTCGTTGCCAGAACCAGCAACGACCAGCAGCAACGACACCGCAGAGACGGCTTCCAGACACGACCAGTCGTGCCTACGCGTCGTGTCAGGGCCGTGTCTACGCCAGACACGACGCGTAGGCACGACCCCTTGGAGCTGCTCTTAGATGTCATCGCCCAACCCAAACCGTTCCTACATAACATCCCACCACCTCCCAATCCCGAAGCCAAAACCGCCTCATCTATATTGACCTTTCCCTGGAGCCGATAGTAAGTTTTGATGATAGGAGTTAATGTTTATTGGACTGATGTTAATAATCCAAAAAAGATGAGTTGGTGTGAATTGTCTGTATCGCATTTGAGAAGGACATAAATGAAGCTCTGAAGATGGTGGGTGGATAAGACGAGAACCAATTGAAAACAGTAACATAGCCAGATTGATGGGTAAAATGGTCCATCCATGAAAACGAAACATGGGCCCAGTTTCACTTTGGGCCTATTAAATTTATAGCAAATCAGTAGTACTGGTTGGTGACAAAGCCCAGAACAGTCTGGTAACACAAGTGAAGTGGTTACATATAATACTTTTCTGTTACAGAAACGTACATAAAGAGCAGAGCAGAGAGGAGCGGGTAAAGTTGGTACACCGACAATGTCTGGATATACGAAAGACAAGTACAACCAACCATAACTACAATAAATCCCGAATTTGACCATTAACGATGTATCTAGTTGCTTTTCAGGAGGAGCAATAACTATGAGTCCTTGGTAAGTCTTGTAAAGTTCCTCACACAGACACATCACTATTGGATATCATGTTTAAACTCCATTTTAAATACAAATTTAATTCAAGATGATGTCAAAATCCGTTTGAAATAGAACAAGCATGATTTGATTTTGATTTTGATTTTGATGGTCAATGGTTTTTGGTTTTGATTTCACCCTCTTCCCCCATTTTCTCACCTGACCTGGTTGATTTTCCTTGGTGTGTTTGGTTGGAAAGAAAAGAGATGGTGGAGGCCACATACACTTAAAAAGATGGAAATAATAATATGAATGGTAATGATATGGTTCTGTTTGGTGAGAGATGGGACCCCAACTCGGCATGGCACCAGCTATGCATATACGTCACTCGAACGTTTCTTCTCCTTTTTTTTATTCCAACTTTCTTCTCTTTTATCATTTTGCCGGCAACCGGGGATGTGTGATATTGATACTAACATCCATGACTCGTTTTAGGGTGTGGCCGTGTGGGTTGGTTAAAGTAGTGTGGAGAATTGGTGTTAGTCTACAGTGTAGGGATGTTTGTCACGGTCTTGATGTTGATGACTGTGTTTAGATACTGTTTTAACAGTAATTAAATTAGACTAAACAAAAAAAGGCGAAATCGGTCTACTAGAGTTCATCGTCTTTTCACCTTTGTCCTACAACCACTATCGCCACCCTCACCTACAACCTCCACCCGTCGCCTTCGTATCAACAATTCTGCTTCACCATCTCCATCACTACCATATTATCGGATCATGGTTACTACCATCTTGTTGGGTTGGAATGACAAGATTTGGAGAGAGATGCAACTCTCTTGGGAACTAATAACAAGTCTGGAGGCATCAAACCGCCTCCATCACCGGTGTCGTTGTCGTATCCGTCAGTACCTCCGACTCTACCCCCGACATTGCTTCCCCTATCGCCACTGTCCTCTGGACCGTCGCTTCTCGTGTCACCAACATTGCTGCCATCCCCAATCGTGCCTCTAATCCGGAATCCCCCTTGGAATGATTGGGACCGGAGAATGTCGTCGGCTGGTACTCCCACTGCGAGGTCAAACCGCCACCTCGATCGACGAACCACCAATATCCCCGGGAGGACATGACAAGTTCCAACGACGAGGTAGATCTAACTCAGCTTCATCGGGACCTCCACACGAGGCTCCCTCAACCCTTCGATCTGTACCTTGAACACTGGAGAAGTGGCCGATCTTGTGGGTATGGTCGACCTTTGGGGGACCAACATATGGTACAAGAACGACAACGATGATCAGGAATCATTGTCCAAGGCCTCTTCATCCCATCGATATGTATCTTGTGGAAGGGGACTAATGGCCGATTTTGAGAATGTGGATGACACTCAAGTACGAAGGACTCCCCCCGTGGAGCGGTGGAACCAACATACGGACAATCGATGATGATAACATTGAGTTGTAGGGGACCAAGCACGAGATCCCTTGTTGGCTACAACAATCGGACGAGGTTTGCTACGTAACCTCGCTAGATCCGTTAAGGCGATGGACGAGCAACGAGGTGTGTATGGGAATACACACCTCACCCTGCAACGGTCAAATCTTGACCGGCACCTTGAATACTCCAATCCTTGAAGTTGCCCCTGGCTATTTGTTCCCTCCTCTAATCGCTCCATATCAATTGGTACAAACATTTTCAGGTCGAGTCAAGAAATGAGTATTGTGAGTTGTAGCTGAATAGTCACACTTCTGGAGACTGTCCACCAACATTTATTCCTTGAATACTCGAGAATGTTGCTATAGGATTAGCGTCTGATACCTACAAGCCAAGACTCAAGTCTCATCATTTTTATTTCGTTTACTTCTGTTTGCATTTTTATTCCGGTTTTATGTTCATAGTTGCGTATGTACTTTTGTTTCTTTCTAATATGATTCTTATATGCTAAAAAAAAATAGACTAAACAATTTATCTTTTTATCAATTCATGTTAAACGTTAATCAAACACTACTTGTCGGGGCGGATTTAGCTTTTCAAAATAGGGGACACCAATTTTTTTATACTAATATATAACATCAAAATAATATGAATTAGAATTAATATTTCATTAAAAAATAATTACTTATTACAAGATATGACGTCGATATTTCATATTCTAAAAACATTGTAACGTACTTTTATTGTCAATACAATCAAAAATATATTTGTCGTTGTATAAGATCATATTATCATTCATTCATTGGTCTCTCTCATTCGATTTTTCAACCGATTCTTGATGACATTCATAGTAGAAAATACTCCTTCCACAAACGCAATAGGAGATTACATGGGTTTTGACATCAGACAATCAACAACAACAAAAACGGGTAAAAATATAAAATAAAATAGCTTTAGATCATCTAATTGACGAGTCTAAACTCTTTTATATAGGAGATTACAAGATTCTTAAAAGGAAACAAATAATACATAATAGTCTAAATTAATTACCGTAATCAAATCAAATCATAATAAATCAATTAGATTTATTCTAATGTGATTACCTTCAATACTCCCCATCAAGTTGGAACATGGAGATTCGTAATGTCCAATTTAAAAAGGAGATTATAGAACGATCACATCTAATGCCTTTGGTGGATGGTGCAAACAGTTACTCGTCTCGTGACCGACGGCGTAAATGACATCTCGTCTCATGGTCGATGGTGCAAACGATATCTCGTCTCGTGGCCAACGGTGTAAACGACTATTCGTCTCGTGGCCGACGGTGCAAAGGGCATCTCGTCTCGGGCCCGACAACGCAAAGGGCATCTAGTCTTGTGGCCGATAGTGCAAAAGGCATCTCATCATGTGGCTGACAGCGCAAACAACATCTTGCCTCGTGATCGACAGTGTACATATCTTAGAAGGTGGAAAACAGCTATGGTTGATTACCACAATGCGGAAGCGAAATAAAAGAATGGAAATAAAATAAAAATAGAACTAAATATATTCTTCAAACACCTTTCTCATTTGTTAGAACCATAAGTTAACAAATGGGCAAATGTACGGATTCATAAAACTTAATCAAGGATCCAAATTGAGAGCTCTGATATCATGTTAAAGCTCAATCCAACCTAAAAGCTCCATTTATAAGTGGAAGCACTAATATACTTATAAACGTTCAATTTGTCCATACACTCTCTATATGAAATTTATATTTCAATATAGCGGACGTGGCACAAACTTATGTTATGATAAAAACATTTATGCCTTTGCAAAATATAAATTTG
Organism: Erodium maritimum; assembly: GCA_963921825.1. Taxonomy (NCBI): domain Eukaryota; kingdom Viridiplantae; phylum Streptophyta; class Magnoliopsida; order Geraniales; family Geraniaceae; genus Erodium; species Erodium maritimum. The sequence goes on from OY997588.1 coordinate 147,680,921, forward strand.
AACATTTGTGTTGGGGTAGGAGGTGTCCTTATATCTTATGTTAACACATATATTTGATTTATTTCAGAAAATTATATATCCTATTTATGATTAAATCATGGTCAATACCAAATCGATCAAATCTGCAATAAATTTGTCGTGTTAAGCTACTTACTTTGACTCTTGAAATGGACAACATATCTAACAAAGGATGGTACAGTACATTGTTTATGTCATTTTGCGCTTCACTCATCACATTGTCACGGGCACATCTACACTACATAATTATCTTACTGGTCCTGGAGGAAGCTTTATTTACGATATTGTCCTTACCAAAGAGTGGTTGTTCAGGATGATCAAAAGATGAGAACGAAAATATGGTGCAAAGAAAGAGACTAAAACACCCTTGGATTTGGGGAAAAGGTAATTAATTAATAATTAAGGAGGGAGAATAATCAGCTTTCCAAAAAGAGACAAAAATACCATACGGCTTTGGGCTTCTCCATTTACACATTTCACGATACCACAAGCTCTGATCCTAGTCAAGGCATCATTCTTATTCATACTCATTCCCCCCAAATTCTTTATTTATTATTATTCTCCCCCAAAATATCTTTTTTAATCAACTATTGGCATTTAATTGAATCCATATATCCTTATTTATTAAAAAACACAAATAAATGGTGTATGAGTCTATTTAACACAAGTGATTCATACTCGGTCTTTAGGATTTTTTCAAATCTCTATCCTTCTTCGTTGTTTTTATTTCGGTTTCCGCACCATAATCTCGTTGTCCTTTCATCCTTGATTTCGTTCATCTCTTGTTAGATACTATGCCACCGCCAACACAATAGGGACCTTGGGTTCGCTTATTAGGGAGCACTCCCACCTTGCACCGCCTGTGAGCCGCCAAGACCAATTGGATCCAATATGAGGAACCGATCTCACCAACCTACTCGGGGCGCGAGCAAATTCCCTACTCACAAGGTCATTTTCCATGGAGACTGATCTATTAGCAATAATATAGTGGTTGAGGAAAACTCTTCGCCGTCAACCAGGGTGCAAAGAATGGACATGAGACACAACATGCAAGACTAATGCTGTTTCAGATATGTGTAGTACTGGGCATACGTCCTAGCCTCCGTCAATTAGAGGGAATCAGAGAATAGGGAGAACAACCCCATTAATTCTGAGTCCGACGAAATGATCAAGGAGCGGGGGGTGGCCAGAGCAGATGACCAGGGATGGCTCTTGGCCACACCTCCTAGGTTGGAACATATGGTTACGATGGTCATTCTGCATGGAGCACCTGACGTCGCCATATTTATTAATGGTTTTGGCCCTTATGGGACAGAAGCAAGGCTTGCAAAATAGTCTCGGTAGTCACCATGAGAATCCTAGAGAACCACGGGGTGTTCCTGAGGAACCACACCCCGATCTACATAGAACAATCCCCACCTATTCCCCAACCTCCTTTTTTTTCTAGTATACTCCACGGACTATCAAGACGAAACACGTCCATTCAAGTCGAGGCGTAGAAAGCCTCTTGAAACTCATGCACTGCTCATCGTCATAATAAAGACTCATTCCTCTAATTATCTTTGATGATACCGACTTTTAATTATAAAATCAGTGTTTCGGATGTCAACAATACTTTATCCTTTCCTTTCTAATTATTTTGATTGTTGTATGCTCATTGTGATCTTTCTCATTTCAATCTAACAAAATATGATATGCTTTGCTAAAAAAAATTAGTTATAAATTTATTTATTTGAAAGAAAAGAGCACGAAAATGAGAAGGGAATTGGACATGTGCCCCGAGGCGCACGGCATGTGTGCGGTGGGCGCATGTTAGAGATTCTCCCTCACAGAATCCGACAAGAATAACAATGGTACAAATGCCTTGCACGCACCTCCACCCCATGGCGCATTTTAGTTTTCTCGGCAATTATTCGATGTTCCCGTATTATTTATTTATTATTGTTTAAATTAAAATCGGAGCAATTGAAATGAACTGAATTACGAACTTCGCTAGGCCACATGCGCGTCCACCGTAGTTGCGTACGCTTTCTTTGAGAATCAACCGTTGACGGGACAGAACGACTATGATGGTGATGATGGGTCCCACCATAGGTCCTTGAGCAAAAACATTCTGCAAGAGTAAAGCTTCTTCTGCGCGCAATTAATGACAGATTATTGATTATCAGTCTTTAAGGTTTTCGTCGGTCATGTCTAAATAAATTAATTAATTTTCGTTAATTGGGTATTTACTATATGTTTTTATTTATTATATTGATAAAGAGGTGGGCCACGTAACTGAAAAAGGCTTAACAGAATGAGATTATTATAATGGAATAAAAATGATTTTCCCGAGCTAGAGAGGCAAAAGCAAACAGTGGCAAAGACAAGCCAAGCACGTGACCTGCTAACTTTTTACCTGCAACATTTTTTCCTTTTTCATTTGATTTTGGAGACATTACCATTGTTCTCTCTGATCAATTCCTTCTCCTCCACTCCAATCAAATCTTCAAAAACTCAAATTTCCTACAGTTTCATTGATTTATAGCTCCAACAAAGAAACCCAATTTTTTTCTGAAATGTTTTTGCTGATTTTTCCAGTTCTCAATCTCTGGCCTGAGAGGAAGCTGAGCCTGAGACACTGTGGAGCCTCTGCTTTTTAATTGTTTTTGAAAATAATTCTTCTTTTCTTACTGCCCGCAACAATAACAGCGACAATTGGGTCTTGCATTTGTATCTGTGTCCACTTTTGGGCCTTTTGTTTTGGCTTTTGCGTGTTTGGTTCCTTCTGTACAAGTGTGGTTTGATTTGATTTTTTTTCACTTTCACTCCTCTGTTGAAGATAATGGAGATGGTGGTGTAGTGTTGTCTGTGGAAGTGGAATCGCCAGAGCCGAGAGACGAAGAACAGGGCCGTGCTATAAACTGACCCACCTGAGAATTTGGGGGGATTAGCTCAAATACATTTAGAAAAATCTATCAGTTATCAGTATCGCCATTCCCAGATCTCAAGGATCTCAGAATTTCAGGTCTGGTTTTGCTTTGGTGGATCGTGTGAAAAGTCCGGCCATTTTTCTTGTTATCTCCTTCGTTTGGGCTATAATAGTTGTGCTCCTTCGTCCTCGTCTGATTCAGTTCTGTTTCCGAGCTGGGTTTTGTGAGGCGGTGATTTCAGCGTCTGGGTCGAATTTGGTTGAAAGCAATTGGGAATAGCTGGAGTGAGAAAGGCTACAAAGGGGGGCAAGTTTTCTGTAATGGTGGATTGGTCATTTTGGGAATTTGAGTAAAGTGAGAAATAGGTGCTGGGTTGGTGTGAGAATGGTTTGTGCTCTTGGTGGCTATGGTGGGTTTCAGGAGTTGGTTGTGGTTGTCCAAAGAAGCTGAGAGTTGCTGAACAGTGGCAACAACACAGTCATGGGAAGAGGAAGCTCCATGTCCTGGATTGTTGGATTGCTGCTTCTAACATTGATGGAGTGTTCTTCTGCTACCCTGTCTCCTGCTGGTATTAACTATGAAGGTTTGTTTCTCTTGAGATCTATAGGTTCTTCTCCATTACATATTGAGTATTTTCAGTTTCCTGGCTGTCTTTAATTCTTTATCAGTTTACAATGACACATTTATTAATCTCACTCAACACTTATTGAATTGATAGAATAATAAGGAATGCAATGGATAATGTGTGTATGTTTTTTTTAATATTTTTTTAAATTATCATTACTCAATGTGGGTTTACCAAAATTCCCTTTCCTCCTCCTGTCTTCCAGTATGAGCATACAAGTTTTAATGAACATTGCAGAAGTTGTAATTCAATGCCTTATCCACTTGTTCCAATTTAGCATCATTAAATACTGACTTCATATACTTTCATTTCCCTTTTCCTATGGTTGCCTTTGCCTATGCATGGGTCCTTAGAAGTGAACTTTATGTTAATCATCCCTAATTTTCTGTTTTTTGCCTATTGGAATTGGGCAGTGGTAGCTTTGATGGCTATAAAAACCAATCTCAATGATCCATACAATGTCTTGGAGAATTGGGATATAAATTCTGTAGATCCTTGTAGCTGGAGGATGGTTACATGCACAACTGATGGCTATGTCTCAGCTTTGTAAGTTTCGCTTATTGCCTCTTCCGTAAAGAAAAATGAAGAGATCATGTTATTGAAGATAATTTACGGTGGAAAATTGTTTTTTTTTTCCTATCAGGGGGCTACCTAGTCAGAGTTTATCTGGGACTTTATCTCCATGGATTGGAAACCTCACTTACTTGCAATCTGTGTAAGTTGCTGACTCCATCTTCACTGATTACTGAAACATGTCTATTAATTCTCTATATTTGGATTGTATATCAAAGTTTATTGTTTGGTTTATGACTCTTGATTGGACAAATATGTAGGTTGTTGCAGAACAATGATATCACAGGTCCTATTCCTTCTTCAGTTGGGAAGTTAGAGAAGCTTCAGACACTTGATCTTTCCAATAACAATTTTAATGGTGAAATACCTAGTTCCTTGGGGGATCTCAGAAGCCTGAATTATCTGTATGTTTCACAAGCTTAATACTGAATTAAACTTCTTGAAGCCAATGCCAAGTAGTCTAGAAACAATGTGCACTTGCATATAGATATTATTTCCCTAATTCTTCTGCCTAATTTGTTTTGGGCGAATAGACGGTTAAACAACAACAGCCTTACTGGACCATGTCCCGAGTCTTTGTCCAAAATTGCTAGCCTCACTCTTGTGTAAGTCTTCGCATCCTATGTTGCTCTTTAAGGGTTCCACGTATTTGTGAGCTCATGATATATACATATACCTCATTATCATTAACTTGGAAGTTAATCCTTGTTGCAGAGATCTATCTTTTAACAATATGAGTGGTTCACTTCCAAAAATATCGGCAAGAACTTTCACGTAAGCTGTTCTTACCCTTATCCTAAAAGTACTTATTGGAAGTTATTCTTTGAGATAATTGCAAAAAGGTACCCTGAGGTATTCACTTTATTTATTTTTGGAAATTTTAGCCCTCTCCTTTGATAATTACAACAAATCCAGAATCACTGGCAACAAAATCGTCATTTAAATTTGTGCAACTTTGTTTCAAAATGACGATATTGCCCTGAAAATTCTGGATTTCTTGCTTTTTACTTGTTATTTTTAAAATTTTAAATTTCAAAATCATTATTTTGTAATAAATTTAGTGTAACAAAAAGTCAAGTTCATAGCATTTTTTTTTTGAAATTATCAAATAAGAGGGCTACGATTTCCAAAAAGTGAATAATTCAGGGTACTCTTTTTCCAAGTATCTCTTCTTTTATTAGTCAGCGATGTTTCATTGTTTTTCTTTTATTTCCAGAATCACTGGCAATCCTTTAATCTGTGGAGATAAAGCAAACAGTAGCTGTTCTTCTGCTGTCCTCCCTGAGCCACTTAATTTTCCACCAGATGCTTTAGAAGGTGTCTATGAAGTAGCTGTGAAGTTTGTTTATATTTTTCATCCCCTACTACAGCCTAGTAACATGTTTTTGTTTTGGGCATCTTAGGTGATTCGGACTCTGGAACTAAAAACCACAGGGTGGCTGTTGCTTTTGGTGCAAGTTTTAGTGCTGCTTTCTTCATCATACTTTTGGTTGGTTTACTTGTTTGGTGGAGATACAGACATAACCAGCAAATCTTCTTTGATGTCAATGGTTAGCTGTTTGAACTAATGCTATTTTTCTTACATTTTCAATTCTTCTCACATTCTAATCTTAATATACTTGATGACAGATCAATATGATACAGAGGTATGTTTGGGCCATCTGAAAAGGTATACTTTTAAGGAGCTACGAAACGCAACTGACCATTTCAATGCAAAAAACATACTTGGGAGAGGTGGATTTGGGATTGTGTACAAGGGATGCTTAAATGACGGGACTTTGGTGGCTGTTAAAAGGCTTAAAGACTATAATGCCCTTGGTGGTGAAATCCAATTTCAGACAGAAGTAGAGTTGATAAGTTTAGCTGTGCACCGCAATCTTCTTAGGCTTTGTGGGTTCTGCACTACCGAGAACGAACGCCTCCTTGTTTATCCCTATATGTCAAATGGAAGTGTAGCGTCCCGCTTAAGAGGTGAGTGAGCCAAGCCTCTTTAGTTACTCATATTGCAGTCCAAGATATAAGACTTCGGGTTAATTGCAGATAACTATTGCGTAATGTACGTTTTTTTTTTGCAGATAACTATCTCTTAAGTTTAAAACTCTATTTACACCTACCTAAACTTAAAGTATTTCACATATATTCTTCTTTTTTGCCAAAAATGACGAGAATATCCTTGACCATAGTCTATAAAAAACATTTTTGTCATCTTTTAAATAGAGTTATCTTTTAAGGAGTCTTTTTACATCTACTCAACCATTTTCTACATCTAATCAAAATGTTTTTGCTCGTTACAAAGTCTTTTTTTTGAGATTAAGGTCAATGGCATTTTTGTCATTTTCTGTCGAAAAAGAGCTATCTGCAATATTTTCTGAAAGAAAGTATATTTATGAGCAAAAGAAGTACAGTATGCCAAAACTATCTGCAATTAACTTTAAGACTTATATATGCTTAGACTGATAACTTACTCTTCATGGGTTTTCCTTGCCTTTCAGATCATGTTCATGGTAAGCCAGCTTTAGACTGGTCAAGGCGAAAGAAAATCGCATTAGGTACGGCAAGGGGGTTACTATATTTGCATGAGCAGTGTGATCCCAAAATAATCCACCGCGATGTCAAAGCAGCCAACATTTTGTTGGATGAAGAGTTTGAGGCAGTTGTTGGAGATTTTGGATTGGCAAAGCTTTTGGATCATAGAGATTCTCATGTGACCACAGCTGTGAGAGGTACCGTCGGGCATATTGCTCCCGAGTACTTATCCACGGGCCAGTCATCTGAAAAGACTGATGTTTTCGGGTTTGGGATCTTGCTGCTTGAGCTAATCACGGGCCAGAGAGCTCTTGATTTTGGCCGTGGAGCAAATCAGAAGGGCGTGATGCTCGATTGGGTACAGTCTGTCTCATCATCATCCCCTGAGTAACATTTTATTCCTTGCTTTAGATGTTAATATTTAACTTGACATTGTGTGCAGGTAAGGAAGCTACACCAGGAAGGGAAGCTAAGCCTGATGGTGGATAAGGACCTGAAGGGGAGTTATGACAGGGTGGAACTGGAAGAAATGGTTCAGGTAGCTCTGTTGTGTACTCAGTTCAATCCTTGTCATCGTCCCAGAACTTCGGAAGTGTTAAGGATGTTGGAAGGAGATGGCTTGGCTGAGAAATGGGAGGCCTCACAGAAGGTTGAGACGCCTAGGTTCCGGTCTGGTGAAAACCCTCAGAGATATTCAGATCTGATCGAAGAATCTTCCCTTGTGGTTGAAGCCATGGAGCTTTCGGGTCCGAGATGAAAAATCCTTGTCCATTTCTGTTTATTACACCCCGAAGACCTCATCTCATCTGTAACAGTCTAGTGAGCCCTTACAACCTTAAATTTTGTAAAAAATGAAAAATGATTATAATATATATTCTTTTACCTTTCATGTCTTTTCCCGTGATTTTAAGAAAAAAGTTTTATACATAAGTTACTGGGCTGAACCCATGTTATATTTATGTGTCTCGCATTGAAAGTAGGAATGAATGGTCAATTGATAGTGTATATAGAGGTATTTACCTATTAACTTTAGTTTGCTTATCAAAAAAAAAAAAGATAGTATCATAATTGGTTTGGGTTTGTGAGTCTATTTTAATGTACATGAACCTCCCTTTGGTATACTGCAACACGTTTGAGGTTCACATGTACGAGAGAGTGCTGAAGTATAAGTCGTATATCAAAAGTATGTAGATTAATTGACTACTTAAGAAACATATATAAACATTCAATTATCAGCTTGAATTTTTGAATTAGATTGAGTGTTAACATAGTAGCAAAGGTGGTTTGACCTTGTGAGTCTACCCTAGCGTGTAGGAACCTTCAGTGCCCTAGAATGAAACCCGTATGTGAGGAGAAGTGTTGAATTGTGAGTCCCACATCAAAAGTATGTGGATGAATTGACCACTTGATAAGTATATTGAGGCCCTTACCCGTCAACTTGATCTTTTGGGTTGAATTATGCTCATCAATTGGAGCTTTTGAGTCAGAATGAACTTTAACTTGAGCTTTTAGGTTGAATTGAGCTTTAACATTATATCATAGTTGTTTAAGCATGCAAGTCTGCCCTATTGTGCACAAACATCCCTTCGGCACTCTAGTGTGCAACACGTGCGAGGCCTACATGTGAGGAGAGTGTTAAAGTGTGTGCTCCGCATCATGATTATATGGATGAATTGACCATTTGACAAACTTATTGAGGCCTCCGCCCATCAACTTTAGCATTTTAGGTTAGATTGGGATTTAACTTAGTATTAAAGCTTGTTTGGGTATGTGAGTCTGCCCTAATATGTAAGAACCTCCCTTCGATGTCCTAGTGTGCGACATGTGCGAGGCTCACACGTGAGGGCGAGTGTTAAAGTGTGTGTCAATATCGAAAATATGTGGATGAATTTATAACTTGATAAGTATATTGAGGTCTCCACCAACAACTTCTGTTTTTGGGTTAGATTGGGGTTTAACAATACCAGTTAACTCTTCCTCTCGTAATATAACCACCCAAGACTCTCTAGCATCTCGGGGAAGCTACATGTTTTATTGACACACAATATGTGGCGAACACCCCTTAATTCGACCTTTATAGTTTGATGGAACCACATACATTCATCCTTCCAAGTTCCATGGCAAAACCTTATTAAGCACTCCAACGTCATGTTTTTTCATATTCGTAAGTGTTTGTCAATAGGATCAACTCCGGATCCATAACAAAACAATCAAATAATTGTCTTGCATTTTTGGCAGGAAAAGAAGACGGACTTATCTAAGTCATCAGAAACTTGACGAATGTAACTATCCTACTCCACCAAACTTCATATAATACAAAGAAACGTTTTCTATGTCATCCAGAATTAATGACTAAATTGTTTGTCGATGTACACCGTCAAGGTTGAGAAGTAATTGATCATAAGGTGTGCATATCTTTCTTCACGACCTCTATCTATATAGGTTCACAAGTTGTTGTACTTAGGGGTAATCCCATTTCACTACCCTGTAATTAAGAGATTCTACAATTACTACCCTAAGTCTTTTTTTCGTTTTCGTTATCCAGAAGTTCCGTTTGCCTCAATTTAGTACCCAACGTTAACTTTTTCGTCAAAAACGCGTAAAAGTTCATAATACCCCTCCCTCACAGTACGATTTTAAAATCATGACATAGAAGAAGAAGGAGAACAAGCTTTAGAATTGTTTTCTCTCTCTACTTTCTTCGCTCTGACCTCTCTCTAAAAAAGAACCCCTCTAACCCTAGCTCTTATTGTCCGCCGACGACACTCCTCTCCGGCTCTCCTGGCCAGGATGTCGCCGGTGGCTACTTCCCCCTCCTTTTCTTGTTCATCTTCTCTTCTTTCTCCCTTTTCCCTCTTGCTTTTGGGTTCCCTTCCTTAGTTTTTCAGTCCCCCTCTCCATAGCCCTCCTTCCTGGTCAGATCTGACTCAGGAACATTTTCTCCTTTGGTGAGAAGACGCGTTCCCTCTCCCGGTGTGGTCGTCGTGCGTGTTGGCGTTCGGCGAGATCTGGAAGCTTCCAGATCTGAGAGTGGGTTGCTGATTTGTCTATGGTTTGTCCTCAAACCCTCCCTCCTCCCTTGCTCAAGTAATTTCTTCCTCTACTTCTCCTATTGTGGCTTCGTTTTCCTTGATCCGTCGTGGTCAAGGCCTCACGGTTGGGGTTGGCCACCGTGAGGTGTTCAGAGCCTTTGGTCTCTTACAAGCCCGATGGGTTGGGTGGGGGATTTGGTTCTCGTAGCTTTGGTGGGTTCGGAGGGGATCCTGGCCCCCCTTATTTGGGTACCGTCCGGTGCTGGCCGGCGGGGAGTTTTCTCTTGTAACTCGGGTCCGGGTGAGGTGGGGGTGGAGATCTGGGGGCGCTGATTCGCGGAGGTTCCGTCTTGTTTTTTGCTCAGTTTCGTGTTGTTCGGCCCCGACGCTTTGGCACTCGTTGTGGTGGTTCTCGCAGTCCGACCGGTGGTGGTCGGACGGGTGTGCTTTGGCGGTTGTTGCTGTTCTGGTGCGACTTCGATGAGAAGCTGGATGGGTGCGGGGCACGAGGTTTTGGAGAAGTTTCTAGGTTTAGTTTACTTTTCGTTTTGGGCCTTGTCGCCTTTGTTGGGTCTTAGTTGGGTCTTTTGTTTGCCACTTGTTGGGCCTGTTTTGTATTGTTGGTTGGGCTTAGCCCTGTTTGGTTTTACTTGTTGTTTTACTCGACTGTCTTTATTTGTTGACTCGAGTCTGATTGTACTTCTTGTTAGATTCTGGGTACTAGACCTTGTTGTAGTTGGTGGTTTGTTTCACCCCTTGTTGGGTGTGGGTTGTCGTTGTTTTGACCCATTGTTGTAATCTCACATGAAAGGTTAAATCCCTTGGCCAAGTCTTTTTTTTCAAAAGCTTGGTTTATAAAAAAAAATTGTTGATCAAAAAAAAAAGGAGAAGGAGAAGAAGAAGAAGAAGAAGAAGAAGAAGAAGAAGAAGAAGAAGAAGAAGAAGAAGAAGAAGAAGAAGAAGAAGAAGAAGAAGAAGAAGAATGTTTGAACCTTTAAGGGCGTTTTGGACGTTTGAAAAAAATTGGGGACATGTGTACGTGACCATTTTACGTTAAAAAATAGACGGAAGATACTAACTTGAAAATTTTGAAACTCTAAGGTTGCGAGAAGGAAAAAAAGAAGCTTAAGGTAGTTATTTTGAAATCTCATAGTTACATAATAGTGAGATGGAATTATCTTCCGTATTTACGAGACGAACCTTCCACTAGAACAATTCTCTCAACCATCTCATTTAAACACGTCGAGTGATTCATGATCTTGTTTCTTCAACGGGGAATGCATAAAGGGTTTCTAGAGAGAGACAGAGTGACCTCTCTCTAGAAACCAGTCGATTTCTCTTCCTCCCAGCCTTGCCGTAGCCGCGCCTTCTCCACCGCCGGTGACTTCCTTCCTTTGAGGTCACCGACGGTTCCCTCTTCTCCCTCACCCCTTCTTCGCCATTCCTTTCCTACCTTGACCCTGTTTCTCTCTTCCCTTTCTCTTGCTTGGTCGGTCTCAGATCTGGCCAATCTTTCCTCCCTTGTTCTTGAAGCCTCAGATATACCGTGGGAGCACCTTTCCTAACGGATTAGAGCGGATCTGGGGCTTCAATCGCTCCTTACACCCTCTTCCTCTTCATTCTGGCCCCGCTTTGGCCCCCTCCGGTGATCCGCCGTCTCAGCCTCCGACACCGACAGAGCCGCGTCTCCTCAGATCCGGAGTGAGACGAGTTTCTCCGGCCCCCTCGTCGAAGATCCTCGCGGTTCTGCCTTGACCGTACTCTGTTCGAGTGCACTGAAGACCAGAGCCCCGATGTTGCTTTTGGATCTGGATTCTCTCTAATCCGATCCTTCTCCTCCGTGCTCCAGCCTTCTCAAGTAGTTCCAGCTCCATAGTTCGTGCGGTTCGTGTGTGCTGTGGAGTTCAGATCTACAGCCTCAATCCCAAGACTGCATGTGCAGAAATACCGGCTCCATTCCTTATGGCGAGTTTCGGTGCTGGCCGATTCGTTTGGAGAGGAGTGTGCGTCTCAGGGCTTTAGTTGTTAAATCTGAAGGTACCTCTTCTCCCTTCCTTATTGAGCTTCTTTCTCCCGGTCCTTTCTTGGGCCAGTCTCAGCCGATGGTGTTGGCCGCCGGCATACCTGAGATGGGAGTTTTACCCCGGTGAGGTTAGGGTTTAGAGGCTGTTTTGGGTTAGGTTTTTGGTACTCGGATGGTCTTCTTTTGTGCGTTATTGTTAGCCATTTCTGGGTTTTAAGACCTTTCATCACCCCTGCGTGGGTTTCTTTCAACTCCCCTGTGTGGGATTTCATACCCCGGCGTGGGTTTGGTTACATGAGGTCCCGATTAGAGAGGGATACTCAATCATTGTACTTCTCTCCTGCTCCAAGAGCAGTTTTTAATTTATGTCTTTGCTGATAAAAAAAAAATCCATTGAATACAAAAAAAAATTGGTTAGCAAATGTTTCTGGAACGATGTTGTTAGTAGTATGAAATTAAGAGTGAATGATCTAATTTTGTAGATGTTTTGACTGAAAAACAATTTTTTTTATCTACTATTCGTTATAAATATGTTGGATTTTTTTCTTTCAAAAAGAAATATGTGACTCCTGAATACTGATAGAGCGCGTTATAATTGTTAGGTTTTCACTCAACTCGGGTGATTCGTCGAAACAATATTCTCATCACCATATTGCAACTTCAGATTTGCAGAGCTCTATTAATTTGGGGGAGAGAGTTGAAAGAAGAAAGTATAATAACAAGACAAAAAAAGGGCGATCATTGGAGTTTTTTTTTCTCCTGGTTGGGGTTTATAAAGTTATTCTGCTAGACGTTTAATTTTTTTTTTCATTCAATTTAGTTTATGACCTATTAGTTATCTCTTTTAGATTAAAATTCTATATGTAAACACATATGTAATTTAATGTCGTAAGATTATATACAAATTAAAGTGTTCAGTTACATATTGTATTATGTGTATTATAAATTGTCATACAATTTAACGTGTAGATACCGGATCTATAATTGTTATTTGTTGAGACCGAATTATGTATGATAGAAACTTAATAATCTAATTAGAATTGAATTTGGAAACCTAATTAAGATTAGCAAGTGATTATGATATCTAACAAATAGACGTGATTATTTTATTCTGCATATTACTGGAAGACCAAACTTAGTGATTCATTATTCATAATGACGTTAAATAAATAATAATTTCTAACAAACTTTTTATAGGTACTTAATTTAGGATTGGGTGAATGGTCTACTTAATCCCTAAATCTGAACATCTCTGACTCACGCAGAAGTCCAAATGAGAGACGTTGGAGGAAGAGTATGTCTTGTAGTAAGAATTATAGTTTGAGTGTTATGTGTTAATAACAGGTTTCGTGGGGGTGAAGAAAGCGATGAGGAGAGCTGGCTGTGTATGTTATCAACTGTAAAACAGCAGCTACTTAGAGGCACAAACCTTACAAATAATAACAAAATGAAATGCAATACTTGTAGAGTTAAACCTTTTATTTTCTAAATATAGAACTTAAACACCCATACATATGGTTGGGCAATCATGAAGTAAGAAGCAGTTGAAGATTACAAACACACATATGATAGTAATAGTAATAGTTACGGTAATAATAATAAGCCGATAATGACTGATAAGGGCTCTGTACCAAGCCCATTGCCGTTGTGTGACTTGCCGGTTTGCCATGCATTAGCCAGCCGGACCCCTGCCTGCCGCTGCTTCACGGTGGTCGGACTTGGGGACAACGGCTAAGCACAGACCAAGTGCTATGTTCCACCACCACCCCTCACGGTGTTGCCAGGCGGTAGATTCATGACCTCCATGCCTCTATATCCTTGTTGATACGGAATGGGATTGTTTTTTCTTGTCCTATAGGCTATAGGGCTGTGGTGAGTGAGGGCTATTAAGCGTCTTGGTGATGGCTTTAAATAGCTGGTGAGTTTGAGTGATGATGTGAAGTAGAACTATTATCATTTTTGCATTTATCCAATACAACTCTTGCTTTTTCTTTTGCTTTTAATAATTTTAAAAAGATTCAGGAGGGGTATGTTGGGAAAATCATTTTTAAGTCATCTCTAGTCTACTACTTAAGCAAGAGGTTTGGGAAGTAGAGGAAAAGACCGGTGTACCCCTGTAGACTACTTTTCAATGTTGCATAACTTTATTAACTATTGGGGATTCTTTTTTCTTTTCTTTTTTTCTTCTGTTGAATCCGTGGTCCACTAGCTTATGTTGGTCTCCAACTCCAACTTTTTGCATCTTAATTGCCCACTAATCCCGTGTTTTACGGGTACCAGGCCACAGGTGTCAACCCGGGAATCTCCCTCAAGCTGATGAGTCCTCTCTACTTAGTCCTAGGCCTAGCTGAAGCTGAGAGGAGAGCCAAAAACCCAAAGTGAGTCGTGACTTGACTCGAATAAATAAGGCTAGAACAATCTGAATGAATCACTTTCGATGATGAGATGAGACCTGTTTGTTCTTATTACTGAGATTCCTAACGAGTCAACTCCCCATTGGCCAACCCTCTATGAAGTTTCTAGTTTCATATCTTTTAATTCTTCTAATGTATTGAAATCGAGGTTCGATTCACTTATTAGTGAATTATGAGTTGAGAAATGGACGCATACTGTTTTTATGATTCAGGTTTGCTAATTAATTAATCGTAAATCTGTATTCAATTTGATTCATTATTGTGAATCGAAACCATACAATTCATGAACTCCTAAAGACGAATTAGGTGATGTCATGTAGCGTTGGCGTGACAAAAAACAATCGTTGGTTTCACCAACGACTACTAACGGATTTTTTTTCTTGTTTTTAATAAATACTTAATGTTTAATAATAATGATAATAAAATATTTTTTTATTATCTATGAATACCCACCAACTTATTCCATCAATCATTTTTTATTAGTGACTTCAGAGGTTTGCAACTATTTTTGAAATGAATTATTTTATCGTCATTAACAGCGGTACATGTCTTCTCGTCAAGGCCAACGTCTCCTTCTCCTTCGACGCGTTGGGTGTCACGAGTAGGAGCTCTCGTAGGGACTCCTCGCAGGACGATCCACACTACTGCTGATCTTGACCTGGGAGACGGATCAGATCCGTCTCCCAGGTTAGCTTATCCGTCGGCCTGGATCTTGGCTGACGGATACATCCGTCGGCCAAGATCCGTTGGCTAGGTCTCGTCGGCCAAGTTTTTGGCCGACGGATGCAACAATCCATCGGTAAGCTGGATAATGACCCGACAGATCCCTTCCGTCTGCCAAAACTGAACACCTGAGTCACAGATCCGATCCGTCACTCTGCTTCGGTGACCCTGTCGACGGGTATCATACGTCAGGCAGGAATTTCCACCTGGCCGACATATCGGACCCGTCGGCAAGGAGTAACTTCTTGCCAGACGGATGACACCCGTCGGCAGGGTGTTATGGCTTGGCAGTCGGATCTCTCCCGTCAGGCAAGTGTTTTCACCCTGCCGACGGATCTTTCCCGTCTGGCAAGACTTCCACCCTGTCGACGTCTGCCATATGTCGGTCAAGGTTTAACACCATGCCGACGGGTGCTATCTGTCGGCCAGGTCTAAACCTGTCCGATGGATGTAGATGCTTGTATCCGTCAGCCAAGTTGTAGTAAAAAAACAAAAAAAAATGTTTCAAAATTCATGCACCCAACCGTGCAGTAAAACGTACCTGTTCCTGTACCATCCAAACAGTAATAACAGCAAGCACATAAAAACCATAAACACGGCAACCAAACATTCAACCGACATTATCAAATATAGTAGTTCTAAATAAGTTTATCAGTGCACTGAACATAAAAAGTTATCAGTTCAGGTATCCAAATATCATAATGTTCATAGGAAAAAGGGGAGGACTGACTAAGGTCAAGATGGCGGGGCTGATGGCGGGGTCTCTGAAGCCGGAGTCGCTGATGTAGGAGTCGCTGACGGTCTGACAGAAGAAGGCACGATGCTGTTCTGCTGAGTGGAAGCCCAAGAGTTGAACAACTCCCAGAATTGAGCTTGTTCAGCAGCTTGGGCAGCAATCCTAGACTCCATTTCTAGGCGCTGCTCCTCCATCAACCGGCGTTGCTCCTCCAATTTCCGAGCGAACTCAGCCTGTTGATCAGCCAAGCGAGTCTTCAGGTCTTCTAGCTCCTCAGACGAGCTGACTGAACGCGCACTCGAGCACCCACTGGCTCCCACATCCCGTTGGGTTGGGAGCTTGACCGCCTTCCCGATGCCTGATTGGAGTCTTCCCTTCTGCTGTTTACCCGTGATAATCTGGATGAGGGGGAGCTCTTCCTCCAAAGTCAATGGCTTCGCCACAGTAGGCGATGAACCCTCGCACTCCGTCACCTGTGACTGCGATAACCGCTCACGGGCCTCCTCCACAACAGATTGTGCATGTGCCTGAGATACATAAAACACCAATATAATTTAAAGTTGTATACGATACAGGAGAGAAAAACCAATAATCATATTACCTTAATAATCTATACCATAATCAAATAGACTAATCGAGGGTTCTTCAAAACAAAACAAAAGGTACATTCGAGTCAAAGCAGACCTATATGAAACAATGATAAAATAGAAACGAAACTTCTTTTGTACCCCCGCCAAATAAGGGTTTCTATGCGTATGTAGCATATGTAAATTTACACTCAACTCAATAACAAAAACAAAAGCGCTAAGGAATAGAGAATAAGTTATGCAAAAAATTTAAGTAAAACAAGATATACCGCTCTTTTCACGTTCTCCTTGTTGAGGTCATTTTCCTTTGTGTAGACCTCGACGTAGGCGTCGCAGCGTGGAAGGAGGGAGGATTTGGCAAGAAACCGTTTGGCCCGTTTTGCGAGCGGCATACTACCCCCTGGTGTGCAGTCAGGTTCTGTGCTCGAGAGGCCTTCGATTTCTCGCTCGCTTTCTACAATAAACAAATCAGATGGTAAACAATTATAATACACTCTAATTCGAAACTAATTATTGATAACTCGTGAGTAATACTTTACAGAATTTACCAAACACAATAATAAAGTACTTACTTTGAATTCCTCTGATTTGAAGTGCCTGCAGAGCCAACGGAACTGCTCCTCGCGTTCAAGGAACTCCAGCGGTGTGGGTATGTGTATCTCAGCATCGGGGTGATCGGGGTCTTTGTACTTCGGCTCCATCTTGAGGATCCACTCATGGATTTCATACTTCCATTCACGGTAGCGGCTGGATGTCGTTTCCATGACAAAATCCAGAAGCTTGGTAAAGTGTGGTCCGGTTTCGAACTCGTACAACATCTGAGAAAATAAAAACACCAGGATTAGTAATTATATAAGAAATAATTAAATGAATCAATGAATGCGAAAAGGTAATGTACTTACGCTGAGCTGGTAGAACATAACCTCCTTAGCACTTTCAGGAACTTCATGGAAGTACGCCTGACCCATGGGGATGTAAGTCCGCACTATGGACCCAATCACCCGTACGGCATCCTCCCTCTCAAGCGTCCCTGTCAGTTCTTTACCATTATGGCCCAAGATAAATTTCCCCCCTGGAGGAGCCAGATCCTTGAGCCTACGGTGGAGGTTCTTGTTGGTCACAATACCTCGCTTCCCCGTCTTGGTCTTTGTTATGGTGGAGGTCACCTCTCCTCCGGCCAGCATGGCAGCCACATCCTCATCGTCCTCCGCTGATTTTTGGGAACGAATGCTCAGGACATCTTCCCTGTTGGTGGTAGATGCTGCCTCACTACCACCGGGAGAAGGGGCTGCCTCACTACAACCGCCAGAAGGAGACTCGCAGTCTCGAAGGCGCCGCATTGTAGGTGCCCGAGCCGTTGTATTTTGGGTGGAGTCTTGGGTGGTTCCACCAGATGCGCATAGTTGCGCTCGAAGGGCCTCGGGGGCGCTCAAGAAGTTGAGTCGGTTGTAGAACTTGTTATAATTTCTCTTCCCCATCCTGAAAAAGAGATGTGAACTCAAAGCATACTTTGATTTAGAAAATATAGCATAGAAACTCAACAAAAAAATTGCAATCCTATACATAGCTCACCCATAAATTTAAAGTGTACAACAGTTCGGTGCTAATGTGTGAATGGGCAAATTTAAATCAATAATGCAAATACATTTTAACATTCAATCTCAGTTACCCATTTGCCCAAAAAAAAATCCCCATTCCATCCAATTTCGAACCCTAATCGGAAAAATCGAATTCGCATGAACCCATTTCATACCCTTGTAGTTATTGCAATTTAAATCCAACGCATGGGTTAGGTCCTTGTCTGTACCGTCCTAAATATCCATTCATATATAAATACCGTCGATTGTTGAGACACCTAAAAGAAAAATATTGGTTCATACCAATTTTCTTCATCTTCTTCGATTGATTACTTTCGTTCGTATCAGTTAACGATAATGGGTTCAGGTTTGGCTAGTAATGGTATAGTGCAATATTTTGAGAACAAGACCATTTTAGTCACCGGTGGAACTGGATTTCTTGCTAAGAGTATGATCCTGTTCATGTCTATATATATAAATATATTGCTCTCTACGCATCTCATGTACATATATTAATTCGTAGTTACATATATATTTTATTTTTGGATGTACGTAGTTTTATTGGAGAAGATACTAAGGATTCAACCAAATGGAGATGTATCTTGCGATAACTTGGGACTACGAGATCATACTACGATTGATGAAATATACAAGAAATTAGATATCATCGTCAGTTTAGCTGCCACAACCAACTTTACTGAAAGGTTAAGTAATCTATTCAGTAATGTATATTTACAGTTTATATCATTGATTAATCCTTTTTTTATCGACAAAAATATTTAAATTGAAACCCTTTTTGAGGAAAAAGAGGAGGACAATGACCTACCTACATACCACCCAAAAAACAACAAACGAAGAATGACCAAACACTTCTCAGCCTTGACCTAAACCATAAACCCCATTTCACCTTGACTATCTAACCAATTGAATTTCAACTTTCTATCACGAAAAATGGGTTTTATTTTATCAGCAAAGCGAAAGATATATTCAACAGAGGTTCCAATTAGGAGCAAAAGGGAGTGAATAATAGATCGATTGAGAGAAACAGATAGAGAGAGGCTTACAGGTCGGAGACCACGCTATCTGGTCGGAGACGATGACGGTAGGCAGCGAACAGGTCGGCCACGAGAGAGGCGTTGGCGCTGGGCCTCGAAGACGTCGTCAACGGCGAGATCTGGTCGGAGACGACAACCCCTGGTGCAGTAGGACTCGCCTGCGGCGCGAACAGGTCGGCGACGAGAGGATCGGCCGAGAAAGGTCACCGGCGACTCAGAGAGAGGGAGAGAAGACAGACGAAGAAGAAAAGAGGAATGAGGGAAAAGGGAGTCGGACTCGGTCTTGACCTAACATTTAGACCTTTCCTGACGGATGTAGCTATCCATCGGCCAAGGCAAACCGATGTCGTTTTGCCTTCAACACTTAGAAATTTGGCAGAAATTTCTTCACCTGGCCGATGGATATCTACATCCGTCGGCCAGCATTGGTTGACTACCATTGACCAAAACCCGGAAACCCGTCATATTTTCCGACTATTAGAGTATTGAAAATGGACCGATATAAGTACTTAGTATGACTCATAGTTTGGAGAGAAGATCGTATAATACTCATACATATGACATAAAAAAATTAAACGAGACAATGTCATACGTTATAAGCTGAATATGTTCATGCACATACTGGAACTGGCGATTTCGATCAATACTTGTCGGTATCTCGCATATGATATAATCAAGACCGGTCATCACATATGTACTATCTACACTAGTGTACTTATGTAAAAAAAAACATCGAACGGTTCATTCGTCGTTAATAGGGTGGTCAAATATATTTTGCAAATTAGTCAACCATCTCTACCGACATATAGGTCGACCTTGGCAGACGGATACACATCCGTCTGCCAAGTGTTAACAACCTTTCCGACATATTCAGGGGATATGTCGGTAGAGAAGTAAAAAAATCGATTAATTGACTTAATGATTTCCGTAATTCTCTTTCACATCATATATATGTTTAGGGTGTTGTAAAACAATGTATGAACGTTGTAACATACAAAAACAAAGCAATGTCACGGGTTTATGCACGAATTACCCACTGAAACAGAGCATTTGCTCTCTGTTTTTGTGTCTGCTTGGATCCGTCGGCCAGGTACTGTCCTGACCGACGGATGCTCGCATCCATCGGCCAAGTGACAGGGCAGAGTAGAACAAAATTGCAAGAAACGTCATGCTACCTGGAAAACAGTTTATCTGCACAGCCAATCATTGCATTTGTTTCAACTTGATAAGTTTGCACACATACAACACATTAGAAGTTACATGTTTGTACGTACAATATTAGTACAATGCTTATTTAATCGGATTCATGTATTTCTTCATTGTTGTATCCATGATCTTCGCAGTCATCTTCACTATTCTCGTCGTTATCGTCCACATCATTTACCTCTTGGAGACCGCCATCATAATGGGGTAGCACATTTAGTTCCGCTACAAGAAGTGCAGTTTCAGGCTCAGACTCTTGGTAAGGAGCGTCAACCGTGTACGAAATGGATGGAAAACGATTTGCAGAGATGAATAGTCCTCTAGGGGCAACCTTGTTCACGATCTTATACCCTCCACCCATTTTCGGGTCATCGATGTAGAATATCTGTAATGCACATTAAATAATTAGTAACACATCCAACAATGAAGTACAGTACTATATACAACTAATGCAACTTGCCTGTTTGGCCATGGTTGCTAGACAGAATGGATCGTCGCGATATGCATTTGTGTTGGTATTTATGGATATCAAACCATTATCTACTTTAACGGATTTTAAATCATACCATCGACAGTAAAACAGAACAACCGGCATCCGTCCAGTGTACATAAGCTCAACGACGTATAACAACACACCGTAATAAGCTACACCGCCCTCTGCATTTAGCATCACACCACTGTTCTGTGAGCTTCTTCCTTTATCGCGCTGTTCGGACAAGTATTTCACACCGTGTACATGACATTGCGCATAATAATTTACTCTCTGCACGTAACGACTCAGAGCCTTTGATGCCGTATATTGTGGATCGTCATCGGGATACGATTCCATCTGGGAAATTGTGCTTACAAGTATTAGTAATATATACACAGTGACAAATATATGTTTATTTATATATATAGGACTACACGTTTAACTGATATTGAACTTACGGTTTCCTTGAACATTGAGCAAAATGTTCCAATTCGGTGTTGTAAATCGGTTGACCCTGGGTATTCCGTCTCATAATCCTCTTTGAAATCAATCATCTCGGAGCTGAATTCTTCAGCATTCTGCATAGCGGTCCAGTGAGCGATACGCTCGAATTCCTTTGTTAACAAGGGCTCCCATAACTGAATAGTTGGAAGGACATGTTTGGAAACAATAGAAATGCCCCATGTATCTGGGGTCTCCGGATCCATGACTCGTTTATCGAGGTACAAATTGATGAACGTCGCACATTGATGATTGATATACGATTCTGCGATGCAACCCTCTGGGTATCGGTGGTTGCGCACCCATTTTTTGTAGTACCCCAATTCGCGTTCCATCGAGAACATCCAAGTATAGTGGACATGACCGGTTTGCAGTACTTGAGATGGGAGATGTTTACATAAATGCACCATGATCGTGTGGAACGGCGGAGGGAATATCATTTCCAACTTACTGAGAATCAATACAATATCAACGTGCATCTCTTTTAGCTTCTTCTTTGAAATCTCCCTTGCACAAAGAGACTGAAAGAAATTTGCAAGCTCACATATCACGGTGGCTACGTGCGGTGCCACATAAGGGCGTACAATGATGGGAATAATACGTTGCAGCAAAACATGATTATCGTGTGTTTTAAGCCCAAAAAACTTCTTATCCTTCACGCTTATCTTGTTTTTCAAGGATCCCGCATAGCCCGATGGAAACCTTATATTTGTAAGCTTATCAAGCGCTTCACCACGTTTCTCAGGCTTGATCGTGTAGTCGGCATAAGGCATGAAAGTGTTGTTGCCCGTTGTTTTGGCCCAAAGATCCTTATGCACACCCAATTCCTCCCACATTTGTCTGGCTTTCAAATCATTTTTTGTTTTCCCAAGCAAGTTAAAAAGCGTTCCAATAAGATTGTCGCACACATTTTTTTCAATATGCATCACGTCCAATGCGTGCCTTGTATGCAAAGATTTCCAATACGGGAGTTCCCAAAATATTGACTCATGTGTCCAACACAACCTTTTCTGGCCGGCTTTGTTCTTCTGAGTAAACTTTGGATGTAACGAAAGTTTGGGAAACTGAATGTCCGATATTTCTTCATATATTTCATACCCACTCTTTTCAGGGCGGGATTTTTTCATCTCCCGTTTCCCGTTTATTTTTTTATTTTTCCGTAATGCATGATTCTCTGGCAAGTCCTTCCGTGCTCCTACGTAGTACGTCCGATTATGACTGTGAAGCCCTTCGAGATCATCCAGGCATATTGGACAAGCCTTATAACCCTTCGTCTGAATGCCTCCCAACATTCTCAAACCGGGAAAGTCACTAATAGTCGATAAAACCGCCGCTCGCATCTTGAACGTTCGCTTGTTGGCTACATCAAAGGTTACAACCCCTTCGGACCACAACTTTTTCAAATCATCAATCAACGGTCTCATTAAAACATTTAGGCACTTCCCAGGCGACTTAGGGCCAGAAATCAACAACGTTAAGATGTTAAATTCTTTCTTCATGCACGAGGTTGGAGGTAAATTGTAAGGCATAACTACAACGGGCCACACACTATAAGGGACAACATTTGCACCAAACGGACTAAACCCGTCAGTTGCCAATGCAAGACGTACATTGGCAGCTTCAGATCCAAAACGAGGCCACGTCCTATCGAAGTCCAACCAGCCTTCCCCGTCTGCTGGGTGAGTCATCTTATCCGGGTCGATCCTTCTTTCCTCACTACCATGTCATTGCATTTGCTTTGCAATATCAGGTGAACTGTACAATTTCTGCAACTGTGGAATAATTGGGAAATATCTTACAGTTTTCTTAGCCTTTGGTTTTCGCATTCCGACGAGCTTCTTATAGCGAGGTGAATCACATTTGTAGCACACATCATCTTTCGCATTAGGTCCATCGAATAAGATACAACCATTTTCACATGCATGGTAAGTCTTGTAACCCATCCCGACACTCTTTTAAACACTCTTTGCCTCTTCGAATGAAGCCGGGTAATGATTCTTAGCCGGTAACAATGCTTTATGCAACACACAAGACGCAGTGAATGCTTCATTCGACAATTGATATTTCTCCTTCAGAGCCATCAACTTCATGATAACCGTCAACCTATCCGTTGTCGCGTCTTTGTACAACTGTTTTTTATGCTCTTTCAATAACTTTGTGTAGTTGTCTGTCGCTTCTTGTGCAATCGACCTGTCAACATCCACAATTTCATCGTCATCCTGTACCAATTCATCCATTTGTCCCCCACACCGAAATGGGAACACATCCTCCATATACTCCATCATTACTGGATCGCTCCGGTGCTCTTCATTCACTACTACATTTACGCTACTTGATGAACCTCCAGTGTCCCAACTTCTTCTACTACTACTCATTACTTCTGTTAACATAGGCATGTTAAATTTTTCACCGTGAAAAATCCACACATCGTACCCCCTCATCATTCTTTTCCGAATCAAATGCATATATATATCCGGCACAGTCTGGTAAAATGCGTTAAGACAACTACCGCACGGACACCTGTGTGATTCTATATTAGGGAAATTTGTCTGTATATATTCGATAAAAACCGCTACCCCTTCCATAAACTTCGGATCGTACTTACTGAAATTCATCCAACTCTTATCAATATCCTGATACACAGTCAATACTAACAACTATTGAACACAATATCTAATAAATATATCGATATACAGAACAAGAGGAACAAAATTTTAGTAATAAACATACGTACCATAATCGAGCTTCAAGCACCTTCCACGAGCCACGAATGTTGTCAGTATCGAACAAGACAAAAGATTCTTTTCAATAGTGACAAACAAATGGGAATCTTGTGTAGAGAAAAAGAAATGGAGGTGGGAGAGAAAAAAGAGATTTGGGAAGAAAGAAAGAAAGAGTTGGGAGATGAAAAAGAGGTGGGAGAGAAGGTAAAGTTTTTTGAGTGGCTGAGAATCTGTCCAGCGGAAAACACTTGGCCGACGGATGCATCTATCCATCGGCCAGCTGTAACAGATACACAAAAACGCTATCGTTTCAGCCCTGGACTCGGCCATTAAACGATACGCTGTCGTTTTTCCTTGACCGACGGATGCATGTATCCGTCGGTCAAGAATATCGCGTATTTAACTCCCCCGAACCCTAGTTCCTCCCATTTCAGACTCTCCCCACTTCTCTCTTCTCTCCAGCGCAGCCGCCCCCTCCGTCTGGTCCGACGCCGTCCACCACCAGCCGCCGCCCGCCACCAGTCGCCGCCCGCCACCGCCTGCTCCAAAGCCCCTGCCGCCTCTTCCTCTCTCTGCTCGAACGCCTCCCTCTCCTCCCTCCCTTGAAGGTACGTAATGTTTCAAATCTGTAAAAATAGTTGAAATTATTTTAGATTTATTTCATAAAATTTTATGAAATAAATCCCCATTTTATGAAATGTTGATACTTGATACTTCATACGTATGCCATATGAACATGTATGTCAACATATGTATGTCATAAAATTAGGTCCCCATTTTATGTGGATACTTGATACTTGAAATGTTGATACTTGATATTTGATACGTATATCATAAAATGAGGTCCCCATTTTTCTCTTCTTATAATCGAATGTCATATGAACAAGTCGGGATAATACACGACCCGAATGGGTAGAGATTGGGTAGGGTATTGATCAGGTTTTGGGTATTAAAATCAGATAGGGTACGGGTATCACAAAATCCGACTCATATAACATCCCTAGTTTTCGGGCAGTTTAGTGTCAACATAATTTAGGGTTTAAAGAATGTAGTGTTGCAGAATTAAGCTACAGGTTTCAGGGCAATTTAGTTTCACAATAATTGTAGGTTTCAGGAATTTTTGGTTGCACAAATAATTAACCTTGTGTTGAATAGGGGTTTTCGGGAAGTTTAGTTTCAAATTATTTTAGGGTTTAATAAAATACGATACATGTGTGACAAAGATTCAAAAAGTTAGAAAAGTAGGGTTTAATATAATGCACGGTATGTTTGCATCCTGAAAAACAAGTTCATTCGTGTGTGTATTAGGTTATCCTTTCGATGGATGACAACAATAGCAGTAGTGTTGGGGAGAACAGCCTAACTGGGGCAGATCACTTTGATGAAGAAGTTTCCGTAATGACGGAAGTAGACTGGGAAAAATCAATGAACTTAGTGATGAACAAATTGCCTAGGGGACTATCTTCGATGCACGAGGCAAAGACTCGCATGTATATTAGGCGGCTGATTTCAGCTGAAGGAGATAGACTTAGAAAGGAAAAGGAAGAACGAGATAGGGTCGCCGCTGCGAGACAAACTGCTCAAAGCGCAAGACGGACTCCGTTTGTTGGATCGACTTCTAAGCGCCCGTCCCGAGACTAGTTTACTACTTAATTAGTGTATGAACGATGTTTAAATTAGGTTATATTTAAGTTCGTTTTGTATGACTCGGTGATTAATATGCTAATACATTTTATGATGCTAATATACGTAAGTTTCAATTTGTTTCCGCTATATTCGTTTTGATATAGTACTAAGACTTTCTTTCATTTAGTCAATGGATGACAGAAGTAGCGTAGGGGAAAACATTATCCCATATGACGAATATGATGGACCTTAACAAGTGGGGCCTGATTTGCATGCTGAGATGATGCGTTTATTCAACAGCATTCCAAGAGCGTCTTTGCCACGCACGAGAGCTGTAGCAGCTGCTCGGATGAAGTTACTGGGCCTCATTAACCGAGAGGGACGAAGGATTGCGGCTGAAGAAGCTGCTGAAAGACAAACACTTGCTGCTGAACGAGCCGCTGAACGAGCTGCTGCAAGAGCTAGGCTTGAGGAAAGAGGTAGGCGTCTTCATGCAAGGGTTGCTGCTCTCTCAGAGTCTGGTACATCTGATGGAGCCACCTCCATGCGCGGCCCGAAGCATGACGCAAGGGTGTACGTGCAGTGCCTGAAAGACAACTTTGTGCGCGAGGACGAAGACTAGACGCCTAGCTAGAATATTAATTTCCTACTATTTAACGGATGTGTGTTAAGGATGACTTTTACTTCAATAGCACTTTTTATATGACTTTGTACTTTGAATGGTTAACGGTTGTTTTAATTATTGTTCACTTTATTTATTAAGTGTTGGTTTATATGAATATTATTTGCGTATGATTTGACTTAATTATTTGGGATTGATTATAATTGTAATATGTTCTTTGACAAAGTCAGGATATATGGAACCAAACTCTGATCGTAGACTAGAGCGTAGGTGGCGACGACGTGAAAATGCGGGAGCCGTTGTACCTGGTCCACATAGAGTCAACGCTGCAGCTGCCCCAGCGTGGGTCCAACATTATTCCCTATTACTCCAGGAATCACATCAACGCTACGACTATATTTCTCAGCTGATGAATGAGAAAGGTATGGAAATACCTCCACCCCCTGTTGGAGGCCCGCAGCATACCCCTCCGTGGTTGAACGAGGAATGGATGAACGAGGTTCAAGACAATGACCTTCAAGCTAGAGCGGAGCCTGCGTGGTTTGGACATTTTTTGGATTGGATGGAAGTGACCAAAGAAATGCAGGAGCGTGTCATCAGAAACCTGCTTGTTTTGTAACTCTATTAGGCGTGTCTGTGTTTTCTTTTATGACTATGTTTAATGTTGCGATTCTGTGAACACATTATCTGGCAAATGTTTCCAAACACATTATCTATGAACTGTTTTTTTATATACGCATTGTTTCATACATATTTCATGTGTAATGTCGTTATGTTTATCGGGATACCGTTACATTCTTTCGTATATTGCGTCACCTTACCAACGGATACAAGGAACTTGGCTGACGGATTCAACATATGTGGCTAAGGTATGTCAGTTTGCAGACGGATGCACATATGTGGCTAAGGTTTTTGCACTTGGCAGACGGATGCACATACGTCACTCAAGCTCTCTTCACTTGGCTGACGGATACAGCATGTGTGGGTCAAGTTTTTGCACTTGCCAGACGGATGCACATACATCACTCAAGTTCTTTCCACTTGGCTGACGGATACAGCATGCGTGGGTCAAGTTTTTCCAGTTGGCCGACGGATATGAGTTTCCTTATCTACGGATCTAGCATCCGTCGGCCTGGTGGTTCACTTGGCAGACAGACTGCTGTATCCATGACCTAAGGGCCAAAACTTAGGCCACGGATCCATTTTATCCGTCTCCTAAGTCGATTTCTGCAGTAGTGCCAACAGCGGAGAACGAGAGTCGGTCTTTACTCTCGGATGCCTCGGACAACCACTTTGACTACGACGATGATGTATCTGAACCGGGAAGTATCTCCAGACCCTCGAGTGACGTCGCCTTTGGGCCCTCCTGTTAGGGAAGAGAACATATATGGACAATTTAGAGGTCCGGGGAGTGGATGGATGGCAGGGGGAGCAGATACACAGATAGCCGGTGGAGTGACAACGTTGTCCCTCTGGTAAAGGACATGGAACACTTGGTCGAGGAGGGGCTCCGATCAGGATCTGAGGGGGGCCATGAGGCTTCGGACAAGGCCTCGACGGGGACTTGACACAACTAACCGGAAGGCTATTCCACAAGATTCAGAGGGAACCTGATTAAGGGACGACGCCAAGGACCTCTCGTGGTCACTATGCGGTGACTTCACTGATCTCTCTCGTTGCATGGTCGAGGGAGCCAGCGAGTGGAACCAAGGATCCGCACCTCGGGGTGGAGGACTAGGGTGGTCGGATGGGAGACATATCTATTCGGGAGGTGGTAGTACCCCCTGATAGAAGTGTGTGGGCTTGGGATGAACTTTGCCTATACGTAGTGGCGACAAGGGTGTTGTCCAACCAGACTTCTATTGGCAGTCCTTGGTGGACTGGTTGATTAAGCCTTGGCGATTGCCGGAGGTGGTGGCTCGTCTGTTGTAGGACAAAGCCGTGGGTTTCTTCTTTGTACTGCTCGAGAACGCGTCAAGGCCTTTAGGACGAATCTGGTGTTGCTCGTAATTGTTAGGCCGTAAATACGCCCCCGGAGACGTTCTGTTCACCTACTTCTCTATGTGAGTCCGCGTCAATCTTTTGGTGGGGCCTCGAACATGGTTGTAGATTTCAGGATTGGGAGAGCACTGGGTAATTGATTGGTTGTTGATGACAATATAGATGGCATGAGTTGGGGGGGGGGGGTATATGTGTATCAAAGTCCGCCTGGATGCACGCCTTCCTCTCCAACACCAGTTATGGTGCAGTCAAACAAAGTCCAAGGTACGGTCTTTACTGAACTTATCCTATGAGTACCTGTCAGACCAATGCTTTGATTGTAATTGTGTTGTCCATATGGCTACTATTTTTCTTGTGGGCATGGTATGTTGGAAACTCTCCATAAGGGCAACAACTAAACGCTAGAACACCCGTGTGTAGATTTGTGATAGTTGGACCATCGGGGTACGATTCGTGGCCGTCGTGGGGGACTTTCCCGTATCTCGAAAGGTAGGAGCGACAGTTTTTTCCTAGGGACTAGAGTGAATGGAAGGCCTTAAGCCCAACCTCAATAACCGTAGGGGTAAAGGGAAGGTGTTGGAGGGAGCTGTTAGCCCTTCGACACAAAACATGACACTTCTCGTTAGGATAAAGAACACATCTCCACAACCATACTCACATCACATGAGAAGAGACTTACCGTTATTAGACCTCTTTCGAGGATGATAGGTAGATGAATCTGGAGCGGGAGAGGTCCTTTGTAGTTTCCACCCTCCTCTCGAGTACACCATCCCAAACATTTCTGATGGGAGAGTAGGGGGCAAGCTTAGGAGTGCCCTAGACCAACCCTCAGATAAATTTAAGGATTGGGTAAACGAACGGCGGGGATTTCTTGGGAAGGGAATGAAAAAGATCATCAGACTACGATGAGGCGTCCAAGACTCTGGTAGGGGCAAAAAGCACCGTCGCCTTTCTTAATGAGGGTTGGCAGGACCAGTGAGGGGTTAGTGGGTACCACCGCCTAATTGGTCGTAGGGCGACATATGTTCCACTAAGAACTGGCAAGTCTCTCCCCTACCATCCTGACAATCACCGCCTCTCTGTTTTTAGGGCCCTCATTTATCATCCGAGGGAGGAGGACGCCAATTGGACCCTCGGGGTACTACTTACTCAGTCCAACAATACACCACACCTCATTCGACAATGGGCACGCTTCGCCTAGCTCTCTATCGTCAACAACTGTACCGTTGGTATTGACCGTGATCGCAACATTACTTTGGCGACACATTTCGAACAGTTCGATAAGTGAGTTCTAACACTACAAGTTAAGAGATCGTTTTTACTTTCTTATTTGTTCTACAATATTAGGACTTTATGCTTTTTCCTATAACTGTTTCCTTAGGAATTTTTTTATGACCTTTTTTAAAAGCCATGTTCTTAGACGTTTACATTCAAATATATGCATGCTTTAATTCAAAGAAAAACTTTTTGCACAATTATCTCGGGATATACTGTTCTTAAATCGGAAAATTTCCAATTTTTTAGACTTAAGTTAAATTTGGAGCAAAATAAGTTGAATAAACTAATTCATTAACTACAACAATTTTTTGCCCCTCTTGAGAGAATCTCTTACTTTGGCCCATCCAAATATTGTGTATTGGCAATGTTGTTTGGGTGGTTAGGTGTGGCGTGGCCATTAATGAATGAGCAATCCACTTTAGGGAAGATGAGTACGTGTGACATGACGAGGAAAAGCATCTAGTATTTTGGGATTATACTGCTTAATGACTCTGGTTTGGACAAATTTTAGTCACTAATCACTGGATTTACTTGTGGATAACTACCCTTTTCCGTCTTCATCCCTATTATCGTCATCCATTTTCTATTGGACTTGTGACGAAGGAAAAATCAAACGACAATACTTAAAGTTTTGTTGATTGATTAAAAATTTGATGTCGGAGGTTTTAATATAGCGACCAGGTTGCTTAAATTAGAGTTTTTATATCAAAAAAAGGTAAGATTATTTTATGATATCGGTTGACACTCATCAAAGAAACAATATATTTTTTTTCTTGAATGGGTTTCATATAATTGGATATCTTTTTTTCCAAGCGTTGGTAAATTACCGAAAAAATAAAAATATGTGATCTGTAATTACATCTTATTATCCTAAAACTATTAGATTCTATTACTACTATTCTAACATTTTTTTTCCTTCTCATTAACGTAAAATTTCGTTAGTCTCAATTCAGTATCGGCGTTAATCTTCCGTCTATTTTTAAAATATCAAAATTGCACACCGATTGGCAAACCCTATTTATTATTTTTTATCTGTTTCTCGTTTATTGTGGAAATTGCCACCGCCATTGTTCTGATTTCTTTCTCTTGCCCTATAAATAAATTCTCTTTCCTCTCCTTAAACCCTTCTTTGTAGGGCTGTGCAAAATGTCTGTGGATTCGAACCCGCCCATAGATTCGTCCGGCCCGTGACCCATTTTTGTCTCACCCATCGTGTTTCGGATCAGACACGGGATAAATATTACAACTCCTAGATTATATGGATGGGTATCGGATTTGGACCGGATGATCCGCAGATCATCTGATCCACCCATATACAACTTATGTCCCTTACACGTGGATGCATGATCACCACATCCTTTACTTTCAAAACCATAATTATTGCACCTGCCGTGGCTGGAGATATTACCAGACGGGAGGACGCCGAGGACGCCGGAGACGCGGACGTCGGTGTTCGTGTTGACTTTGGAGCTTGAGGCAGATGGGCAGGCTATGGAAACAAGGTCGCCGATGGTGGCTTTGCAGCTGAGGGAGAAGGACTCGACAGGGCCAGGGAAGCCACCAGAGAACCTTGTGGCGGGGGCGACGGGATCGGAGCCGGTGATCGTGTCCTTGGATACGGGCGGGAAACCAGTTGAGTCGCCGACGGCGGTGGCGAGGAGGAGGAGAAAGAGCAAGGGGAAGGGTGTGACGCGGGAGAACCCTAGGGCTCCTGAGCTGGGCCTGGGCCGGCAATTTGATGGACCGGGCCGGGATACTGGGTTGTTACTGGACGCGCGTAGGGCGGGTTGTGGCGATGTGGGTCGCGGTGACGGGGCCCCTCGTGTGAAGACCGCTTCGAAAAAAAAAAACTATTGGGTCAGACCGGACCAGCAGACCCGGCCCAAACCGCAGACCCGGCCCAAGTCCGACCTATTTAAGGTTGGCATTAGGGTTCTGAAACCCTAATGCTCACTACCCCTCACTTCTGCCGCCCCCATCTCTCTCGAACCCGACCTCGCGTCTTCCTCCTCCTCCACACCGTTTTCTTCTCCCTCACCGGATCTGGCCACCAGCCGACCCTCTCGTCTCCCTCTGCATCGTTCCCCCTCACAGCTCGTCTCCCACCTCCCTCTTCCTCACCGAAACCCGACCTCCCTCTCCAGATCTCCGGCGAGACGAGCTCGCCTGGGACACGACCGTCCCGAGCTCCTCCCCTTCTTCTCCGTTTAGCCGTTGTCGCCGTCCACTCCCAGAGCCGAAGAGCTCGCCGTGCTCCATCCAGCCCCAAGCCGCCGCCGCCGAGCCCTCCACCTCTCGTAGCCGCCTCGCCAGAACCACGCCCTAGCCCGAGCTCTCCGGCCGTGTCAGGTTCCGGAGCCACCGTGCTCGACTCCGGCCATAAATCCCCGCCGTCCCTGTGCTGCTCCAGAATCGAGCGCGTCGGCGCCGCTCGCTACCGGAGGGTTCGGCCGATCCAAGATCGCCGCATCTCGACGAGACCCTAGCCGGCGACGCTCAGATCCGAGACGGGGACTAGCCCCCCACGGCGGCAATCACCGCTGCCCGTCGCCCTTTTCCTCCACGGTGAGATTCGAAACCGTGAGGTATAGTCGCCGGCGACTTCTTCACCGGCGGTCGGTTTATTTTTTTTCCCGTTTCCGTATCTTCGTCCCCTGTTATTGTTGTTTCCTTCCCGAGCATTTTTTGTGGCTCTGGTTATCTTGTTCGGAAATTATATTAATAATACTAATGTTAATTACTTACTATTATTGTTGTTGTGGTCCGGGTTTTGACGAAACAAAAACGTTTCCTTTAGATCTGAATTTGTTCCTTGAGTTTCGAAAAGATCGGAAAAGATTTTGGCTAATTAATCAGTTTTATCAGAAAAGAACGAAAATGGGGATTTGAGAACCAAAAGAAGTTTTAACGAGAAAGGATCTGAAAATCAAAACGGTTTTAAATTAAAAAGGGTTAAAATCATATTTAAACGAAAACGGGCGTTTTGAAAGGGACTAGTAAATTGAAATGTGAATAAACCAATCTGTGATTGGATTTTAGAAAGCGTGGATCGACTAAACTGAACGTTAAATCGGACCTTGAACGGGATAATAGCGGAACAATGAATCAGACCTCGGGAAGCCTCGACATCCGTGCATTGGGACCCGTGCCTCGATATTTTCCTCGGGAACATGCACCGGTTTCGGTGCGTGGATGCTCGAACCCGATTCGTTGTAATCCCGCTTTTCTCCCGCTCGAGTTTAAAGGACAACTATCGGTCTTAAAACTAGATAAATCGTGGCCTTTAAATTAACCTGGGAACCGCCTCTAACTATGGCTTTCGTGTTATCTTTAGCGTTCGGCTTTGATCGAAGTGAAGCTCGGAGGTAGCGAGCCAGAACGTCAGCAGCTAGGAAACATAGCGGGTGTTCTTCGCCTTGAGGTAGGGAAAAGTAGCCGGATCTCGGCCCTGACTAGGGAAAGTTAACAGTAGAATTGCATGTGACACCGGGGTGTCGTGGGTTGAGTAGGTTATCGAATATTAGAAATGCATGTTACGGGAACGTAGCGAATACGGGAAATGCATGTGACACTTAGTAGTGTCGTAGGAGCAGAGAACTTAGCGTGATTAGAATTACTGGAGGCATATGACCATGCCCGGAGGTTGTTTGTGAAACTAGTGATCTTAGGACTGTTGGAGGTATCGATTATGTCGGAGGTTGTTGTGCGTTATTTATTGTCGAGTTTGGGTGGCCTTGAGAGCCCGTACTATTTTCTTGTTGAGTTTGGGTGGCCTTGAGAGCCCGTGTTATTTATTGTCGAGTTTGGGTGGCCTTAAGAGCCCGTACTATTTCTTATCGAGTTTTGGGTGGCCTTGAGAGCCCGTATTATTATTGTTGAGTTTTGGGTGGCCTTGAGAGCCGTGTACTAAGGTCGGTGTCTTGGCTGGCCTGACCGAGTTAGAGTCTCGGGGGGGGGGGGGGGGGGGGGGGTTGCGAGCATTCTTGGCTGGCTTACGAGTTAGAGTCTCGGTAAGTTGCGAGCGTGTGTTATTGTTGAGTTTGGGTGGCCGTGAGTGCCCGTGGGGCTGTTGAACCCGTGTCTTTACTGTTGGTGGTTTGAGTGGTCGTGAGTGCCCGTAGGGCTATTGAGTCCGTGAGTTACTGTTGGTGTATCTTGGGAGGCCGTGAGTGCCTGTGGGGCTGTTGAGTCCGTGTTTTGATAATTGGTATCTTGTGTGGCCATGAGTGCTTGTGGAGTGCTGAACTTGTGTTGTTGTTGTTTGTTGAACTTGCTTGTGAGTGTGATTGTGGTTACCTGAGTGAGAGAATTGTAAGACAGGTCGACTGCCTGGACCGACTTTGTGGTTGAAAGAGCGAGGGACAGAGAAGTTGTAAGACAGGTCGACTGCCTGGACCGACTTTGTGTTGGAAAGAGCGAGGGACAGAGAAGTTGTAAGACAGGTCGACTGCCTGGACCGACTTTGTGTTGGAAAGAGCGAGGGACAGAGAAGTTGTAAGACAGGTCGACTGCCTGGACCGACTTTGTGTTGGAAAGAGCGAAGGACAGAGAGGTTACTGAGACAGGTTGACTGCCGGGACCGACTTTGTGTTGGAAAGAGCGAAAGACAGAGAGGTTACTGAGACAGGTCGACTGCCTGGACCGACTTTGTGATGGAAAGAGCGAAGGACAGAGAGGTTACTGAGACAGGTCGACCGCATGGACCGACTGGGATCGGAAAGGGCGAGAGAGACAGATTTGGTTACTGAACAGCTGGTTTGCGATCCTTGGTGATCTTGTTTGGTGTGCGATCCTTTGCGATCTTGTTTGGTGTTGCGTAGTTTCTTTTGAGTCCTTGGAAGAGGTCGTGATCGTTGTGTCGAGTCTACTTGCATGTCAGAGTGTTGAGTTGGTCAAGGAAGGTGTAAAACCCCGCTCTTTCAAGAAGGGTATTAAATCGAAATAGAAAACGTCGGGGAGAGTTTTTGCAACGAGTAAATTTTGAGAAGAAAATTCAAAAAAAAAAAAGAAGAAAAAAAAAGGAAAGGGGCGGAGTGGGCTGAACTGGCACTGGGATGGCTCTGGGCTCAGTTCATTGCGTTGGGCCAGGCCCAAGTCGCACGCGCCCAGGCCCAGAGAGAGCGAACCCAACCCTAAGTTCCTCTAGTCGCGCCGTTTCGTGCTCATTTCAGGAGCACGCAAACCGAGGCGAGAGCTCGGTCTTCTCTCTCGAGTTCACGAGCAAGAGCTCCCGTCCGAGCTCCTCCCTCTTCTCTGACCTCAGCCTTCACCTCCAGCTTCTTCCCCAGCTCCCACTCTTCCCTCTCCCTCATCTGCGTCCGTCCGCGACAAAACCCACCGCCTGAAACCCCCGTCCTCCTTCACCCTCGATTCCATCCAAGACTCTCGCCGCCGTACAACCTCGCCGTCCTAAACTCCAGCACGGGCAACAACGGTGGAGTTGATTCCTCGCCAGATCATTTTCCCCGTTCCTTTCCGACGGAAACCCCCAAGTTTGGCGCTGGGTTTGGGGTCAGGAGCGACCGGAGAACATCGCCGGAGCTCCGTGCTCCAGATCTAGTGTATCAGCTCCGGCGAGACCTTTTGGCCGTCAGACCTGGCCGGGAAGCTCGGGTTTTGCCTCCACCACTCTTTCCTTCGAGTCCCCGAGCTCCATACACGTCCACCACCGTCACATACCGCCGTGGACCTCCCCGGTGCCGCCGCCGTCAACGGAGAGAAATCGGAACCCTAGCACCGCCACCGGCGTCCCGCAGCTCGAGCCAGGACCTGGAAGTGGACCTGATGGTCGGACGCGGGCCATTGGGCCTGTGAGCATGCCTTTGGTCCGGGTTAGGCCGGATCTGGGCCGGGTCCGGTTCAGGCCGGATCTGGGCCGGGTCCGGATACGAATCCGGGTCAACCCGGTTTGACAGAAATTATTTTTTAAAAAAACAGACTTAATTAGTGGATTAATTAATTAAAGGTGAGAACTCAAAGGACTTTTTTTGGATAAATCAGTGGACCTTTGGACTTTTATTGGTATTGGTTGGACATTTTGTGTGTCAAACCTAGACGGGACTTCGCCCGAGATCAAGGGATTGGACCCGAGCTAGAAGAACGAAGATCACGCCGGAACCCGTGTGAAGAACGGAGTGGTGACCACTCGAGCGTTTCTTCAGAGTTTTATTAGAGGAAGGCCGCAAGGTAGGGAAAGTTTTAATTACTTAATTACCGCTTAGAATGCATGATTAGGATAATAAAATCGGAAAGGTCCTAAAATTGCCTATAGGATGCGAATAACTAGAATAATCGTATTTCAATTACTAATAAATGGATGAGTCTAGTATGCATGCCTAGGACGCTGACAATTAGTGAAGTGTGCTTTCAATACTTGGGAACTTGATTTACTGGTAGAGAGGCTGTGAAGAGCTCTCGGATTAGTTGTGTGCTAGGTTCACATGCTTGATCGATAGTTGTCGGGTTAACTTAAGAGTCTAATGAAACTAGATTAGCTTGTTTTATCGATTGCCTATTTGTTCGTTCGCATGACGTTTGTATGGTTGAATGTGTACTTGTTGATTGAGTGTTTATGTTGCTATAATTGTTGGTTGAACGGATGATCGAGTATGACTGATTGTGCCAAAGGGGTACAATCAGGTGATCGATGTACCGATGGTTGGAGATAGGTAAGTACACGGTAAGTATGAAATAGTGTTGTTTGTCTTGGTTGTGATGAAAGTGTGTCTGATGTGTGCTGCTTGATGGTAGAATGAAGTATTTGTTCCTTTATTCTTATTCTTGAATGTATGCTCATTTATTGGGTTGTCTATTTGTTTGCTTGGTTTGGTACTACACCGGGGGGGAGGGGGGGGGGGGTGTAATCCGGTGCCGTTGTGGTGGTTGGAGTTGGACAGATACAGTGAGATATGGACTGAGTATTGGAGCCTGAGGGCATTGGTTTTTGGATATTATGAGAGTTAACTATTGGCAGATCCTGCGGGATATTTACTGATTATGAGCAGATCCTGCGGGATATTTATTGATTATTGGCAGATCCTGCGGGATATTATTGATTATTGGCAGATCCTGCGGGATATATAGATTGATTATGAGTAGATCCTGCGGGATATTATTTGGGTTACTTCTTGAGAGATGGTTACTAAGGTTTCACCCAAGGATGTGTGTCCCAGTGGAGCACTACTTTGGTTCCCTATGACATATGGTCCTTTGGAGACATTTCTGGGAATCCCGATGATAAGCGCCCATTTGGGATTGTTTCCGGTGCCCCGACGCATGTGCTTCCTCTAGACCGAGGGAAAATCTGATGTGATATGGATACTCTGGTGGATCGGAATGTGGGAACCGATGTGATCCCAGAATCTATCCATGGATCAGAGGCTTGAGAAAGCGAGTGGTTGGCAAGATATTGATTATTCCCATTTTTACTATTATTGATCCGTTAAAGTATTTATTATGAACTTCTTTTAAGTTACTATTATCTTTGAAGAAGCGATGTTATTTCATCACAACGGATTCCATAACATTTCTTTGATTAATAGAATTTACTTGTTCCCTGTGTGATGGGTTTCTATTTTATTATAGTGTTCTCCATCTATTCTCTGGGAAGTTATCGTTATCCTTGAGAATGCACTATTGATATTGTTACTTCTTATTTGTTTATTACATCCTTTGGTCTAAGGGTTTTAAATGCTTTTGTGACATCGAATTAAAACAGTTTTAATATTAAACTCGGAGACTAAGGTCATTTACGATTTTCCCTACTGAGCGTAAGCTCACCCCTATTTGTTTATTTATTATGTGTACATGTATGCCTGAGATTGGGGAATTCGAGGCTCGGGAGCTTCCGGATGTCTTGAGGACTGTATTAGGGATGTGTTGGCCCACATTGTTGAACTTTATTTACCTTAGGTTACTTATCAAGTTTTGACATTTTTTTGATTATTGAGAAATACTTTGGACTCGTTTTCAATTGTAAAGAAATTTATTACAGTTTTATTACTTTTCCCTCGTTTGTTTTAGGTCACGTCTCGAGTCCGACCAAAACCGGATTTGGGGCGTGACAGAAGGTAACTGTGGGTGTTTGTTCAGTCAGAATACTTGGGTTGGGGACAGTGTTCCCCGGTGCTGACTTTATTTTTGGTGTTACCGGCTTTATCTGCTAATTATGCCGTAGTCAGTCTGTTATCCGCGGTGGTGAGTGAACGCTCACCCCTAGCTGCTTTTCCTACAGGTACCGTTCGTAGGCTGGACTAGGTGAGCTTCTGAAGCTTGAAGAGCTTGAAGCGGGTTTCTGGGTGTTTTGAGTCTAGCGACGGATACCATGTTTTTGGTCCACTTGTTGGGACGCGTTTTAAGTTGTAATTATTATTTTGTTGAACTAAACTGGTATTTTAAAGTGATTCAATGAAAACAGGTTTCAAGTGTTTGTATGTTTTTAGGGTAAATTCCAATTTAGTACCCTAAAAAGTTCCGATTCCGTTTTTAGTACCCTAACTGTTTTTTGTGCCATCCGAGTACCCTAAATGTTTGGTAATTCCAGTTTAGTACCCAAACCCAGATGCCGTTACGTTTGTGCCGTTAAGTCGTGGCATGTGCCACACACGTGCACAAAAGTGAGGATGAAATGACTTGAATGCCCTCAGGGCTTGTTGACTCACGCAGCCTTCATCTTCTCACGAAGCCTTCATCTTCTCACAGTCCACTTCATTTCCAAGGTAGCTGCTAGAGAGAGAAATAGAGAGAACGAAGAAGAAGAAGCAGACGAGTTCAGGCAAAAGCCAAGCCGAGGGGTTTGGTGTGAAAGGTGGATGGAGAAGAAACCGAAGGCGCACCGATCTGGGTTGAAGAAGATGAGGATTGACGGAGTCCTTTATTGCGACTGTGGAGTGGAAGCTGCCATAAGAACATCGAGGACCAAGACGAACCCTGGAAGAAGATTTGCAGGTTGTGGTAACTTCAAGGTCAGAAATGCTAACGATTTTCGATATGAATGATTACCAATTTTTAGTGAAACTTGAAAATTAGGGTTTTCTAAGAGGTATGTTTTCTGGTTTTGCTAGAGTGGCAGTTTCTGTGATTTCTTCTATTGGATTGATGAGTACCCCATTGAAGTTGCCCCGAGGATGTCACCTGCAAAGGAAGAAATGAATTTGAAGCTGAGGATGGAGCTGGACTTGAAGAAAGACTTGCCAAAAAATTTCATTTTAGTGTTGTTCATTTTGGTAGGATTGATGATGTATTATCTTAGGAAGTAGTTGTAGTTTAGAATTGGTTAGGTCTTCATGTGTACTTCAATTCTATGTCTGGTTATGAACAATTTCCATTAATTAATGAAAATGGTAATGTGATGTTTATAATTGTGAGGAATTCTGAAATTTGTTCATGGGTGACCATTATTTCCTGGTTTGATGTTGGTGAGTACCTGAGAAACATGTACTGGGTACCAAACTGTTCAAGATGTACTAGGTACCAAAATGAGAAACATTGTATGGGTACCAAAATTTGTAAAACTGAATGGGTACCAAACTAGGTACCAGGTTTGATGTTTTGTGCAATGTTCATGTGTATTAAACTGAGAAAATGGTACCTTTTACCAAACTGAAAAGGGAATGAATTTGGAATTGGGTACCAAACTGAGAAACTTTAACATAAATCTTCGCATGACCCATCTGATTTAAGTGTTCAAACCTGTATGTATGAGATTATAACAAGCACACAAAACTTCACAAAAAATTCCATTTCAGATTCATAATCCAAAAAGACAAGTCCACCTATTGTCATCCATGAACAAACTACTTAGCACCCATCTATCTATAGTTGTACAAAAGTGAGGTAATAAACATGGGTGTACTGTTAAAGTCTTACAAAAAGATTCCATGTCCCCATCATGCATGTGAAACCCTTTACTTTTCACATTAATTACACCACTAACCACCACAAAGTGCCAAAAGAAGTCAGTCTTTTCCTACATCTACCCCAAAAGAACCTAAAGAAACCCTAATGTTTCCATGGTGGTGGTGCTGTTGCAGAAGCTTGGCTGGAGGTCCCCAAGCTTGAAGTTCCTTGGTTCCTGGCTCTACCCCTTCCTCTTCCTCGTTGTCGACCTCCTCTTCCTCTCCCTCTTTGTCCTGTTGGGGGTCGGACTACAAACTGGGCATCCTCTGTGATTCTTGAGCCAGATCCTTGAGGTTGAAGACACACAAAAGGCCCCTGCACATGGAAAAAGGTGAGTTTTGAAGGTATTGGAATGAAATTTCCAGTATACATATTGTTTCAGTTTGATACATGACTGGTGGTTCTTGTCCTGTTTAGCTCTGCCTAAGCTAACCCTACAGTTGGAACTCCTTGTGGTGGTGGAGTGGTAGTTTGACTTCCCAAGGTAGAAGGTTCTTCAGTTTGCTTCTTTTTCCTTTTCTGAATCAACTTTTGAATTGATGCCTGTCTCTTAGCCTCGATCTCATCCTTTGTGCACTCTGTTTTCCTTTTCTTCTGCATGTTCTCCTGAACCTTCTTTTTTTCTGTGCATCATCAGTTCTGCGAGCTCCTAAGGGGTTTTAGTATACCCAGATTTGGTTCCCTTTCTTTTTTTCCTCTGAGCAGTACTCTCACCATGATCTTTGGCAGTGCAGCTTCTCGAATTGTGCCCAGGTTTACCACATAGAGAACATAAATTCCTACTTCTCTTCTTATCCTGGGTCATGAGTTCCTCTGCTTTTGAAGGCTCCCTTCTAGTCTTTGGTCTACCAGGTGGTATGCGCACAATTGGGGGTGCAACCTTGGGGTAATGTGGGATTCTAGGCCATTCATCTTTGCTAGGGATGGGATTGACAAAGTAAGAGTATATAGTTTTGTAGGTCCTGACCTGGTAGTACTCATTGCTAGGGATGGGATTGACAAAGTGAGAGTATATGTGTCAGCTCCTACATATGAATATTAAAACAAAAAATCATTCATTCAAACCAAAAAAAGGAAGGCCAAACAAATAAAAAAATTCAGTTTCATACCTTTACCATCATTTGGTGGTCCTTCATCCTCTACATTAGTTCCAGCTCCTACATTTGATAGAGGCAAAAATTAATTACAACATTGATAGAGGCAAATTGTTCAAAAGAAGTTGCAATTTCATACCCTCTCCAACATGAAAAGCATTTCCAAATCTTCCTCTACCAAGCCCTGACATTTCCACTTCACTGTCACTTGACAGTTCTTGAATTATCCTTTTCCCCCTAAAGGCCCCAAATTTATCTAGCTTGTAATCTTTCAACAACCTCTTAACCTCTTCCAATGTGAAGTACTCATTCTCATCTTCAAATAATCTCTGTCTCTCCTTCTTTAGTATTTGTACACCAATTGTTCCCATTTCTTCTGCCACGGAGCCTCCCAAAATCTTCCCACTAAGAGACAGTATATGTCAGTCTCCATCGATTATGTACAAATTCAAAGCTGAATCCTTACATTTATGCTGCTCCAACCACTTACCTACATCCTCATCATCATGTATATCAATTACCAACTTCTTCTTCTTCTTATAGTACATCGTACTTGTGGGCTCACATCCTAAGTCATGCACAAAGCTAGTTAACTTGAAATAGCTGCATTGGTCTTCACTGACTACAAAGGGTTGCATATTACCCCCTTCATACTCATTACTGGGACCGACAAATTTTCCCCCATAGAAAATTTGAATACAGACATCCCTTTCAACCGTGCCCTCATACCCATACCCTACCTTTGGTGGTCTTACTCCACCACCTCGTTTCTGCACAGAATCGAAAATAAAAACATGCTTCACTAAAAATCCATGAAACCCTAACTCGAAAACTAACTTCTAACTAAACCCTAACAACTTTGAACAAATAATAGACAACGATTGGAACTTACTCGACCCATTGAACTTCAGCAGCTTCGTCTTCGTGTTGTTCTTCGTCCAGCGTTTCCTCAGATCGTCTGCTTCTTCTTCTTCGTTCTCTCTCTATTTCTCTCTCTCTCGGACAAGTTGGAAATGAAGTGGAGTGTGAGAAGATGGAGGGTTGGGTTAGAAGATGAAAGCATTCGTGAGTCAATAAGCCCTGAGGGCATTCAAGTCATTTCATCCTCACTTCTGTGCACGTGTGTGGCACATGCAACGACTTAACGGCACAAACGTAACGGCATCTGTGTTTGGGTACTAAACTGGAATTACCAAACATTTAGGGTACTCGGATGGCACAAAAAACAGTTAGGGTACTAAAAACGGAATCGGAACTTTTTAGGGTACTAAATTGGAATTTACCCATGTTTTTAAAACGTTCGCGTCCCGAGTTCGGTTGACTGAAATTGGGGCGTGACACCTCGTGCCGGACGGGGCCGGATGGAGCGCGGTTCAACGACATCAGATGGAGGTTTATATGTAGGAGCGGCGGGGGGGGGGGGGGGGGGGGGCAAGCACCCCCGCCTCCAGGAATGAGTCCGAGGAGGCCCAGGAAGGGGGTGGTCGACTGTGACCCCTTCCTGGCGGATAGATGGCGAGGGTACCATCGATAGTCGATATCTGTCTCCCCTACCAGTCCGGTGTCAGCAATCCCGCGTTCAGGAGCCCTAACATTATCAGTCAAGGGAGGACGACGCACGCTGACTCACCGGGGGAGATGGCAGTCCACCAGTATTCCCCTCTCACTCGGCTGGCTCGGCCAGTGTCATTTGGTAGAAGCATGCTATATCGGTATCCAGGGTTTGACTGGATGCTACCGCAGATATCCCCCTTCAACCGCCCTTAAGCATCGAGCAACTTTTACTTTCTGCTATTGCTTTTTGTTATTAAATTGGGTTCCACCCTGTAAGATGGGTACAATTATGTACTCGTCAGAATATCTCTTTTTCCAGTAATAATATTACCTGTTTTTCCCCCCCCAAAAAAATCGCACCTCTACTAGACCTTATCTCTCTATTCATTAATATTTTCTCCATATAATTTCTCTTTCGGGAAAAAGAACCATATCTCTAGCTTTCTCAGTCTCCTTCTATCTCACCCACCCACCGCTCTACTTTACCCTCAACAACAATAGATCGATTGTCCTCTTTCACCGTGAGCGGCTCTCTACCATCGTCTCCGTCTTTCTCTCCCCACTGCCCTCCTCCACCCTCAGGAGCAACAAATATGTCATTCTCGCCGTCGCTTTTCCATAGTCGTGAGCCACACCAGATCTATCTACAAAGAACTCTCCGAAACGAGATTCGGCGTCTTCTTCCCCAACCTTTTCCCTTTCCTTTGGCCTTTGTGTATCAGCGGCAAAATCATAGAGACATATGCCGAGTCGTCGTTCTAGGTTTTAGGATTTGAGTTTATGTGTTGCTGATTTGTTATACACAGGTTGTGAGTTTAAATTGATTTTTTTATTATTATTTTAGTATATATATAATATGTATATATATAGGTTGTAGGGTTTGAGTGTTGTATTTAAACTATTTTGTTTACCTATATGACAAATGTATCTAAATTTTTTCTCTCATCTAAAAGAGTATATCTCTATTTAGTTTTTGCGAATTTGACCTAATCTGTCCGAAATTTTGATCGAGTGGATTTGTTTCCACACTTCGGTTCGATGGGAGGATTTCGGGCTTAAATTAACCGATCCAAAAATATGGGGTCGGGCTGGTTAACCGCCCATGCACACCCTTACTCCCTTGTCTTCTTCACTTTGACCCATCATAACCCCTCAATTTCTCTTTATTATTCAGGGAAACGAAGGAGGGGCCTCTACTTGATCACCTCCGCTGCAAAGCGGAATAAGAGCTACAAATGGCGGTGCTGGTCAACCCAGCGCTCATGGACCTGTAGAAAAATACTATTTCTGCTCGTTGATACTAACTTAGGACATCCCCTTACCGACATCTCAAAAGTACGAAACAAAAAATTTGAACGACCTCAAAACCAAATCCTACAACAACATAAAATCCAACTAAAATAATCCGTGCAATTCAAAATTGAACCTAAAACTAAATCCAACCTAAAACATGAAAGACGACATGCTTCCTTTCTCCTCCCAGGACGACCAAGCAACGTCGTTCCCGAGTCATGATTGGTAGGTCCCGGATCCGAATTCCACAAACTATATCGCTCCACAACCTTCTCCAAGTGGATAAACTTTGGAGGTCGGTTCGTGAATAAACCCGGGAGTTCATTATAATCTTCTCGACTCTGTGTTACCTCTGTCGATGAAGATGATGAGATTGTCCACCGGTGGTTCGTCCGATTAAAGAGTAGATCCGACAACGGTGGAGGGACACGACGGGGATAGCGATGGTTGTGTTTGGATGGAGGAAAGTTACAGTTATTGTGCAGGCGAAGGCGACTGCTGATAGAGGGGATCAATAAAGAAAACAACAGGAACAAAGAGCTCCATCGACAACTTTCATGACCAAAACTATGGAAGCCGTCGATGACGACTAGGGTTTTGGGGGTGAAATTTCTCGTAGACCTAGAGAGCTTTTCTTCTTCCTTCCAAAGACTCTTTACTGGTACGTATTCTCATATTATTACTAAAATATGCCCTTTTTCGGTCACAAAAAATCTTACTTCTCACGTTTATCCCTCGCTAAAAGAACAAGATATAGTGTGAGAAAAAAAGTTGACGCCCAAATGTACAGCTTCAACGATACATGTGTTTGATTTGGTCCATTTTCTCAGTCGTAGTAAGGGAAATCAGATCCGGCCCAACTTAAACTGAGGGTATACAATTCAAATGGGCTAATAGCTGGCTAGTTCAGTTAAGATTCAAAAAAGTCGAACGACTTATTTGGTGCCACAGTCTTTGTTGACTTTAGTGATGCCCATAATTGCGTTGTAGGAAAAGAAAAAGGGAATTTATAAGCAGAAAGCGACAACAGCAATGGGATGGAAATGACCCAAGTAATTGAAGAATGGGTACTCATGTTAGACATGAACCGAATTGAAAAAAGTAGCATCTCTTAGAGCTCTGATCATACACAAGTAACCATGCTTCTCTTCCGCTTGTCAGATCGAACCGTGGCGGAGATGAATGAATAAATATCAACAACAACAACATGTCCATGTCCGAGGCAGGGATGAAAGGAGAAGGTGAGGACACATGTTCTGTATCCAAGTACAAAAAGCTTCCCCTTCACTTGAGATGTTGCCTTCATTACTGCTCAATGTTTTACCAGAGATATTCCATAGA
Source organism: Erodium maritimum (assembly GCA_963921825.1). Lineage (NCBI taxonomy): Eukaryota > Viridiplantae > Streptophyta > Magnoliopsida > Geraniales > Geraniaceae > Erodium > Erodium maritimum. The sequence continues at coordinate 147,725,327 of OY997588.1, forward strand.
TAAAGCTAAACTGGTTAGACTTTTGTCAGCCGAAGGGCTAGTGCATCAAAACCCCGGTGAGATCGCTGATGTTACAGCTAAAAGGAGCCTAGACGAATTAGTTAGTTTGGGAATGCTCCAAGAGCTAGAAGATGGGTTAGAGCTTAGAGTTTCTCCCTCATATCTCGACATAGTAGTTCCTAATTTGCTGATCCAAAAACCCGTTAACGACTGAGGCACCTTATCATGTCACATTGTAGAAATGATGGCGAAGTTAAGGTCCCAAATGGGATTGGGGCAATGGTGAAGCTCCACACTTGCTCTGGCTTGTATGCTGGAGGGGGCGTTGCTGCTGAATTGGGTAGCTTAACACAGCTCAGAGAGCTAGGAGTCAAGAGAGTGTCCGAAGATCACTCAGCTGAGCTCTTTGCTTCGATCGCGAAGATGGTTAAACTTGTCTCATTGTCCCTCGATGCAGAGCGTGCTTTTGTTGAACGTAGGTGCATTGGAATGTTCCCTTCAATGGAACCCTTTGTGCCCCCGCTTCTTGTTCAAGACTTGTACCTGCGCGGCCGCCTAGTTGAGCTGCCCAATTGGGTTGCTTCAATGAAGAACCTGAGCAGGCTGGTTTTGGGTTCATCTAATCTATATGAGAACCCGGGTTCGGTTCTTCAGTATCTTCCCAACTTGAAGTATCTCAGTCTGTGCAATGCCTATAAGGGAAAGCACATTGGTAGGGAGTTTTGTGAGGCGGGCGGGTTTGCGAAACTGGAGTGCCTCACCATTGTTTCTGACTTCCTTGTGGAGTGGAGTGAGATTGAAAAGGGAGCTTTTCCGAGGTTCAAGTGTCTTAGTTTGAGGAATTGCTTGCATCTGATGTTTCTCCCTGAAGGGTTGCAGTTTGTTTCTACACTTGAGAAATTGTGTGTGGTGCCTTTGTACTCACATGATCTGGCGCCACGGCTAAAAGGGGAAGAGAACTACAAGATCAAACACATTCCTGAGTTGAGGACATACCAATTTCACCTTCCCACTGTAATTTCTGGTTTGCCCTGAACTGAGACGCACACTACACACAAGACTTGCCTTATAACTTTATGACTGTGCAATATCTATGTGCTACATATATGTTTGATTATTGTGTAAGCTTGTATGTAGATGATGAGCTCCGTGCAACAGTTAGAGTGTGTTGTTTGCATGAATTTCAATGAGAAACACTTTGTTCATTGTACTTATTTATGCTGACCTTGGTAAATGACTGATCTTCTTCAAGAGAAGGGTACGGAATTTTTATACAAGAAGAGAAAAGAGATTTGTGTTGTGTGCCTGGCAAAAACTGTAGAATCTATTTGATTGTACTTATCACTGTATGTACATATCTTTAAATGTTTATCTCCTTGTGCTCTCATCTAGGGTAGGACAAATTGTTGGAAACTATAGAAATGCTTAAAGATTGTCGAATTAGCGACTACTTGATAAATATTTGAACTCTGCACCTATATTGATGAGTCATCAAGAGTGATATGATTGATTCATAACCTAAGGATGACAAAATAACTCAAACATGATGCACACTCCGATGTTTTTGTTCCGATCAAGATGAGACAAGGTCGGGGACATCTGATATCAAGATGGATTATGAAACAACGTTCGGGGGTTTGGTCGGAGACCACGGGTGGAGATGGAGCTAGCACCCCCCACGAGCAACCAATAGGACCTTTTATATCACTTTCTTTTTATATATCTTCTTGTGCTTATTTTTGTGTATTTTTCATCATGTTTATAGTAACTGCTGTCATTACATATGCAATAATGGGCCCATCTGAGTTAGGCTGATGGTTGAAGTCTCAAATTTTAATCCCAAAGAATACGAGCATGTGTAAGTAGCGGATTGAATTAGACTAAAATAAAATTTCTCAATTATAAAAAAAAACATATAAATGCAATAGTGGAATGGAGAGCATGCTTGATAGAAAGATCCTGAAAGACCAATCCTAACACACACCCAAACCCAAACCCAAATCAGAGACATGGCTTGGAGAGCCCTATCTCTATTGATAGGCCCACCTTGGAATGGATCAGTCTGGCCCCAATTCATTTCAGCCCAATACAAAGTAGTCCAAGTTTCAGTGGCATGACCCAAATCAGCATATATATACATGTGGTGTGTTTATTATCCCTAATCAACTTATACAACTTGCATGCATATTGTTGATGGGTGAGAGAATCAGATATGATTAATCATGACACATGTGTCCTCCAAAGCAAGCAATCTCACCATCCAAATTCAACTCCAGCATTATCATGATCATCAGTTCATGGTTGTTTGTGGTGTTAATTGTGAGATATATATGGTCCCATTTTATGTGACATGCATGATGCCACAAGCATGCACTCCTCACAGCTAACTCACCAGATAGATAGACAAACAAATATTTCTCTCACATCAATCTCCACTCCTCAAAATCATGGTTTTAGGCACATTTTGATCACCTGCATTCTTCTTTTTTTCCTTCCTCAAAACCATTTTGGGTATTTTCTCATATTTTTAGGGCACCTAAAAGAAAAGTGTCCTTTTGGAATTTATAAACTCTCTCAAAATTAGGGTTAGCTAGGGGAAAGCTGGCCAGGCCCTCTTTGGACACAATCATTGCTCAACACCTCCCTTCCTTACTCATATCCTCCCTTTTTGGGGACCTTTCAAGAGCTTTTTTGGTATTTTAAGTAAAGGTACACTACACACACATAGAGGAGAAACAAGCTTTGCTATTCAAATGTACCATAGATATACTATACAATACAACCTTCTATTATATACATTTGATATTTTTTTAAATGAAAGATTCATTGATAACTTAATAAATCTTACATACCAAAACGTATCAAACCTACTAAACGTTGTATCTATTAATCGTTTTTGGGACCCTAAGGGACGACTAGTGAGATGAATAGTTCTCGAGACGGGCGACACAACGTCAAGATAACAACTACTACCAGGTCGGTCTTCTTTATCGGCTCTACAGAGAGATCGGCCGATAAAAAGACCTGACCGGACACGCCACCAGAGACAACAGCCACACCTACCAGATATATGATATTCTGGCAGAGAGGACAAACAAAAACATAATAAACAGAGAACAAGATATACAACAAAATAACCAACGACGATAAAGGAACTACTCACGACCGGCCTCCGATCTCTAGGCTTGGGATCGGGGGAGGTAGACGGCGTCAACAGATGCAAATCCGATCCACTAGGGGCTATGCACGGGACTATTCAGATAAACACGAAGAGCAGAAGCATATCTGAACGACTTCAACTACAGTGTTCCGACAAAAGCTGGGTGTAGATCTGACCGCCTGACCGGAGGAAGGTTAATATACATTTGTTATTAAACTTTGAAGGTTAATATATTTATATTATTTAAAGATATTGATAATTCAATCTAAGAATTTGTATGCCTTGAGTTTTGATCATCCATCAAACCACTGAATAAGCTTTCATTTTTGTTGTTTTGAATTTAAAAGATAATATTTGTATCCAAGTGGCTCAGCCCAAGATTCATGATTTAAACCCTAATCTCTACTACCATTCATTCTCATGATTCTATTCTCTTCTTTTCATGTGGGTCGAAGGGAACCAAATATATTTCACTTTACTATACTGTTCCAAAGCAATATGCTTTGCTCTTATGCATCTACAACAATGCAATCTTCATCTATCTTCACTCGAGATATATATAGTTTGTTCCTTTACTTTGTTTATTCCAACTTTATACTTTCCCAAGTACTTGTGATTTCATCATCTTCAACTTATTATAATAAAAAACAAACTAGAAACATTCCCATTTCATAAATAAAACAAAAGATTAGTAAGAAAAAAAATTCTAGTACATTTTAAAAATCAATTTCACCTATAGAAGATTCAAAATCGTTTCCGACAATAATTGTTTTCAATCAAAACTCAGTTGTTCAGTGATTAAAAAAAATCTAATTTTTTGTCCGAATTTAAACTACAAACAAATTACTCTAAAAGAAAAAGGTATCATGGGAAAATTAGGACAAACCTACAATATTCTCACCTAAGGAATTACCTACCAATCTTTTTCCCAAGTGGAAATGAATAATAAGTCTTTTGTAATGGAACCGCCCAAAAATAAGAGGCTCACATAAGTTTGTCAATGAATTGTAGGCATGATATAATTGCAATTTGCTTCCTGTGATAATGATTCTTTTTCTTAATTTATATATGTTGAGAGGCTTTGATGATAGGGCTATGAGCCAACCCACAGAAATAGAAGTAATGTTTATGTGGCTGAATTGAATTGATATACTCTTTTTGACCGTCCAATTTACATGCTTGTAATGGTTGGTGTCATTCTTCTTTTTTCAGGATTTGTGTCCTCAAAAGCTCACCTTTGGTTGCTTGTGGGGCTGTTTTGAGATGACTCTTAACTCATGCTCTTCCCTTCTTAGTTCTCACCCATCATGAATATGACTAAGTGCTTGGTTTCGTTCCAGAGTCAACTGGCTTTTAAGACCACCATATGAAATGGGTATTAATAATAATAATAATAATAATGATAAATTATCATTTAAATAGCATATTAAGACAATAAAAAAAATGAGTATGTTCTTGAAATAAAATAAAATAATTTCTTATATAAAAAAGAATTACTAGAAATTTTTATTCTAATTGTATTTTTTTTATCACCAAAGCAAATTCAAATTAAAACTCTCACGAGGAAGAAGAGGTTTATATATTCCTAACTCACACTTGTTTTCAAACAAGTGTATTTATTGCATTCCGAATCTATGATCTTGAGGTAAGGTCATGAAAAACCGCAGCACCCCAAATGGGTAAATAACATGATGGTTTTAATACTAATCAAGACGTTTCATGTATTTTATAATACCGAGTGACGAATTATATATTTTCAATTTTTTTTGTATTCTAATTATCCTATGTCTAATAACATATATGAAATATGACTACTCATTTCAACTTTCGGGTGATCATACGAGAAAATGCGTTCATTAATTTTAATTTGTTCCATATTTAATACTTTTGACTGGCAATTTGCTGTGCCTTTAGGCTTTTTTCATTTGCTAAAGTGAAGCATTGTATTGATTGCAAAAATAAACCATCACATGGTTTCATATCTTCTACCAACCATTAACACCCTCCAAGGGTTCATTTCATAATCTAATTAGACAGAAATGTCGGAAGAAAAATAAATATATATTTCATTTATATTATTAGACATTTTGGCTTAAAATACTCAAGTTGTATCCTCTTATCAATATGTAGTGATCATTTGCAATAATGCACCCAATGTATGGGTTATTTATAAAATTAATATTTAGCATTATGTGCTCATTTTATAGGTAAAGTGAAGGCCTCCTAGCTTAGGCAAATTAATTTATAGATGGACCAACCTTATTGTCTGGTTAGTACAGGCCTAGCTACACCCATCGGCTCATAGATCAAGAAGAATGTTGGACCAGTACTCCTGGAGAGAGACATTATACATATACGCGTATGCAAGTGTATTTCAACTCAATTTGTTAATTGTTCTACGGTAACATGAGGTGAATCAACAAAACAAATTATTGGCTCAAATTGTCTAGTTTTTTTTACATGTAATTTTTATATATATTATATGATTACAGTTCATATCTGTATAATAAATGATCTGTAAAAGACCTGAATTAAATAAAAGTCTTACACCTTTAACATGAGAGGCTTTTGTGCATCGAATAAGGGCATCAATCGACATCTCTTTGGAAAAAAGCATAAAACTTACGATTCTGTCGATTCGACCGCGAAGAAAATCGATGAATTTGTCGACCGTCTATTTGGGTCTAAGCCACGATTCTTTAATGGAGAATTGCCGCGTAGCCTAAATAATTTATATATATATATTTGGTCCACTTTTTTTCCACGAACCGGGCCCACTTTTTTTTTGTTTTTCGTCTAATTAGACAGAGATTATACCTAATCGGTCTCGACCCATTATGGACGGCCTTAAAATTTCAAGTATCCATATGTTCTTTTTGGGTAGACAGGCTCAATGCGGACTGTGTTCCCCAATGGCAATGCTTCCCAACCATAACAGTTGCAGAGTTTGGTGAGTGAATTAAAGTGTTTACTTCAAATAGAAAAATCAACTTGTTGCACAAGTCCTAGACTTCAAACATGAATGGTAACAAGACGGATACGAAACAAGTTAATTATGTGTTTCCACTCTTCAAGATTCAACATTTTTTGTGGTTTTGATGAGATTAACAACGATCAGCTGATTTGAATTATTATTTTATCTGCTTCAATTTGAAGGTATAGATAAAACCGACAGTATAAGCACATGTATATAATATGTGATGGGACGGTCTCACAACAAAAATGGTTGCATTTGACGGACTGTAAATAGTTGATCACGATCACACAACAAAAATGGTTGCATTTGGCGGATTGTAAATAGTTGATCATGACCCATCATCACTCGTTGGTTTCGTCTTCTACTTGATATGTACTAAGACCAAGACTCAATCACTCCAACAAATAAGATTGCATGGTAATAATAGAAGCATGCATGGAGATAGGAAATAGGAGACTGGAGAGCCGAACATAACACAAGCATGCATGAACCAGGTGCGCGTGCTCACACATCAGCCCCAACACATAAACGCAATACTACAACTTGTCAATTTTTCGGTCGTCTATGATACTCTTTTCAACGTAAATACATATATGATGTATGTTATGTATTTCTATCCCAAAACATATTAATCTACCCTTTCCTTAGGGTAGTCAGAATGAGAATAGACCGAATCAGTTTATTATCGGGTTAATTGAACCAACTTTTTCTTAAATATGGGTCTAATCCGATACGGTTTTCACGTGGAAAAAGACCGAACCGGTAAAATGTGGGTCTCATGCTGTGAGAATTACCAACATGCCATTGACGATTTTTTTTATATTGAAATTCAAATTATAAAATGTGAACCGATAAAAGTAAGTGCTCGGCTTAGTCCTCTTTCGTTTACCTAATTTAGTGGTGGTTTGTTGGTAATTTTCAGGTGGAATGTTTTTAGCACTGTGCGATAAAATGATAAACTTAGCTAACACCCTTAAACATAAATACACTTGATTAATAGAACCGGAGGATTACAAGCTTATCATATGAGGGATTACAGAAAAACCCGTAACAACATATCACACCAACCCAGAAATCCTCTTCGATATACCTTAGAGAAAGAGTTTATGGGTGGCCAAATCCTCGGGTTCCAAGTGGGAGGTGTTCATCGCTTCGAGTAAGCGGAACTCCCGGACCAGTGACTCTGAAGCCCTGAGATGCTCCCGACGATGCCTCTCGATGTTTGGCAAACTTTTATCCAATTACTTCGCGTCGTTAGGTTTCTCGGCATTTCCCTTCACCTTCTCCTTCCCCCTCCTAGCTTTTGCGGCCTTCTGGCCCTTAGGGTGGCGACTGCGAACATGTCCTAGGTGGCCCCCATTGACGACAACAAGAATGTCCATCTCATACATTGGGTGCTCAGGCCAGGTGTTCTATGCGTGCGAAAACCGTATGTGCCGACAAAATCTCCAATGGTCATCGTAATATCTTTCTCACAACGATACACCCAACAAGGCTTGTCTTGCACGAGGACCCACCAGTGCTTCCATACGAACACGTGGTCGTACTTCTCAGCGTACTCGTTCTCTGCATCCTCAATGATCTGGTCATCGGATCTACCAGATTGGTATATGTGCTTGAATTTTGACCGACATTCCTGGAACATCTCCACCTTCCGGTTGGTGACGCTCTAATGATTCTTGCAGTTCTCGGCTAATCGCTCTGTCAACGGTGTTTGACGGGTTACAAGGGCGAGCTCTTTTTGAATGGAGTTCCAAAATGCGTGGTCGGTCTGGTTGGCCCCATGCTCCGAGTTATGGAATGGTGTATCCATGCACACACCAATGCATGATCCTTAGGCCGAGTCTACTGCCAATACAGGGGCGTCCAGTTTGTTTGGCTGGTGTCTCCCTTGGGGGGGGGGGGGGGGGGTGGGTGGGGTGGAAGGGCATCCACGCGTATGACCTGAGGTGGACGCTACATTCACAATACATGCAGGCCACTATAGCCCATCTTCGGTCTGTAACCCGAGTAGGTGGTGGAGTCCTCGAATCGTGAGCTGGACCCCAGATACGCAGTTGAGCCCTCGAACGTCATCCCTCTCGAGAATGTTGAAATGGAACCCGAATAAGGGTTGGAACAGTTGTACACATGGGAGGCTGGGACCGTCTCTTGCACCGGCGAGGGCACATACTCATCTTGGCCCCAAAATCGCTCCTCCGTTTCGCATGAGTGTTGCGAATTGAGGACGTGGTCCCATTCACATGCGAATCCCGACATATACTTGTGTTTGTTTTTGTTGGACATGGATGCAGTTGGAGAAACTGAGAGGTTGCAGCGGAAAATCTTGCACCGGGAGGATGAGGGAGGGATTTTGCAGAACGGGAGACAGGTGGAAAGTCGGAGAAAGTACTTGTGCGCCATAGAATCTGCTTCAACGAAACTAACAAAGGGGAGAGTTGCAGAATCGTGCAGTTGGTGAAGATGAAGGAGAAACGGGTGTCGTTATTTAAATCTGTAATGCACTTTCAACTTTAATGACACCAGAATTCGGCGCCACATGTCTCCAAGCTATTCAGCAATCAACAATTCATCGGGCTCATACCTGTCGAATAAATCGAGGGTAAGCGTCGATTGATTTCTCGACGTCGATTTTAAAGCTCGCAAATTCGAATGACAGAGACAATTTATCGGAGATTCAACGTCTTTTTTCGGAGATTCCAACAAATTCGACGTCAAAACGACGCATACCACTATGGGATGTAGCCAAAACGGTTAGAAAACAAAGGTGTACGTTCCGATTACTGTTCAATAAACGTGTTAAAATACAAAACTATAATTTAATCATCACTTCAGATTAAGTTTTTGTCTAAATTAATTAAGACGGGTTAAGGTAATTTTGTGGATTAGATGATGTAGAACAGCAAAGGAACATCTAGGGAAAGGAGAAAGAGAAGACACTCAAAACAAAGCAAAGGGCTAAGAAACCCCAGAAGAAGAATCAGAATCCAAGCCTAAATTCCCATCTGTCCTCACTCAGAACCAAAGTAAGAGAATAACAGAAATCACTATCCCATTTTGCCCTATAATATTTTTACACACAACTCATAACACAAAAGCTAAAGTTCCAGTCTTTGTATTGGAGACTGGAAACACACTCACTCCCCTCTCTATAAACCTTTATTTTTGGGGGTCCAAAAGAAAATTTCATTACAGAGCAGCATGATTTCAGTTTCATCACTACCTAGTAGTAGTGGTATTTATTTCTCCAAACCCATCTCCACATGCCCAAACCTTGAAGCAAACCCAAACCCACAACCCCATTTCTGATTTGTTTCTCAATAAGGAGAAGAAGAAGCTCAAGCTTCTGTTCAAGTAGAAGAAGAAGAAAAAGGCTTAGCTTGGTTTGTCTGTTTGTTTTGGGGGTTCTTCCAAAACCTTGGAAATGGTGAGACATTGAATTTGGGTGATGGGTTCTTCTCCTTCTTCTTCCTCATCTTCTGAGCTTCTTCAATGGACAAAAACAAGAAATAAATGGTCCTCTTTTGATCGCATTCACTGCAGAAGAAGACACAGCCAATGGACAGAAGAAGAAACTCTTACAGATTTGGCAAAGCCAGCAGTACAAGGAAGTTTCACACATATGGCTTCTATGCTCAACATCCTTCTCTACCTTGTTCTTCTTCTCTCTTCTTCTCTCTGTCCCGTCCATTGCTCCCGTCCCTCCAACCAGACTTTTCGGCCGGACAGAGAGCTCCAGAGACTGAAAATCGCCAGAGCTCGTCTGAACAAGATCAACAAGCCTCCTGTAAAGACAATTCAGGTACATACACTTCCTCAGCCTTTTGGAGCCCCAAAACTAGCCAATTCTGCTCCTCTTCTCAACTTGCTCTGCTTTTGTCCCTCCAGAGTCCTGATGGAGATCTCATAGACTGTGTTGTGTCTCATCAACAACCCGCCTTCGATCACCCCCAGCTCAAGGGACTCAAGCCACTGGTACTTCAAACTCTAAACTTGAAATTTGAAATCTAAATTTAAATTTCTTGCATTGGAAAATGAGAATTAGAGTATGGTTTCCTGCAGGATCCACCGGAGAGACCGAGCGGCCACAACGCCGGCGAGGCAGAGAATTACCAGCTGTGGAGCTTGTCCGGCGAGTCATGCCCGGACGGAACTGTCCCGATCAGAAGAACAACTGAAAACGATGTCTTGAGAGCCAGCTCGATTAAGAGATTTGGGACGAAACTCAGAAGACATTTGAGAAGAGACTCGTCAAGCAACGGTCATGAGGTAATGCATAAACAAACAAACTCGGAGTCTGAGATCTTATGAACAACTCAAATCTGGTCAAAGAAAATGGCAAAAGATTCTTCAAAGCTTTCTTCTTTAATCTCTACTCACTTTTTTTTTGTGATAGTGAGTAACTATTTTATTAAATCCATGGATGAAAAAGAAAGTCAAAGAAATGAGGCACTGCTCTTTTCCTTGTCTTTTACAGTTGCATGTTCTTGTATTCATATCCAAGCAACGAACAACAACGGTCGTTTTCTTACATCAAACCCTAGTCCTTTCACATCCCAGGTTTAGGAACATCATGTGATAGTTCCAAATCGTTTCTGTAACCAAATTGTTGTTAAATTACAGCATGCAGTTGGGTATGTGAGTGGAGATCAATACTACGGAGCAAAAGCCAGCATAAATGTGTGGGCGCCGCGCGTTGCGAATCAATACGAGTTCAGCTTGTCACAGATGTGGGTGATTTCTGGCTCGTTTGGTGACGATCTCAACACAATTGAAGCTGGTTGGCAGGTAAAAACATGATCAAGTTCCGATTTTTCAAGTATCTATGTGCTGAGTTAATGTAATATTGTTGTTAGTACTATGAACAAACAGAGTACTCTGTTTCCGACATTAAAAGCAGTTGTTACAACAAGTCAGCTACCTCTTCTTACAACTCATCTGATTCATTTATTTCTTCCTTTCTGCAGGTTAGCCCGGAATTGTATGGGGACAACTATCCTAGGTTCTTTACTTACTGGACGGTAATTAAAAAAAAAACATTATCTTAACTTCATCATTTCTGTTAATATGGTTGATAACTGATGGTTTTTGATTGATTACAGAGTGATGCTTACCAAGCAACTGGTTGCTACAACTTGCTATGTTCTGGGTTTGTTCAGACCAATAGCAGGATTGCCATTGGAGCCGCCATTTCTCCTACATCATCATACAATGGAGGACAATTCGACATCAGCTTATTGGTTTGGAAGGTATAGAAATTGGATAAAAACATATTTCTGATTTCAAATATAAGAACTAAGACCTACTTATAAAGGTTAGGGTCACACTGACTCGACTATTAAGGTTGACCTTATAGTTGCAGAAGTCTGACCTGATATAAGTGGCCTATTTTAAACAAAATCTACATGGTATCAGAGCCTAGTGACAGACATTGATATAACGTTTTGTTGTGTAGGATCCAAAGCATGGGAATTGGTGGCTGGAGTTCGGGTCGGGGGTGTTGGTAGGGTACTGGCCATCATTCTTGTTCACACACCTGAGAGATCATGCAAGTATGGTGCAATTTGGTGGAGAAGTGGTGAACTCAGGAGCTTCAGGGTTTCACACTTCAACACAAATGGGGAGTGGCCATTTTGCTGGTGAGGGTTTTGGGAAGGCCTCATATTTCAGGAACCTACAGGTTGTGGATTGGGACAATAGCTTGATCCCATTATCAAACCTCAAGGTATTGGCTGATCATCCAAATTGCTATGACATTCAAGGAGGGATCAACAAGGTTTGGGGCAATTATTTCTACTATGGAGGCCCAGGAAGAAATGTAAGGTGTCCTTAAAGGGATGGGGATGGGGATTGCTATAATTCATAGGGTACATACCAGTTGGAATTTTTTATTTATTTTTCAATTTTTCGGGTTTTCTCTCGATTAACCGGTGATTTTGGTGGGTTATTTTTGTATTTATTTTCCTTGTCAATCCAATTTTTTTTCTTCAGTTAACAGGTGATCCATTGATCACACCAGCAGACCAGCTTCAGTGTCTTGAGTGTAAATCTGAGGAAGAGAAACAGAGAAATGGTGAAATACAATATGGTTTGAGATTTTTCATTTTAATTTTGCAAAAGGGGTGTATTCAGAATTAATTGATGAATTAATTAGGGGGGCCATCAGAAATGGCCAACATCTAACCACTGCCTTAATTGTATCATTAATCCTGCAAAATTTAATTTACTGATTAATGATATGGGCCCATAATTACTCAAAATGGTGACAATTATCAGCCAAGTTGTGCACTGTGAAGCTTTGCATTTCCTCTGCAGAATCTGCAAACTTTCAAGGCACCTACTTCTTATAAATACCTATAATTGCCATAACAAAACCAGTATATCTACTAAAGCTGGTGGAGATTTGCAAAGCATAACAGCTATATATACATGATTCTCATAAACATACTAAGAAATGTGGCATGCTTAGGTACTCAATACTTGTAATTATTATCATAATCTAACATCATTACAATACTGAAGGAATGTCATAATTTGTAAGAACGTTCTTTTTCTTAAAGCTCACGCAACGGCGTAGAACAAGAAATTAATACCAGTTGCACTCAAGACAACTATAAGCAAAGAGAACTTCATAGAAGGAATCAAGGAATTGCATTAAAAAAGCAAATACAAGGGAAAATTTACGATAAATTGTATAATATAAAATTTGATAATATATAATAATATAATAATCCGATTAATCCCCGCCTAGCGCCTAGGACACCTTCCCGTCCGACTGACGCCTAACGTTTTTTACAACCTTGTTAAGAAGTCAAATGACAATTGTACCCTACTGAAACTTAACTCAAAACGTTTCTATGTTGGGATTCGAATTCCCCATATTGTGTTCAGAACCATCTTCGTCAACGTCTCCAATCCACAACAACGGTTTCATATTGGACGCGAGGTCGCCTCGAAATCGATCAACCCACGACCTAGGTATATGGATATGGTTGTGTCCATCGTATGTGTAGATATGTCTGTTGGTTTAATGTGGGTGTAGATAGTTAATGATTATGTTGTTGGAGCCATATCAGAAGGAAGTAGGGGATTTACACCCAATTCGTGTTTACAGTACTCCCCCAAAACTCAATTAGGGATAAGGCGACTTCCATTGTGGATTTTTATCAGGGGTTATTTAACATAGTATGTGAATTTTTATTCCCCATATGTGGAAGTTGGGAAGAAATGTTCTGCAGTAATGGTGTTTGTCCCTTTTATCAGGCTGTAATCTTTTAGTAATATGGAGCGAACCTAGAAATTGTAGTGATTTGAATGACCGACTTTGTGGACCAGTAGAAAAACAATCAACATATGGAGAAGAAACCATAGGAATTCGTCCTCGGTTGAAGCCACTAATAACTAAAGACAAACATTTTAAAGCCAATATATGCAGAAAAATTGAACCACTAAAATTGCAAGGAACATAAAAAATTCTACCTTGGGCCTTTATTTCGAACTTTCTATATAAGCCTTCTACCTTGAATCTTTATTTGGATTTTCTGTAAAAACCCAAAAAACAGTGGTTACTCCTACATAATATTCGTTCTGGTTCCGACCCTGATCCATGATATTAAAAATTATCTATTATGATCATGCTCTTTCAAAATTTCAAAATATTTAGTTATGTACGTTATATTTATTCATATATTAATTTAACATATAATTATTCCGCTTCGTAGAGAAGTTGAGTGGCCACCGCGTCACTAGTGCACTAAATATTATCAATAACGAAAGAGGTAGATGTGTATCCATGCGTATTACACGTGGACCCATACGCTTAATCGACTTCCAGCAGAACCGTCGCACCTACCCTTGGCCAATAACGTCATCAAACATTCCCTTGGTAAATATTCATATTAAACATACATAATGACGCCCTGCAGTTTTAGCGCGGAAAAGGACACGGCAAGCGTACCGGTCGTCAAGTAGTATTTCAAGATTTTTAGTTTCGAGTTATCGAACCCAAAGGAGCACGAGTCAAGCACGTTCTATCTCAAATTCTGTAAGAACTGCCCTCGGTAGATCCCGGTCGAACTGGTGAATTCTGGCGAAAGTTGACTTTTTGCCGGAAAAGTCAACCGATGACTCCAGGAGTCATTCGGGACCTTTCCGGGGCCCACAAAGCTTATCCGTCATTACAGTTAGCTTAATTGGGCCGTTTCCTTTCAAATGGCTAATTTTACGAAAAAGTCAACTATCGGTCAAACTCGGTCAAATTAAGGACTACAATTAATTAAATCTTTTGTGCTGGATTTTATTAAGAAGAGAAGTGGTCCCCACATGGACATGTGTCCATGTTGGCTTGGGGGAGAAGAAAGAGGGTAGGATGACCCTTATACCCTTGGAATTGAACTTGAGAGGCTTTTAGGTAAAATGGGCATTTGGGTCATTATAAAGGTAGGTTTTAAGTGGTTTGGGACTCAATTTCAGCCCATTTCTCACTAGTGGCCGAATTTACCAAGGAAGGAGAGAGAGAGGAGCTTCCATGGAAGCTTGAGGAAGAAGCAAGGAAAAGGAAGAGGCTTTTTGCTCATTTCTACCTCAAATCATCTCCCAAACTTCATCTTCTTCATCTCCTTTCCATCCTTAAGGTAAATCTCTAATCCTTTTTCATTTTGGTTGATTTTACTTCATGGGTATTGAGGAAGAGGACATGAACATGGTTGAGTTTTGAGGTTTTGGTGATAGATGATGATTTATGGAGAGAAAAGGGTGGTGGATGATGGTTTTCAAGCAAACGCAATTGAATTAGTAGCTAGTGGTTAGAGCATGTTTTTCACTCTCTCTATCAAACCATTAGTTGTTACCATTAACTCTGCAATGATAAACCACTAGCTAGTGGTAGCGGCTAGTGGTTAGTTGTTTTTGTAATTTTAATAATTTCGAAACGAATCCCCAACAACCTGCGAATTTTATTTCGATCAAGGAAAGACAACATTTAAAAAACAACATTCAAGCATAAGATAGTGCAATTACTCAATTGCGCCAATGTAGGGACGCTACTTCGGTTGATCTTGGAGGAAGTTCCACCAAGCATGCTTTGTGAATTTCCTGTATTTGAGTTAATAACCGGATTTTGTCATTCTCATGACTTCCTCAACGGTTTCTCTTTTTCGTTATTTGACATGGTCAGAGTAGATCTCATCAAAGCGGTTGCACTTTTGAATGTTCTTGCCTCAATAATACTTGACTTGGTTCTGCGTCCGTTTAGGAAACTCTTTGTCACCCAATGCTTCAAAATTGAGGTAAAGTCTTTTCCAATTTTCTCATCTACATCGGAATTTTCTATCCACATGATCATGAGGTGTATTTCTTCCTCAAGAGACCATATGGGGCCACTAGTAGACGAACTCATTCTTTGCAAAAAAAAAAGAGAGGAGAAGAAGTGTATGGAGAAGGAGAGGATTGGAGAGAAGTGTGGATAAAATAGATGAGGAAGGGGGATTTTATAAGGAGGGAGGCGTCAGTCATGCCGAGCTGCATCGTGGTAGGGGAGACGAGGCAGCTACTATTCTTGAAAAAATATGCAAAACATGAAAAACGAGAAACAATTATCCGTTCATTAAGTTTTTGAAAAATTCATACAAGGCGGATTAAACAATAAATTGCAACAAGAACATCTATGTTTAGAATGCAGTACAAATTCAAATTTATCCCAATTGTTTCACGATGTTCTGTAAAAGCATTCTTCAAGCATCCAATTTCGATTGGATCATCGTCGAGGTGTCTTGGTTAGTGATTACAACATTTACTACGTACAAATCAAACAAAGTACTGATGGTTTTTTGTTTGCACTCAGCAATGATGCGCATCTCCGTCGCCTGAAGACTTAGAAACTTAGCTGTGTAACCATCATCGGTGTCCTCCTCCTCAGTCTGTTGCCCTTTGGCTTTGGCTTTAGATTTTTTTTCCTGCCCTATCGGGCGTTCCTCGTATACCAGTGAGGTCAAATCGTGCTCGATTCTTCTGGTCAATGTGTAGAGGTGGAATTGTCGTCCAACCTTATACGCTTGCTTGCTTCATTTCTGCGTCGGGTGTTGGTTCTGAATCGAGGTCTACTTTACATTGAGGGAACCTGTTCATATCTCGCTTGGGGTAATCCTTCACTATCTTTCGAACATGCTTCAAAACAAACTCATGTTTCTTCTCGTTCTTGTAAGAAATTTTTGCTTCGACCATGATTTGATAATCATCGCTCCTCCCACTCTGATATGCGTCCGTAATTTGAGAATAATGACCCTGAAATTTGTTGATCATCTTGTTCACCTTATGCCAGTGGTCCTTTCAATTCTTCTAAGTGCGAATTGGGTCACATGGTTTCATCGTCTGTTTGACCTCCTCACCGATTTGGGTCCGACATGTTTCGATCTTTTTTCCCTTCCTTCGGATGCTATTAAGAGAATTATTGATTCATGACCTTGTCAACCCTTCCTCCTCATCAATGCTTCATTTGATCCTTGGAGGATTATTCGTTGTTGATTTCTTCGCCCGAATCCTTGAGGGCTCGGACGACGCAGATTTGGAAGGTTGCGCTGGGTTGGATTGCAATGGCGTCGATTGGATAGGTTGGATGAGCGAGTTGAGGGATTATATGTGAACGTGAAGCTCTTCTTTATTCACGGGCTTAGTCAACACTATATTTTCAAGTATTGATTCGTAGTCATCGAGATTAACCATGGTAGATAAGCTTGTAGAGATATAGAAGATGTGTTATTTAATTTAGGGGTAGCTAGTGAATTTATAGGAAATTGGGGATACATTAAATCTGGTGGGACACGTGCCGCCGCGCCATTGGACCGAAAACTAGCCATTGGGGTCACGTCCCTCTTGTCACGCTGCTGCGTGTCGTTGTAGGATCATACGACGAGCCCTCGTGATAGGGACGTTTTTTCGCTTGTGGCAAGAGCGCTACAACTCTCCTACCATGCCCCACTACAACCGCTTAACAATATTGTCAATGAAACGAATTGCATTAGGTCCCCGTATAATATGATTTCACGCTTGTTTTATAAAGAAAATATTATATACAATCACTACATGACCAAAAGCATTCATCACCGACCAAGTCATTCGGTCGGTCATGGATTCCATTTCGTCGGTGATGATCATCACCGAAATTCGGGTTTATCGAGTATGTTTCGTCGGCGATGAATCGTTTCGTTTTCATTACCGACCAATACTTTAGGCGCCAAAATTCGGTCGGTAATGAACGCAATAAAAATTTTAAAATATGAAATCATGCACTAAAACGTATATTACATGCAAATTAACCAGCAAAATCTTCTAAACCACTCTAATATCCATTGAATTAACAAAAACACAATTATATGATGGAACTAAAAGTATCTAAACAACGAAATCATAAATAATAATGTATTCGAAGAAAAAATATAATTCAAGCCACAATGTGACACAAAAAGTTAAAGTTATAAGAAAACTAGTCAGAATCGACGGTAGGAGGACTATAGTCACAGAACGCCAGGGACTTGGTTGGTGATGATACTTGTGAGATAGTTGATTTGTTTGCCCATATCTTCCTCCCTTTCCTTGTCCAGAGCTTCTCTTCGGCTAGTGCGGCTAGCGGTTGTTGTTGTTCCGCGACTTGAGTCTAAGTAGGGGAATCTTGTTTCCGTCGTATTCGGGTCTCGTTCTCAAAGGTGTAATTTGAAGGTCGCTACGCCCACTTCCAGCATTCTGTATTACAAAAAAAAACATCCTCATGTTTTTTTTGAAGAAACATCTTTTAATTTCATTACTCATAATCACTAACCAGAAGCCCCGGAAGAGGTTCTGGCAGTCTATCAAGAATCCATACAAATTTAAACCACTCACGAACTTGTCTAGCTAAGCAATTTTCCACACGATTCGCGTCTCTACGAATGTGAGACACCCTAGTCTCCGGTAACCCCCTAAGGAGCCCCTTTCAAGGGAAAATAATGGCTCCATGAGGATTTAAACTCCTGTTTGATGTGATAATGCCAGGACCACTCCCAGACAGTTCGATTCAAGGGATAACACCAGAAAACAACTATCGTTTGACTTCCTAGTACAAATCACAACTATAGATTTTCTTATCGTCCATAGTACACAGTCCCGTTAGTTAAATTACCACAAACCATGAATTTCGTCCAAAAACACGGAATATTCTGTGTTTTTGGATAGAATATTCCGTGTTTTGAACAGAATATTCTGTGTTTTTGGACATAATTCATGGTTTGTGGTAATTTAACTAACGGGACTGTGTACTATGGACGATAAGAAAGTCTATAGTTGTGATTTGTACTAGGAAGTCAAACTATAGTTGTTTTTTTGGTGTTATCCCTCGATTCAATTACTTCACTAGCCCATCCATTTTGGATAATCCACTGCAACACCCTTAGTAGTGTTAAGGTTTCTACCATTTCAGGATCCTTGATGCCTTGGAAAAGAAATGAACGAACTTTTAATACTGTACCCTGTTCATCTCGGCACACCAAGCCACTTCCCCCTTCCAATTCCTCAAAAACAACCCCATCAGTATTGATCTTGAGTTGTCCTACTTCCGGCTTACTCCATTTGGTCGGTCTTGAATTTCCGACCATGAGAGCTTCTTTCCGTGATCCGGCCGAGCAGCTTTCCTCTAACCAGTCCCAAGCTGAAACTTAATTGGTCTTTGGCAGATTCCAAACCTTGCCCCACGCCTCCTTCGCCACTCGGCACTGAAACCAGACGTGTTCAAAAAATATCCTCATGTTAATTACCCATAAAACTAATAATATTATAAATAACTCATTTATATCAGTACATAAAGTTTATTGATCGGTTTGAATATGAAAACTAAATCACTAATACTACGAATTGTAAATAACCGAACTTTAAATGAAAACCTCTGTTCTTTTTAAACAAGTAACTGGGGAAGTGTATTAATAAAAATTTAAACCATATAAAGTAGGACGTAAAAGCCTTAGATTCAATGCTATTCGTGACAACTTTTTAGTTTCATTTTTTAGTTATTTTTTCTTTATTTATCGACTTCTATTATTATAGAAGCATAGTCAAAAGTGTACAAAAATATAGTTTTTTTATCAGCGAATACAAATTTAAATTGAAACCTCTTCAAAAGAAGAAAAAGAGTACATGAAAAGGTTTAGATACAGACCTGTGAATCGAGCGCTGGTATGATAACTCAACCTCATGACAATCCCAACAAGGGGAATAACCTGATACATGAAAGAGCATTCCTATACAAGGAACCTCGGCTTCCCAACATGGGAGCAAACTAAACAATGAAGGTCTAAAAAACCAGATATTACAACAAAGAAGCGCAAAACAAGTAGAAGTAGAAGGTCCTAACACCCGAATTTTACAACCATTAAGCGCACAAAAAGAAAAAGGGTCTTTAACCAAGAATTTTCAACCATTCAGCAATAGAGATTGACATAAAACCAACCAACAACCTAAGCCAGTAGAACACCCTGTCTTGTTAGGACCATCAACTTGTCACACAGACTGGAAGACGAATACTAACACGTCGGCGGCCAACACCGCAAGCGATAAAGACAGTTCCGGTGAGTAATACCCACCCGAAACAAAGACATTTCTACCGAGAACGCGCTCAGACCTCAAAGCATGCATCATCAAATCAACTCTCCCGGGGAACCAAAGCTGGAGCTCGAGTTGAGCGTTCCGAAACCGAGAACGGTTACTCCTCATAGACGAAGACCGAGCGAGGACCTAAAGGGGAATGCATGTAATGATACCGAGCACTAGCCAACTTGAACCTGGACAAAATTGACACCACCGTAAGCAAAGAAGCGCAACTCCAAACCAAGGGCCGAACCATGGCCACAACCGAAACCAAGACTAGTAGGAACCCGCGAGCACTACAAAGAACTAACGAGCATCCCAGTAACAGACTTGAATCTGAACTGAATCGGACTGAAACTAAACAGAAGCTAATTTGAATCGGGTCTGACCTGAACCGATTCTGACTCGAGCCGGCCCATACCCGAGCCGGCTCATACCCGACCCGGGCTAGACCCACACATGCCCAGACTAGGAAAAGCCCAGGCCCATAGCCCATACCCGCACAAGCCTAGACCCGCACAATCTTAGGCCCACACCGGCCCCACCCGCATTGGTTCAAACCACCCAAACCCAAAGACATGACCCAACTCACCAGATCGAGATCTGAACTGTTAGATTGTCGTCGGCGATCAACAACAAACCAACAACCATCCAAGACAGGACTCCGGAGGTCAAAATTCCGGTAAGGTGACGACACCAACCGACCAAAAACCTGTACAAAGCTCCGAACAACAGCGGGTCAACTCTGGCGACCAGCTCACTTCACACGATGTGTCTTGACATAACCAGAACCAGATCTGGTGCTCGGAACAGTAGCGAGGTGCACACAACACCAGCGAAACCAGAAGCTTGAGGAGAAGACCGAAAATGAAGATGGCCGGACCAAGGTTGACAACGAGAGGAAGGGAGCGTGAAGCTTTAGCACCGGGAAACAAGGGAAGAGACAGAAGAGGGAGGGTAGGAGGAGAATAGATAGAAGGAGTAGGAGTCACCACCGATGACAACCATGGCCGGAAACCATGGCGTCACTGGCGGTGTGAAGAAGGAGGGTGAAAAGGTTGTGGTCGAGACTTTTCCGGCGGTGGATACTTCTTTCCCTTCCCCCCCCCCTTCTTCCCCTTTCTTCTTCCTTCGGGTCCACCCGTCCTCTGCTCCTGCTCGTGTCCCCATCCTTTTCTCATGTTCGTGTCAGGATATTAGAGTTCGAAAAAAGCAGTGAAGACTCTTGCGTTGTTGAAGGATTGGCGGGCGCGTTTCGGCACCGACCGAAGTTTTCCGAATGAGGGGGATTGGATCTGGCGACTTTTTTCCGTCCAGATCTATCATCTCTCCTTCTCCGGTGACTTATCCTCTGGTTGAGGCGATGTCATGTGTCGGAATCCGGAAGGTGCTCGTCCTCGCTGCTTGGTTGAAGGTTCGCCGACCGCTCGCCGAATTTCTTTGTGTTTTGGTCCTCTGTACAAATTTGTTTTAGGGATGTTTTGCAGCAACCTTTTGTTAATTTTGCTTTCGCTCCCTAGCTGAACTTGGTGCTGGTCACCCGTCTTCTCCTCCGGCCTCCTCTCCGGTCCCAACCATCGGTTGAAGCCTCTTTGTTCCTCTGTTGGGACATATTTATTTTATTTTAGATTTATTGTTGTGGTACTTTCATGGGGTTACTTTGCTGGGTGCCGATGTTTTTGTTTCAGTGGTGGGTTTTTTTTTTCCGGTGGTGCTTAACTTGACACTCTGAGATTTAACCCTCCGAATGGTACGACAAGCGTACCGGTCGTCAAGTAGTATTCAGTTTTTAAGTCCGAGATATCGTACCCAAGGGAGCAATTAGACAAGCACTTTAGTTAATTAATTCGATGGTCAAGCTATTCCTATAATGATGATTGGATTTGTTTTGTAAAATGTAATTTCATATAAATACTGAGAATATAAATGATCCGCAAACAGAGCACAAAACCACAGATGGATTGTAAATCAGAGATAAAAGACGATGTAGGACATTAGCGGGGGTCGAATGAGATGAACAACTTAACGATATTTGGCATACATTTATAACTAATACTATTTTAAGGGCAACGAGAATTCTCTTTAAGTAGTCCTAACCATCTCTCGATCGTATTAGGACCCTAATATACTCGGTCCACCTAGTTATCTCTAATCTAGGTGTAGAGCGGTACAAAGCATTACAATATATGAATTCCTCTAACTTTCGGGTTTTACACCTATAGCTGTTGCACTCGTGTTAGTCTAGCCATATTCTAGCCTAGATTGAAACCCGAGCTATCCAATTCCTTTTCCTCTTTTTAGCCTCATTTCCCAATTGTTGGTTAACAAGATTTAATCATACATGTACGTGATCAAGGCAATGTAGCATTACGAACGGAAATGAATAAACACTTTTCTACTATTAGTTTATAAGTATATGACCTAAATATGCTCAATCAATTCATCACATCGTTCCCCGTAGCCCTAGATCGTTATAAACTTAGTTCATAGCAAAGGAATAAGAACACAAGAGAAGGATTGAAATAATCATAATCATATTAACTGAAAATAGCAATACAAATATTCAGAAACAATCCAAACTACAAAAACCTCAATGTGATTCTAGTAGTTCTCCTTTGATCTTCTCCAAGTTCTCTCCAAAAGTGACTTTTTCTCTCCAATTTCGTGATGCCATTCAATCTGACCTAAATTCCCTTTTACATGACGTTTTAACTCTGATAAAAAATAGGGAACGCAGCTGGAAATCGCGTTTTTGACGCTTGCACGCCGTGCAAGTTTCTGGTGCACTTAAGTTACACGGCAACTTGCACGCCGTGCAACAAACTGGTGCATTTTCTTGACTCCTCTGTCCAGAGTGCACCATTTTGTTGCATGGCGTGCAACAAACTGGTGCATGTTGCTGACACTTCTGTCCAACTTCCAAATTCGCTCCGTTTCACTCCCGAATTGCCCTTTTTTGCTCCGAAAACTTGATGAACCCTGAAACAAGACCAAATACACAATATGAGAGTAAAATGCATCATTTCATATTAACTCGGGACTAAAAAGAACATAAATGTGGGCTAATGACATCTAAAATAGATGTATTTTATGTCCACATCACTCGGTATGTTGGACTGTTGGCTGTCGGGGATTGTTTCACTGTTTTGGGCTCTTTTCGAGATTGGTGTTGCTCGTGTTCGGTATTATTACAGGCCTTCCCCTTTGGGTCTTCCTTTGGTTGAATGATGAGGAGTTACCAGTTTAGGTATCAGAACGCTCAGCTCGAGTTCCAGCCTTGGATCCCCAAATCGTGGAGTGGTCAGTTTTTCGGCCGGTGGTTTGGTGGTGGAAGCAGGGTTGGTCGACGAGGGGTTACCGGTCACGGTTTCAGAACGGTCAGATCGAGTCCAGACTTGGATCTCTGGAAGTGTTGACTTTCAACTACCTGCTTGTTGGAGTGTATTGGTCGGAAGCTCGGTCGTGTTGTTGCGCTTCTTTGTTGTCTTTGGTGTATCATTTGTCCGGGTTCGGGTTGATTCGTGCTCGGTATAATTATAGGCCTTCTCCTTTTGGTCCTTGCTTGGTGTTGGCCGACGAGGGGTTACCGGTCATGATTTCAGAACGCTCAACTCGATTCAGCCTCTGATCCCTGGATGTGATGTCATGTTGTTGCCTACTAGGAAGTCTGTGCTTGTTCTCGGTAGAAATACTGGTCCTCCGCCTTTGGGCCTTTTCTCGATGTAGGTCGGAATTGGGTTTCGGAGGAGTGAGTTCGAGCCCCACCGTCCGCAATCGAATTGACCTTGGATGCTGTCGAGGATCTGGTTTTTCTTTGGACCTGCTGCAGTTTGGTGTGTCGTGTTCTTAGCTCTTATTGGTTGGAAAATCTAGGTATTAAGACCTTTTATTTTTTTCGTTCTAAACTTCATGGTTGGAAAATTAGGGTATTAGACCTCTCTTCGTGCTTTTTCATGTGCTTCAAGTTTGTAAAATTTGGTTAGTAGACCGTGTTTTTTCTAGTTTGCACCCTTGTCGGGTTGCTATCTGTAGGTCTGTTTTAGACCATTTCATTGTTGTTTCTCCTGGTTGGGATTGTCATGAGGTTGAGCTATCATGCCAGTGTTCGAGTATGTTCAACTTCTGTAACTAGAAGTTTGATGCTTTCATCCCTTTTCAATATTTGAGAATGAGATTTATAAAATTTTTAGCTGATTTAAAAAAAGTATGGGTTAAAGTTTTACAGGTTCAATTTTTTAACAACTTTTACCGTTATAACTTTTTTACAATCGTATCAATATCACAAAACATTTTATTTAACGTGGTAAAGGTTGGAGGTAATATATTAGTTTTTTATGTCAAACATCGTATATCGCGGGATACTTGCACCTAATTACAATTAATTTTGAACTGTCCTATTCACTTTGTGTGCGTGGGATAGAGAGGTGCATGTTGGAACGTAGGTATAAAGATTAGTGGACATGAATTTAAGTTGTCCGTTTGTCATTTTTTTTGAAACGGGAAAAAAGTAGTATTACGATAAAATCGTGCTTACAGGATGGGACCTAACAGTCTCGGATACCAGCTTTTGTCCCAATGAGCCGTAGCCCATTAGGCGCACATGGTTCCATACATATAGTCTGCTTTTCATCGCAGATCCTGTTAGTCACCATTGTTTGTATCAGTATAACTACCTAGCATTGTGTCTGTTCTATTTAAACTGACATATAACTACCTCTGTAAATAACTGTTGTATGTCTCTATTTATACAATAAGAAACGGAGCCTCCTTGATGGCTTTCTCATAAACTTACATGGTAATCAGAGCCTCATAACTCCTCTTTCAAGTTATTATTTTTCTTTCCTTTTCGTTTCTCTCACAACCTGCTACGGCAATCCACCATGTCCCATGGAACCTCTGAGGCTCACCCTAATCGATCTCCTTTGCACCCTGTTTATACTGTCTCCAACATACAACATAAGGTTCGCATCTTGGATGGCAACCGAGTGACATATACACAGTGGGTGAAACTCTTCCTATTACATTGTAAAGGTTACAAGGTTACATCTCATATCGACGGCACTGAACCTCCTCCTAAAACTGATCCTGATTATCAACTTTGGTGTGAAATAGATGCTCATGTCCTACAATGGATTTATGGTACGGTATCAAACGATCTTCTAGGACGAATACTGGAATCAGATTCAACAGCCTTTGAAGCATGGACTCGATTACAAAACCATTTCCACAACAACAAAGGGTCTCGAGCAGCCACCTTAGAACATGAATTCAATACCCTTACTCTTGCAACACAAGCCAATCTTGACACCTACTGCCAGAGTCTCAAGGACCTCGCTGAACAACTTCAAGATGTTGGAAGCACTGTCAACGATCAACGTTTAGTCCTTCAATTGGTCTGAGGCTTGCCACCGGAATTCGACACAGTAGGTGCTTATATTAAACAAACTTTACCATCATTTGACACTGCTCGCAGCATGTTGCAACTCGAAGAACAGAGACGGTCCGCTCGCCATGACCCATCTCCTTCAGCTGTTTTCACCACCACATCCGTACCAGTTTCAGATCAATCGTCAACTCGTCCCCAACCTATGAACAGATCCTACCGGCCTCGACCTACCAACAACTCCCGTCGGCCCAATTGGACAACCAACAATAAAGGCTCATCCAGTGGACATCAATCCTCATCCGGACCTCGGCAATGACAATCTTCTTCAACCCGTTATTGGCCACCGTCCTACTGGCCTCCACCACCTTGCCCATATCCTACACAACCTGGTTGGGCTTCACCATGGACACCAAACACCCGTACACCATCCTCTCCTTCCCACAACACTATGTTCCCTCCAACAACACAGCCTTCAGAACAAGTACATCACACTACCACCAGTGACATCCACCCAACACAAATAGGACAAGCTTTTCAAGCATGCTCAGTGTCCAATCCAGAAGATAGCCAATGGTATATGGATTCCGCTGCAACCTCCCACCTTACGTCGGATGCAGGTACCCTTGTCCATCCTCTCAATAAAAGCATGATAAACTCAATCTTTGTAGGCAATGGCAAATCCATCCCAGTACACGGTTCTGGTAATACCACACTACACCTTCCAACCAAACCCCTCTCCCTGCGTAATGTTTTATATACTCCGCACATTATCAAACATTTGATTTCAGTTCGCAAATTTACTAAGGATAATTATGTTTCTATCGAGTTTGACCCGTTTGGTTTTTCTATTAAGGATCTATAGACTGGGGAAATCATCTTGAGGAGCAACAGCACGGGTGACTTATACCCTCTTTTTCCCACACAAACGCCTACACCTCCAAGCGCCCATCTTATTTCTACCTCATCCGATCATTGGCATAATCGCCTCGGCCATCCTGGTTTGCATATAATGCAACATCTCAAACGTAGCTCTCTTATTTCCTGTACTACTACGCAATCTGTCATATGTAACTCATGTCAAATTAGCAAGCATAAACACTTGCCTTTTATAGACTCCTTTTCACATTGTCTTTCTCCATTTGACATCATACACAGTGATCTTTGGACCTCACCCATTCCCAGTACAAATGGGTTCAAATACTACATGGTCCTCATTGATAACTACTCACAATATGTATGGGTTTTCCCCCTTAAATATAAATCTGAAGCTTTTTCCAAATTCATACAATTTCACCACTATGTTTATACACAGTTTAGCTCACATATTAAAACCTTCCAGTGTGACTTAGGTCATGAGTTTGATAACTCATCCTTCCACAGTCTTACAAAGACTCATGGATTAACTTTTCGGTTTTCATGTCCCAAAACTTCTCCCCAAAATGGAAAAGCCGAGAGAATGATACGACGACTAAATGAGATCGTCTTGACTCTTCTCCATCAAGCCTCCTTGCCTTCCCATTTTTGGGTTGAAGCCCTCCACACACCACCTATCTACACAACATCCTTCCATCTAAACTCCTAAAATACAGAACACCATTATCAATACTCTTCCTCAAGCACCCAACATACACCCATCTCCGCGCATTTGGATGTCTTTGTTTTCCAAATCTATCCTCCAATCGACATCACAAGCTTGAACCTCGCTCCTCAAGATGCATCTTCCTTGGCTACCCCACAAACTTTCGCGAGTATAGATGCTTGGATCTACTAACGGGTAAGGTACATCTTTCTCGTCATGTAACCTTTGATGAAACTTGTTTACCTTACTCTGTTATGTCTAAACCCAATTATGATACTTATTCTTTTCTTAACCCAGAATCTACACCTATGCCTCTGTCATTGTATGATGACTTTCATCCACCTACTACCCCACATCCCCAACCACCCACGGTACAACCTATCACATGTCCTTCATCTACTGTCCAAACCTCACACAATCAACCAACCATCACATTACCTACTTTACCCTCCCAACCACAACCACCGAGTCATGGTCACCCTATGATTACTAGATCAAGACTTGGACCAATACGACCACCAGACCGTCTAAACCTCCATATATCTCATATATCCCCCATACCTAAATCACCACACATAGCCCTTACTGACCCACATTGGTAAGCTGCCATGCAAGATGAGTTTCATGCTTTAATTGATAATCATACATGGGACTTGGTACCTCGTCGTACCCACTCTCCTATTATTCGTTGTATGTGGTTATTCAGGCACAAGTTTCATGTTGACGGATCGCTCCACCGTTATAAAGCTCGTCTCGTGGTTAATGGAAAAACACAACAAGTGGGCATCGACTGCGATGAAACTTTTAGTCCCGTTGTCAAGCCAACCACCATCCGAACGGTTCTTAGTTTGGTTGTGTCTCGTTGTTGGCCAATCCACCAATTGGACGTCAAAAACGCATTTCTTCATGGCAATCTACTTGAGACCGTGTACATGCACCAACCACCAGGTTTTGTTGATCCTAAAGCACCTCATCATGTTTGCAAGCTTCGTAAGTCTCTTTACGGCCTCAAACAAGCTCCCCGAGCTTGGTATTTACGGTTTGCACAGTTCATCACATCTCAAGGGTTTCATAGCAGCACATGTGACTCTTCGTTATTTATTTATCATCAAGGGTCTGAATGTGTTTATCTATTGCTCTACGTTGATGATATTGTCATCACAGCTTCATCTACTGTTCTTCTCAACACTCTTATTACTTCTTTGTCTCGAGAATTTTCCATGACAGATTTGGGATGTCTCACACACTTTCTTGGCATTCATGTGACTCGTAATAATGATGGGTTGTTCCTTTCTCAAGCTCAATATGCCAAGGATATTTTGTCTCGTGCTTCCATGTCCAATTGCAATTCTTGTGTGACTCCGATGGATACAGCTGGTAAACTCAGTGCAACATGTGGTCCTCCAGTTGCCGATCCATCCCTCTACAGACAGCTTGCCAGTGCGCTACAGTATCTCTGCATCACTCGTCCGGATCTCTCATACCCCGTACAACAAATTTGCTTATTCATGCACGATCCTAGGGAACCCCATCTTCGGCTCCTCAAGCGGATTTTGCGGTATGTCAAAGGCACCACATCCCTCGGTCTCCATATGAAGCCATCTTCTTCCCATTCCATCACGGCTTACTCCGATGCCGACTGGGCTGGTTGCCCCGACTCTCGTCGGTCCACCTCCGGCTATTGTGTGTTCCTCGGCTCCAACCTCGTGTCCTGGTCATCCAAGCGACAACCTACGGTCTCCCGCTCCAGCGCCGAAGCAGAGTATCGGGCTGTTGCCAATGCAGTTGCTGAAACTAGCTTGTTGAGGAATCTGTTGCTTGAACTTCAGGTGCCTATTTTTCGTGCAACTTTGGTCTTTTGTGATAATGTGTCAGCCATTTACCTCACCGTAAATCCGGTCCAACACCAGCGAACGAAGCACGTGGAGATTGATATTCACTTCGTCCGCGAAAGAGTTCGTCTTGGTGAAGTCAAAGTACTACATGTCCCTGCCGCTTTTCAATATGTTGATATATTTACGAAGGGTTTGCCTCGCTTTCTCTTTTTTCGGTTTCACTCCAACCTGAACGTCCGTCCTCCTCCCGTTCCGGTTGTGGGGGAGTGTTAGTCACCATTGTTTGTATCAGTATAACTACCTAGCATTGTGTCTGTTCTATTTAAACTGACATATAACTACCTCTGTAAACAACTGTTGTATGTCTCTATTTATACAATAAGAAACGGAGCCTCCTCGATGGCTTTCTCATAAACTTACAGATCCAAACACAAGAGTTCCTCTATCCAACGTTTCAAACGGAATGTAAATAACGCTATTAAAACTACCTAACCAATATCTTATTCGTCATAAAGCAATAAAAATAGGTTGAATTGGAGCCTTTACTGCGGATTCCCCGAGACCTCCTGGCTGCAGATGTCCCGGGTCTGTGGGTAAAGGCCCTGGACAGTCCTTCCCACCCCGCCCTGGGGGATCATTCACCCCTCGGGGGGTGAGAACCCCCCGAGCAGACTTCCTCTTCCTGTTCCTGCGCAATGATGGGCGGCACCTGCAGAGGCTCCTTTGGTTTCTCCTGTGGTGGCTCCTGTGGGTTCTCCTGTGGTGCCTCCTGTGGTGCCTCCTGTGTTTGCTCTCGGGTCGATGGCTTATGTCCTGTCTTGATCACCCTAGGTCTGGGTCCAATGGCGGTAGTGAATCTCAGGATCCCTCTGCGAGCCAAAGTACATTTTTTCAAGTCTCCCAACCTCGGGTCAGGTGACCATTTCCTTTTTCCAATCTTCCTCTGTGGTTTGAGGCGGCCCGACACCTCTCCCTTCCGGTTGGCCTCCACTGGGCTCAGAGCACTGTCCCGATCAATGCTACCACGATCCTCCATGGCTGCATAATCACTAGGGTTAATAGTGGTCATCCAAGGAACATGCATTCTAGGGTTCGGGAATACCCTATGGTATTCATGCACCCTAGGGTTTATGGCTTCCCCCAGGTATATTGGCCGCAAGGGGCGATCAAACCCTAGCTGATGTGCTGGCGGCCATGGCAGGCGCTGATCTTGTTCCCGCCGATACAGGTATGGGTCAAAGCATGGCGGTGGGAGGCCGGACGCCAGATCCCGGCTCTGTGTTCCTTCCCAGGGCATCCACCGGTACCGGTCCGGTTGAAAGTGATGGTTCCAGTGACGAGCTTCACCGGGACGATCCGGTTCCATCTGTGGTGCTCCAATCCAGGACGGGAACGACCACATCGTATCTCGAGGGGCTCCGTGCATGAACCACCAGTCACAGATGCATGCTGGGACGGGACCAGTCAATGAGCTCCGGCGCCCACGGTCTAGGGTTCGTGCAGTGATGGCGATGAGGCGGCGGAATCATGACTACGACAGGGAAACATGTGTGCTTGGTGTGGCGATACCGACACGAATGGTTGATGGAGACGATCGTGATGGTGTGCCGGTGGAAGGCTGCGGCGACGACGAACCCTGGCGGCTAGGGTAAAGAGAGAACCCTGGTGGATAGGGTAGACGAGAGCAAAAAAAAAGGTAAGCATAAAGTAGCGTCCCTTTGTCATTCTTAAACATTGAAAACCAAAATTTCATTAACTAGTAAAAGGTTTGTAGAATTGTGTCTTTCATTGAAATTGAAACTGAAATATACACACACGCATATGTACCAATATTAGAGAGATAATAGAGTGGTGGTGCCTATAATCTCTCCACTAACAATATGATTAACCAATCTAATTGTATGCCTAAATAATCTCTTGGCCTGGGTCAGACTGAAGAAGAAATAGTGGAAGACTTCACATAGTCGTGGAAGGCTTGACGTAATGGGCTGGACTTTATTTCTTAATATTCCCCTGCAAATGGATTGGCTTACGTGAAAGATCAAGTTTGTAGATCATGTCATCAAAACACGGTCATGGCAAGGGTTTTGTAAGTATACCTGCTAGTTGATCAGTTGTGGGTATAAACGAGACTCTTAGAACTCCTTGTTGCACTTGTTCTCGAACAAAATGAAACGCCAGGGCGATGTGTTTCATACGAGAGTGAAAAAATGGGTTGGAACTGAGATTCGTTGCTCCCAGGTTGTCGCAGTATACTACGGGTACCGATTTGTGATTTTTCCCGAGTTCACTAAAAAGGTTACGAACCCACATAACCTCAGCTACGATGTCCGCTAGGGCCTTGTATTCTGAATCTGTTGATGAACGTGCTACAGATTTCTGTTTACGGGAGCTCCATGAAATTGGGACACCACCTAGATAGATCAAGTAGCTTGTTGTGGAGATGTAGTAATATTTGTCCCCAACCCAATCAGTGTCGGAGAAGGCATGGAGAACTAAGGGAACTGAGCTAGAGATGTTGATTCCTTTTTCGACAGTACCTGGAAGATATCTTAAGACCCGTTTCTGAGCTTGCCAATGAAGTTCACCCGGTTGGAGCATGATTTGTGAAAGCTTATTGACACAATAGGCCACGTACGGACATGTAAGACTGAGATATTGAAGGCTTCCGACCAATGTCCGATAGTCCGCTGGTGAAGGAAGTGTGATGCCTCCATCCCGGCGTAAAGGTGGTGAGGTAGACATAGGAGTCGAGACTGGTTTGGAAAAAACCATCACAGCCTTAAGAAGTAAGTCACTCACATACTTGCGTTGGCTCAAGAATATTCCTGATGGTGTCTTGTGCACTTCAACACCAAGAAAATAATTCAGTTCACCGAGGTCCTTCAGAGAAAATTTTGCAGCAAGGACATTGATCAAGTTGTCCAGCGTTTTGGAATTTGAACCTGTTACAATTATATCATCCACATAAACCAACAAGTATAATAATGTTAGGCCGGAGCGATATATAAACCGGGAGCTGTCAGCAACCGAGTTGGTAGATCCCAAGTGTAGAAGAAAAGTGAGTAGCTCATAGTACCAAGCTCTTGGAGATTGTTTCGGCCCATACAAGACTTTCTTCAGTTTGCATACATGATCGGGTAGGTCATTTTTCACAAATCCTGGCGGTTGAGACATGTAAATCTCCTTACTTAGAGTCCCCTGCAAGAATGCATTGTTAATGTCTAACTGCTTTAGTTTCCATCCATATCGTATAGCTAATGTGAGAACCACCCGAACGGTTACAGGTTTAATAACATGGCTGAATGTATCTGTATAGTCCCACCCGGGTCGTTGGTGAAATCTCTACGCCACCAACCTCGCCTCGTAACGTTCCACCGACCCGTCTGGATTATGCTTGACCCGAAAGATCCATTTGCACCCAACTATGTTTTGTGAGGGATACGGAGGAACCAAATCCCAAGTGTGATTAGATTGGAGGGCCAAGTATTCCTTATGCATTGCATCTTGCCAATCTGGGGATTTTAGTGCCTGAGTAATGTTGTGAGGCTCCAAGAGGTAGAAGCATGCAGGTTGAGTTTAATGATTGGTTTTGTGATGTTGTTTTTGGACCGAGTGACAATACCTCGATCAGATGGTGGGGCAGGGAGTGGAGGTGGAGTATGAATTGGGAGATATCAATGAGCGAAATTTCGTGGTTGGGGAGAAGTGTGACCCCACGGACCGGGCAAGTCCGAATGTGATGGTTGGTGAATAGGTTGTTGTGTAAGGGATGATGGCGTGAGTTGGATGTGTCACACCCCAAATCCGATTTTGGCCGGACTCGAGACGTGAACTAAGTAACAAAACAATATTAATAATAATAATAAAAGGAAATTAAATAAATATAACTTCGAATTTTAGTCCCAAATCTCAATAAAATCCCGCGAGTCAAATGCTTGAATCCAAATAAGAAAACAGTGTTTAGTACAAAGGCAAGTACGTCTCTACTAA
Source organism: Erodium maritimum (assembly GCA_963921825.1). NCBI lineage: Eukaryota > Viridiplantae > Streptophyta > Magnoliopsida > Geraniales > Geraniaceae > Erodium > Erodium maritimum. The sequence continues at coordinate 147,757,865 of OY997588.1, forward strand.
ATGAAAACCCACGGACTCCCGACGAGCTACCGAGCTCTGAGACGTCATCTAACCCGACTCCCCATCGAAACCTGTAAAAACAATAAAACAGGGGGGGTGAGCTTTCGCTCAGTAGAAAAAAGTAGTACGGTAAAGGTCTTCCGCTCCGTCGCCATAAGTACTCGAGTCATAACACTTGTCAATAAACGACACAACAATAGAAACCAACAGGAACTCAACAATATCGCTAATAGATCCAAGATAAAGAACCATATAAACAGTAGAACAAACTTCCACTTCCTCTCCACAAAATCAACCTTTAAATCAAGACAAACCTCAACCCCATGAACCCAAGCCTAGTTCATGCAATTTTTACCAAACCCACAACCCCAAAGTTCATTGAAAGTGGGTTTTTAATGGGTACTCACCTTGGGAATGAAGAGGGGATGAAGATGAAGTAGTTTGGAGAAGATTGGTGTTAAAAATCAACCAAAGGAGCTCCTTTTTCTTCACTTTTTCTCCTTCTTCTTCTCTTCTTCAATGGAGCTCCATACTCTCTTTTCTCTCTCTAAAAATTCAGCCAAGAGGAAGAAGAATGCTTAAAATTTGGTCACATGTGGTCTTATTCTAAAGGTAGAAATGTCCCTTTCGTCCTTTAGCCCATCTCTCTCTCTTTTGTCCACAAGTGGGGACCAAATGATCTTTTCTCACCATTTTCTTCCCCTCCAAGCCATCATGGACATGTGTCCATGTGCGGTCCACCTCTACTCAAAATATCTTAGCTTATATTATATTTATTTGTTAACAAAATCAACCTAGTTTGACCCGGGTTTGACTTTTTCGCAAAGACAGTCATTTGAAAGGAAACGACCTAACTAAGCTAATCGTAACGACATCTAAGCTTTGTGGGACCCGAAAAGGTCCCGAATGGCTCCCGGAGTCATCGGTTGATAGTACCAAGCTCTTAGTAGAAGAAAAGTGCGTAGCTCATAGTACCAAGCTCTTGGAGCTTGTTTCGGCCCATGCAAGGCTTTCATCAATTTGCATACATGATCGGGTAGGTCATTGTTCACAAATCCTGGCGGTTGAGACATGTATACCTCCTCACTTAGAGTCCCCTGCAAGAATGCATTATTAATGTCTAACTACTTTAGTTTCCATCCATATCGTACTGCTAATGTGAGAACCACCCGAACGGTTACAAGTTTAATAACATGGTTGAATGTCTCTGTATAGTCCCACCCTGGTCGTTGGTGAAATCCCTACGCCACCAACCTCTCCTCGTAACGTTCCACCGACCCGTCTGGATTATGCTTGACCCGAAAGATCCATTTGCACCCAACTATGTTTTGTGAGGGAGACGGAGGAACCAAATCCAGCGTTTTGGAATTTGAACCTGTTACAATTATATCATCCACATACACCAACAAGTATAATAATGTTAGGCCGGAGCGATATATAAACCGGGAGCTGTCAGCAACCGAGTTGGTAAATCCCAAGTGTAGAAGAAAAGTGAGTAGCTCATAGTACCAAGCTCTTGGAGATTGTTTCGGCCCATACAAGACTTTCTTCAGTTTGCATACATGATCGGGTAGGTCATTTTTCACAAATCCTGGCGGTTGAGACATGTAAATCTCCTTACTTAGAGTCCCCTGCAAGAATGCATTGTTAATGTCTAACTGCTTTAGTTTCCATCCATATCGTATAGCTAATGTGAGAACCACCCGAACGGTTACAAGTTTAATAACATGGCTGAATGTATCTGTATAGTCCCACCCGGGTCGTTGGTGAAATCTCTACGCCACCACCCTCACCTCGTAACGTTCCACCGACCCGTCTGGATTATGCTTGACCCGAAAGATCCATTTGCACCCAACTATGTTTTGTGAGGGAGACGGAGGAACCAAATTCCAAGTGTGATTAGATTGGAGGGCCAAGACATTGATAAGCATGTTGATCAGCAGCGTAACCTACAAAAACACACATAATAGACTTTGGAGCAAGCTTATGGTTAGCATATGGTCGAAGGCAGGGAAAACACAAACATCCAAAACTCTTAAGCTTATGATAATCAGGTGTAATGTTCAACAATTTTGAATAAGGAGTGTTGTAATCTAAGATAGGAGTTGGAAGACAGTTAATGAGGTAGACGGTAGTGGTCATCGCATGAGGCCAATAAGTTAATGGCATGCCGACATATGTGAGTAGAGAGAGACTCGTCTCAACGATATGTCGGTTTCGACGTACAAAAATCCCGTTATGCTCCGGAGTGTGAGGTGGGGTGGTGGAATGGATAATGCCATGAGAACTAAGAAATGGGCGTAACACAATATATTCACGTCCATTATCTGTGTATAGGACTTTGATGGTTTCATTGTAGTAATTTTCTACAATTGCTTTTAATTTGATAAAAACTGATAAGCCAAGTATACCTGGAAAAATGATCAACAAAAATACAGAAATAATTTAAACCGTCATTAGATAAAATTGGAGAAGTCCATACATCAGAAAAGATTATTTGCAAAGGATGAGTAGATGTAAGACTAGAATCATGAAACAGAAGTTTGTGACTTTTGTTTATTTGGCAAGAGGTACAATCAGAGAGTAAAAACGGAGAAGTTTGCAAAGCATTTTGTTGTTGAATAAATTTAAATATAGACGACAAAGAATGTCCAAGTTTATGATGCCAATTCGCCGATTGACTAAGATGGATGGAGTGAACCGATGGAGGAAAAGAAGGCCAGACATATACTCCATCAACGCAAGGACCTTTAAGAATCGTTCGCCCCATTTTTATCTCCTTCACAAGTAAACAGTCATGTAAGAAAACAATGGCATTTTGTGGTGTTTTTAAATTGAGAGACTTAGATGATATTTTTGTTTATAGATGGAACATGTAAAACATTACACAGAGAAAAATCATTGAGCTTAAGAGAACCAGAGTGTGAGATGTTTAAACCTGTACCATCTCCCACGAATATCTCGTCGGGTCCATTATATGGATGATGTATGGCAAGGTTGTTGAGATCGTTCATTACATGATGAGTAGCACCACTGTCCACCAGCCAATTGGTATCAGGAGAGTTCATGGACAATGAATTTGCTTGAGCTTGCGGTGCATGTCCTGGAAAGCGTGCTGATGGTGGAATTGAAACTGAGGGATGTTGAGCCCGAAAAGATGAAAATTGAGCCAAGACATGACCTTGAATCACCTTCCTTTGAATGGTTTTTGTGTTGAGGACGCAGCTCCTTTGAATTGTTGTGGACGAGATGCCCATGATTGTGAGTGTTGAGTATTTGACGATGCTCGAGCTCTCGGCTTTGAAAATCGACCTTGGGCAAGAAGTGTTGTGGCTGGACCCGAGTATTGTTTTTGAGCAGTATGAATGGAAAGCTCAAGGTTAATTAGTTTTTCATGGGGCTCTTCAAAGGAACTAGGTGTATCACGAGCATTCATGCCATCAATAACCGATTTGTACGCCTCATCAAGACCATGAAGCACATGATCCGTAAGGTCTTCTTGATGAATATGGCTGCCAATAGATGCAAGCATATCAGCAGTAATTTTGATTGACCTCGTATAATTTGTAATGGATTGTGTACCTTTTTCACAAGATCGCAGTTTCTCTTTCAACTGTTTAACGTGACCCCGTGAAGCATTAGCATACGTGATGTGCAGAAGGCTCCAGATATCAAAAGAGTATTTTGTTTGAGAGTGATGCCACCGGAGTGCTCAATGTGCCAAGTAGTGTGCCGTATAGAAGACAATCTTGTCTTTTCCATGTAAGGAATGCTGGATCAAGAATGTGCTTAGTTGGCTCATTTAAATCGGCAACTTCTGCAGCAGGTGTAGGGTGTGTTCCATCCAAGAACTTGAAGAGGTCGAGGCCTTCAAGTGTGGCTTCAATTTGTATCTTCCAATTGAGGTAATTTGTAGGTTCTAGTTTTGTGATGTGAGAGAGTGAAATAATTGAGAACGGTTTTGTGCTTATGGATTGGGCAATGATGAAGAGAGATCAGTAGCCATGGTGTTTTTGTAAGTAATGGAGTGTTTGTAAATAAAAGATCAATGATACCAAAAAAGGTTTGTAGAATGATGTCTTTCATTGATATTGAAACTGAAATATATACACACATATGTACCAATACTAGAGAGATAATAGGATGGTGGTGCCTATAATCTCTCCACTAACAACATGATTAACCAATCTAATTGTATGCCTAAATAATCTCTTGACCTGAATCTTTTTGACTGAAGAAGAAATAGTGAAAGACTTGACATAGTCGTGAAAGGCTTGACATAATGGACTGGACTTTATTTCATAATAACCAGAAAGAGCTAAAAGCAAGAACCAGTGTTTATCTCCAAAAGCTCAAAGCAAGAACTTGTGTCCTATGTTCGGTCATTTACGGGAAAACTTTGCTGGGAAACAACAATAGCAAGGCCCACGTGACAACCAAAATAAAACGGATAGCGAATATCGTTACTATTTAATAAATATGTTCAGACATGTATTTATCAGCTATAGTTTTTGCTGAGGACCAACATTTTTAGGTATTTTTTACGTATTTAAAATAATAGGAAAATGTTTGAAAAGTGTCGTATATTTTTAGGTTGATGTTAATGAATGTTATGATCTTATAACTGATGCAGATTATAACTTGCAAAGCTTAATTTGGATGTATTGTTGCTAACGACATTAACAAAAAAGAATGAAAAGTAAAAAACATTCTTTTATAATATTAATCATCATACTTAAAAGAAAAATAAAATACATGTTTTTCATGTATATGAACTTCACAGACCCAAACTACGTAAATTAAAAGATCACGAACTCAGTTTGCATCACAATGAAAATTCATGACACTACGTTTCCCCGAACTCTTCAATTATCTGAAAAGTAAGGATTAAAACAGACTTGGCTGTTTACTATTGCTTATTAATTTCCCTTTGGGAAGTTAGCAATGGTAGGCTGTAGAAGCGCCCATATCCACTATCCGCATCTCCTATGTTCCCCAGGCAACATTGTTCAAAGTTTCAAACTAATACGATAACCCCGGAAAATATTTGTACATTTAACTAGAAGTCAGGTGTCCACACATTGCTTAGTACATAACTTGCTTTAAACCAAAAAATATGTGATATTAGAGCTTGTTTGGTTCACTTCTCTTTTGTCACCTTTATTATATGTGGTCTTTAGTTTATGTGTAGATGTCTAATTCATTTATGATTCATGGATAGATGTTCAATCTTATATGTGATGAGAGTGCTGAAATTGAACTCATATTAAAAATAATATAATAATAAATAATTACATATAAAAGTTAGTCACACAACCAGTTAACAGACCTTCATCCGTATTACCAAAGTGATAAGAGTAATTACATTTCTTTTTTACCTCCGTATTACCAAAGTGATAAGAGTAACCATTACCAGACCTTCATCTTTATTGATCATCTAAGGTTGAGGTACATATATAGACGGCGAAGACTAAAACGTTGGGCATCAGAGGAAGTGGGAGAGCAGGATGGCAAGGAAGGAGACGACGGAAACAGCAGCAAGAACCCACCTGAGGTACATTGGTAAGGGAACGGCAGCAATCAAGTAGAATGCAGCAGCGGCTGTGCCATTGGCCACATTCTTGAGCCCTCGAGACGCGCGTGGATGCTTGACGCTTGTGAATTTGGCGACGCAGAGGAGCGAGAAGGTGACCACTATTGCAAGAGAGAAGGCGTGCAAGAGTGCGGGAATTTGGGGTTTGGATGCGCAGGTAGCGATTTGGATAGCCGACATGAAGCACATACCCATTAAGGAATCATCCCAATGCAGACTTTGAAGAAGACGATCAAATACCTGCTCAAGTTGCTGCTGGTTGATGGCTGGATGATCAGGAAGTGGCTGATCATGATGTTGTGGTGGTGGTGATTGGTCTGAAACTAATGGTGCGGGTGCAACTTTAGATTGGGTAGTAACGGGCTGCAGTTCGAGGTCGGCGGGCGGTGGAGGAGAAACCGAAACGTGAAGCCGGAAGGTCGGGGACAAAAAAGAGAGCAAGTAAGCCATGACTTGATGCACAAACCTCATCATGACTGTGTAAAACAACAGAGAATCGATGCAGAGATATAGAGTGAGACTTGCTTCCTCTGTGCTTTGCTTGCTAACTAGCTATATATAGAGAAAGCAAAGTAAAGTTTGTGGAGAGATTTAGTAGTAGGCGAAAGAGGATGACATGAAAATGTGAGGTTTCGGATTCGGATAGTATCCGCTTGGTGTGCTCAACTGATGAGAGGCAGATGCTGCCCATGTGATGGAGATTACCGGATATATTAATATCGGGATAGAGAACAGGCAAGAGTGAGAACATGAATTCAACAGCTTAGGCCAACACTGATGTGATGGGTGCCGTTTCTCTCTTCTATTTCTCACTGCAACCATGGCTTGATTACGTACAAAATGAGTTGCTATATCACATATATAGAGAGAGAAAGAAAGCGTGTGTGAGAGAAATTAGAATTTAGAATTTTTAATGAAAAAAAATAAAGCATACAATTTAATGAAAATAGAAAAGATATTAATAAAAATTTAAAAATAAGAATTAATTAAGAAAACATACAAAATAAATGTTAGAATTAGTAAAATAATGTAAAACAAAAAATAAATAATTAAAAAATTGAGTGAAAATTTAAAAAGAATTCAAAAGATTTTTTTTAATAAAAATGAATAAAGAATGACCATAGGAAAAAAAAAGAGAGATGAACGCGGTTGAAGAAGATTGACGGAAGAAGAAAGGGTGCGGGTTGGGTCCAAAACTCGCATGCACAGCGGCAAACTTATGTGGGGCTTCGGGCACATGCCTCCTCAATTTTCTTTCGCAAAGAAAATACTATTCATGGGTTATTATTATTACAATAACCTTCCCTTAAACTCTCTGAGAAAGAGTCATCGTACGAAGAAGGTCATGACTATGACTATGGTCATTGTCATGGTTTATGCCTTGATGTTGCTTTCCTTTTCTATACATCCTCTTTTCTATGCCTCTCTTGAGGACTTTGCTAGGGTTTTTCTGTTGGGGTTTCTTTCAAGCCGCCACCAGCCGTCGCGACGTTGGTTTCCTCCCGCGACCAATGAAGCTTCTCTTGACCTTATTTAGTCCCCCCTCTACAACTCTGATAGTTATCGTCTGACTCACCTCAGCATCAATCAACCTCATCGCCTCGGAGCTCTACGATCTTCCTTATAGTGGATCCTCCCTTCTGATCGACCCCTGACGTCTCTAAAGCCACCACTGGTGTTTCTGAAGCCGCCGACGTTGTCTCGGAAGCCTCCTCTGAAGCCGTAGCCGCTATCTCTAAAGTCGCAGTTGGCGCATCCTTCTCCCTGACCTCCACTACCACACCCTCCTCGACCCCTCTCTCGATTATGGATTTGGAGTGGGTCTTTTTTATTTTATCAGATTTCGTATTTGCAGGGTCAATGACTAGTGAGCAGAGAATCAGAGATTTTTCTAGGGATGGAACCCCGATTCACGTATATCCTCTCAATACAACTGATGCGGTTCAAGTTCGGTCGCTTTGCCCCTATATACAACGTTTAGGCACTACCTTGAGCATGACTTTCAGTTCTGTCGTCTAATCCCCCACCTTTCTTTTCTGTCTATATGGAGAGTTCAATACCGTCTTTAACGATTATTTCGTGAAAAGAATTGCGAACAAAGTTTTCCATTAGCTTCTCATGGAAGCGCGCTCTATACCTATTCTTTAGTTGTAATGACCTTTACTTGACACACTCCAATATATCGCTAACTTCTGATAGTTAATAAAATTCGTACCTTTCAGTTTAGAAAGACCTTTACTTTATAAGATTTTTTTGAACTTGCTTTATAAGAATTCAATGTGGCTAATAACTAGTTTTCTTAAAACGAGACTTATAATTATTAGTTTTAGATCAAAGTAAAATCGACTCAAAACATAAAACAATGCATATTAAGTGAATCGATTTAAACCTCAATATTTTTAAACGCTTCAAAACCTTTAACAAAATTATTATTATTCTAGAGATATGTAAAAAAAATCTAATAACAGAAAATCTCAAATTAATTTTTTTTTATCAAACTAAGTAAAGTAGACAATGAGAGCAAATCCTAGCCATAGCCATGCGACCATGGTGCTCCCTAACTCTGTTTATGTCGCTGACACCACCGTTGACATCGTTGCCGCAACCACCGCTGCCCGGTCTCTCCTTAGTCACTTCCGTTGTAGCCTTCATCCTCAATTTCAACTCTTTCTCCTAGTGCGACTCTCCTTTTAAAGTCACGGTGTAGAAGGAAGCCGAAGCAAATCCTAGCCGACCTTCCTTCCGCTCCTCCATCTTCTCCGGCGAGCCAACCACTCCTCTTGCTCTCCACGGCTCTGATGCCCTTTGCGATGGATTCCTCCACACCGTCACCATTTGGGAAAATACGTCGAGGCCGACCGGTAAAACCAAATGTCACGCCCCAAATCCGGTTTTGACCGGACTCGAGACGTGAACTAAAATAATAAATAAATCGAGTGAAGTTTAAGTAATAAAGCTTAACATAGTAAACTGTAAGTCATAAATTCGAATACAAAGAGTCAACAGCTTTTAAGTGAATCGTAAAAACAGTACTTAGTTCAAAAACAAATGCATGTCACTAGACACTACTAGACAAGACCCACGCCAGCTCCCAAGCTCAGCTGTGTCCTGCTAGCTCAAGTCCCGCTCAACACCTGAAACACAACAAAGTAAGGGGTGAGCTTTCGCCTAGTAGAGAAAGTAGTTAAGGTAATGAACATCGGTTCACCACCACGAGTAACCGTCCAATTAGGGCATACTAGTACATCATAACTAAATGTCAAACCGGGGTTCATAGCCAAACTTACAACACGCTCAACAACCACTTTCACAAGCAAACCATTAACTAAACAGCACACGTATCACACACAAAAGCAACAACAGATGTCCCGTACTGCAGTCCCCGAATTACCATCATGTCATCGCATCATCACGGTTAGCCCCTCGGTCCAGAGGAGACACATGCGTCGGGCGACCGGAAACGTTCCCTAAGAACGCAACTCATCAGAGGGCGGCGAAAAAAGATGATGTAAAAGAAAAACCTTGCAAGGGTACTGTTGAACCCATCCATAGGTAAACCCATCAAGAGTAACTGTCAAGAATAGCGGAGAGCTTTGAGTCAGGAGCTTCAATGGTGAAGAAAAAGGGGGAGGGGGAGGAGGCTGCACAGAGAAAGCGCAGCCCCTAGGGTTAACAAAGGCATGCATCAAATACTTGAAAAGGGACTAGATATCTTTATTTGTATGTCATCAATCACATATGCAAGGCCAACCCTTTCGTAGCATGACTAGATTATTTCGATCCCAGAAATAATATCCCATTTCATAGTACTAATTTAATTAACCAAATATTTGTGTGCTTCTCTCTCACGTCTCGAGAGCATAACCTAACCCTACTTATGTGATTAGAGTACTTCCTCGACACCTTTGTTCACACTATTGTTGCAGGCATTGTCAGTCCTGTCATGTCTCGTCCGATGCAGCTCTTTCCTTCGAGTACTCCGCTCTCTCCTGAAGCAACACAACCTTTAAAGGCCCAGCGTAGGAGAAAGCCGAAGCAAACCCTAGTAGGAATCCTAGTTGCGCCTCCTCCTCTCATGGTGGTTTAATCTCAATCCCCAACCTCTACGGTCTTTGTGCCTTTCGTGATGGGTACCTCCATATCGGCCTCTACCGGAAGCACCACGTCGGGGACGATCGATGAGCGCTAAAGGTGTTGCTTCATCCGCAAGAAACCATTCATTGGTTTCGTTTTTGTCGCCTCTGGTCGTCCCTTCTCCTGCTCCATCTGTTCCTATTGGCCCTCCTCCTCGTGGTGAGTGCAGTTCTCCTCCTCCACTGCAACGTGACTCGACGCGTGGGAAAGCTCTGACCGTCAATTTCCCGAGGTCGGCCATGGGAATGGTGGGATTGGGGCGTCCGTCTCCTAATGCGGATAGGATTCCATTTATACCATCCCTTCTCATCGTCCCGGATGGAATGACTCGTGGCCGACCGATGGCTAAATCCTCGGAGGATCCACCATCACCCATTGTTTTGGACAAACCGGATCTGCTGGCTTTCAAGACGGCCTTCAGTCCTACTCCCTTGAGGAGGATGAGGAGGTGGAAGTGGTGGTCCCATATTTCCCGATCTATTCCTCTATCCTTGCACGCCATCAGTTTGGGTTGGCAGACAAGCTTTGTGCCTCACGGCCTCCCCGGAAGGAGAAACTCCTTCGTATCACCACCACCGCATAAGGGCGGTTTACGGAGGGCCTAGTTATCAAGGACGTCGGCCCAAGTCTTTGCGGCTTCTATTTTAGGATGGCGGAGGCTACAACCTAGGTCTGGGGTAACAAACCCAGTGTTTCGACAGGCATCCGCTCTTGCTTGGGGACTTGGACCCTTGTGCTTGGGATCTTCTTGTGCTGAACCGTCTGCAATTGTGGTTTCATGCTTGGGCCTTCCACCCCTACGAAGGCGATATGAGAGACGATTGGTAACACGTTGGGGTCATGTGTGGAAGTTCCCTGCGACTAATGGGGGATGTGTTGGGGAGATGCTGTGATGGTACGCTACTGGCACCTGGTGGAACGCCCTCTACGGTGGGGATTGGTGCTTTGGTTCAAGGATTTCCCGGAGCATCTAAGGGTTGACCTCACATACACGAAGGTCCTGAAATTTTGCTTCACTTGTGGACAAATCGGCCATATGGTGCGGGAATGTGAGCTGGAGTTGCGGGGTACCTCGAGGTATGACTTCTCAATCCTGGATTTTCAGAAGGACAAGCTGATGAAGCCATAATGGATTAGAAGGAGTCCTTACCGTCGAATTGTCCACTAAGCTTTGGGTATTTATCCCCGAGCACTGTATGTAAGAGTTCCTCGTCTCAAGGAAGGAACCTGTGTGTTTCCCTGAACTCTGTATCTAATGATACAGAACGTCGGGTGGGCACCCAGACCGGGAAGGTGGATCTCGGGTTGAAAATTTTGGTTACCGGCCAGCTTTCCGGTGGTAGGGTCATTGAAGTTTCAACGCCCATTCCACCTAGGCATAGAGATAGTGGTGAAGCTGCTATAGGAGGAGTGAAGAGAACTCTTGCTGGTGCTCCCGAGGATGATCAGGAAAAGGCTGGTAAACAACCTCGTCAAGAGGAATGTTAGCCTCTTTAGGATTTAGGGTCTGGCTCTGTGAGGGGTCCCTACTAAAATCCTTGCCTTCTACTACTGATGCAGTCCACGTTCGGACCTTTGAGCAGGACTTTCAGTTCCATCTTCTTTTCCCTATATTTCCTTCCTGTCTATGTGGCGTTTCAATACCGTCCGTGACGGTTCTGGTATTAAAAGAACTGCGAACTTTCTATTATGTGTATGTTCTTTTTTAGTGGTCAGGAAAGATGTTCCTTGACGCACATCGATATATTTGAATTCTGATTTTATATAAAATTGACCATTTTAGTAAAAAAAAAGAGAGAAGGAAAACCATGTTTCGATGCACTTTAACCCCTTTTGCATTGAAACATGGTTTTCCCTTCTTTTTGTAACCCTTTTTGACGTCACAAAAAAATTCCACTTAGTTTTGATATTTTTCTCTCGAAAAAGCTCTTTGCTCTTGAAAATCCTAGCTGCCATAGACCTCCACTTTATTTCTTGTTCGTCTCGTCGGCAACGCCATGACCTCTAGATGTGGTTGTTGCTGGCGAGGACCTTCATTTCTCCCTTTCTACCTTTACCCCCTTTTTTTAGCTTTCCTTCTCGTTTCTGGCCCTGCTTTTCCCCCTTTAATTTCATATTTCTTGGTGTTGTGTTTCTTCCGACGAGTCCTTTTCTTCTTCTCTAAAGAATGTTCCCAGATCTGGCAGTGTGGTAGCGCGTGGATATGGTCATGTCTGGCCTTGTTCGTGTTGTTCCTTATCAGAACGTCTTCGCCGACCCTCATGTTTTCTCGGAGCGCCTGTTTGGCTTCAGTTGGTGAAGACGACTCGTGTTGCGGCTTAGATCTGGTCTTCGATCTCCTCTTCTTCTCTACAGATCTGGTCACTGTATCCTCCGGCCTCGGTGGTTTGTTGCTCGGAGTTTCTTCGTTGGGTTTCGTTCATTGTGGAGTGTGGCTCGCAGGAAGCTCGATCGGCGACAGATCGGCTTGCCGTACTCGGATTGGGTTCATCTGAACAAGGGAGGATTCGATCCTGGGTTCTGGGACGGGTGGATTCTGGTTCTGGATTTAGCTTTTAGGGTGTAAGTGTTTTAGTGGCCTTGATCACCGGATTATCTCTGTTGATCAATAGTGTTGACTGCTAGCGTGTTAGCTTCCATTTTACTCGCTGAGTAGATGGTCTCGATGAGATAGATTGTTTTTTTCTCGTTCATCTTAGGGCTTGGATTTTGCTGTCCGGAGGTATTTTGTGGGCTTGGTGTTTGTCAAATACGAGTTTTTCAGACCTTTGATTTTGTTTTAGCTTCAAGTTTGTTAAATTTGGGTTTTTAGACCTTCACCGTTTTGTTGCCCTACTTGGTAGTCACTGAGGGTTTAGTTGTGGTGTTCTTCCGACCTTTATTGGCCTCTATTTGCTTTATGTTGGTTATATCTGGTACTGAGATCAATTGTCTGGTTTTCTGCCCTTATCTGGATTGTTTTGAAGCTGTGTTTTATTGTCGGTGTTCTTGTTTGTATTGAGGGCTGATTCGTCAGTTCCTTCTCCTCTTCTTTCACTTCGAAAGATCGGATGTTTTTATGAATAAAAAAATACTGATAAAAAAAACCCTTTTTGGATTCAATACTGTACTTATTTTTCAATTCATAACATCAAATTTCCCCCAATTTAACAGAAGTAACAGATTTTAGTTTAAATGAAAGGACGTGTTGTATTTAGCCTCAAAAAGTCAAAAATAACTTCAACCTTTCATTGTGGTTCCTGACGATAATGTTATTAACACTTTCATTTTGAGACATAAATAAGTATTTTTTTCTATTACTATTCAATAAATATATATTTTTTATAATTTTTTGTTTAAAGATTAGTTAAGTTTTGTTCCGAACCCATACAAATACATTGTTTACTCCAAAATGAACCCAATAAACAATTACAAATGTCAGACAATAATTTAAACAATTTTGCTAAGCATAAAATGAAAGAAACAAAAATCTTCATATAAACAAATCCAAACCTCAATATGAAATTGGGTTTCTAAAAATTTGAATTTTTGTAGTGGGACTTCCTCCTGAGATTTTGTCACCAGATATAGTTGTCGTGTGGTTAGAGCGCCACCCATTATGGGTTTCGTCTACGCCTTCCTTTACCACGCACTTGTTCATATTATATTATTCAGCATCAACGTTGTCTTCTCCTTCTTCCATAAAGATACAACGGAGGAAGAAATTGTGGCGACCTCACCAAATTTTTATCGACACCTAATACTAAGCATTGAATGACATGGAAATGGTAGGTTTCGGAATCGGATAGTATCCGCTTGCTGGGTTGAACTGCAGTTCGGATTCTTATCGTATGGATTCATTGGCCAATGGAAATTATCGGATAGAGAGAGAGTAGAGCGAGAACATTAATTCTGATTCAAGTACGGCTTAGGTCAACATTAATGTGATGGGTCCATTTCTCTCTTCTACTTCTCACAGCTACCAATGGCTTGTTAACTATCCGATTCTGTTCCGTCCTTTTTCACTGTCCCGGACATTACGAATATGAAGTAGATTTAATCTACCATAATAATCAACTAAACATTAGATGCATGGCCGTGGAATATTATATACAGAACAGTTCAGTCTACCATGCAAATATTTGCACAGCCTATGATAGTAGACAAATATTAAAACTTAGAACATGTATGTAGAACGAACCACGCCGCGTATTATGATTTGTGCTTTGTAAAATTGTAGTTCGTGGTTTGCGAATCGTATGATTTGGGTCGCATGATTCGTGAACAGCATACCACGATCTTGCGAATCACGAGTCGTGGATCGCACCGCGAGCCACAATTATGGTTCGCTGGTTCGCGAACGTGCGTCATCGATGCCCAATCACAGGCCGCCACGTGGCGGTTGAAGAGAAAAAAAATCAGACTGTTGGCCAACGGTCCAATTCCAACAGTCATTTTTTTAAAATCAAAAATACATTTTAAAATACAATAACACCATTTTTTCCCCACCTATAAATACCCTTCACCTCATTCATCATACCACCAATATTTTTCTCTTCTTTTCCTATCCAATTCTCCAATTTATATCGATTAAAAGTTTCCGACGACAAGGCTCAAATGAGGTAGGAGGTCAAAGTCGAACGTCGCGAGGTCGAAATGCCGAACTTCTTGCTTGGGAGCAACGACTCCGACGGAGGACCGACAGAATGATACAAAGAGCAATGTCAGAAATCAACACATGGAGGCAAAGGATCGAAAGTGGGGAATCTTCCCGTCGAGAGATTTACAGAGATCGTCTCGAAGGCTACAACCGACTGATGCAGGCTTATTTCGTCGAGCACCCAACCTATGGGCCCGATATGTTCAGACGTCGATTCCGTATGTCCCGACCACTCTTTCAACGAGTTATGGATGCGGTAGCAGAAGATGACGATTACTTCGTCCAGAAGCCGGACTGTGCAGGACGCTTGGGGTTAGTGGCGCACCAGAGATGCCACGCCGCGATACAAATGCTAGCGTATGGGTGCTCGACCGATTTATTGGACGAAACCTTACATATAGGGGTCAGTAATATACTCAAATGTGTAAAACGTTTTTGTAAGGCCGTTATAGAGGTTTTCATAGCGAAAGCCACACCTGAGGACATGCAACGATTACTCGAATCGGGGTATAGCCAAGGGTTCCCCGATATTACAAATGCATTAGCGTGGAAGAATTGCCCAGTCGCATTGCAAGGAGCCTTCGGTCGGGGAGACAACCACAAGGATCCAACAATTATGCTGGAAGCGGTAGCGTCACATGATTTGTAGATTTGGCATACGTTTTTTGGGATTTCTAGTTCGAACAACGACATCAACGTCCTCCACGCCGGCCACTTATTCGACGTCGCTTTTGGTAGTTGTGACCTCGCCGTGGAGTACGAGATCAACAGGAATCGGTACGACCTCTTGTATTATTTAGTTGACGGTATTTACCCCTCATGGAGTCGGCTCGTGAAGTCGATTCTCCATACCTATACTCGCAAAGAGAAATTGTTTGCTAAAGTCCAAGAAGGTGCCCGGAAAGATGTTGAACGAGATTTTGGAGTTCTCCAAGAACGGTGACACATAATTTCAAGGCCTGCTCGTGTTTGGAACCTGACGACTTTGAATGATGTGATGCATGCTTGTATCATTCTACACAATATGATTGTGGAGGATGAATGAAACCGATACGAAGCAGGGGATGACGAATTGTATTACGAGTCCCCTCCGGATATACCAGGTTGGACACCATCTCAATTGTCACGCCCCAAATCCGGTTTTGACCGGACTCGAGACGTGAGTTAAAATAAAGATAAATAAAAATAAATAGATAAATTTTAATAAAGTAAAACTCCAAGTGATCCTCATGAACAAGTTCAAATTAAAACAATGCAACAAAGTTTTGAACAAAATTGAAGGTACGTCTCTAACATAACAACACCCGAACCCTCAGTGAGCTCCCGAGCCCTGAGACGTCCTACAACCTACTCAGCAAGGAAACCTGTAAAACAACAGTAAACACAAAGGGGGTGAGCTTACGCTCAGTAGGAAAAAGCAGTAAAGTAAAAGAAACCCCCGTTAAAACATAAAACCAATTAGTACAATTATTCAAAGTTTATAATTAGAACGATTAATCAAAAGGTGTTGTAAATATAGATCAATAAAAGTTCTAATGCTTTAAAGAAAGTAACACTCAAGGAGATCAACGGAAAATAACGAATGTAATACTTTTGAGAAGGTAACACTCAAGGATATCAATGGAAAGAGAACAAATTTATCAAGGGGATTAATTAAAGTAACACACAAATACCGACAAACTGAATATAAAATCTCAAGACTCTGATCTGTACACTGACTGGTACATCATATCAGATTTCCCCTCGGCCCAGAGGCAACACTATCATCGGGGCTTCCGGAAATGTCCCTAAAGGACCACAGATCATCGGGGTAAAGTGAGTCTCTCCGGAACACGTAGCATCGGAATAAGACAATAAAATACCCTGCCGGAACATCCATTGGCCTCGGTCTTCCCGGAACACGTAGCGTCGGGGTGAAACAAGCCTTTTCGGAACACGTAGCATCGGATAAGACAATAAAGTACCATGCCGGAACATCCATCGGCCTTGGTCTTCCCGGAACACGTAGCATCGGGGTGGAACAAGTCTTTCTGGAACACGTAGCATCGGATAAGACAATAATATACCATATCGGAATGTCTCTCGGCCTAGGTCTTCCCGGAACACGTAGCATCGGGGTGAAACAACAACGTAACCATATCTGACCGGCACACCCCCTCGATCGGATATCATTCCCTAAACACCCAATGTCACGCCCCAAATCCGATTTTGACCGGATTCAAGACGTGAATAGAACTAGTAAAAAAAACGATAAATAATGAACATAAACCTTTAAATAAATAAGTAAATCTCCTCAAATCGTTAGTAAATAGTTTAAAATCTCCGGTGAGTCACAGCTCAACACACAAAGTAATATATAATATGTTTAGTACAAAAGACCACCATAGATCTACGACTATCCCCAAGATAAGCTGAATCTCCCAAGCCTCGGACTCTCTAGACATCGGGTACTCCTGTAAAACAGTAAGAGAAACAAAGGGGATGAGCTTGCGCTCAGTAGGAAAAATCTTAATAACTCCACCTTTAGATCACTACTTAAACGGTTTAAACAGATAACGTAAATAACATGTTAATACGAATAACGATAAAAATACTAATGAATAAAATAGATCGCAATAATATCGTACTCTTAAAGGTAACAGTAACTTAAAGGATTTCATAAAAAGTACTGCAACAAATCAATATGAGTAAAATGGGAGTAATTGATATCACGCCAACCACTTGCTTTCTCAAGCCTCCGATTCATGGATAGATTCTGGGATCACATCGGTTCCCATTATTCCGATCCACCAGAGTACCCACATCATATCAGATTTTCCCTCGGTCCAGAGGAGGCACATACATCGGGGCACCGGAAACCATCCCATAGGAACGCTCATCGTCGGGATTCTCGGAAATGCCTCCAAAGGACCATAGGTCATAGGGAACCAAGGTAGTGCTCCCGTAGGATGCACACCCTTGGGTGAAACCTCAGTAACCATCTCTCATGAAGTAATCCTATCACCATCCCGAAGGATCTGCCAAGCCCTTAGACTCCAATAATCAATCAATATCCCGTAGGATCTGCCGAGCTCTCAGGCTCCAATAATCAATTCTCGTAATATCCAGTAACCAATGCCCTCAGGCTCCAATACTCAACCAATATCTCACTGTATCTGTCAAACTCTACCACCACAACGGCACCGGATTACCCCCCCCCCCCTGGTGTATACCGAACCGAACAAACAACCATTTCAAGAACATAAATAAAGGAAATACACCATAACTTAGCCACCAATCAACACTTATCGAATCACACTTTCATCACAACAAAGACATCCAATAATACTCTACACTTACCGTAACTTACCTGCCACGAACCAACGGTACATCGATCACCTGATTGTACCCCGTGGCACAACCAGTCATACTCGATCATCCGTTCAAACAATAAGTAATTCAACACGTAACCACTCAACCAAGCAAGTAAACATTCAACCAATCAAGCAGTCATGTGAACGATCAATTAAACATTCGATCATGCAAGCTAACTAGTTTCATTAGACTCTTAGTTTATCCTAATAACTAACAAACAAGCATGTGAACCTAGCACACAACTAATCCGAGAGCTCAACATAGCCTCTCTACCAGTAAATCAATTCTCAAGTATTGAAAGCGAGTTACACTAGTCATCTTCATCCTAAGCATGCATACTAGACTCATCCAATTATTAGTAATTGAAATGCGATTATTCTAGTTATTCGCATCCTATATGCAATTCTAGGACCTTTCCAATTTATTAACCTAATAGGCATACTAAGCATTTAAATAAGAAATTAAGACTTTCCCTACCTTGTGGTCTTCCTCTAAACTCCGTTGTCAAGCTCGATAGTCACAACTCCGTTCTTCACACGGGTCCCGGCGTGGTCTTCGTTCTTTAAGTTCGGTCCCAAGGTCTTTGAACACAAAACAAACTCTAATTAGACTCCTCTTAAGAGAAAGTAAAGTCCCCAAAACATTTCCAAAAGTTCAACTCCAAACAAAGATCGAAAACAGTGGAAAACCCTCCCTCACGGATGACGTCACGGAGCCGTGACGTTTGCCGTCACGGACTCCCTCACAGAGCCGTGACGTCGCCTGTCACGGAATCCATCACGGATCCGTGGCGCTCCAGGGCAGTTTCGCCCTTCTTCAACCTCCAGCTCATTTTCTCCGAAAATCCACAACCAAACTCCATTTTTAACCATCTCCAACTCCCAAAACAGTCAAATACCTCCAATACTCCTCTACCCATGGTACGAATCAACAAACCCACACCTTTCCAAGGATTTTACAAATCAAAACTCAACAAAACTCAAGGATTTACATCCAACACCATCAAATACTCTTCAACAACATCATCCAACACTTAATCCACCCAAAACCCAACAACTTCATTCAAATCCAAGGAAAACCCATGAGATGAAAGTGCTTGGAATTGAAAGTTGAGGATACACATACCTCTAGGATGATGAGGAGATGAAGGTGGGAGGGTTTTGGAGAAGGAATGATGAACAACTTGGAGCAAGCAGCTCCCTTTTCCCTTTCTTCTTCTTCTTCTTCTTCTTCTTCTTCAAGACACCTTTGTTCTTCCTCCTCTCTCTTTCTCTCTCAAATTTAGGCTACAACACACAAAATGAAATGATTTTGGTCTTCTAATTTCATATAAGACCTAGAGTTGGTTAATGACTAAAAGCCCTTTAGATATTTTCCCTTGTAAAGGCTTTTAGGAGGGTATAGTGGTCCAAGACCACTCCCTTTTCCCTCTTCTAACCAAATAGGGACAAGTGTCCAAGTAGGTCCTCTAGCTTTCCAAAATAAATTTCAGCACACTAATTAATATTGTTTTAGTCGATTATAAAGTCCAATTTTGACCAAATTTGACTTCCTTCAATATTATACTCAAACGAAAGGAAACGGCCAAATTAAGCCAAACGTGATGACGGATAAGCATTTCAGGCCCCGGAAAAGCCCCGAATGACCTTCTGAGTCATCGGTTGACTCTTCCGGCAGAAAGTCAAAGTTGTCTTAAAAGTCACCGGTTCGACCGGGATCGACCGGTAGCGGTTCTTACACCCACGGCAAGTAAACAACAAGGCATGCAATCCCCGACAAAGCACAACACAACAACTCAGGTTATTAACCAAACTTACCGGTATAACTTACCAACCACGTATCATCGGTCTATCACTCACCCGATCATATCCAAAGGCACAACCAATTTACACTCAAACATTCATTCAATCAATCAATCATAACACGGAACAAATGTTCACCTCACGATCATCTTAGTTCAATTAGTTTAATTTGACTCTTATCTTATCCTAAGAACGGAACATGCATCGACCTTAAGGCGAACAATCATCAGTAAATTCAATCAACAAGCAATCCTAAGGCTCGACATGGCCATTCTACCAGCACGACAATTTCCCAAGATATTGAAAGCGATTAATCTAGTGAATCACATCCTATATGCATACTAAGACTCGTCCGGTTATTATTATAATTGAGACGCGGTTATTCTAGTGAATCACATCCTATATGCAAACTAGGACCTTTCCGGTTATTAATTATCCTATAGGCATACTATTAGCATTCTTAAATTAGGAGTGGAGGTTACGGCTTTTCCCTACCTCAAGAAGAACCAACAGCTACGTCTCCTAGCTACTGACGTCCGGCAGGCCGGGAAAAGTGTAAGAAGCGCTCCCAGTCGATCCTGGTCGAATCGTTGACTTTTAAGAGAAGGTTGACTTTCTGATGGAAAAGTCAACTAAGGACTCGGGAAGTCACTCGGGGCTTTTCCGGGGCCCAAAAAGCCTAGCCGTCATCACGGTTGGTTTAATTGGGCCGTTTCCATTCATTTGAGTATAATATTGAAGGAAGACAAATTTGGTCAAAATCGAGCTTTTTATCGAGTCAATACATTTAAATTTGGACTGCTGGATTTTAAATGGAAGAGAGTGGTCCCCACTATGCCAAGTGTCACTAATGGCTTGGAGGGAAGGAAAGAGGCTCAAATGTCATCTCTACCCTCACTAGTTGTCCACAAAAGGGATAAGAACTAAAGGGTTTTTGGTCTTTTTCACCTCTAGGTCTTTTTAAAGTATTAGATGACACAAATCCAGCTCATTTCTCTAGTGGTAGCCTAAATTTGAGAGAGAAGGGAGAGGTTGGAGCTTCCAAGGTGTCTTGAAGAGAAAGCAAGAGAAAAGAGAGACCTTTTGTATCATTCTCTACCCAAATCCTCTCCAAAATACCTTCATCTTCATCAACACATTCTCCTAGAGGTATGGATGCTCACAGCTCTTCATTTCTTCTACTCTCAATTCTTGGGTTTGATGGGTTTTGGCTTGAAGTTGATGAACTAGCCTTGTGTTTGTCCCTTGGAGAAGGAGTAGTGAAGTAGGATGTTGGGTTGATGCTTTGTTGAAGTTTTGATGAACATTTTGAAAGCTTTTAATTTGATTGTGATTTGGAGAATCATTGGAAACTTGTTTATTTGTTGATTCTTACCATGGGTAGAGGAGTTTTGGAGGTATTTGATTGCTTTGGGAGCTGGAAATGGTTAAAAATGGAGTTTGGTTGTGGATTTTCGGGGAAAAGGAGCTGGAGGTTGAAGAAGGGCAGAACTGCCCTGGAGCGTCACGGATCTGTGACAGATCCCGTGACGGGCGACGTCACGGATCCGTGAGGGAGACCGTGACGGCACACGTCACGGCTCCGTGACGTCTTCCGTGAGGGTCGGTGTCATGGCTTCGTGACCGTGTCCGTGACCGACCAGTTCAGAGGGGTTTTGAGGGTTTTTCCACCATTTTGATCTTGGTTTGGAGCTGAACTTTTGGAAGGGTTTTGGGGACCTTTTGTTACTGTTAAGTAGGACCTAATTAGGGTTGTTTTGTGTTCAAAGACCACAAGACCTTGAAGAACGAAGACCTTGAAGAAAGAAGACCTTACCGGTACCCGTGTGAAGGACGGCGTGGTGACTATCGCTTGTGACATCAGAGTGTTGAGAGGAAGACCGCGAGGTAGGGAAAGCCTTAATTTCTTAATTAACGCTTAGTATGCATGATTAGGAAAATAAAAATGGAAAGGTCCTAGAATTGCCTATAGGATGCGAATAACTAGAATAATCGTTATTCAATTACTAATAAATGGATGGGTCTAGTATGCATGCTTAGGATGATGACAATTAGTAAAGCTTGCTTTCAATACTTGGGAATTGATTTACTGGTAGAGAGGCTGTGAAGCGCTCTCGGATTAGTTGTGTGCTAGGTTCACATGCTTGGTTGCTAGTATTAGGATATTCAAGAGTCTAATGGAACTAGACCGAATGCATGCTTGATTGTTCTTGGTTTTACTTGAATGCTTGAATGATCGTTGATTGATTGAGTGGTGATTAATTGTTGATTGAACGGATGGTCGAGTATGACTGGTTGTGCCAAACGGTACAATCAGGTGATCGATGTACCGATGGTTCGTGACAGGTAAGTATACGGTAAGTGTGGAATGGTATTGGATGCCTTCTTTGTGATGAACGTGTGTCGTGATGAGTGTTGATTTATGATTGAATGATAATGTTAGTTCCTTTATCTTTATTCTTAAGATGTATGTTTGAATGTATGTTTGGTTCGGTACTACACCGGGGGGGGTGGTAATCCGGTGCCGTTGTGGTGATTGGAGTTGGACAGATGCAGTGGGATATTGAGTGATGTGAGGAGCTTATTGCTCGACAGATCCTACGGGATATTGAGTGATGTGAGGAGCCTATGGCTCGGCAGATCCTACGGGATATTCATTGATTATTGGGGCCAGAGGGCTCGGCAGATCCTACGGGATATTGATCGTGGTTACTGAGGTTTCACCCAAGTGGGTGTGTCCCACGGGAGCACTACTTGGTTCCCTATGATTTATGGTCCTTTGGAGGCATATCTGAATGGTTTTCGGTGCCCCGATGCATGTACCTCCTCTGGACCGAGGGAAAATCTGATATGACATGGATACTCTGGTGGATTGGAACATGGAAACCGAGGTGATCCCAAAATATATCCATCGATCGGAGGCTTGAGAAAGCAAGTGGTTGACAGGATATTGATTATTTCCATTTTACTCTTATTGATTCGTCAAAGTGATTCTTATGAAATTCCTTATGTTAATGTTACCTTGAGATTATTGTCTTATTGTAATTATTCCTGTTTCTTTATTATTTCCTTGTTAATTGTATTAAACTATTGATTCGAGTTACCTTTGTAAGCAGTTTACTATTTGACCTAAGGGTTGAGTTATTAAGGTTTTTCCTACTGAGCGTAAGCTCACTCCCTTTGGTTTCTGACTGTTTTACAGGCGTGCCGGATGTCTAGTGAGTTCGAGGCTCGGGAGCTTTTGGACTTCTTGGGGTTTTTAGTAGAGTTATGTTGGTCTTGTGTATTGAACATCCTTTATCTTACTATTTACGTTGAGCTGTGACTCACGAGGATTTGAACTACTTGTTTATATATGTCTTTTGATGGAACTTTTATGAGAATTTTAGGGTTTTATTAATCGTTTATGATTTCTATTTATTTCAACTCAGGTCACGTCTCGAGTCCGGTCAAATCCGGATTTGGGGCGTGACAATTTGGTATCAGAGCCTGGTTTCATTTGAAACAGGTTGTAATTTTCGAACTTGTTTTCAAAACCTCGGACCAACGTCTTTTAGGTGGGTAGAGTTAGGAAGTCTACGTCGCGTACTCAGTGATTGCGGAGCTAAACACTTTGATGCATAGAGTGAGAACGACTCGAGTCTTACTGTTTCATTGGTTGCTTCAATTTTAACTCCTTTTATTGTAACAGTTATATCGCTTGAGTGGTACCCTTACCTTATTGACTGTGGGATGCAGTGATCTGTGAAACCGACTGGTTGAGATCGGTATTGGGTTAACAAGCAATGACCGAACCGTTATATGTTGATTGTTGAGTAAAGTGTTTGTGTGTTAAGTGTATTACCGTTGTGGTTGGTTGTTTCATGTGGCTTAAAACTGAGGGATTATTTGAGAGGGGTGTTATGAAGCTGGAGATTGGTTTCAATTGAGTGTTACTGTCGGAGCGGTGTTTGAGCGAAGGGTGGATTTATGGAAGGATTGAATTAGTATGATTTTGAAATTGTTTGAGTGTTGACTCGGTTATGACGTTGTGAATCGTTTAAGGAATCAAGATGGAAAATATGATCCAATTGGAGTAACTTTTAAAAGGAATCGAACTTGAGAAATCTTGCACCCTCTTGGTTGTGTATGTACTTGTGAAGCATGAGAATTCTATGTATTGATTGTGTTGTGAACTGCAGAGCATGAGAACTCTTTACTTGGAATAACTTGTGGAAATTGATTGGTAATTGTCCCGCGTCAGCGGAGGGTTAGTGGAAAATACGAATAGGTCATGCCAAATTTTCTGTAAAACTGAATTGGTTGTTCTATCACGGGTTGACTTAGGGGTGCCACTGTAGTCAAACGCGATGGTTGGATGTCAAATGGTTACAACGAGGTTCGGGGACGCCTGAACCAAGTTGTAACGATGCGAGATCGACTCAATTATTTTGACTAAAGATAAGTAACTTGAGGAAAGTTAAAGGTTTTGTTAAAAGAAGTAAGGAAGGAGAAAAACGGTGATAAAAGGATTAAGGACTTGATTGCAAACGTTTTGCTTGTGCTTTCCACCCCAGTGATGGGATGTTTGTGTTTGATCTTTTCCTCCTGTGGGAGTTAACTCGCTGGGTTGGGCCTGGCGTGGCTGGTTGGGCCTGGTCTGATCCGGCCCAAGGCCTGGGTCTGGCCTGGCCCATGCCTATTCCCCTTTTTTTATATTTATTTTCCTTCTTTTTTTTGAAATTGATCAAAAAATTAACCCGTTCTCCAACCCGCGACGTTCCAAACAATAAAATAAAATATTAAATTTTCCGGTCTTTACATCAATGATGGCATCAAGGAGGGCCCTTGCCCTACCGAGAACGGTTGCGTACTCGAATCAGCGTCATAAGTTATGAGACCCATCGACAACTCCAACATGACTTTATTGAACACATATGAGGTTGGTTTGGCACGACTTGCCAAGGCTTAGACGACGACGACGAGTAGTGAGATGAGTTAATAAGTTTGATGTACCAAAAGCATTTGTAGTTTGACGTACTATTTGGGGAGTAATGACATTTCAAGTTTAATTATCCATTTTAGTTAATTAATTTTATTTATTTATTTATTAGTTTTGTATTTTAGTTAATTAATTTCTTAATTAATTTTATCAATAATAATTTAATTTTAAATATGAATTTAATAAATTCAACAAAAGAATAATTAATTATCTAGTCAGCATCCACTTAGCACTTCTATAAACCATGATCCCATTGATGTGGTCGTCTCTCAGTTTCAGGGGTTCGCATCGCAATTCATCCTAGCCACCACATGAATCCCGAATCCTAATCTTCTATATATGATCCCCTTAATGTACATGCTCTTTGTTGCTACATCAATATTGGCTACTTTTGAGTCAAGTCAGAGATGGTAATTGACATCACGATGAAACCGGAGCAGAACTGAAGATGTCAACACAGATTGTTAGTGACATCACAGTGTTGACAGTATACGCGCGAGATTATCTGAATATATCCAAAACGCGTATTCATTCATCTGGTGAAGATATGTTTCCTATTCATATATGTGCTCTTTAATTGAGAGATCTACTTGCATTAAGAAACGTAGAGGTTTACTTTTTAAGACTTGAAGATACAGAAGATATGCACGCGGATTTGTGTGGGTAAAGATTAGAAAGTCTTGGTGAACAAGAAAACTAGTTGCAAAACAAAGGAACTAGAGATTCAGCTCAAACGTGACTCTGAAGTCACCAAAAACCTAGGAGACACGGTTGGGGAAGCAAGCTGGCATTATATATATCGTGGAGACCTTGCAACCCAAGGTTGATCGCACCATTTATTATTCGTCGATCATTTTAGGTCAGAAAGACCATTTTGTCTGTGCAGATTAGTTGCTTCATGAATTCAGTGGCCTTGAGCGTTTAAGACTAGCGTGTTGAGGAACTGAATGGATTTAAGTGTAAAGTAAATGCATTAGTGCTCGTGTTATACATCATTCAACAAAGCATTGGAGTTGTACACTTGGTGATTGGAGCATCGCAAGTGGTTGTTGCAGACCAAGATGAATCTGAGACTGTAGGTTCTCGAATAGTTGAAGTGAGATTGGGATCTTAGAATCAGGGGGAGTCTCTAATTGAGGTTTGTTTACTTGTAATAATAGCATAGGGTGATCTGGATGATTCGGTATACTTGTATGCGTATTGATTACACTATAGTGAAAAACCTTTCCACTTGCAAAGTGCTCCTAGATGTAGGTATCTTGTACCGAACTGGGTAACCAATCTCATGTCTATGTGTGTGTTTGATTATTTCGGTTATTTCATATGTTAAACTGTTAAAGTGAGATGTTAGGTCACATGTTACAACATCTTAAGTGACATCTCACCAATATCTGCACACGTATAGAATTACAATTGGTATCAGAGCAGGTCAATTAAATTCAAATAGTGTGATCCTGAAGGAAAACAAGTATGTACGTGCATCATGGAGAGTTCAAGAGAAGGAGGATCTGTTAGTCATCCTCCACTACTGGATGGAACCAATTATTGATACTGAAAAGCCAGAATGTGTGCGTTTCTAAAATCTCTTGACAACAAATCTTGGAAGTCTGTTATCAATGGCTGGACACCTCCTCAAACAACAGCTGAGGGAACAAGCATTGTTTCTCCCAAACTAGAGAGAGACTGAACAGATGCAGAAGATGATGCAACACTTGGTAATTCTCGTGCCCTCAATGCTATTTTTGATGGTGTTGATCAAAATGTCTTTAAACTTATCAATACCCACACTTCGACAAAAGAAGCCTATGAAATACTAGCAACAACCTATGAGGGAACTACTAAAGTCAGAAGTCAAAGATTGTACTATCTTACTACTAGCTTCGAAGCTCTGACCATGAAAGACGATGAAACTATCACTAAGTTTCATGTGTGAATCAGAGATGTGGCAAATGAATCATTTGCCCTTGAAAAATCGACGACTAATGAAGATATGGTCAGAAAAACACTGAGAGCTGTGAACTCCAGATTCAAGATGAAGGTAACAACTATTAAAGAAATACTTGACCTGAGTGTTCTCAGATTTGATGAACTCATGGGATCTCTCCTGACATTACTCGAGATAAAGGTGTGGCCACACAACAACTTAAAAATCAAGATCACTCAGATCCTGAAGAGGAGATTGAAGACGGCATAGCCTTGATTGTAAGGAAAATGATGAAACGCTACAACTAAATACCCGGACGACATGGTAGAAGAGATGTTTATCAAGATGGTACCAACATCTCGGAACAAAAAGGACAAAAATCTTAAGAAAAATATTCAGATCAAGTTAGTAGAGAGAAGAGAGTCCAATGCTATGAATGTGAAGGATATGGACACCTTAAGCGTGAATGCTCCAATTACTTGATGAAGAAAAAGAAAGGTTTCAATGCATCCATGTCTAATGATGACAACGAAACCAAAGTTAATGAACAGGTAAACAATTTTCTGGCTTTTCTAGTAAAACTATGCGTACTAACCTATCATCAGGTGAAGATGAACTTGAAAGAGATACTCCGGTGTTGCAACTAGATGATATCATGAATAAACCATATGATCAGTTATTCACTAATTGGGTGAAGGAATTTAAGATGTAGACTGAAGAAAATGATAGATTGTATGACAAAGTTGCATCTCTTAAAAGAGAAGTGAGCAGACTCAATATGGAAATTGGTAGAA
The DNA here is from genome assembly GCA_963921825.1 of Erodium maritimum. Classification (NCBI taxonomy): domain Eukaryota; kingdom Viridiplantae; phylum Streptophyta; class Magnoliopsida; order Geraniales; family Geraniaceae; genus Erodium; species Erodium maritimum. The sequence continues at coordinate 147,785,086 of OY997588.1, forward strand.
TTACCAAGAATCGCATGATGCTAAACTCTAGCTCTAACACTCTAGACAATTTGATGATCATCAGGAAACCAGTCCAAGTTATGGTTGGGCATGGGTACTATAATGAAGCTTCAATGTTCAATACTTGAGTTGACCAACAGAACAATGTCTCTAGGACCCCATGGGCTGATGAAATGGATACCAATCGGACTCAGTCTGTCTTTGAGATGAATGAGGTGCGTCAAATTTCAATTCATCCCCTCTCAGAACATCTTACATTTGTCAGGTCTCGTTGGAGGGTATGAACACATACTCGTAGAGGAAGAAAATAAAACTTGAGACCATGTCATGGAAACACTACCAAAGATTATATACACTTACAAGTGCATCTACGAGAGCTTCGCTAACCACACTTGCTTCATATGGGGTTCATCCATCCCCAGCGGAGCCCATTCCGGAGGTGGCTTGGTAAAGACCCATCGGGAGGAACCGGCCTCAATGGTCGGAGGCAAGGTTACCACAGTGGTGGGGGAACAATTCGGACGATACGGGAGATGGGGCGAATACGGATGATTCTTCCCGGTCTCCAAGCCTGGGTTTTCTCCTGTCAGGTGGGATCACGCTACCCTGGACGTTTATGGACACCGCTTCATAAGCTAAAACAACCACCCGGACAGGTATTTACCTTCTTGTTCTTGTGTTTTGTGCTTATCTATTGTTGACGATTCCTTTCTATTATATTATAATAGAAGTCTTTGTTATGTATATCCTACTGTACCAGATCACTTGTTTAGGCAAACGGATGATAGAGGCCAAATCCTAAGATATTTCGGGTTTTATCCCTAGATTGTATAGTTGTAATGTTTTGAGATTAACAAAATGAAAGCCAACCGAATTCAATTTGGGGAAGAACCAAACCTGTTGAAAAACACACGATCCCCAACGACAGAGCGGAACTAGGTAATGCTTAGGGTGTTCCATGGAACACCCTAAACATCTGAGAATTTGGTGCACTGGTTAAAGATTGATCAATGTTTACATGACATCTTGTGTTCGATTCCCCATTGGAACACCCTGAGATTACTTTTTCTCAATTACGGATTGGGATGAGAGGACTAAGAGAACAGGCTTCGCGAACAAAGAACATGACACGACAGCCAACAACAAATTTATATCAATTTCGGTTCGGACTTCATAAGCCAGCCCAAAAAACCTGTATTTATGAATATGTTTAGCAAAAAAAATAGATTATGCTTCTTCCCCTTTCTTCCTGCCTCTGCAACAATTCTACTTTTTTTCTCATCGACGGCATCAAACTTTTCATTCTTCGGAACTAAATCAAGGCCAGCTCCTGATTGTCATCCGATTTTATTGATTGTTGAGATTTGAAATTCAGACCTAGAAATTTGCTACCTAAATTTGAAATTTTGAAATTCTGATACTAAATTTGCTGCCATTTTTTTTATAATTACTTATTTCTTTTTATCTATTTTTATGGAAAATGGCCGCATGGACCATTAAGTCTCGGCAGTGTTTGAAAAAAAAAATTGTTGTTTCGTAAAGGAAGTCGTTAGTCAAGATTTTTTTTATGTATCCATATAAAAATATTGTGGTTATGATTTTGTTTTTTTTATCAGCAAAGCAAATTTAAATGAAACTTCTCACGAGGATGAAGAGGAGTACACAGATCTAGCTACAAGCCTCAAAAACTCTAGAAGGACGCATCATTCATTATCGGGCACAACCAACTATCAACAAGGATCACTAAGAATAACCAACAACAACACAAACTGCCTAGAAGAATAACACACAGACAAGATAGAATAACAATTTCAGGTCTAAGCACCAAATTTAACTAACATGAAGCACATTTTTTAAAAAACAGACCTAAATACCAGATTTGTCACCCAATAAGCACAAAAAACCCTTAGTCTCCATCTACCCGACTCACCAATACCCTAATTCAGATACGGGATTACAGCCACTCCCATCTCACAGAACCACAAACTCCTAGGACAGAGTTGAATGGACTGACCGGGGGACGGCCGAGAAAATCAAGATGGAATCATCCGAAACTCCAGTCCTAAAAATTTAACAAGGGTCTGCCCGGTGTACTCGCCGACAACCAACACCGAAATCCGACGAGTCCGGACCACAGAAGTGTTGGGAACACAAGAAGCGCCCTTAGAAAAATAGAGATCATGGGGAAGGAGTAGAAAACCGAAACAGAACAGAGAAGGGAAGAAGAGCCTTACCAGCCACAGCTTGGGAAGGGGAGAAGAACCGAGCCCCAGATCTGACAGCCCATCCTAGGTACGAACCGAACTACTTCCACGCGCCCTTACGCACCCCTACTTTCATTGGAGAGTCCCTAAACAGATACACCAGAGTCTTTATCCAATCCGACATGGAGCAAGTGAAGGGCGACTATGAACACGCGTAAGACAGCAGCAGCGGACAACGATGAGCTCACGGAGGGTCCACTTGACGTTCCGACCAACATCGAAAACGCGGGAAAGAGGACTGGAATTTCTTCCAAACTGGAGCCATGAAAGGTGACTGATAGATTTGACCTTGGCAAGCACGAACAGGCAAGGAAAATCTGAAGCGCAACCACGGAGGGAAAGGCCTTGAGGCCGGCGGAGCACGGTCACAAACCGTAGATCTGGCGTCGCGAGCCCAGATCTACAAGCGGAGCCACCACAACGACGATAGCCGTCCACCACGCGTTCCAGAGACCTCCGATCTGCAACTATCCTCTCTTGAGAAAGAGGGGAAAGAGGTCCCACGTCCAGATCTGAAGGATTGGGTCACCGAGGTGAAGGAGGTCGTTGGAAGCTACAAACGGACGAGCAAGAAAGGTAGAAGCCGGAAGTCGTCATCGACAACAACCATGGTTGTAGCCATGGCTGTCTTCGGTGAGGACGGAGGAGGGAGTTGGGAACGACTAGGCTTTGAGGAGGGGGGGACTTAGAGAGAGAAGCTCTCGTTTATCCCTTTTAGACTTTTCTTGGTTATGAATGTGGTTATCGAAAATTTGTCTTGGTGTTATAATATGATGGCTGAAAACTTTCATGATTTCTGGAACAATGAAATTTGCTTGATCACGGGAACTAAGGATCCTTGCTATAACGACCTCAATATAACTCAGCAAATGAAATAGGATTGGAATGAAGAACACAAGCTATTGATATACGGTGAACAAAGTCCGTATATTATGAAAGCATCCATCCATCACTTTAAAATGGCATAGCTATACGTGGGTTCGTAGCTGAAACCTTCCATATATATAAATTATTGATGACTATATCGAAAAAGAATTTAAAACTGCAATTTTAATATATTTTTTTTCCGATATATTTGATAATTATGAGTGGAACACCCCGAAATTTATTCTTAGTTCCGCCCTTGCCCAACTGTCCTCCTAAATTTGGTGGTTAGGCTACTTTTCATTGTGTCCCCGCCCAATATTCAGGAGCATTCGGATAATCGATATCCGATTGCATAGGGAAATTTGAAAAAATATGCTTCATAATAGCATCTATTTTATTTCTATGCTAGCATAACTCAAAAATGGAAAACTATGCCTTTTAAACTTTTAAAGACAAAAATAACCTTCTAATTTATACAAAATTCTTTATCTTACCCTCTTTATTTCTCATCTTCTTCACCAATCCTTTAAAAATAAATTGATGTTTAATTATTTTATTAGAATATATTTTCGAAATACATATTAATATTTTACAGGAAAAATATTTTATTCAATATATTAATTATTAAAACCAGATTTTAAATTATAAAAATTCAAAAAATACGATTATTTAAAAATATATATAAACTTGAATTAATAATTAGTATAACTGAATAAAATATACTGTTTATAACATCTAAGTGTTTTTTTAAAATAAATTTTTTTAATTTAAATTATATATACATATATCAAAAATCAGATTTTATTTTTAATTTACAGTATGTTTTTTTAAAAATATTTTAGATATCATAAAATATATATATTTGGTTTAATTTTATTAATTTTTAAATTTATTTATTAATTTATTTTTCTTTAAAAATAGTTATAAAATTAATCTAATTTTTCGAAAAAATAAATTTAAATGTGATTTTAATAATTAATAAAATTGAATTAAAAAAATATATAAAATTTTAATATATATTTCGAAATTATATTTTAATAAGTTAATTAAACATGAATATATTTTCAAAATAGATGTGAATGGAAGATAAAAAATAGAGAATGTGAAATTATGAATTTTGTTGAAATTAAAAGAAGGTTATTTTTGTCTTAAAATTTTTGAAAAACATATTTTTTCAATTTTGGATTATGCTAGCATAGAAATAAAATACATGCTATTATGAAGCATATTTTTTTAAATTTCCCATTGCATATTTGAAATTTCGGATAGTTACTTATCCGGATAGTTGGGAACTCTAGATTTCGGATAGTTACTTATGATTGAACTCCCATTATGTATTTAATTTTTAATTGCTTTATGGATTATAATAATACGGTAAATTAGTTGGCTGTTGGCTGTCCGACAGTCAAGAAAGGAAAGAGTAAATATCTCTTGCCCTCTTCTTCTCCGTATGAATACAGAGAAACAGGTTTGGTGCATCATTCAATCCCCTAACTCCTTTTCCTTTTTCTTTCGAAACAAACTCTCATTTTCTTAGAACAATATGTCCATCAAAATGGGATGGGGTGCTGATGATGGATTGGAATATTGTGATCTGCTGGGTCGATTGGTGGCTGCCATCCAGAATGGAGACTTGAAACTGATTGATGAAGTCTTACAGAAATTACAAGAAGCAAATTGCAGGCCAGGGATGAATTATATTTGGGTGGGAAAATATCGGATGGGCATGTTCTTCGCCCAATCTCTTGTTCGATATTTGTATAACATCTCTCCTCCAACAAACTCAGCCATATGTTATCTAACATATGATTGGTTCTTTTCTCCTTTCTGGATTTCTTCCGAAGTTATGATAGAGTCCGTAAGGGCAGCAAAAACCGAACATAAGAGCCTCCATTTCATCGACCTCTGCTTCCCCAACCAATTGCCTGTACCCGATGGGGATTACGAATGTTGTCTCATCCAGGCATTGAGTAAGTTTGATGCTGTACGAGTAACTATGGTCTTACTAACAGGTGACGCTGCGCAACTCAATGAGTACCGTGATAAAGTTCTATCCTTTGGGGTTAGATTTGAAGTAGTTTTGTTGGACACGGTTATTGAGTCTAACTATCCTTGGGGGAAGAAAGGGGAGCTGGTGATTGTGAATTCATTTTTTACTCTTCACAGATTGCTTCCCCCATCTCTACGGGGACAACTGGAGAAGGTGTTGCGGTTGGTCAGAGACGTTATAAATCCTCACTTCATGATCCTCAGTGAATATGATCACACCAACCTCTCTGCCGCATCCCCCTTCTTAGACCGTCTCATGAATTCATTCCTCTACAACTCACGTTTTGCTGAATGTGAACTCTTTTGGGGGGGTGAGTATGAATCACGCCTAAGGTGGCAGATGAATGATATGCTGCTTGCATCTCAGGAGAAACAGTTCCTCACATTTCCTCAGTGGAACCAGCTATTGTTCTCACAAGGTTTTGCTCCTCAATCACTCGCGCCCTCTGTAACGTTAGAGTTCTTGAGCAAAGGTGTGATGGGCATGGCCATAGATGTGGCAGAAAGAAATGAGGGTATGGTCCTTACTTATAACAATTTGCCAATGGTCTTCACCTCTATCTGGAAACCCACACAAACAACTTCCAACTTAGCTACTCTCACTCTCCAACTCCAAGAGGTACCACCTCATAGTGATGAACTAATCTGTTAGAGATAACATAAGAGTTTGAATCAAATCAAACTCTAGGATATATATTGTATAGTATTTTGAATGTATTTATCTTATTTCTAATTATATACAAATAGTAGGATCAATGAATATACAAGGCATTCAAACTCTTATGTTATCTCTAACATAATCTCCTCCTATTTGTATACACATACTCAAATTACATAATACAATCTTCTTTTGTGTTTTTCAACAGATTGCGCCTCATCTGCTTTCAACCAGAACCACTACTTCTACAACAATGAAGCAACCGTCACCACGTTATGATCCTTCTTACAAGGTCAATATTTAGTTACCACCATAAACAACATGCTTTTCGATCTTAATTTGGTTGCTTATACATTACCTTCATAATTCGTAAGAGTACTGTTTTTTTTTATCAACGGATTTTTTGTTTTATAATATCAAACCTTTGAAATTTTGTTTGGATCTAACTTTTTTCTAAATAAATTTTTCGAGCTTATCCAAAAAAAACTAGCTTAAGATCATTCCCATTTGTATATGAAGAATCAAAATATTGGAAACAAGGATAATAGATGTGTATATGTACTAATAAGATTGTGTGTCCCTGTCCCATTTGAACATTATATAGGTGCTGATGTTGTTCTTACTAAAGTTGTTTTTCTTCCGCTCTTTCCCAATTTTCGCAGTACTTGAACATGACAGTTGCTTTAATTAAGATAGCTGACGTCGTACGGTTAGTTTGTCAAAAGCATAAATTTCCATTAGCATTGACATGGACTCCAGTGGACGATGTCTTAACAAAGACTAATGCAAATTATGAGATGAAACAAGAATTGAGCATTCAACACTCTGCTTGCTACGAGGATGAGGAAGACCTATCATGTACTTTGATTGATAGTTATTCGAAAGGCCATTCTGCAGAACTTTATAAGTTGCAAAATTTTGGAAGAGAAGCACTTCAATCCGATTACCATTTTGTGCAACCTATAGGATCAAACAGCTTGAATCTTTCTAGTGATACTGCTGCAGTTTCTATGAAGATAAGAATGTCTTATACTGGAGAGAAAAATTATGTAGTACAATTTTGTGTTCCTTGTGAAGTGGGATTGTATTCAAAAAATCCGATTGAGTTGGTGAAGATCCTCACACGTGATATGCAACAATTTTGTAAAAGTCTTTCAGTTGTACGTGAGGTATATCCCCAAATTGTGCTCTTTATTGGTTATTTATACACGAGACATAATATTCAGTTTTTACAAATTGTCAAGAAACTACTTAAACTAATTATTCAGTTATCACATTATAGGTTGAAGAAACTATCTCAAATATCCAGCTATCGAAAATATGCACAGAAAGAGGAAAGAGATCCATGACATGTGAACAGGTATCCCTAAACGATTTATTGAAATATTATAACGGTTCTCTTACGGAGACTTTTGTAATCGTGGTGGTTTGTTTTTTGGCTTCTCCTCCTTGGAGAATGACCTTCTAATAAAAAATTTAGCGCTTATCAAAAAAAAATATTATAACGGTTGGGTGGAAAAATGGAAAAAGGGTAATTAGTTGTGCCGTTTTTAATTAGAAAATTGATTTTTTTTTTCTTGAAAGTAAATGTTTTCCATTTTCCTTAACAAATTGCATAAAAGGATATTTTCCTTAAAATCTTAGTTCCTAACATATATTCCATTGAATTAAATGGCTTTGTAGGTTATAGTTCACATTAGGAACTTATTGTGAAATATTATACTGTTTTGGCACTAAATACAATGTAACTTATTGGATGACCAAATGCATAAGGGTTCCTGCTAAACGAAAAAGACTGGGATCCAAGGTTTGGAATAATTTCGTGATGCATTCTCTACATTCTTGATTAAGCTTTTTGTATGTAACTGTTTTTTGTTTTGCAAACTCTATAATACTAGGTGAATAAACAAAATGAAAGTGGCCATCCTTGTGATGGTGAAAATGTGAAAGTAGCTCTGTCTGCATCCGGAACTACAACAAGAAAGAACCGGTCTGATGTTTGGGATAGCTTCATAAAGATAAAAGGACCAAATGGTGATGATAAGGGCCAGTGCCGATACTGTGGAGCGGTACTACTAGCAAAGCACGGGACTACAACATGCCTTCGGAACCATAGAAATAGTTGCGAGGCAAAAAGAAAAAAATCAGGGTCAAGAGGCGCAGCACTTTTGACTCATGTTACTAAAGTAATCGATCAACCAATCACTCCTAGACATAATGAGATTATAGGAGAATGGTCACAATCACCGAAGCCCATAGACGAGCAAGTAAGTTTCTTTGTTTGTTTGTATGTAATACTCCTGGTAGCTTCTCTGTTTTGGGTTGCCACCTTACAAAAATTGTGTTTTCTGTTGATAAAAAAAAACATTAATCATTCGTGTTACTCATGTATAGGTCTCACATTCTTCAATACATGGTTCAAGTGGCAGATTAATTCTACCAACGGTAAGCCATAACGTAGCAAGTATTAAATCAACAATTCAAATTGCAGATTCTAAATGCAGGTATATAAACTCTCTATGATGAAATTAATAAATTCTTTTATTATCTTTTACTGTTATTTAATTCTTTTCATTGGCACGGTTGATATTCTCAATAAAAATCATGATTGGGATATTGTTAGGAGTGGAGTCGACCCATCTAGCATAGAGGCTTCAAAGCAGTGTGGAGCTGAGAAACAGCCTATCTCAAGAAAGTTTACGGATGAGGAAGAATGGGTGTGGAAATGGGTTCAAACGGTTCCTGAGTAATATTTATTTCTATAGTTTTCCATGTTACCTTTTTTATTTTGTGATTAATAGTTATCCATGCAAATTAACATTGTTGTTTCATGTAGGGGCTATACGGTGGCACAAATTGGAAAAAACACGATAATAAGCAGAGAAGATGCATTAATTTTAGTGTCATCAACTCTATGGGTTTCCACAACGGTAATGATTGTATTTACGTGATATCATAAGGTAGTTTCTCATGTTTTAATGTATATGTTGAACTTGCTCTGTGTAGCTCATGTTATATGCATGTTCGTGGCTGAACTTGTCCATGTTCAAGACCGAGGGGAAAAGATGGGCATTCCCGCCATGGATAGCTGTAATGTGTACCACTAATTGTAGTTTAATTTCGCACTTTGCATAAAGTTATATATTAGCTATATTGAATGCTTGATGTTCAGGATTTTGTGGTCTGTGAGCTGGGTATACCAATTAATACACCTGGTAAGAAGGAGCGACCTCAACAAAAATGGAGCCTCCAGCGAACGAACAAAGAATTTTTTCATGAGACTTGCATAGGCTATGATCTTGCAAAATGTGATATAGTAAATACCTTTGCAAACTAGCTCCTAGTATATGAACTGTTTTTAGATAATGATGATTGATGAGCGGCTGTTTATCAGGTTTTTGCTCCTGTGGTGCTCCTTGGACACTGGTTCCTCATTTGTATCAACATTTCTAAGAAGAAATTGGAAGTATTGAATAGCCTATCTCCACACTACGATCAACAAGATAATGCTCAACATCATGATAGGTTCATGAAAAGGATGGTAACTGATCACGCCCCAACAATCATAGATGGTTATTTGAGACTATTTCCTGATTTTGTGGTCTCATCGCGTGATTCAGGTTCAAGTAATAAATGAGTTGATTAATGCATCTTCACCCTTGTCACAAGGAAACGCTTTGCTGGCAATTGGTGAATGGGAAGTACATAATATAGATGTGCCGCAACAGAACAATAGGTATGCTTAGTTCCGAGTTTAATGGATTAGTTTGTTTTTTACGTGTTAAATATAAATCTACGTATTTGTTTTCTTGAAACAGCAATGATTGCGGTGTGTTTGTTATGAACTTCATGAAACTGTACAATGGGGATGCGTGTGAACTGAAGGATGCATTTGTGGCCGCCCAATACGAAATGAGAAAACAACTACTAGTTGATATGTTGCTTTCACCGGTAAATAAGATATATTAGCGTCTTTCTTATGCTTATCGAGAGATATATAGAGATCATACGATTTTAAGGAGATGTGAGATGTGAAGAACTTTTCACTACCCCAGTGAGCACAACCTGCTTATCCAGTTCATTGTTTAACATCTTTTACCCATCATACTATCATAGAATAAAACCAACTAGATTGTTTATTTGCTTTTGGGGCGTCAAAATTGCCCAAAAAAGTTGCATAATGGAATGGTAGGTATAAGTATCTGGTGTGGCATTGTATGATAGGATGCCTTTAAACCTTCTCTGCCAGGCCAGTTTTTTAGTAAAGGGTCATAGGGTCCAACAAAATGGTCAGCCCAACTTACACGTTATTCCCCTATCATATAGGCCTCCTAAAAGCCCAATGCCTTTCAAAAGGCCATATTTATTTATCAACATTAATTATTGCACAGTACCTATCTAATAGTAAATAGGGTAAACTTCATCTTATTACCCTAAAAATATTTGCGTTTCGTCTCACTACCCTAACCAAACTTTGTTGCATCTCACTACCCTAACGAAACTTTTAGTTGCACTTTCATACCCGCTGTCAACTTGACATCCATTTTTGGATAGAAAATGGTGAAAAGTCCAAAATACCACTCACTAACACTCAAATTTTCAAAAGCATGCCAGTTTTTTATTTTTAAAAAATCAGTTTATTCTTAAAAAAATCAGATTTTGTTTCTTAAAATTAGTTTTTATTTTAAAAATTAATATTTTACTTTAAAAAATCAGATTTTATTTTTAAAATTTTATTTTTTATTTATAAAAATCATATTTTATTTATAAAATTTTAGTTTTTATTAAAAAAAAATCAGATTTTACTTTTAAAAATCAGTTTTTACTTAAAAAATCAGTTTTTTTATTTTCAAAAATCAAATTTTATTTTAAAAATTCAGATTCTGTTTTATATAAAAAAACAGTTTTTTTAAATAAAAACAGTTTTACATTATTTTCTTATATTAATTGTTTTTAATTAATAGTTTTATATTAATTGTTTTCTTTAAGTTTAATTAAACAATAGAAATAAGTTTTACATTTATTTTCTTATATAATTAAATTAAAAATTAAAAAAAAATGAAATACACGCGTCTTCTTCCCAGATCCGACGTCGCTTTCGTGACCTCTTCTTTCACCTCCGACAACTGAAATCAGACCAAACCTTATCCCGATTTCATCTCCACCCCTTCTGTACAAATCCATCGAAACCTTTAACCCGCTTCTGAAATCAAACCAAACTCTATCCCGATTCACACGAAAAGCCCAAAATTATAGCCTGAAATCAAACCACAACAGATCTTCGATTCACAGAGAGTGCGTGGCGGCGGGCCTGAGCTACAGGGGGGTGGTGGGGTTCACAATAGTGGAGATGTACTTGGAGATGGTGGAGGCGATGGTGGCGTATTTTTTTTCCGGAGTTGGTCAATATCAATGACGACGCTGGAGAGGATCGGAGGGTTTGGGAGCTCTTGCGCTGAAGAGGATCGGAGTGTTTGTGGCCTAATTTCTTCTACAAGAAGGAGTGGAGGTCTTGTGCGTCGGAGAAAGGGAGAAGAATGAGTGGATGAGGAAGGAATAAGAAATGGAAGGGACTATTGGAACGATTGGTGTGAGAAGCTTATTTGGAACGTCGAGTTCAATTGGCGGTAGGAGAACCAGATCTGCAACGACGACTTCATTCTACGCATCGTGTCCCAATCCGACTCCAAAGCACCAATCAAGTTTACCATGCCTTGGGCGGCAAAGGATAAATGCAAGATTCTCCTCATCATGGAGCTCGTGACCTCTCTTCTAGACACAATATTCGTGATACATGTGAATACAATCTTGTAATACATCACGGTAGGAGGGCCCTCTTTTAGGCCTGGTGGAGGTGATCCGAGTAAACCCATACACAAAAGGCAAATCTCTCCCATGAAACTTTGATAAGGACGTGGTGCATAGAACGACAGTGGTGGTGGTGGTGGTGGTGGTGGTGGTGGTGGTAGAGAATTGGCTCTTTTGGTACAGAGTTGGCACAGTGCTCCCCGCAAACATTCAAAGTGATAAAGATGACCACATATTAATGTTTACATACCATAGGCGGAAAGATCGAGCAGTTGGGTGGAGGTCAATTTTTTTTTGAGGAATCAATGGGTGTGAACTGATTAGGGAAGGGATCACCGGATGAGTGAACATGGTAGAGCATTTTTCGCCCAACCTCTTGATGAGCCGGTAGAGAGACTTCCCAACAAGCCGGCTGAGCGACTTCCGGACGAATCAGGGGAGCGATTTCTCGACGAACTGGCAGAGCGACTTCCGGGCGAACAACCTGAGCAGCGAGCTGTGTAGCAGGCGCAAATGGAGCAAGCACGAAGACAGCTAGGGGAGGAGCGAGGGAGAGAGTGCATTTATCGATGAATGGTGCGATAAGCAGATTTGATACAACGAGTTAAACAAGCGGTGGGTGACCGGATTTGCAATGGCGACTTCATTCTACGCATCTAGTCCCAATTCGGCTCCAAGAAACAGATTAAGTTTATCAGAACCTCCTTCAATGTTCCTGCAATATCAAAATAACCAAGAGCGGAAAGATTTTATGAGAATCCACAGAAAAGAAAAGAGAAAGAAGAAGATCAAGAGCAATGTGTTTACGAACTCACCTTCTCGGAGCTCAACCACGGTTCGAAAACGAGCCGAACTAGAAGGAACAAAGTGTGAAGGAGACCGTACTCCATACGGGATCAGACCTTTTACAGCTTCTGCAGGTAGAATAGCTATTCTAAAACCTTCTGGTAGCCAGCTGGTTCAAGTTTGTTATTCTGTTGAGCAGTCTTGTTTACGTGGCCAAGTAGCTTTAGAACTTTATCAACTCTACCTTTGAGAAACGAGAGAGATATTTTAGAGAGAATGAGACAGAGCTTTATAGCTTCTGTGCGTGGGGACTTGGTCAATTCTAAGAGCACATACAGTAAATGGATCACATATGAGGATCATGATGCGCGAACCATGTGGTGACTAGGATGATTTGTGATGTGCGCCCTTGAAATTGAGATGAGATCCACAGTAAGGGGATCACATATGGGGATCATGATTTGCAGGGGTGCTGAGTAGATTCTGACTGGATAATTAATTAGTCTTCTACTGAATTTAATAAATTCAAATTTAAAACAGTAAATACTAAATAAAATTGATAAAATTAATTAACTAAATTCAAAATAAACTTGAACTTGAACTTGTAATTTAAAAAATATATTACATTCACTAACTAAATACAACATTTTATTTGAGATTTTCAATATGATCCTTAATCTTCTCACATTGTGCGCACACCAAAGACATCATTTTTGCGTGCAAGACCAGCTAATCCTCGTTGAAGTCTGGCGTGTCTTTCCTCTGCAACTCTTTGTATTCAGCGTAATACTTCTCGAATTTGTCATCTACTGTGTGAATGACTTTGGTCTTCTCGGTCTTCACTTGGTATATTCGAGTGATGAAGTGTAATTGGCTTTGCGCACCCTTCCCCTATCTTTTTTGCATCCTTTTGGCCCATCGGGCGCTCTTCTATATTCCGACAGGATTCTACATTCTGAGGGGCACATGGGGTACTATCTCCCTCGATCGGATCAGAGGATCCCCTACCAGGTTGGGACTCACCACCGAGAGTTATAACATGTTCATCATTGGTGGGAAGTGAAGTGGGTGAGATTGAGTTGTAATTATCGATCTCTTCCAACCGTCGTCGTACAACCCCGTCTGTGCCTTCCTCCGCCCAGAACTTTTCTTCAAATTCCAACAGCTCGATCCAATGTTCGAGGTTGAAATGCTTTGGCTCGTGTTCCTTCGCCATGTTTCGATAAATGTTTCTGGACATCACTTTCTACCTTTTGTCGTCCCATCCGATGTAAGCTACCTCCTTTTCGCACAACCGGATGATTATGTACCTCTGCGCTCTAGGTGCATGCATGTTCCAATGGCTCTTGATGGCTTGTCATGCAAAATATCTAGGGTTGAATTTCACCTCTTTCCAAAATGGTTTGGCAATTATGCCCTCGAACATGCTTCCATCTTGGGAGTTTCCTTTAATAGGGTCTTTGGTTCTGCGTAGTTAGATACTGATCAGGAGCTTGTGTACCTCTGGGAGTCATTTCGTCCTTTTATCTGTTGCCGACTTCTTTTGTTGTGTTGGGCCGATAGAGGACGACGTATATGACATCTGGGTGCCACTACTGTTGGCGACGTGTTGTTTATGGCATTGGGTGGCCTTAGGGTAACCGTAGTAGTTGATAGATGGTCGTAAGGCAGGGGGTTGAAATGTGTTGGTCGAAATGTCCCTAGGTTGGGTATTGGTCGGAAGGTACCCGGGTTGGATTATAGTTGGAACGTACCTGAGTTGGAATGCATTTAACATCATAAATAAAAATATTCATGGAATGCACTTGGCAGCATAGTGTAATTTTTTTAAAAATAATTAATAAATTAAAGACGATATTGTTGGAATGTACCTGGTTTACAATGTTGTTCTATGAATGCATTGAAAGCGGAAAGGTCCCAAGAATCGCGATTGAGTTGAAAAGCGGAGGGTTTCCCAATGTGTTCAGTATCTCTTGAAAGTCGTCTGCTAGAGATGTGTTGACCTGATCATTTGGTGCGTTCGGCGTGTAGTCTTGGTTGTTTGGTGAGGACGACGGTTGAGTCAAATTGTTGGACACTTTTGATCGTTTTTTTTTTTTGGAGACGAAGTGGAAAATTTGAGATAAAATTGAGAAAAGGGTTGTTGGTTTGATGAATGGGAGAATGAGTATTTATAGGTGGAGAGAAAATGGTTTTTTTGTAGTAATTATGTATTTAATTTTTTTTTAAATGCCATTGATTTCAGACCATTGCCAACGGTCCGAGTTTTTTTCTTTCTCTCCCGCCACGTGTCACACCACGATTGGCTGACCGCGAATCACGATTCACAAACCGACGACTCAAAATTGTGAGTCGCAGTTCGCGTACCGAATCATGAGTTGCGATTTAGTGATTCGTTGTTCACGAAACACGCACGCCACATCATGCAAATCACGAACCTCTAAATCGTAATTCATGATCCAAAACATGATTCGCTTGATGTGGTTGCTCTAAATGTTTTTTTTTTCTTTTTCTTATTTTTGATTTCAGATTTAATTACTTTTTACACCCTTTTAAGTGGGTAACCCCATTTACACCCATTTGTTTTATAACACACCTTTGTTGTTCCTTTTTCAATTATTTTCTATTCTTAAATTATATTAATTTTATAATTAATAAAGTTTACTCATAAAATTGTTATTAAGGAATCAACCGTTGAATCAAAAGGGTCGATAGCTTTAATCAATAGGTCAAACACTTGATCGTCGAGAGTCAAATTCATCCCCGCATAACAAAATCCTCTCTCTGTGTATGAGGATGTAATCTCGTCCAGACGTCATCCCTTGAGCACATCCAATTATATACATAGCATAACTTAAAGAGTTGTCTATGATGACGAGATTCTCGATGCTTCAACCATGAAACATGACGCCATCTACTGCAATCCAAGGTTAGAATTATCCCTTGAGAACCAGCTCGCCAGTGGTAAACACAAACATCTCTCCAGCCAACACCATTTAGTCTCCTTCACAGTTAAGGCCAAAATTCGAGTCCAAACTAGTAATGAGACACACTCAATTTTCAAAACCATGTGTCACGATTGCTTGCGTCCCAAGCCATCTGAAGGAAGAAGAAGATCAATACGCACCGTTTCACTTATGTTTTAGTTGCTGAAATAAAACCGTGAGTTGATGCGTGGCAGCCTCGGATTGGCTGGACAAGAAATGGATGCTGGCACTGTCCTTCTTCATCGTCCTCCTGCAATTCTTGTAGAATCGCACGACAAAAAGATCCCCTATTCCTCTCATCACAGTTGGCTTACCTTGGCAGTATAACTCTGTAGCCATGTTAGGGTCTTGGGTATTAAGTTGTGTTGGAATAGATAGGAATAACTTAGAGTAAAATGGGCTTTCTCAGACTGTCTTGCTCTGTATTGTGTTCTAACTTAGAGTAAATTAGAGTTTGATAACTACCTGAACTAGAACCCGGTTGTGTATAGGGGTAGAAAGCAGAGTTCTCGGACGGTTTCGTCAACATGTCGCGGCAGCTGCCTAGGTCATCGGGGGACAATGCGAAATCGTCCACCCTATATTTTTCGTCATCCGTCCTACGTTGTTCATCATCCGATGAATGTGAACGTTGAATTTCATCGTCGGACATCCGCCTTTTGGTCCATCGGGCGCTCTTCTATATTCCGATGGGATTCTACATTTTGAGGGGCACATGGGGTACTACCTCCCTCGATCGGATCAGAAGATCCCTGTCACGCCCCAAATCCGGTTTTGACCGGACTCGAGACGTGAACTAAAACAATAACAATTTTACTCGAAAATAAAGCCAACAAGTCTCAATCTCATAATTTTAAAAACTTTAAACACACACGAGTCACAGCTCGGTAAAAACCAACAGTAAAACAGTTCGAATAAAACGGTACGTCTCTATACTATCTAGCCTAGGACCCTCGTAGCTCCCAAGCGTCGAGCATCCGGCTAGTACACTTCCCGCTTAGAACCTGAAAAACAACAAGGTAAGGGGTGAGGTTTCGCTCAGTAGGAAAAGTAGTTAAGGTTATAAGCAAGTGCTCACCACCACGGGTAACCGTCCAATTAGGGCATACTAGTACAGCACACAACTAATTTCTAATGGAACTCGTAACCACCATCCTCAACTCAAGACCAACCCATGCTCACAACCACCCAAACAGCACAACTATTAACAGTCAAACTAACCACGGGAAGCTCTCAAATAGTCATACCAGAATCTCTAACGGCCTAAATCTCTTTCCCGGAACTCCTTCGGGCAAAGGATAAATAAAACAGCCTTCCCGGAACTCCTTCGGGCAAGGCAAAGGATAGGTGAAACAAGGTGAGACAACTTCGCCGGAACTCCTTCGGGCGAAGCAGAGGATAGAAGAAAACGACTTTCCCGGAACTCCTTCAGGCAAAGCAAAGGATAGAAACGATCTTCCCGGAACTCCTTCGGGCAAGGCAAAGGTGAGACTACTTCCCCGGAACTCCTTCGGGCGAAGCAAAGGTGAGACAACTTTCCCGGAACTCCTTCGGGCAAAGCGTCAAGAATAATAAAACAAATGTCCTAATTAAACACGGCTAACCCAGCCCTATAATCTTACCACAACCAGTCACACCGATCTATCACTCACCCGACCATCACAAAACCAAGGGTTTCACATCAACACAACCACGGCACACTCGCCCATACATAACAACAAGATGCTCAACGGATATACTAATCTTTTCTATTAACCCTAACGACAACGACTCACACGGCAGGCATATCAAACAACCACATGTAATTCAATCAACCACGCAACCTACGGCTCGACACGGCCGATCTACCAGCACAACAATTCCCAAGTAGAAACGTAAAGGTTCACAATTCAATCGACTACGCTAGTTGTTCTCATCCTACATGTTACTACGACTCGTCCGGTTATTATCTTATATAAACGTCTTTCCAGTTTTATTAATCCTAGCATGCATACTAGTAACTTTCCACAATTAAACCGGTATCCGCTACTTCCCTACCTCAACCGACGTACAACCGCTACGTCTCCTAGCTGCTGACGTCCTGCCTCGCTACCTCCGGTCTTCTCTTCGATCGAAGCCGGACTCTACTTTACACAGAAAGCTACAATTAAAACCGGTTTCACAATTGATTTAAAAAGGTACGGCGGTGTCGATTTAAATTCAAAAGTTAGTCTTTTAGACTCGAGCGGGCTAAAAGCGGGATTACGACGAATCGGGTTCGAACTCCCGAGCACAGAACCCGGTGCACGAATTTCGAGGCACGGATCCCAAGATCCGATTCATCGTTCCAGCTTTCTGTCCCGTTCTAGTCCGATTTAACGCCCAGCTTAAAACCATTTTTAATTTAAAACCGTCTTTGAAACTCTTTTTAATTTAATTCTAAGTTTAATTAAAAAACTGTTTCTTTTCTGATCTTTTCCAACTCAAGATTCAAGTGAAAACCTTTCTAAATCCGACCTGAAAACGATTTCCCTTTTTGATTTGGCTCAACTTTAATTTAACAACAGATTTTGGTTTTACTTTAGTTTTATTTTCGAAACGAAACTTTTCAGATTTAGAAGAGTCCAGATCCACAAGAAAAAGCTCGGTAAAGAAACAAAGGCAAAAGGGAGAAGGGGCACGGTTTTGGGTCCGGCCGACCACCGGCGGCGCCGTTCCCGGCCGAAGCTCCACGGCTCGGAATCTCACCGTGGGGAAAGTCGACGGTGACGGAGAAAAAGAACACGGCGAAGGGACAACCTCAGATCCGGACGAAACCGGCGGAACTCACCAGATCTGGAGAGCTCCGGCGAGCTCGTCTCGGTTAGACGCGTCGGAGATACAAGGGAGAGAGGGTCGCGAGGGCTCGGTTTTTAGAGGGATAAGAGGGAGGGAGATGGAGGCAGTCGGAGAGGGTGGTTCGAGGCGCGGCGACGGTCGTGTATTGGACGGAGAGGAGGTCGGGACGAGGGTGGTCGTGCGGTGGTGGCGTGAGAACGAGGGAGAGGGCGCGACGTTGAGAGCTGGACGGAGATGAGAGAGTGAGAGGAGAACGCCGACGGCGGCTTGGCGTTGCACAGGGAAGAAGGAGGGACGGTCGGAGTGGGTGGAGAGATCTAGATCGAGAGAGGGGAGAGAGAAAACGCGTGGGAGAGATGCTGCGCGATTCTGATGATGGATTAGGGTTTCAGACCCAAAACGCGGCTTTTATACGTGTCGCTTCAAGCGGGCTTGGGCCTCTGGCGGGCTGGCACTCACGGCCCAACGCGAGGAGAGGATGAATGGGCTCAAACGGTGCGGGCTGGCTTGGCTGAACCTTCGGGTCTGGTCGGGTCAGCCCTTTACCCTCTTTCCTTTTTTTTTTAAAACGACTAAGAGATTAAACCAAAAATCACCCTCAACGTTCCGATCGAACACTTTTTTAAAAAATAAAAACTTTTTAAACCGAGGCGGTCTTCACAATCTTCCCCCCTTAAAAGAATTTCGTCCTCGAAATTCAAAACGAACGCGCTCCACTTAATCTCATCTCAGGGAACGTTCCATTAACACTCCTCGTCCATCAACCCTCAAGCACGCGGAAAACACTTAAACCAGTTAGTCGATACCGGAAACCTCCGACGGTAGAGACGTCACACCGTAATACGTAACTCATTCGAGTCATCCTATACCGGAACCGTCCGTCGGTATAGGTATCAAACCAGAACAAAACTCACCTTGTCTTTATAACGGATCCAACACAACAACACCTTCCCTCCACCGTTCGCTTTGCTCAAACAACAAGTAACACGTACCCAACAAAACGCAAGGGGGCCACCACGCTTCTGCTGCGCCACTCTGATCTCAACGTTACTGAGTCAAGCTCGGGGCACGAACTTAGAAACAACAGAAAAAGACTTACATGAAACGCAAGATCAAGAGTTACAACAGTACTCAAAAGTAGCAAGCCAAAACGAGTCAAACACAAGTCTCAAAACGAAAACACAGTTTTAAAGTCAAAGTAAAAGCAACTCCCGGACTCTCGCTAGTCCTACGCTCCTCGATATCCTCTAGCGTGCTGGAAGTCACGAACGGCCTCACGATCGGAGTCCTGTCTCTCTGCCCGTGAATCGACAACAGCATACACTCGACCCTGTCGTAACGGAGGTCCGCCTCTCGGAGGTGGTGGAAGTGCCACCTGCTGCGCAGCTCGCTGCCTCGGTGTGGGCGCGCTCGCTGCCTGCCACGGAGCTCTCTGTGTCTGCACCTGACGCTGCTGAAACTGAGGTGACTGCACAGTCTGCGACTGCTGGTGTCGCGGGACTGACATCTCTCCAACTCGATCGGGACATCTGGCCGCAAAATGTCCAGGTCGTCCGCACTGGTGGCGTAGCAGTGGTGTAATAACCACTCCCGGCAACGCCAGTCAAACCTGCAAAAAACAGGAAAAATTTAAAAAAAAATTAAGACTGATAGTTAAGTGAACCTAAAATGACCCCGAGGGTCATACCGGACTTAAGTTGACCCTGATATCGACCAAAGTGAGTTCTGGGGGACTCAGGGCAACTTTCAGACCAATTTGGGAAATGTTGACTTTTAGCTGGAAAAGTCAACCGAGCGACGTTTTGGTCCATTCGAGGACCGTTTTGGATCCAAAAAGCTTAGTCGTCGTTGCAGCGGTCTTAGTTGAGCCGTTTCCTTGTAACCCGTGAAGTTTCGTAATTTTTTTGAAAAAGTGCCCGTTCAGGGCCCGAGACGGCCGAATTTCGTGAATCTGATTGAAAAATATCTAGCAAGATATTTTTCTAACTCATGGGACCCACAAAGACACTTGTCATGAATATGGTGGTGGTTGGTTTTTAAATAAAAAAAAGGGAAAGAAGATGGTTTCGGCAAAATAAAAGAAAGGGGTTTAAGGGTTAGTTTTGTAATTAAGAAGGGTATTGTGTTTTGAAACAGAATAAAGAGGTATGTGCAGAGAGGTTTCGGCACTTTCAAAAAAATAGAAAAAGAGAGTTTGAAGAGAGAGAGAGAGAGAGAGGAGTTAGGAAGAGGAGAGAAGTTGGGGGTTTTGTGATTTCCCGACGATTCGACCGACCGATCGACTCAACGATTGAAGATTCGAACTCCCCTCGTCATTCTCTACGGTGAGCACCTAACCGATTTTCGTTTTGGTACGTTTGAAATTTAGGGTATGAGTTTAAACGGTTTGATTATGGTTGGATTTTGGTTAGAATTGGTTTAAAGATGAGTGGTTGAGGTTTGGGGTTCGTTAGGAACGTTTTGGGGCGAAAAAGGAAATTTTCCTATTGTGGACGTGTGGGGCCCACATGCTCGGGTATCGGGTTTTCGTGTTCGGGTGGTTTAGAACGTTCCCCAAGTAATTAATCTACAACCGGATCGAAATTTGGAATTAAATTGTGAAAGTTGTAATTGACGGGTTTAGAAACTTTAAACGCTAATTAAGTGACTCGGAAGTCGTAATTCGATTCCGTCGAGTGCCTAGGAACCCTTGAATTATTCTAAGATCGTAGAAACTGAAACGGGGGCTTTTGGAGCCCCGGAAGGCAATTATTGAAAACCGGGCAGATTCGCCATGTCGGGCGAATCGGGCCTTTAAGGGTCCTTTATCGACAATGTCGAGTAATTGGGGAGTTTGGGAGTGATCGACATTGTCGGGGTTACTTTTGGGCGTCAGGTTTATTGAAATTCAGCATTATTCCTGCAAGCTTAAAAGCGTTTAAAATTGTTTTCTTTTAGATCGTGCCACGGACCGAGGCAAGGGAAAGCTGGGTGAGTGACTGAGATCATCGCCGGAGCTCGTTGTTTGGCTTTTGGGAGAACACGCACGAGGTAGGTAAAAGTAGCCGGATCTCGGCCTTGACTGGGGAAAGTTAACAGTAGAATTGCATGTGACACCGGGGTGTTGTGGGTTGAGTAGGTTTATTTAAATAGTAGAAAAGCATGATACGAGATTGTATCGTTTATTAGAAAAGCATGTTACGGGAACTTAGTGATTATTGGAAAGGCATGTGACACTTAGTAGTGTCGTAGGAGCAGAGAACTTAGCGTTAATTGATTTACTAGAGGCATATGACCATGCCCGGAGGTTGTTTGTGAACTTATCGATATTAGGGGTACTGGAGGCATATGACCATGCCCGGAGGTTGATTGAGAAACTGTTGATACTAGGACTGTTGGAGGCTTTAGTTAAGCCGGAGGTTGATTGTGTGTTTGGTGTCTTGGGTGGCCTTGAGAGCCCGTGTATTGTTATCGAGTTTTGGGTGGCCTTGAGAGCCCGTATTATTATTGTTGAGTCTTGGGTGGCCATGAGAGCCCATGTTGTTATTCGTGTTTGGGTGGCCATGAGATCCCGTACTTTACTGTTGGTGTTTTAGTTGGCTTACGAGTTAGAGTCTCGGTAAGTTGCAAGCGTGTTTTAAGGTTGGTGTCTTGGGAGGCCGTGAGTGCCTGTGGGGCTGTTGAGTCCGTGTCTTACTGTCGGTGTGTCTTGGGAGGCCGTGAGTGCCTGTGGGGCTGTTGAGTCCGAGTTTTACTGTTGGTGTCTTGGTGGCCATGAGTGCCTATGAGTGTTGAACCTGTGTTGTTACTGGTTGTTGATTTTGCTTATGATTGTGTTTGTGATTGTGATTCTGGTTACCGGAGGTTGGGGGCCCGCTTCCTGAAACGGGGTCCACGAGCACACGCGTTTGCATGTTCAGACGGGATAGGGGGCCCGCCCGCCAATAAAGAGGTCATGGCCGCGCGTGTGTGGTTTGGGTTTGTGAGCATACTTTGGCTGGCTTACGGGTTAGAGTCCCGGTAAGTTGCACGCATACTTTGGCTGGCTTACAGGTTAGAGTCCCGGTAAGTGCAAGCATTTTCCGGCTGGCTTACGGGTTAGAGTCCCGGTAAGTTGCAGCATTCTTGGGTTGGCCTGACCGGGTTAGAGTCCCGGGAGGGCGTGAGCATTCTTGGCAGCTGATTTGCGATCCTTTGTGATCTTGTTTGGTGTGTGATCCTTTGTGATCTTACTTGGGGTGTGATTCCCTTGTGATGCTGTTTGGTGTTGCGTAACTTTCTTTTGAGTCCTTGGAAGAGGTCGTCAATGGTTGTGTCGGGTCTACTTTACGGGTCAAGGTGTTGAGATTGGTCAAGGAAGGCAACAGTGGGTGTATGTTCAGTCAGAGTACTTGGGTTGGGGATGGTGTTCCCCGTTGTTGAGTCGTTGTTGGTGTTACCTGTTTTATCTGCTAATTATGCCGTAGTCAGTCTGTTATCCGTGGTGGTGAGCGAACGCTCACCCCCAACTTCTTTTCCTATAGGTACTGTTCGTGGGACGGACTAGGTGAGCTCTCGAAGCTTGTGGAGCTAGGAGCGGAGTCCGGGTTTTGTCTTTTGAGTCTAGTGACGGATACCTTGTACTTTTGTCCACTTGTTGGGACGTGTTTTAAACTGTAATTATTATTTTGATGAACTAAACTGGTATTTTAAAGTGATTCAATGAAAACAGGTTTCAAGGGTTTGTATGTTTTTAAAACGTTCGCGTCCCGAATCGGGTTCGAACTCCCGAGCACAGAACCCGGTGCACGAATTTCGAGGCACGGATCCCAAGATCCGATTCATCGTTCCAGCTTTCTGTCCCGTTCTAGTCCGATTTAACGCCCAGCTTAAAACCATTTTTAATTTAAAACCGTCTTTGAAACTCTTTTTAATTTAATTCTAAGTTTAATTAAAAAACTGTTTCTTTTCTGATCTTTTCCAACTCAAGATTCAAGTGAAAACCTTTCTAAATCCGACCTGAAAACGATTTCCCTTTTTGATTTGGCTCAACTTTAATTTAACAACAGATTTTGGTTTTACTTTAGTTTTATTTTCGAAACGAAACTTTTCAGATTTAGAAGAGTCCAGATCCACAAGAAAAAGCTCGGTAAAGAAACAAAGGCAAAAGGGAGAAGGGGCACGGTTTTGGGTCCGGCCGACCACCGGCGGCGCCGTTCCCGGCCGAAGCTCCACGGCTCGGAATCTCACCGTGGGGAAAGTCGACGGTGACGGAGAAAAAGAACACGGCGAAGGGACAACCTCAGATCCGGACGAAACCGGCGGAACTCACCAGATCTGGAGAGCTCCGGCGAGCTCGTCTCGGTTAGACGCGTCGGCGATACAAGGGAGAGAGGGTCGCGAGGGCTCGGTTTTTAGAGGGATAAGAGGGAGGGAGATGGAGGCAGTC
Organism: Erodium maritimum; assembly: GCA_963921825.1. Taxonomy (NCBI): domain Eukaryota; kingdom Viridiplantae; phylum Streptophyta; class Magnoliopsida; order Geraniales; family Geraniaceae; genus Erodium; species Erodium maritimum. The sequence continues at coordinate 147,808,729 of OY997588.1, forward strand.
AGAGAGGGTGGTTCGAGGCGCGGCGACGGTCGTGTATTGGACGGAGAGGAGGTCGGGACGAGGGTGGCCGTGCGGTGGTGGCGTGAGAACGAGAGAGAGGGCGCGACGTTGAGAGCTGGACGGAGATGAGAGAGTGAGAGGAGAACGCCGACGGCGGCTTGGCGTTGCACAGGGAAGAAGGAGGGACGACCGGAGTGGGTGGAGAGATCTAGATCGAGAGAGGGGAGAGAGAAAACGCGTGGGAGAGATGCTGCGCAATTCTGATGATGGATTAGGGTTTCAGACCCAAAACGCGGCTTTTATACGTGTCGCTTCAAGCGGGCTTGGGCCTCTAGCGGGTTGGCACTCACGGCCCAACACGAGGAGATGATGAATGGGCTCAAACGGTGCGGGATGGCTTGGCTGAACCTTCGGGTCTGGTCGGGTCAGCCCTTTACCCTCTTTCCTCTCTTTTTTTAAAACACATAAGAGATTAAACCAAAAATCACCCTCAACGTTCCGATCGAACACTTTTAAAAAAAATAAAAACTTTTTAAACCGAGGCGGTCTTCACAATCCCCCACCAGGTTGAGACTCACCACCGAGAGCTATAACATGTTCATCATTGGTGGGAAGTGAAGTGGGTGGGATTGAGTTGTAATTATCGACCTCGTCCAGTCGTCGTACAACCCCGTCTGTGCATTCCTCCGCCTAGAACTTTTCTTCAAATTCCAACAGCTCGATCCAATGGTCGAGGTTGAAACGCTTTGGCTCGTGTTCCTTCGCCATGTTTCGATAAATGTTTCTGGACATCACTTTGTCCCTTTCGTCGTCCCATCCGATGTGATCTACCTCCTTCTTGCACAACAGGATGGTTATGTACCTCTGCGCTCTAGGTGCATGCATGTTCCAATGGCTCTTGATGGCTTGCCATGCAAAATATCTAGGGTTAAATTTCCCCTCTTTCCAAAATGGTTTTGCAATTATGCCCCTGAACATGCTTCCATCTTGGGAGTTTCCCTTAATAAGGTCTTTGGTTGTGCGTAGTTAGATATTGATCAGGAGCTTGTCCACCTCCGTGAGCCATTTCGTCCTTCTATCTGTTGCCGACTTCTTATATTGTGTCAGGTCGATAGAGGACGAGGTAGACGACATTTGGGTGCCGCTACTATTGGCGACGTGTTGTTGATGGTATTTGGTGGCCCTACGGTAACCGTAGTAGTTGATAGATGGGTCGTAAGGCGAGGGTTGAAAGGTGCTGGTCGGAATGTCCCAAGGTTGGGTACTGGTCGGAATGTACCTGAGTTGGAATGCATTTAACATCATAAATAATAAGTAAAAATATTCATGGAATGCACTTGGCAGCATAGTGAAATTTTTAAAAAATAATTAATAAATTAAAGACGATATTGTTGGAATGTACCTGGGTTACAATGTTGTTGTATGAATGCATTGAAAGCGGCAAGGTCCCAAGAATCGTGATTGGGTTGAAAAGCGGAGGGTTGCCCGATGTGTTCAGTATCTCTTGAAAGTCGTCTGCTAGAGATGTGTTGACATGATCATTCGGTGCGTTTGGCGTGTAGTCTTGGCTGTTTGGTGAGGACGACGGCTGAGTCGAACTGTTCGACACTTTTGATCGTTTTTTTAGAAGAAGTGAATTTTTTTTAGAGAAAATTGAGAGAAGGGTTGTGGGTTTGATGAATGGTAGAATGGGTATTTATAGATGGAGAGAAAATGTTTTTTTTTTGTAGTAATTATGTATTTAATTTTTTTTTAAATGCCATTGATTTCGGACTATTGGCAACGATCCGAATTTTTTTCTTTCTCCCCCTCCACGTGTCGCACTACGATTGGCCGACCGCGAATCACGATTCACAAACCGACGACTCAAAATCTTGAGTCGCAGTTCGCGTACCGAATCACGAGTTGCGATTTAGTGATTCACGGTTCACGAACCACGCACGCCAAATCGTGCAAATCACGAACCTCTAAATCGCAATTCGTGATCCAAAACATGATTCGCTTGTTGTGGTTGCTCTAAATGATCATTTTTTCTTTTTCTTATTCTTAATTTCAGACTTAATTACTTTTTACACCCTTTTAAGTGGGTAACCCCATTTATACCCCTTTGTTTTATAACTCACCCTTATTGTTCCTTTTTCAGATTTTTCTATTCTTGAATAATAATTTTATAATTAATAAAGTTTACTCGTAAAAATGTTAGTAAGGAATCAACCGTTGAATCAAAAGGGTCGATAGTTTTAACCAATAGGTCAAGCACTTGATCGTCGAGAGTCAAATTCATCTCCGCAGAACAAAATCCCCTATCTGTGTATGAGGATGTAATCTCGTCCAGACGTCATCCCTTGAGCACCGCCAATTATATACATAGCATAGCCTAAAGAGTTGTCTATGATGACGAGATTCTCGATGCTTCAACAATGAAACAGGACGCCATCTACTGCAATCCAAGGTTAGAATTATCCCTTGAGAGCCAGCTCGCCATAAGGTTTGGGAAACACAAACATCTCTCCAGCCAACGACATTTAGTCGCCTTCATAGTCAAGGCCAAAATTCGAGTCCAAACTAGTAATGAGAAACACTCAATTTTCGAAACCATGTGTGTCACGATTGCTTGCGTCCGAAGCCATCTGAAGGAAGAAGAAGATCCATACGCACCTTTCACTTATGTTTTAGTTGCTGAAATAAAACTGTGAGCTGATGTGGGTCAGGCTTGGATTAGCTGGACAAGAAATGGATGCTGGCACTGTCCTTCTTCATCGTCCTCCTGCAATTCCTGTGGAATCGCACGACAGAAGGATCCCCGATTCCTCTCATCACAGTTGGCTTACCTTGGCAGTATAACTCCGTAGCGATGTTAGGGTCTTGGGTATTAAGTTGTGTTGGAATAGATAAGAACAACTTAGAGTAAAAAGGGCTTTCTTAGGCTGTCTTGCTCTGTACTGTGTTCTTCAATTAATCACAAAAAAATTTCCTTTTCCAATCAATTCTCAAAGGATCACTCTAGATTTTTGACACAACGTAACTCTAAATCCAATACACCTTCCTCTTGATCTCATCTTGAATCCCCTATGCATTGAAGTCTGTACGTGTGATGCCCAAAACGTCGTTCATCGCCATAGTCTTCCGCACTTATCAGTATCAGTTGTACTAATCAAAACAAAACCAAAAATATTGCCTCTTCGGTTTGGTCGGCCAACAACATCGACTTCAAATGTCTTTCCTTTTCTATTGAACAAATTAAAAAGTCAATCATCCATCGAGAGGTGCAGAATGTTGCATACAAATAATTTCGATGTCTCTTTGTTCCTATGATCACAACTAGAAGTGTTAATCCTTCGAATCCAGAGAAGGATATGTTGGACAAAAGTGAGTTTAGACAAATGAAAATGGTCAACTTGACGCTCAATTATATATCGGATCGGGTCATCCTAGAACTATGAAAATATTAGTTTCGTATTCTAGGAAGTGGGGTCTTTCCAACGAGATATTATGAGGTCTAAACGGACAAGAGGTGAATGAGAAATTAAAGCTCAAAGATCACTCGTTGAACTTAGTTGTTGAGAAAATTGTAAATGAAAAATGCACAATTCCTGTGTAGTCCCACATGGAAAGATTGTCAAACTTTTCTTGGGTTTATATAGCATGGACTTCTTAGCATGTTTGAATTGCTCAGGTGAAAGGCTTTGTGCGGGACGTGAATGTTGTAGCAGATTTGGGTTTGTGGTGCCAGCTTCGTTTTGCTTCGGCCTGTATTGAAATCTCAACAATTAATTTCCAATTTTCAGAATATGCAAAATATGAAATTGATATCTTTTTCAATTTTGGAAATTGATATGCAATTAAAGAAATTTCCAAATTTTATATTATTTCGAATCTTATAATAATTCTGAAATTATTTTTAGTTTCCAGAATTTATTAATTTCGAATTTAATATTTAATTTTTGGAAATTGAATATTTCCCAAGCTTGATATTTCCGAAAATTGTGTTTCCATAAAACTCGTTTCCAAAAACTCTCTCCCCTTTTCCTATATAAGCTCTGTTCTAGTTCATTATTAGTAGTGAAAAATTAGACACGTAGTAGAGACGAATTAGATACGAAATTTACCTACCCATTTTCTCTCCTTCTCCAAGAACAGAGCAACTGATTTCTTTCTACTCGGTGCTACTTCGCATACACGGTTTCGAGTTCGTTTACGTTGTCGCTGTATCTTGGGAGACTTGCTCAGACGGGGCAATAAAAAGTCTTAAGGCAACTGGTTCGCAGGCCTCGACATACCAGTTCCCTTTTTGAGTATCGATTGAGGTTACTGTTTCGATTACGTATCGACATTATATTATTATATACTTTGTTTGTTAATTTGTTTCGTATGTGATTTGGTTTTCACTAATAATATTGGATTCGGTTTTTATCTGTTTTTTATCGTTTATGGACTAACCCGTCTAACAGGATATCCAACTAGAAAGAATTAAACGGGATTCATCTCCAAACCAAAAAATATATAGTCTTAATCCATGTTAATCTCTTTTATCTTTTATCTATAGTAAGTAAGAAAGAATAAATACAATACAAGTGTTTGGGCCTTAATTTACTTGGGCTCTAATAAAATGGTCAGCCCAATTACTCTCTATTCCCCTGATACATATATATTATAGGCCTCCTCAAAAGCCCAATACCTTTCAAAGAGACCTGATTTATTTATCAACAGTAACCACAGGTGTGGAACACAGAATCTATCTAGTTTTAAATTATTTATGAAAACCATATAATCATTATGTCACGCCTTTCATCATTTGGCCTGTTCAAACGTGTTTTATATGCTAAATTGCGATTAGTGACACGTTAAAATAGTTATTAGCAACTATGTCGTGTATAAAATAATCAACAGCAAGAGGTCTAGGGCACAAGGAGTTGAACTGCCGACCAATCTAACCATGTGCAGTCAAATCTTTTGAGCAATTAAAACTTTATTTTAAAATAAAGTAATAATTCGCATCAACTGGAGGACAATTAAATAAAGGAAAAATAATATTTTCAGAATGGTCAAGTTATCTAAAAATAATAAAGGAAAAGGAAGGTGGGACCCAGGAAGACGCGGCAAACATATATACAAGAAGCAAAGGGCTAGTGTCCATGTGCTGATCACTTATCATGTGCCGCTTGCCTACCCACCCCTACCTAACTCTATGGCGCGTATTTCTAACTTCTATGCAATATCAAATTTGTAAATTTATATTCAACTACTTTCTACCACATTCAGACCATCTAGGGATAATCATATTACTGTAAATACTCTCACATAAAATTTACTTTCTTACCCAAAAATATATTTTATTTGCAATGTCTAAGATTATCAAGTTGGATTGGTGGTTCGTGCATCTCTATCAACTAATAAATGATATTTTTTTAAGTTTTGAAAATGATGATCATAGTGTATCTTAACAAAATATTGAGTAAACTTTTTTTGTGAAACGAGTATATGAGGTATTGTATTACTATAAAAGATAACTCTTACAGGTTAAGGCATAACTGTTCAGGATTCCATATATTTGTCCCAGTCGACCGTAGTGCATCAGGCGCTCATGGATCCGTAAAAAAAGTTTGCTTTTGTCCGCAGATCTGAAACTCAAGAGTTCCCCTTACCGACATTTCAAAAAAGAAAAAATCCAAAATCCTAGGCCAACCTAACCAAATACCTAATCGAACTATGAAAAAAATAAACAACATAAATAAGAGGAAACGAACTAGTGCTTTGAGTGCGGCTTTCCCGAGACTCTCCAGCACTGCTGGTCTCGGGTATGTGGGTATAGGCCCCGAGCAGGCCATCCCACCAACGCCGGGTCCTATCATTCTTCCCGTGGAGGGTCTGGACCCTCCATCTGCAGCTTCCCATCATGCTCCAGCCATACCTCCTTGGGACTCTCTTCCAGACTACTGGCCTCTTCACGTACTCCGTCCGCACTTGGCTGCAAGGTGTTCTCTACGGGTTCCATTGACTCCCCTAACTCCCTGGCCAGCCGGGAAGGCGCATTATTCATCCCTCCGTTAGGGTTTGGTGGGGATGAGACCTGCATTCCCGACCTAGTTCCCTTCATTCCAGTTCTTTTTTTTCGGTGTCGGGGCCAATTGTCTGGTTGTACTTTAACAAGCCTCTGAGGTACACCGACATGTGGTCCTGATTGTAACGATGAGTTGGAGCCCTAGAGACTGTCGGGTGGCGTATCAGTTTCCCTTGTGGTCGAGGCTCCCCCTTGTCTCGATCTTAGGTACGGGGTTATCGTTCCTGGTTCCTTGATCAAGCCCGACATGGGGGTTTGTCGGTATTGTGGTGTCAACCACCGAAGTGATTATGGTCACAGTCCTTGACCTCGGAGGCTTCGGAGACTATCGCTTGGTCGGCGGCGTTGGTAGTACCGAAGCCCTAATGGGGTCCCAACGCCCGTGGGGGTCCTGGATGGAGAATAGCGGCGACCCTGCGAACTCGAGATCAACAGCCCGTCCACCAGGTCGATGTCCGAGCAGTCCCGGTCAACTACTAGATTAATAAATGGTAAATGTAAAAGTTAGATTAATAAATAGATAGATTAATAAATATAAAAGTTAGATTACCATTCATTTTACTAAATGGTAAATGTAACAGATAGATTAATAAATATAAAAGTTTGTAGGCCTTGTCGCAAAGACGGTCAACTAAAGAGTATTTAAACTAAAGTACTCATTTAAGGATCTAACTTACGTTGTCATTTTTTTAATTGATAGTGTAAGACTCCATCAACGTAACCAATGAGATGGTATCGACAAACCTCTCATTGACTTTTATGTCGCTTATTGGAAAAAAGAAGAATAGGTAACGCCTCTTGTCGGTTTATTTGTCGCTCCCTTAAAAACAACCACGTCCTTAAAATCAAGATTCAGATAAGCCACATAATCGGATTAAGCAATTTGACCTTTAGGTCTAACAAATTGTTCAAGTGTTCCAATGTCCCTTATTTTACTAGACCCTTGAGTCGTGATTAACACCGTCCAAAGAAGCGCGTGAGAGTATAGACAACGAAAAGGGCATGATTGAAATGGATTGAGGAGAATACAGTTGGGAGTTGGGGCGACGCGCGACCGAACCTGCCAGCTCTCAACCAGCAACACCACAACTGACCTGGATTTCATATAGAAACATCTAGAAAACCCCTTGAATTTCAATTTTTTGAAAATAATATCCTAAGTGAAAATAATCTCAAATTTGTGGCAGCCGTGAATCTACTAACACGTGTCGCTGATCGAGCCGTCCCCTTCAGTTTGGTATCTTTGTTTGTCATAAGAAGAAACGGGTTTGATTGGTTGAGAATCTCTCTGATTTGTGTGGTATATGTAAGAGATGACAAAATTGTTGAGAAACAAGCTTCAAACTTTCTCGGGAAAATTGAATCAGGGAGAAAATTCTATAAAGGGGGCTATTTCCACTGGGACCAGCCCCCTCTCCTTTCCCTTCTGTTTCTCATAGCTTTTACTATTCCTACAGAATATTAGGGATTTATAGGAGGGTTTGAAGTTTGATGAGCTCCTGATTCATTTCAGCACTCGTCTATTCTTCGAATATTTTGATTTTTCTATTTCTCTGTTGGGTTTTGGGTTTTCGTTGTTGGGTGAGTCGGGGATGGTGATCCGGTGGTGGGTATCGGCGCTGCAACTGGCGGAGCTCTTGGTTAGCGCCTTGGTTCATTTGCTTTATGGGTTTTACATCTTCAGCTCAGCGGTGGCCGGAGATCTGTCGCAGGTGCTGAACGATATGTTCTCCAAGCACAATGCCGATATCGTGGTCAAGGAGGACGATGAGAAAATCTCTAGACCCAACGTCGATGACCTTCCTCCCATCGTGTTAGTTCATGGCATCTTCGGGTTCGGCCAAGGGGTGAGTTGGATTTGGCAGAAATGGGATTTTTTTCTTCGATTTGTAATTTTGGAACTGTGGTTTTGATTTTGCCTCCGTGGGCGCAGAAGCTCGGAGGCTTGTCGTACTTCGCCGGAGCGGAGAAGAAGGACGAAAGGGTCTTGGTGCCCGATTTGGGGTCTCTGACCAGCATATACGATAGGTGGGTCATGGGTGCTTGAAACTCGTTTTGTTGGTTCTCGATTTCAGATCGTTTTGTGCTATGGAAGAGGTTTTAATAAATGGGATTTTTGGTTTTCAGGGCTCGTGAATTGTTCTATTATCTGAAAGGTGGGAAAGTTGATTACGGAGAAGAGCATAGCAAAGTTTGTGGGCATTCACGGTTCGGTCGGACTTACAAGGAAGGTTGGATTCAGAGATCCAAATTATGGCAATTTCATAATTTTAGGTCAAAAATTGAAAATTATCTTTATTCAAAGGCTTAATCTTTTGTTCAATGTGTTGGGGTTGCAGGGCACTACCCAGAATGGGATGAGGACCACCCACTACACTTTGTTGGGCATTCAGCTGGAGCTCAGGTGGTTCGGGTTTTGCAGCAGATGCTAGCTGATAAGGTTGGTTCTTTTCCATGGATCAAATCATGGAAGTAGATTGTTTTGTGTGCCTTTTCTTAATGTTTCTGTGCTCATAATGGTTTCAGGCGTTTATGGGCCATGAGAAAACATCGGAGAACTGGGTACTTAGCATAACATCCTTATCCGGTGCCTTCAACGGGACTACAAGAGCCTATTTGGATGGGATGCAGTAAGTTTCATTTGTACCTATTTGTTATTTTTATGCTATGTGCTTAAAATATTGCACTTCAACATACACATGTTATGATTAAAGGTACGATAGAGATCAAATTTTGTTAAAAACATTTGTAGGATGAGAACAATCATGTTTATAGGAGTTAGGTTGTTTTGAATCTTGCACTTGTGACTGCTGGATTCGGCTCGAGCTCATTAACCTGTTTTGTTTTATCTGTTATGACTCTTGAGCAACCAAATAAAGGAACCTAAATTTGACTATGTCATTTTATTTTCTTCCAGGCCAGAAGACGGGAGAAGCTTGAAACCCATTTGTTTGCTTCAGCTTTGTCGCTTAGGAGTGATCATTTATGACTTTCTTGACATTGCCTGGCTAAAGTCCTACTACAATTTTGGGTTTGATCATTTCAACATGTCTTGGAGGAAAATGGGTATTACGGGTCTTGTTGATTGCCTATTAGGCAATGCAGGCCCGTTTGCTTCAGGGGATTGGATTCTCCCGGACCTTACAATTCAAGGGTCCATGAGGCTGAACACTCATCTACATACCTTCCCCAACACTTACTATTTCAGCTATGCCACCAAACGTACTACCAAGATCATGGGCGTCACAGCTCCTTCGAGTGTACTTGGAATTCACCCAATGCTCTTCATCCGAGTGTTGCAGATGAGCCAATGGCGCCACCCTCCTGATGTCTCCCCTCCCTTTAAAGGCTACAGGTGGATTTCTATGTTTATACTTCACAAACTACTAAGTAGCTCGTTGTTTGTAGCAGCACTGAGTTTGAAGGTAGATATCTAATGTGTTGAACTGAATTACTGGATATATGTAGAGATGAAGCTTGGTATGACAATGATGGAGCACTCAACACCATATCCATGACTCACCCTCGTCTCCCAATTGAACATCCAAGTCATTTTGTTGTAGATGATCGGGAGTGCCAACCAATGCAACCTGGCATCTGGTTTGTCATACTTCTCACACTCGATATAACCATATGTTTACGTCCATAAACTATTATCATTTGATATCTATTGCAAACTGATTCATATATCGCAGATTGCAACAGGTCAATATAATTAATTGTAGTAACTAGCAATCCGAACCGTATCAGAATTATAAGATCACTGAACAGCATGGAAACCGATTAAGGTTTTAGAACTGTAAAGAAATAGAAGCTATTCCAGAATAGAATTAATTGCTGATAGATATCGCTCACTATACTGTATGTCCTTTGCACATAACTATCAAGAAATGTCACAGAACTATTTTTTGTCGAAAGTGATGAAAATGCCCTTGACCCTAATATAAAAATATCATTTTCTTTTTCTTCATATTTTTAATAATTACAGTCTTTTTACATCTAATCAAAATGTCTTTAGTAGTAATGAAGTCTTTTTTTAATTAGGGTCAGGGGCATTTTCTTCATTTTATGAAGAAAAAGAGTAATATTGCCATCTGTATTTAACCCTCCAAAAATATGATGTTAAGAGTCCAATTGTTTTGATAGAATCCTGGAAAGCATATACTGAGTAAATTCGATTGGTTTGCAGGTATTACAAGATTGTGGAAGGGGATCACATTTTGTTCATTGTAAATAGGGAGAGGGCAGGAGTGCAGTTTGACCTGATATACGACAGCATCTTTCAACGTTGCAGAAAGCATGTATTTAGGAGGACACCGCCCACAATGCCAAACCAAATATGCTGCCATTAACTTAGAGTAACCAAACCAAACTTAAGCTGGGAAAAGAAGAAAGAGCAAAAGAGAATCAAAGGGAAGCGCAGAGCAAGGAAGAATTATTGGTCCGATAGCTCACTTTAGGCACTGATGTATATGTGATTCATTTTTTTTATGTTCATTTTTCCGCTCTTTCTCATTGTTCTGGTGACCGGTTTCGTGTTGTAGACGATAGCTTTGTATCTCTGAGAAGAAACTTGGTATCAGTGACAATGAAATTCTTTTGTGGTCTATGCTCTGTAACTGTGACAGATCTTGTCTTTGTAGCCCCGCAATCTGGAATGTAATACTGTAATAGTATGTTACAGAGAAGCAGCTATGCAGAATTTGAACACCCTCATAGTCTAACTTTGTTACTGTCAAACCCACTGTTGTAAAAGCATGTATTTAGTATGTTAATATGTTTGTAATGGTCTTGAATTTCTTGATAAAAAAAATATAGGACGTGTCCTCTTTGGTGGTTTATCATTATAATTTACATTTTTATTAAAGTTTAGAGTAAAATGAAAATAAGAATATTATTTGGTATAGTTTTTTTTTTTTGATACTTGATATATTTTATATTATACAAATATAATATATATTTTAAATTTATGATTATATTTGTGTAATATATATTTAATAATAATTAAAAATATTAAAAAATAAATCCGTCTGACCCTCGACTAGTCCCCATCTAACGTCTAGGGGTCCTTATCCCCGACTAACGGTTAGCGTTTTGTACACCCCCTAAAGGTGTTTTATCCAATAGATCACTGTCACGCAATACTATTAAAAAAATATATAAACATCATTTAACTATACATGAAATTCACGTAGTGCAATTTTCAAAATGAGAATGGTGATTGATGCCCTCCTCCGAATCAAAATCGGAGATACTAGAAAGAACAATGAAAGTCAGGGGCATTTTGCGTGAAAGTCAGGAGAACCATGCAGTTTTAATTTCATTTTTAATTATCAATGTATTATTTATATTGTATAATTAAACAGAATTTTATTGGAGTTTATGGTTTACAACGAACATCACATGGTGGCGGCATGAACAATAGTTCCTTGGCCGTGATGCCCTGTTTGGTGCTTAATTGTTGTAATATCCGGTACTGAGACTATTTATCTGGTTTTCTCCCCGTATTGAGAGTGCTTTGAGGCTGGATGTGATACCAGTGCTCTTGTTTGTATACGGAGATTCTTTCCACTTTTTCTCAAAGTCTTTAGATTTTAATATATGCTAGCTTTCCCAAAAAAAAAAAACAATGACCATGTGACGACGAGTGGTGAAACAGAGATAGAGATGGCTGATGGTTCTCCTCCGATGACTCATTTCTCGGCTTCATGCACAATGGTCTCCCCCCCAATCTCTGTCTCCGATCCTCGTTGGGGTTGCAGTGACGGTGGGGAAGGACCTTGTGTTCTCTGCCGCGGCGGCGGAGGAACGTGATGTCTCCATGAACTCACGGAGGCGGTGGCTCGAAGCAGACAATTTCGACTTTCTTGAGAAGCAGACGGAGCAGTTGGATCGGGACAAGCATGACTCGAATACCAGTCTGGTGGGGATGCAAAGTCTCAAGGAGGCCGACTCAGGCACGACAAACTGGAGACGACATCGGGACTCTGTCATCCACCTTAGGGTTCCTACCTCACCGAGCAACCACACGGGAAGAACTGGGCTGAACCAGGCCAGACCGTCTAGGATTGGAAAAGGCTCAATGAGCCTGAACATCTACGGGCCGAACAGAGGCGATCCAAAATTGTATGGGACGAACAGCGGGCTTCCCTTCATGCAAGTCCAAACCAAGCGGGTCCTAGGCGAGGCAACCCGGATAGGGGGAATTGGACCTAGATTAGGATGAAAGTAGTTAGTAAGAGAGGAACATGACATGGAGTCACAGGGATCTACACGCTTTGAGGGGGCGTCTCGTTCAGCGGCGCGGGACTACAAGCACCCTCGCCTCGATCAATGAGCAGTTTAGGGTCCAGTGGGGGGTCGGCAAGCAACATCGCTCCATTGGACGTAAGGTGGCAGTGATCCCACCAAGTTCTGGTACAATACTCTCCTACCAACTCGGAGGCCAGTAGTCTCGCGTTTATGGAGCCCATGTTTATCATTCTAGGGAGAATGACGCATGTTGGCAACCCGAGAAACTTCGCAGTATGACAAGGCGTTATTTGAAAATGGGCCGACTCTATCTTTGTTCCCCGTTTAGATCCATTATATCGGTTTCTTTGGAAGCTACTGCAACATGGTCTTCCGAACATTTGAATGAAACACTTTGGTTTTCTGAGCATTTATATTTAGTCAATTTATTTTTCTGTTGGGTCACAGATTATTGGGATTGTAATTCCTTTTTGTTACCGTTTAAACTGGACATTATGTTTTTTTTTAATAATACTCTTTCCTGTCGAGAAAAGATTGAATTTAATAATATGTAATTTCGACTTTTGAAATGAATCAAAGTCATAAATGAAAAAAATCAAGTAGTAGTTTGCTGCTTTTCAAAACCTTAAGTCATATTGACTGTGCTTTACATGACAGTAGTTTCATTATTTAAAAAAAAAATGATAAACTCATGTCGGGGAAAATGTGACTTGATTTGGTTGGTTGATATTTAAAATTTCATTTACCGATTATAGTTTTGATTAATTTGAGGTGATAAAAGTTAAGACCATGATCATCATGCATGAGGAGGATTTAGTGGGATTGGTCCCCTTCAAAATTACTATTTTACCCATAACCAAAAATCTATTTAAACTAACCTTTTTAGTCCTTTTAAACATATCAAAAATTACTTTCCTCTCCAACCTTTTATTTCTGTTCTCTTCTTGTTCTTAGTGGAAACAGGTAATCCGGTCCTCAAGTTAATTTCAATTTCGTCATCCAACACTACATCATAAGTTTATACGATTTGGATTATTTCGTTTACGATTAATTATGATTTATTGTTTACTTGATGTTTCATAAACTAACCACACTTTTAACGACTCAGATACATGCTCCATGCATCAACGTGGCCAAATGAATTAGTGAGAAACTTCATTGCTCAGTAATCCCCACCTCAATTCTCTAACTATTAATTTTTTTTACCTCAATACCCTAACTATTTTTAGTGGGACCTCAATACCCTAGAATTTGATTTTTTTTTTCACTTTAGTACCTACCGTCAACTTTTCATCCATTTTCATCCAAGACACTTAAAAGGTCCAAAATACTCCTCACTAACATTCAAATTTTCAAAAGCATGCCATTGGTTTTCAAAATTTCTTTAAAAAAATCAGTTTTTAATGTCACAAAAATGCATTCTAGGGTAGTGAGGTGCCACAAAAAATGCATTCCAGGGTATGAAAGTGAAAAAAATTACATTTGTAGGGTAGTGAGGTGCCACAAAAAAAGGTAGGGTATGAAAGTGAAAAAAAAATGCATTCTAGGGTATTGAGGTGCCACTAAAAATAGTTAGAATATTGAGGTGGAAAAAATTAATAGTTAGGGCATTGAGGTGAAAATTACCCTTTATTTTATAAATATCAGAGTATTTAACTCCACCCAGAATCAGGAATATATTGTCGGGGTTGAGTTCTATATTGAGCAGCTGCATAGGTCGTAAAAATATGCTCCATTACACTTGGAAATTTCATTACCACTTTGTTTCTTTCACCTCATTTTCAGTTTTTTTTTTCTTTCTTTTCAGTTAGATGTTAACTCTATAAGGAGTCTTGGAGATTGAAAATAATAGGCCGTAAATATTTACAGAAAAAATAGTACGTTGTTAGTATTTATAAAATTTTCATAATTTACCATGAGATTTTACAATTATCCCTGAATACTATTTGTCGTGTTCATTTTTAATATCATTCCGTATCAAAAATTGTATCTAAGTTTGAGTATGAACTCGGTATCAAGCAATTGATCATTTAAATAAAGAAGCTTTGATACTAGAAAACTTTAACATATAATTGAGAAGGAAAAATCAAATATAGAATTGTATTATCTTTCATTAAAATGAGTTTTATATTATACTATTGAGAAATTTATAATCAAAACTATCTGTAATGCTAGGATTTATCAAATTCAAGATCGAACTTGACCCTAACATTATTTCAGATCTAAAAACTGTATCTAAGTAGAGTATACAAATTTATATTTATAACCAAACTCTTGATGATATTTCTATTAATATGAGATTTGTTATTTAATTTCATAAGGAAAAAAAGTCTGTTGATTCATTCCACCTTGGACATTAAAATCTCTCTCTTCGTGTACCAGATCTTTCATCTTTTCACTACTCTGTATATTCATTATTAATTCAATTTAGCATTGGGATTTAATTTATGTTTTTGCAAAAAGAATCGACTTTTTATTGCTTTCTGTTTTATTTGTTTCCATAAATTAAGTACACTGTACCAGTCTCCTCTCCCACGTACGTATAAATAGCAAATCCCAATCACTCCGACATAACAACAAACCAAAGACAAAAACACTAACTACTTCTGTTTCCAACAAAACACAAGGAAGAGATCAATCATGGTTGCTGTAGCTGTGTCTCTCCCCAACGGCTCCTCCAACGGCACAATTCTTAACATCTCGTCCAATAACGACGTCGTTGTCAATCTTGATCAGTAAGCTCTCTATTTTCACCCACTTTTTATCGTTTCATTTCTGGATACAACTATTATCGAAGAATTATTTTATTTACAAAAAAACGTCACTCAATTATTTTTATCTACTAACTTGTGATTTTTAATGAAAATTAGACACGTGATAGTCATTTGATAATTTTTTTTTGAAAACGACAATTTTGTTGTTTACATTGTATAAGTGTTTTGCAATTTAGAATCATTATGTGTACTTTTTTGTATACTTTTGATTTACTCCATGTTCGCACGCCCACCTTTCGTTCATTGTTAAATCTTAACTAAGTAAACGTAAATTATCATGTAGTAACGTTGACCAACAATTATTGCATTTTCCGTCCGTAAGTCTAACGGTCGTTAAGTGAGTAACATGAAAACTTGATAATTCATGGTTGTGATTTGACAATAAATGAAAAGTGAAGTTATGATTTGAGAATGTTTCCATTTTAAGAAAGTTTTAGAGCACGTGACAAGCATGTGACTAGTATTTTACGACAGATGAAAATTAATAGGGTAAACTTCATCCCACTACCCTAAAAAAACTTAAATTCCAACCCACTACCCTAACGAAACTTAGTTTCACCTCACTACCCTAACGAAACTTTTAGTTGCACTTTCATACCCGCCGTCAACTTGACATCCATTTTTGGATGGAAAATGGTAAAAAGTCCAAAATACCCCTAACTAACACTCAAAATTTCAACAACATGCCATTGGTTTTCAAAAATTCTTTTTATTTATTTATTTTATATAAATCAGATTTTTATTTTTAAAAAATCAGTTTATTCTTTAAAAAATCAGATTTTATTTTTTAAAATTAATATTTTATTTTAAAAATCAGATTTTATTTTTGAAAAATCATTTTTTGATTTTTAAAATTCAGATTTTATTTTAGAAAAGTATTTAAAAATACTTTTTAATTCACTTATTGTTTTAAATTATTATTTTTTAAAACTTTTGAGTGATTTAATTTATATCTTATTAAATTTGTTTTTACTTTCTTTTTTTCTTTTCAATTTACTACCCCTTTCTTTTTCTCTGTTCTCCCAAAAATCTGACAGATCTCCAAGTAATACCCATTTCAGATTGCTCACAGAAACACTGATTTCATACCAACAAATTAAACCCCAAAGATTAAGGTTAGTTCATGAAACTAAAACAATTACTCAAATTAAAATCAATTTCACTAAACCAATTAACTTGCTGAAATTCACCAAACAGAACACCCAATTCAACCATTACTCCGTTCAAAATCAATTGCCCTAAATTCAACCATAAACACATAGATCTCATTTCTAGCAACAATTGGGAAAGCAAGCTACGAGAAGAAAGAGGAAGAGGGGTTTGGGTTCAGAGAGAGGGTCGAGGTCGAAGACGACCATCTTCGACCAGTCTTCACCCCCACCTCCACCACCGGCGTGAGCTCCCTTTTCCGGCGACCAGTCTCTTCTCCGTCATCGCGTCTCACAGATCTTGAATGAGGCATTTTCGCCAAAACTCATAAGGCCACGATGTGTTCTCGATTGTGTTCTCCTCTCCGTCTCGCTGTTGCCTTGCCGTGTTCTCAATCGTTGCGAGCAGGTCCGGCTGATGTGGTGAGAGAGATGAGGGAGAGAGGGGGTAGATACGAGGGAGATGTGTGGCGTTGAGATGAAAGAGGATGATAGTATTTAGGGTTTATAAATGTGACAAGGGTAATTTTTGAATTTTTATAAAAGTTAGGGTCATGTTCTTCGCACATGACTATTTTCCGTCCAAAAACTAACGGTAGGTACTAACGTGAAACTAAAAGTTTAGTTAGGGCAGTGAGATGCAATAAAGTTTGGTTAGGGTAGTGAGTTGGAATTTAAGTTTTTTTTAGGGTATTGGGATGAAGTTTACCCAAATTAATAAGATGAAACATGTTATTATCTGATACGTTATATATATATATATATATATATGGGTTATGATTGGATGTTTGATTTTAGTCCTACAAAATGACATATAGTTTTTTTTTTTAAATTATCTCTGTTAAAAGATAAATTTGCAAACAATGTAATTAGGAGTTGGGATTTGTGATGTGGTGCAGTGGAGATCCAACGGTGTTTGAGCCGTACTGGAGGAAGATGGGGGACAAGTGTAGGGTGGTGATCTCGGGGCACGAGCTGATGAGTTACTTCAGCAACAGAGGGAGCTTGTGCTGGTTCCTGGAGGCGGAGCTCGAGAGTTCCATCCGGCGATTGCACGGCGCGGTCGGGAACGCGGTGGCCGGCGACGACCGGTTCATCGTGGTCGGGACTGGGTCGACTCAGCTCACTCAGGCCGTGTTTTACGCCCTGTCTTCTCCCCTTGACGGCCCCGAGCCCGTCAGTGTCGTCTGTGCTGCTCCTTACTACTCGGTAACAGAAATTGCAATTAATGACTTAATTAACAATTAAGTTCCATAATCAATAGAATCTAATTGTTGTTATGTTTGTGTCGTAGTCGTATCCAAGTGAGTCTGATTACCTGCGGTCGGGGCTGTACAAATGGGCCGGAGATGCACGAACCTTCGCCAAGGACGGACCTTACATAGAAATGGTGACGTGTCCGAACAATCCAGATGGGACCATGAGAGAAGCTGTGGTGAATAAGAAAGGAGGGTTTGTGGTCCATGATTTGGCCTATTACTGGCCTCAGTACACACCCATTTCTGCTCCGGCCGATCACGACATCATGCTCTTCACATTCTCCAAATGCACCGGCCATGCTGGTTCTCGCATTGGGTGAGTCAGTTACAGTATAATGATGTATTCACTCATAAGTTCGAATTTTTATGTTGGATTGAACTTTAACATGGTATCAGAGTTGTTTCAGCCCATGACCCGATTGTCATCCCCGCCACTGGTCTCCGGTTCATATGCAGATGTCTAATCCTGCTATGTCTCACGTGTAGATGTCCAGTCCTACACGTGATGGGGTGCTGAAACATCAGTCTCACATTGAAAGTGTATAGACAAATTAAACACTTGATAAACATATTAGACCTCTACCTATTAGTTTCAATTTTTAGGTCGGATAGGGCTTTTAACCAGTAATAACAATTTGGTTATGTATTTTGAAAGGTGGGCTGTGGTGAAGGACAAGGCGGTTGCTGCAAGGATGGTGAAGTTTATGGAGTGCAACTCGATTGGAGTATCGAGAGAATCTCAGCTACGAGCGGCCAAGATCCTAGGAGTGGTCTCCGATGGCTGCAAGTACGTTTTCATTTTTTTCTTCTTAATTATAAGATATTTGATTAGTTTCAGTGATCTGATACTTATTATATATGCAAAATTCTGACAGGTATGGTCCTGAGAACTTGTTTGAGTTTGGGCGGAGCATCATGGTTTCGAGATGGGAGAGGTTGAGGGAGGTAGTGAAGGGGAGTGAGATGTTCAGTCTCCCTAAGTATACGAGCCAACGTTGTCTCTTCACCGGAGAGTTTGCAGAGTCACATGGTGCCTTTGCATGGTTGGAGAGCAAGGAAGAGAGGGACTTGGAGAGTTTGTTCAGGGAGCATAAGATACTGACGAGAGGAGGATCGAGGTTTGGGTGTGATAGCAAGTATGTGAGAGTCAGCTTGGTGTGTCAAGACACCGAGTTTGAGATCTTCATGGAGAGGCTATCGGCTATGTGCATGTTCAATGGGAAGCATATTAAATACTAGCTGCATTCTTCAAACCTTGGGATATTGGTATCAATGGGTTGTTTTCAATTTGTAATCACAAATGGGTGTTTGGAAATAATCAAATAAATCGTTATTTCTCCTTGTTTTATGGCCAAAACATATATAGTTTTATATCAACAAGAACGCATTGTCAAAAGAATCTCAAGTGGTAGTTTCAACATGGTTGTAAAAAACTGAGGCGTTAGTCAAACGGTGATAATCCCTAAACGATAGGCGGTGTCTAAGTGGATTTAATTTTTTTTAATTATTATTAAATATATATTACACAAATATAATCAATAATTTAAAATATATATTATATATATAGTATAAAAAATATCAAATATCATAATACAAAAAAAAACTAAACCTAATAATGCTCTCATTTTGATTTTATTCTTAATTTTAATAAAAATCTAAATTACAATGATGAACAACCAAAGAGTCACGTCTCGTATTCTTTTTATCAAGGAATTCAAAACTATTACAAACAAATTGTGTCTCTCACATTTTCATCTCTGTTTTTTTTAAGTCCCAGGTTTCGAACTAATCGGACGGGTCGATGAATCGGATGGTTTTCAGATTTTATGGCCTAGGTGAGACGACAAGTCGAGCGTTTTTACAGGTTTTAAGGCCTAGGCGGGGACTTTTACAACAATACTTTCAAGCATGGAGGGCTGACTTGGTTCTGAAAGAGCTGATCACAATCTGCTAGACTTGCTTCTTATTCATTTATCACTCCGAACAAAAATAGTTTCAGATTTTATAGCCCAAAAGACGAAAATGCTGGGCAATTTCATTTGAATTGGGGGGAAATGAGTAGCCGATAACAATTAACTCTTGCTGAACTGTTAGGAAAACAATTACAACGAACAGATACAATCACAAGGCTAGAATTGTAAGATGCAACCACAGTAAATCACATCCAAAACTTGTACATTATCTCTGTAGATAGGACAAATAAACAAGTGGGCGTGGCTTTCTTCATATAAGCCTCAATTCGTACTCCCCAGCCATTGTTATGTATCTCACCCATGGTAGAGCCTGGTACCCACTTTTCTCAATGACCTTCAGGTACCGAACCTATAAACACCATCACTTACATATAAGCTAAGCTGTCTCAATAAACCTCAATATTGCATTGCTAACAGTTGTTTATAGGTGATGCTAGGTCCATTTCTAGATGATCTTCAGGTTAACAACTCAAGAACCAGTGGTTAAGAGTTCACTCCAACATAGAGGAGGACCAGAGTTCAAACTCCGGTATAAGCAAAAATCTTATTGTTTAAGAATCACGTGTATAGTGCCCGCTTAACATGGTAGTCAGTCCTGGTCAATGAATATCCTAGCACTATACAATGTTTATGTGTATTCTTCCAACAAGATGCATAGGAGCCCAGTGCCCCAGTGATAATGAGAAAAATCAGTTTTCAACTGATCAAATTAATTGTCTTTGTTTCACATTGTGTGTGTTCGTGTGTGAGAGAGAGAGAGCAGTTCACGGAGATAGAAATAAGAACTACATGCTAAAACTCTAAAAGAATACTGATAGCCAGATGGCAAACCTGTATTCCTGAAACAGTGAAGTAAGGTATCTCGAACTTCACACGAATAGGAGCCTTTCTCTCAGGAGTCGCTCCCTCTTCAGCTGTTATACTAGGAAGACTAAACTCCGCCCTCAACATGTACTCCTATAAAAGTTGCATAATGATAATAAAAAATAATAGTCATCATAACTGCACAAACAAATATATTTACAGCAAATGAACGATCAAACAGTAATGGACACAGAATTTGTACCTTACCACCTGGAAATGATTTGATTTTCCAGAGCAATGAATCGCTCTCAGGGGCATATGCTGCAGATCCCATTGATGTTCGAACATTAGGATTAGTGGCATCAACTGGCACAGGCAAGTCAATCTCAACATTTGTAGCAGTGCTGTACAATTAAAGTTTCATGAGCATGCATAGGGACATGAACCCATTAGCTACACAGTAACACCAGTCAGCCTAGAATTTTGAGCAATGGAAGTGATTTAGTAAAGTAAATTTTATACCTACGCTCCTTGAACTGGCTTCTAGCTTTTACCATGATCTCGATGCGACTTCTTGAATGCATTTCAACTTGAGCTTCCACCCAAATTAGAGGCTTTACCTATAGGCCGACAAAGGTGATGCGTTCAATAAGTAGCAAAGATATAAATATGAATAAGCCTGTTCATGGTTTAAGCAACATGAACCTGTGTGTTAAGTCTATATGTCATGAGATCAAAAGATCCGTCAGGAGGTACGAAAGATATAGTGCGGTCATTCTCAAACCGGGCCAAGCGCACACACCTAAACCAAAAGTGGGCACTAAGATTAAGAATTTGAACTAGAAATTATCAGAGCATGTTACAATGCTTTCACCAAATATTTACACACACATACACATATATATATATATATAATATTAAATAGAGAAAACACAATTACATACTGATGAAACTTGATGTCATCCAAATCGATAGCCTTTCCCTTTGTCGCTCGACCTTGTGCCTCCAACAGTACTCTATCATTCAGGCCAAGTTTGCACTCAGGCATGCCACTGCAACACATCAACCAATGAATAATTAGACTTTCAAATAGTGTTGAGGCCAAGTTTACACTCAGGCCACGTCACTGCAACCCATCTACCAATGTATAATTACAGACTTCCAAAAAGTGTTCAGAACAAGGTTTCAGATAAAGAAATAAAAGGAAATAAATACACTTCTCAGTTCTCTGCATGTTGTGTAGCATAAATTGAAGTAACAATAACTGGCACAACAATATGTCAAATGTATTGAACACCCAAGAAAGAAAACCATGTACTTCCAGTGTCCATACATGTGCACATACATTACTAACAGCAGTGCATAGAATCTAAGTGTGTAGAGAAAGGGAGATATTCGAACTTAAGCAACATTGTTTTCCACTTTTCCTAGATTTTATATGTTTTCTCATAGAATTTAAATCATTTGCTCGAAGAAACTAGTCTCAAGGCAGTTTTAGAATGTAGACTGAAAGATCCACAAGCTCACAAGTGAATAAGGATTTCAGCATTCTGGCATGTGTGAATGAGAAGAAAAAAAAAAGACTAAATTTCAGCCAGCACCTAGTAGTTTTTAAAGTAAACAGTGGCCTAGAGCAATTACCTATTAATTCAATCTAAAGTTCATCTTCACAAGGGTACAACAGTCCTCATTACTTTTCTGATATGTATTTCAAACAAAAGAGATATCCCCCAAAGCACCCTAGAGCAATTACCAAAGAGGAATCTGACAAGCACTAGAGATTTAAAATAAAATCCAGGCTTTAGAATATGGACCAATTAAATGAAAAATTAGCAATATCTTTGGTAGTCTAGCTAGAATTCTAAAATTTCAGGGTTAGAGCTACGGCATCAAGTCGATGCATCTGAATTTCGTAGAACTATATGCGAAACCACATAAGTTATGATCCAAAGGAACAACTACCAATTAACGGAACCGAATAAATTCATTCTAGGGTGGTCAGCATACCTCAAATATGTCCTCATTTTCAACGCCCCTACAATATCTGACCTAATTATCTGACCGTTGCTGTTCACAAGGATATTAACACTCTCCACAACATCCAAGAATACCTGTACATAAAAAAGACAAGCCATTACCACCAAGTAACTTCAAATGTCAACAAAAAACTGTAAAACACAAAGCAGATAAAAATGACAAACTTCAT
Organism: Erodium maritimum; assembly: GCA_963921825.1. Taxonomy (NCBI): domain Eukaryota; kingdom Viridiplantae; phylum Streptophyta; class Magnoliopsida; order Geraniales; family Geraniaceae; genus Erodium; species Erodium maritimum. Next base: position 147,831,206 of record OY997588.1, read on the forward strand.
TCTTCTTGTAACGTATCCCTTCACTGCGCCAAGACACTGCATTTGTTACAGCCATAGGAGGCCTCTGTGTAACTTCCATTCTATAGGCATCAGTCTTGATAAATTCACTAAGAATATTCGCCTCCGTATACTGAGGGTAACCAAAGTCCATCATCTCATCAAGTAATTCATACTGCAAGCCAAGTAATTCATCCGAATTTAATGTGACAGCTTATTGATACCACGTTTAGTTCAAAGCAGACCCAACTCCGGACCAGTCATCTGTTAATTGAAAAGTTCAAAACGTGTGCTTACCACTACAACAAAGTTATCTCTAAGTGATTCCTCTTCTAACTCTTCGAAATAATGCTTAAACACCTGACGTCAAGTAAACAACCACAATGTAAAATCATTCGATCTGCTCTTCAGTTCACATTTTACCAAACTGGCATAGATTGAGGATTTGCACTATAATTACCAACAGATCTTACATCAACAATACGGTGTAGAAAGAAAAGAAGACTGGCTGCATTACAGTTCTGCCTGGACGCCGTCATCAAGTAAACATTGCTGTGCTGTATGAACATGTAGCTGACTCCATTGTCACACACCACCGGATCTTGGGACTGTGGATCACCCTGTACGCAAAAAAACACACACACACAAAAACAAGGCTTTAGGAGGAAAAATTTGTAAACAGAAAGCTATTCCATATTGCCCATTCATCACAGACAAATCGTTCTATACAACATTGAAGAACAGCATTCACTAGGACACTAGAATCAGTTTCACATACAACTTCCACCGGAATTTTCCTCAATTCTGTCAGGAATCAATCACAAAACTACCAAATCGAAATAGATACGGCGAAAGAAGAGGAGCCTGACATCTTTCTCGATGAGCTTGGAGAAAAAGCGCTCGGCTTGAACGGAGGAGACATCACCGCGGTAGTCGCGCCAGACGAGAACGCGGCCCTTGATGTCGAGGAGGAACAGCGCCGAGACTGCCCCTGCCATTTCTATTCTCCTCCTCTAGGGATCAGATCGAACCAGGTGAGATCTGAAGGTGGGAGAGGCTGATCTGAATCTGGTTTAGCAATTACTGGGCTCACTGCGCCGATCACCTGATACGACGGCCATCGTTTATGACTACCGGTAGCCGATACGAAGAACGTTTTTGTCCTTCTACCTGTGTCCTAGTTTGAGAAATGGTTATGAATCTGGGGGAGATACAGAAGAACGGAAGTGAAGCTCGATTTTGCTTCATGTAACTGTAGCTCTCAAACGAACAGGTAATGGGCGAGTCGTTCATACGCTGTCGTTTCAATTAAACATGTTTAATGGAACAAGGATGTCAAGTGACCGTGTGGTTTACTTCTTTTTTTGTCGTACTGGTAAGTGGAATTTCAAAAATATTATAAATTGGTACACATTTTTTCTACATTAGAAACTAAATCTGAATCTACACTAAAACAGAAAAACGAACTATTTCTTTATTTTGTTCGCGACGATCAAGCAACGTCGGTCCCGGATCATGACGAGTAGGTTCTGGATTTCAACTCTACTGATTGTATTGCTCAAACACCTTTTTTCGAGCGGCTCGTGCGGGTATTCAGTTGGTAAAAATTGACCATAACTAAATCTCGACAAATCGAGGCCATAAGTTATGGAGGTCGATATCGCAATAGCCGTGGAGGCTCGCTGTAGTCTCTTAGACTCGATATGAAGTCTCTTAGACTCGGTGTTTGGAACAGGGAGGAGCGGGAAGCCCATTGACGGTAGATTTCGGTAACGTTGCGAGGAGAGTTACGGACGGAAGAGAAGCACAGCTGGCGACAGCACATGACTGCCGGAGCAGAATCGTGGAAGGCGGGGCGGAGCACGTTTGGTGGAGCCATAACGATGGAGCTGATGTGCTCGGACAGAGAATAAAGACGGTTGTTGATAGAGAGGCTCGAGAGAAAGAAAATGAGGGGGGGAGAACTTCACTGGCAACCTCCATGGTCAGAGCCATGAAGGCCGCCGACGGCTACTAGGTTTTGGGGAGAGACGCACTGCAGGAGAGATTTTTGTCCAACCAGGATTATCAAGAACTCACACTTAATTTAATTTAGTCATGGAAAAATAATTAGAAATTAATTGACACTCCAGAGTAGGGCTGGGCAAATATCCGGCCATCACCAAAAACCGACCGTCACCGGCCGTCCCCATCACCGGAATCACCCGAACCGGTGTTACCGGCGACGGTTACGGTTAAAAAAAATACCAACCCGACATCGTTTTGGGTGGGTACGGTTTTTTATTTTCCAAACCGATAAAAAACCGGCCGGCTTTAGGTGTGTATATAAAAATATTCATGTTTTTTTTTACTAATTTGATGGTTATAGTATTACAAGAGGTTTAAATTAAATGTTGACACTAGTATTAGATTAACAGTGTAACAGATGTAAAATGTAGGAGATTAGTTTACTTTTAATCATAAATTTGCCTATAAACAATCATGTAGTAAGTTGGTTGTTCAAGTTAAAATAAATTAAATGTTGACATTAGCACTAATGAATTTATTTAATTTTAAAGTTCAAAGTTTATTTGATTACAGTGAACTTGAATTTAAATCATTGTACGTGAATAAACATACATTTTAATTATTTATTTATTGTTTGTGGCATGTATTTAACTTGAACGTTTTTATTTTAGAGACCATCAAAGACTTTTAAAAATGTTTTTCTTGATGTAATAGTTTAATAGCAAATTACTAGTAATAACTAGCTGTGTTTTTGTTGTAAATTTGTTTTATTGTTCTAGTTGTTTAAGAAATTGATGTTTTTTTTTTCTATTTTGGTTTTTAAGTGAAGGTCCAAAAAAAAGCTCAATGGGTCGATTAAAAACCGTAACCGGCCGGCCCCATGACGGTTGGTTTTTAGGTTTCCCGTTGAAATCCGGTGCGGTGACAGTAACCGGTCCTCCCGGTTTGAGTTACGGATAATGAAAATACTAACGGACCCGGCCGATGCCCACCCCTACTCCAGAGTGTCTACACTGTATTGTTATTCCTCCCACGCAGGCTAGTGGAAGAGAATCCATTGACTTGACAACAAGAAATTAGGTCATGAGTCATGACAGCAGTATAATGTTAATGAAAAGTCTCAAGTGTCATGTATTTGCCGAAAACCTTGCATCACTATTCAAATAAAGTTTGACAATGAAATATAAACCGAAAGAACAGATGTAGACGTGTGATGTGTTTACTTACAGTAAAACAAACTGAGCTGAAGCATAAATTTCTAAGCCTGGGTTTCTGATTTTGTAACTTCTCTATACTCAAAACATACCACGTTAGGTCTACCGACTCTACTAGCTCTTCTTTGTTGCACCGTTTTGAGTTTCTGTTATATCTGGAGTGTGGCTGCTATGGCACCAGCAAGACTCAGAACTTCAAATGGTTGTTTGTTCATCACCGCGTTCACCGTTGATGGGCACGAATCTGTTATCCAGAAGTAGGCCAGCCCACTTCCTGGGTTTCCTGTATGAAACACAAATAACAATGTTATGGATGTAGGTTAGGTTTCACTTTATTACTGGAAAAAATATACATATGCAACATCAATAAATTTGGAGTTTGGAGCAATCAGAATCATTACATTACTCATAACCTCATTATGATTCTAGCACCTCACTATCCCAATGAGCCAACGCCTCCTTGTAAGATTCAGTCAAGCTCTCTAAGGCACAAAGCATCTAATAATGCTTATAATGTGAGAGTATACAATATGTTGTCTTGTATGGACAAAGTTGGGTCCAATTGAGACCTAATTATGTAAAGTAAACATGTTCACATACACAGACAAAATATGAATCCATATTCCATACATAACATTATCCATCAATTATCTTCACGGAGAATAGGTCCAAGAATAAGTATGAATGCAAATGGGCAAAAATTTAAAGGAGAGTGTTTTTAAGATCACCAATTCAGTATCAGAGGGCAAAACTCATTATTATGTTCGGCTTTAACACACCTATTCTTTATATATAACAATTCAGCTTCAACATGAATGAAACGAAACAGCAATAGCAGACTAAATGTAAACAAGAAATGCATGAAATACCTCCTCTATCGTGTTTAAAGCGTTCCCATGTCTTATTTGGAAAAATCCCATGTGTAACGTAGGCACTGATTTTTGAAGCTCCATGGGCAGCCAACACTTTCTGAAGACATGGAGATGATAGGGTAAATGCCATTTCAGATTGAGTAACACATAATATAAGAAACTGGCAATTGCCGTCCATCCGTTATCTATTAGTAAAAACTAAAAACCCACATGATTCTAAATTACACATAACACTGAGACTTGAGCCTAAAGATAAACACATGACAAGATGCCATATCTGCACAAAAAAAGTACAGAGGGCATGCAGCTATCGGCATTCTTCAGAGGTATTCCATACACTATACTAGGCAATCACTTAACATCAAAGGTTATATACCCACCATTCCTATGGCTCTTTACAAGTAGATAATACATGATTGATCTAATCGCTTTTAATTGATTGCACTGGTTGGGTGTTTAACTGAACTTGAAAATGAAAGTCATGGTTGCAGAAATTATGTATGGATTGGCGATACGAGGCTCTCTACTGGTACTCACCCCTTTGACCTTCTTGTTCTTACAACACACGAATTTGAATATTTGTCAGCTTGATAAAAGAAAAGTAAGAAAACTCAATAATCCCACAGTCCAGCATCCTCAAATATATCAATGTCATTAGAAGCCACACATTCAACCTTCAGAATATATATGTCCTTAAGATGAAGATAAGAGTCTAGAATAGAATGTTATATAAGCTTAGTATAGTAGCAGAAGAATTCACATACCTGGCATTCAATTAGAGTGCCACCTGATTGAACCAAGTCATCAACAATGACAACATGCCGCCCTTTTGGGTCTCCCTCCTTAATACGCACAATTCGTTGGTCGCCTTCCCGAACTTTAGCACAGACAATCTACATATAAATGGTATGAAAATACAGCATGATCAAGTACTCAAATGTACTATACAACCATAAAACATCAATGAATTTTGAGTCAAATAGTTTGTTCTTGTAGTGTGTTATCCTTTATGGTTTGACCTTCAATATGTAACACACTTATAGAGTAATGTTACAAACAAACACCAGGAAGTTTCTTTTAAGAATATATTTATCTCAGTAGCCAGAGGAACAACGTGATTATATCCATGAGTCATATGATTTATGTGGTGAAATTTACTTCTTTCAGTGGATGACAACACTACATCTAGAAAATTCCCTAGTTGTTATACAAAGATGAAATGATACCGTTGGGAAATGCTGGAGTAATTTATGAAATCGTTTCCAAGCACCATCATCAGGAAAAGCAACGGCTATCTGAAAATGAAGAAGATCAATACATAGGAGAAAAAAACACTTCAAAGTATTATTAGAACCAACCTGCAATTCTCATGTCCCCGTGGAATCAAAGTGAGCACTTACCAAAGAAAATGGGATCCAGATTAAAACCAAAACTATAAACATGAAGACTGGATAAATCTTACATTGTCAGAATCTGGAAGTTGTTGGAGCCTACTTTTAAGCAAAGGTATCCCACTCTCAAAGCAAGGCAAAATATGATCACCAAAGTAGAACCGCTCCTAAAATGCAATAAAACAAAAGAAACATGTTCATCACAGTCAACAAAGAAGATGCACTTATATCAATATCAATCCACATCAAATACAATACCTGCAAGGCATGGATATCAAAAATCACAAGACTAGTAGGCCCTCCCCTTGAAATTGGTATGTTGGACAAGATCCTTGCCAGGGTGAATGCAGTGGCAACATCTCCTTCATCCTCCATACGCTCCGAAGTGCCAGTAGGGAAAAATGGAAGGACCAGAGTGAAGGAGGAGACAAACAATTTGGGAAGCGCATAAATAACAGAAAGTTGCTCAAAAATCACTGCCGGAGAAGAAAACGAGGCCAAAAAGGCTACATGCTGTCCCCGAATTCCTTGAGCATTAGGTATGAACAAATTGGGAAATCCATCTTCAAATGTTCTAAACAAACACAATTACAGAGTTGAGATGCGAACTCCGCGTAAAACAATCTGAATTCGAGAAAAAAAATGAGACACAGAAATGGTCAATTTTCCATACCTCCAGGTGATGCTGCGAAGCTCAATAGCATCGGACTCGGCGGCGACTCTCTCTGCAAGAGCTTTGGTCTCGGCGCAGTAGAACAGGCAGACCTTCTTCGAATTCTTAGAGACCGAGCGTAATGAAGCACTAGTGGCAGCCATCGACAGCGAGGAGGAGGAAGAAGAAGAAGAGTTGTTATGGATAACGTGTATGGGATCAGTACCAGAAACGCATCGCCAATTCGAGGGGTTCTCGAAGCTCTTGACCTCGCACCTGAAATGGCTGCCTCTGCGCGTGGCTGATCTGGACTGCGGCGACGGAAATGGGAGCAGAGAAGGCGGCCACGAAGGCTTTATAGGAGGGTTGTTGGTGGTGATGATGATGGAGTGAGGGAGGCAGCTAGGGTTTTTGCATGGAGACGAAAATGGCGGAGTGATCGCCATGTGGCGTTTACAGAGTTCTCGCTCGCGCTGGAAATTTCTGCACCCGCACTCGAGTGCCGTTCCGAATTGGGCTCTGCGACTCCACGGATCGTGCTACTGGTACTCCTCCGAGCAGATGACGGTTATTGTTTTCCCAAACTACCCCTACGCTACAACGGTGCCGTTTATAGATAACATGTTTTAAACGACTCTCACAAAAGAAGAGGTTTGTCTTGCGACTTGCGAGGAAGTTTTCAGTGCTTGGGCTCTGCTGACGACCACTAATCTGGCCCAGAAAGCCCAACACGACTTCTACATTTTTGGGAATTGGCCTAACCGCTCCAAACCCAACCAATTATTTTAACTGTGTATTACCCCACTAGTTAGAACACATGCAGCCCAACGCATTATGTAACGCATCATGATTTATGAATCGTGAGTCGTACCGTTGAAAAAGAAAAAAACGTGTGACTCACGACTCGCGACTAGTTAAAACGTGAGTCACAATTCACGATTTGTAACTCATAATTGTAATCCGATGATTCGCGAGTCACAGCCAACCAACCAAAACACGCCACACGGTCTTTAAAAAATCCGATTTGATTTACACTTCGAATCGAAAAAACGAACAAAGACCCAACAAGCCTGCAAATCATGATCCTTACATTGTGGTTCACAGTTCAATTTAGGGCATCACACCACAATTAATCACAATCACCATATAATCCTCGCATGATCTCTATGTGTGATCCGACCTACTTAACTAAAAGATTCGATTCAAGTTTATATGAGCATGACCCGAATCATATTGGAATCCAAACCTCTGCCTAATCATAATATAATTGAATAGTTTAAGGTTTAATTTAAAAATCCCAAATTGCATATCAAAAAAATAATAACCCCAAATTGAAATTGAGGCTTCAGCCTCATACTCATGTATACATTTAATTAAAAATATATAATTAGTATTATCTTTTTAAATATATTTTTTTAGTTGAATTCGAGAATTTTTTTACACAACCGGTCGAGACTCGAGAAGAGAATAAGAGCACCTCCAACGGTCGTGTCTACGCGTCGTTGCTGGCGTAGACACAACTCGTTGTGTCTGCAGGGTCGTGGCTGCGCGTCGTTGCTGGTTCTGGCAACGACGCTGCTGGTCGTGTCTGGCGCCAACGGCTAGTCGGCTGGCCAGTCACGACCCGCCACGTGGCGACGTCGACCCCCCCCAAAGCCCAACAGTTTTCTATAAATTCAGATCTGCCCCAATTGAAATTTCACTTCTCCTCTCTTCTTTCGAGCTTCTATTCATCTATTCTCTCCAAGTCCTATAGTGTTTCATATTTTTTTTTTCCGATGGCTAGTCTTCCGACGCTAGACGAGATGAAGCAAATGACGGAAAAACAAATAGACGCCGCGGTGGATAGGTATTTGGAGGCAACACACCAAGCATTGGAGGATCAACTGATGGCAGCCGTACATCCAATGAGTGATGATGATGATGATGAGGCCGAGAGCTCATTGTCGGCGCCGAGACCCAAGCGGAGAGTGATTGAGCGCAACCGCGAAGATGCACACGAAGGGCTGATCCGTGACTACTTCGCGCCTCAACCGGTGTACAGCGAGCAACAATTTCGGCGACGGTTCCGGATGTCGAGGGACATGTTCATCCGGATCATGAATCGTTTGAGTGGCCGGTACGCCTACTTCCGTAACGGAAAGGACGCTACGGGGAGGGCCTCTTTCACTCCACACCAGAAGTGCACGGTAGCACTTCGTCAGCTCTCTTATGGAAGTCCAGCCGATGCTTGCGACGAGTATTTGCGAATGGCGGAGACCACTGCGCTGGACTGCCTGAAGAAGTTTTGCATTGGCGTCATCAAGGTGTACGGGCGGACCTATCTACGACGCCCGACCGTGGACGATACAAAACGGTTGTTGCGAATCAACGAAGACCGCGGCTTTCCGGGGATGTTAGGGAGCCTGGACTGCATGCATTGGGATTGGAAGAACTGTCATGTGGCATGGGTTGCACAGTTCGCAAGTAGGGACCACGGGAACATCCCCACAATCATGCTCGAAGCCGTAGCATCCCAAGACCTTTGGATCTGGCACGCTTTCTTCGGGACACCGGGCTCCAACAACGACATCAACGTACTCAATAGGTCTACACTATTCTCCCAAGTAGTAAAAGGCTTCGCCCCAGATGTGAAGTTCAAGATCAGCGGTAGAGAGTACGAAACCCCGTACTACTTGACAGATGGAATCTATCCTGCTTGGGCAACATTTGTGAAGTTCATACCTGCTCCACAAACGCCGAAACAACGATGATTTGCTAGATACCAAGAGGCGTGTAGGAAGGACATCGAACGGGCGTTTGGAGTTCTACAGGCCCGGTTTCACATCGTTATTCGCCCGGGTCGAATGTGGGATAGGGGCTCACTCGCAATTATCATGACTGCTTGTGTGATCCTACACAACATGATCGTAGAGGATGATCGTAGGCCGTGGCCCACTGATCCGCTTGCAGATCTTGTTGTCCCGGACCACACCGTACGTAGAGGACCACCCCCAGCGGTGACCAACGAAAGTATCTTGGGCCATAGAGCAAGGATTCGGGATCGGAATGTGCATCACCAACTCCACGATGATCTCATCGAACACATTTGGGCAAAATTTGGAGATGGTGGCCACAATTAAATATTAATCAGCAACGTTAATGTAATTTCTATTTTGTTTGTAATAAAATAATAGTTATACAATTCGTATTTGGGTTTAATTAAAAGTGTCAGAAATATTTGGGTGCTTTTTTTAATTTCCTGAAAATGTGTAGACACTGCTCCAGACACTGCGTAGACACTACCATTGGAAGAGCAGTGTTTGAAAGCAGTGTCTGGAGGCCAAATACAGTGGTTAGACAATACGCGCGCATAGACACTGTGCAGTGTCTAACCATTGGAGATGCTCTAAGGCAGTCTCATATTATTTTTGGTAGGAAAAGAAATGATCTCCTTCACATAAATGGTTGTGCTTTGTATTTTTGCGTGAGAGGGACAGAAACAATTGAAGATGACAAATCAACCACAATCCACACACGGCGCAGCCGAAGAGCCAGAAGAGAGTGAGAGTAACAGAAGTGCCAAGGATCAGAGGCGAGGACTGAGGACCAACAAAGCCCTCTCAGCTATGGCATTATCTTACTAATCAGTTTCAAGCTACACCACACCTCTTCTCTCCATTCTATCTCTAGCTTTTTTTCTGGATTTATCAGAAACCCAATATAATCCATCTGCTATATTTTTCAGTGGCTCTGGTGTGTTGCCATTGTGTGCGCCTAGTGCCACATAATATATCGACACCATATCGTCTTTCGAAACGGGCCTCAACATAAAGGCTCCGTTTTTATTCGTGTTACCACTTTCACTTGTGTCACTCTGCTCCGTGCCAGAGAGATCCAGGTTCACAGTCACAAGTTTGGTGAGCTCTCATTAATGGTATGGGTATCTATTGATTCACCATTTCACACACTAAGAGTTTCTGGGACCGTTGATTTTCGACCTTTTAGGAACTGGGTTTGGTAGAGTTGTGTGATTATCTGGTTCTGGTAAGAATTGGGTTTGGTGGAGTTGTGTGAATATCTGATTGTGGTAAGAATTGGATTTAGTGTGATTTGTATTCAGTTGGTTTCATGGCTTATTTTGTTCCATACTTCTTTGGAGTTTTTTTGGGTTTTCTTTGCTGATAACTAGGCATGTTTCATAGTGAAATCCAAGGTTAATTTTCGATTTTCTACCTCTAACTTCTAATGATTTTTTTTTGTCTGTGGGTATGCATTGATAGGTTGCTGTTTTATTGCTTATGTATAAGTTTTTGGTTCTTTTTTTCATAAACAGTGTTAATCATCTAGTTTATAGCAGGATTTCTGTTGTTCATAAATGAATTAGCTAATCATATTATTTAAACTATTAAGCCTAACAATTAAGATAATGCTTGAAGCTTGCGAGCTTGTTTCCGTGGGTTAATTACCATTCTCTTGATTCTCTCTTAAATTTTCTCAGTGAGGAACTGCGCTTGCTGCTGCCCTTTTACCTAGTTTCTTGTACCGGGTGAACCGAGTAGAAGAAACCTACTTATTCATCATGGGAGGGTTAGACTATGATACGCTGAATGAGAACGTGAAGAACGTTCAGTATGCTGTGAGAGGTGAGTTGTATCTGCGAGCAGCTGAGCTTCAGAAGGAAGGGAAAAAGGTATGCAGATGTCATGCCTTATTAAACTTTTTGTTCTTCAACTTGCTGTTAATGATGAATATGTTTGTATACATTCTGTCAGTTTAATAGAGGCAGTGTAGTTGTTGTATAACAAAAAGTAACGTCCTGATCTTCTTATAGTTTACGTGCACCCACTTGATATTTTGTATGATCTTGTCTATATTGATTATTAATTCTTTGCAGTCATCTAAACTTGTCACTGCTTGGAATTTTCATCTGCAGATCATTTTTACAAATGTTGGAAATCCCCATGCTCTAGGACAGAAGCCACTAACTTTCCCTCGTCAGGTTAGTCTGAATTGCAATGCTTCTGATTTAGGATATAATCTTTGTAGGATTTATTTCTTGCCAAAATTGAGTTTTGTTCCTTGATCACATAGTTTCACACTAAGTGCTTTATTGCAGGTGGTAGCTCTGTGCCAGGCTCCGTTTCTGCTGGATGATCCTAATGTAGGGCTGATGTTTCCAGCTGATGCAATTGCAAGAGCAAAACATTATCTTTCATTGGCTCCAGGCGGTCTAGGTATTCTATTTCACTTGCTTCTGCATGCTATCTTATCATGAGAGAAGGATTTAATTATCTGAAATAACACTGTACTGCGGCTCTGAAGATTATACTCATATGGTGTTGATAATTGCAAAAATTCCTGACAAATGATCAATCCAAGGCTATAGGGACTATTTTGTACAAGTGACTGAAGATTTCTCTAGTTGACTTTTGCTTGTTGATCTATCATCAAAGAACTTAACTATTCTTCATCGTTTAGGTGCATACAGTGACTCCAGAGGTATTCCTGGAATAAGGAAGGAAGTTGCAGAGTTCATTGAGAGGCGTGATGGTTATCCAAGGTGAAGTACTAGATATATCAAGCTTTATTTCACACACACTAGTGTTGTTAACTCAAGTCCTAAAGTACGAACCTGACTTGGTTTATGTATGCTTCTTGTTCCAATGACAGTGACCCAGAACTCATATTTCTCACTGATGGTGCTAGCAAAGGTGTCATGCAGACCCTAAACATTATCATCCGCGGTCCTGGTGATGGGGTAATGCATCTTCCAAAAATGACTACAGATTGATTCTCCATTGATAGAACTAGATCAGGGTTATATGCAAGCCAATACCAAATCCAATCGTGTTGTTTATTAGTTGACCTGTGTTGACAGATCCTGGTTCCAGTGCCACAATATCCACTATATTCAGCTGCAATATCTCTATTTGGTGGATCTCTGGTTCCATACTTCTTGGAAGAGACAGCAAATTGGGGCCTTGATGTCAATGATCTACACCAGTCAGTTGCACAGGCTCGCTCTAAAGGAATAACTGTTAGTATGCTTTTCCCTTGCTTGCCTATTAAGAATCTGAAGATGTGATAAGAAAGTGAGATGAGACTCGAAGGTCGGATGATACCATGATATGTTAACACGAATAAATTAATTAGGAGTTGCCTGGGATGTAAATGAGCCTCGAGTTATTAATATTACTATATTTAAGTTCTTGAATATGATTTTATCTCATTACAATCTGATTTTTGAGTACCACTTAGCGATGTCTTATATTCGTAATGTGCTCAGGTAAGGGCAATGGTGATTATAAACCCGGGGAACCCCACTGGTCAGTGTCTTAGTGAAGCTAATCTGAGAGAGATATTGACCTATTGTCATCAAGAAGGCTTGGTATTGCTAGGAGATGAGGTTTATCAGCAAAACATATACCAAGATGAACGGCCTTTTATCAGTGCCAAAAAAGTACATATCCTACACTCTGTTCCTTAATTTCCATATATATTTCAACCCAAACTAAGACATTCTTATCTAAATGTCTTGAAGGTTTTGATGGGCATGGGTGGCCGCATAAGCAAGGAGGTCCAGCTTGTCTCTTTCCACACTGTGTCCAAAGGATATTGGGGTGAATGTGGGCAGCGAGGTGGATACTTTGAGATGACAAATATTCCTCCAAAGGTTTGCTTTCTTAAATTATTTTTTCAAGTATCAATCGGTATGTGAAATTGAGTATGAATCTTTAGAAACGTAAATTTTGATATAAAACAATAATTTTTTTTGAAACGATATAAAACAATAATTAAGATCCTTTGGTTGAAAATGTAAACAAGGGATGATGGACTGTCTACTTTAAACTATTGCAGATTGTTATTGTTATCTTTATTTTGTAGCAAGTTGATACATTTTACTTTTTATAGTTGCATCGTTAGTTAAATATGTTAAACTTAGCGGAAGAAAGAAGTACAGGGTAATAACCTGCTACCCTTCTTCCTCAAGACCTCATTATTCTGTGCTTTTTTTTACTTCAAAAAATGACTAAATGAACCTTCTTCCTCAAGACCCTCAAGATTTTTGTGGGGGTAGCATAGTCTTTCTTATCGGACTTTAACTCCGTTGTAGACAGTGCAACTAAAAGAAAGTACATGGTAACAACCTGCTACAAATCAAGCTAACAATAACAACACACAAACAACTTAAAGTACATGGTGTATTTCTGTCATCATCCCTTTAAACCGCACTGAAACTCACAAGCTCATTGTTACAGTTGTTTTTGTGATTTGGTGGTGCAGACGGTAGATGAGATCTACAAGGTTGCATCAATAGCACTCAGTCCAAATGTACCTGCACAAGTGTTTGTAAGTTGAAGCTTAATCTACCGAGTTTGTGGTATTAAATGGGATTCTGAGTGTAATTTATATGTTCAGAGATATTAATGCAAATAAAATCTCTCCTCAATATAGATGGGGCTGATGGTGAACCCGCCAAAACCAGGAGATATTTCATATGACCAGTTTCTCAGAGAAAGGTTTGTATATGCCCAATTTTTTTTATCTGATTAACTTTTCATCATTTCATGTTACTTTTTACCTGAATGATCCAATAAACAGCAAAGGAATCCTCGAGTCACTAAGGAGAAGAGCACAGATCATGACAGACGGATTCAACAGCTGCAGAAACGTGGTTTGCAATTTCACAGAAGGTTAAACCTTTGATCTTATCCTAAACTTTTGCTTTCTTTTCATGAGATTTATCTGAACATTTGATGATGACCAAGAAAAATGTTTTGTAGGTGCCATGTATTCATTCCCTCAAATACGGCTTCCACCAAAGGCAATAGAAGCTGCTAAAAGCGCCGGGAAAGTTCCTGATGTTTTCTACTGCCTCAAGCTCTTGGAAGCCACCGGCATTTCCACTGTCCCGGGTTCAGGATTTGGACAGAAAGAAGGGTAATTACTAGTTTATAAGTCTATTTCATGTGCTTAACTTCATCTCAAGAACTTCTTACTACATTGTAGGGTCTTCCACCTGAGGACAACAATCTTGCCGGCTGAGGAAGACATGCCGGCAATCATGGACAGTTTCAAGAAGTTCAACAACGAGTTCATGGAGCAGTACGAGGATCATAGAGGGTACTCGAGGATGTAATGAGGATGCTCTGAACAACTTTCTCTTACCTTGTATCATATTCTTCTTCGGCTATCACAAGATTGATGTGTCTGCTACTCAAACACTTGTTCTTGTTACTTCCAACTTCTGTTGACAATTATTATGATACCTCTGTGTCTTGTAAGTGTTTGTCTGAAATTCATGCCTCTTGCTAGAAGCCATACTCGTGAACATGAAGGCATATACTTCTGCTGCAGTTAAATTCATTACATGTGTAATGGCAATAAGCTGAGCAGAGAGGTATGGGGGATCTTCACCGACCCTTTTTAATGTCGGTTGTGAATTATTATTCATAAACCTTTCTTTTAGATTAAAAATGTCTGATATAGTTTTAAATTTATGAGTTTTATTTAATTTGTTATTAATTTATATATCCTGTTTGGAATTAATCTCACATTTAGATTTTGTTTTAAAATAAATAGACCAAGTTTATATGTTTCGTTCTTAATTAGGTTAATAGACATAGAAGCTAATAATTACTGAAATTCTTTGTCGCTAATCGAGAGTAAATCCTAACCCTAGTCGTCCAATTATCTACAATCATGGTGGTCTTTAGCTCTGATCTCGCCGTCCACCGCCTCGAAGACACCACAGTTGCACTTATTGTCAGTCTTGTCTCGTCGCCCCTAGTCCAGGATTCTCTCTTGAACACCACGTCTTCAATCGTGGAACCGCTGGCCTTAAAAACCCGGCGTAATAGGAAGCCGAAGCAAACCCTAATCGGGTCTCCTTCAGTGCTTCATGCAACTTCGGGGAGTTCACCGACCCCCCCCCCCCAACTCTACGACACTAGTTCCCTTCTCCATGGGTACCTCCAATCCACCAACCGCCGACAAACCACGACGAGGCCGCCCGGGGAAGCCGAAGATTGTTACTTCACTCGCAAGCAACTTCTTGTTGGCTCGTCTACCGCCGCCATAGGCCACCGCCTCTCCTCCTTCTCCTCCCTGCGATAGGACCGTCTCGCTGGCTCTTCCGCCATCACCACAAGTCATCGTCTATCCTGTATCTCCTACCTGCGTTCCTGCTCCTCGGGTCAATCCACTCCTTCCTCTACAACAGGACCCATCATATGGGAAGGCGCTGACAGAGGACCTTCCACGAACAGCGGTGGAGGCGTTGGGCTTGAGTCCAACAACTCCTTCTCTCTTTTTCTCAGTTGCTTTCGTTCTTCTACAAGGTCTGAAAGTTAGAACGAAGGTTATCTGAGAATATTAAGAGTCAAAAAAGGTCCCCCAAAGCATCTAACGAAAGTATACACTTTGACGTGTAAACCAATTGTATCTTTGGATCGGGAGAGATATGTTCGGCCCGTCGATATTGGGAAGCAGGTTGAACAAATCGACAAAGGAAAAACTCAAGTGACAATTTCGTCTCATGGTGCTGATGCATGGACTGTAATTCGTGAATTGGCTGCCAAGAAGAAGATTGTGACGACTCATCGTTGATGGGTTTTTTTTCTTTTTTCTTTTTGTTCCTTGTTTTCCTTTTTTAGAAAAGGCTTAGCCTTTGGCTCCCCTTGCTGGAGCCCATTTGTTATCGTTGGTTGCTACCCTGTTTCTTCTTGATTCAGGGCTTTTTGATTTTTTCTGGAATCAGTTTTAATAAATATTTCGAGCTTATAAAAAAAAGGTCATAAGTTTTAGGGATAATTCCACCTCAGTACCCTAAAGCTTTTATATTTCATTTAGAGTACCCTAAATATTTTTTGTGTCGCCTCAGTACGCTAAACTTTCATTAATTCATTTAAAGTGCCTTAAATCTTTATTGTGTTACCTCAATACCCTAGACTTTCATTAATTCCATTTTAGTACCCACCGTTAACTTTACCTTAAATTTGGTTGTTAGTGAAGAATATTATGGTCATTTTACCTGTTTTGGATGGAAAATCAGATGGACAGTTAACAGTAGGTACTGAAATGGAACTAATGAAAGTTTAGGGTATTGAGGTGACACAAAAAAAGATTTAGGGTACTCTAAATTAATTAATAAAAACTTAGGGTACTGAAGTGACACAAAAACAATTTAGTGTACTCTAAATGAAATATAAAAAATTACCCCTAAATTTTAATAAGGTTTTCATACAAAAAAAAAAATAAGGCCGTCGTCAAACGGAAACGACTAAACATATAATAAAAGTTTTGCAGGTAGATTGTTGGAAATAAACGTTCGTATAACAAGATTGAGAAAAGAAAGACTTATCGAATTGATGATTCGAACTCTGGCATGGCGTGTTGAACTATTAGCACTTGTTGGAACACACTATTATAGGCTGGTTGAACAAACTATTAGCAGTTTTTGTTGTAAACTATCAGCTGTGGCGTGGTATGGAGGCCACTGCCTTGAAAGCAATATTTCCGAGTGACCGAGGTGGCGATCAACAGCGGTTTCTCCCCAAGGTTACACAGCTCTACCCAGTAGCGCGCCCACTCGCTCTACTGGATGTGGAAACAGCAGAACAGTACCAGAACCAGGGTGTAGTAAATTGAAAGAGAAAGAAGAGCAAAACTTGTATACTTCTAGCTCTGTAATTGCTTAGAAGATTGTGTATGTCAAATGAAACCAAAGCTGAGTTTATATAGGCTAAGCAAGGACAAGCCCAATAAAGCCCATTAAAAGCACAATAAAAACTGCTTTTTCGGTTTCAAGAATTAAACCACACAATAAAATCTGATTTTCGGTTTCAAGAATTAAACCACGTTTTAATTCCGAACCGTTACAAAATATCCTTTGCAAGCCATTTCTCCAACAATCCCCCACAAATGGCAGCAAAGGCCGAGAACAGATGAAAATCAAATTTTAAATAAAAGAAGACACCACAAATGTTCTGGTTACTGGAAGGTGCGGTACTTAAACATCAATATCTTTCGATTTGAATTGATGCATAGTGAGATGTGATAACAACTTACTTAAAGTAAGTTAAAAGAATCTTGAACTTACTTAGCTTCGGTTGATACGTCACACAACACATACCATACTTCAGATTCCACTGAATCCGCAAGACTATCAGAAACGCTATTAAAGGCCATGCGTATACCTTGGTTTTAATGAGTGCTCTAGAAAGACTTTGCCCCAAGTCTTTCATAGATGGCGGCCCACCATCACACACACGTAGGTAGATTCATCAAGTGCTTCTCACTAGCACTGACTCATTGAGTCTTGAGCTATTAAGGACATAGAGTCCATCCTATCAACAGAATCCATCAAGTGCATCTCAATAGCACCACCAAAACTGGTTATGGATTACAATCTATCAAGTGCGTCTCACAAGCACCACCAATACTGGTTATAGATTTAAATCAAGATCTATCAAGTACGTCTCAAAGCACCACCAAACCTGGTTATAGATCATCAAGCACTACAAATGTCATAGGAATGGGAGATGTAGTACATCAAGACTAGTATGGCTGCATTTGACAACTAACACTTGTCATCCATACTTTCTTGACCTATGGGCTTAAGCCCCATCCCTCTTGACATGTCAAGGAGTATTCTCCTAGGTTGATCCTTAGTGAAAGAGTTAGCTAACTTTCTTTCGTATGTAGTCTAAGGAAATTACTCACTAATTTTAGGAGTTTTTACACCATAAAGTGTCTAATTTGAATAAGTCTTTTCGTCTCATTCAGACATTATTCTTTGATGACAAAAGATTATTTGGTTTTGTTCACAACAACATAACTACCAAATTGACATGAAGATTTCTTTGGTTTTGTTCACAACAACATTACTACCAAATTAACATGTCATCAACATAGGCCTATGATCATTTAGCCTATGCATATAAATTCATGGGTTAATTGTTGAAACTTACCCTTATGTATTGGTCACAAACACTATGCTACCCTCCTTTTCAAAATGATATTTACGGTACCTTATCTATTGGTCACGCGATTACGTTAGGAAAAATAGACGGTAAAATGTCGTTTTTTCCATTCCGTTAGTCATATGACCTCAAGTGTCATATAATGGATGGTAGAATGACATTTTTTCCTTCATTATTTGACTTTTTTTACATTTTATAAGGAACATTATCATTGCACCCTCGTTGTTGTTCCTTATAAAATATATAGAGGTCAAATACTTAAGGGGGGAAAACGTCATTTTACCATCCATTATATGACACTTAAGGTCATATGACTAACAGAATGGAAAAAACGGCATTTTACCGTCTATTTTTCCTAACGTTATCGCGTGACCAATAGATAAGGTACCGCAAATATCATTTTGAAAAGGAGGGTAGCATAGTGTTCGTGACCAATACATAAGGGTAAGTTTCAACAATTAACCCTAAATTCATAATACATGTATGAATCAGATTGTCCGTAGTGTAAACATTTCTCACAATGTTTATAAGAAATTCATTTCCCCATAATTTCTTAGTGGAAGTTTTTTCTACCTTCTACAAGGTTTATAAGAAATTCATCTCCCTAGAATTTCTTAATCTACGTCTTTCACTACCTTCTAAATTCATCAACATGAATATTACAATGAAGGTTCTAGCATGCAAATTGTCACACAATAGACTATATATGCATAAGATCAATAACGGGTACACTACTATTGAGGGTTAACCAATGAAAACGATCAATAGTTTTCTTGGTGGTTTATTTTACCCGAACAACCCCCACATTTCCCCCCCACATTCCAACGGAAAGGTCTGAACTTAAAAACACAAAGTTCATCAAACTTTTTTTTTATATGCTAAAAATTTATTAAGCAGTTGTTCTACAAGAAAAATAGAACAAAGCAAGAAAACGGTCCTCAAACAAAGACCTTTTCCTCAGACCAATACAACTACAAGAGCGAAACAGATATCAAAACAGACCCTAAGCACGACAAAAACAAAAAAGCCGCAAAATGCCGCCTACCTTGCCTGCGTCCTACCCGGGTTTCAAGCACAGAAAACAGTTAGATACCGAAATAGGAGTTATAGCTTTAGCATCGGCCTCACTATCCTCGACATCCACCCCAAAACGCTGCGGTTCCAGCAACAAAGGAGCAAAATCAAAAGACTTTTTACCAATTTTCGTGCTAAAACTCCAATCACCCGAGTTGTCCTTCTTGGCAATATCAACAATAAAGCTTTCTAAATTGCCTCCTCTATCAACAGAAGTTTTAGCTCTTATCTGATAGAACATTGTTGGAGGAACAATCACCTTTGGCTGACCCTTCCTAGGACGGCCACGTTTTTTTGATTGAGCTATAACATTTCTTTGAATCGTAGTGACTGGATTCAGAGGTTGAAGGAGAGCCTTCTTCCATGGACTAGTTTGGTGGTCCCCAACTGAAGCATCGACCTCATTTTGAGTTCCAACATCCAAAACCGATCCCAACGGAGTACCAAAAGCCTCCTTCTGGGCTTCATGTCCAGAGCCCAACAAATGATCCAATTGGTCTTGGACCACAGCTACTCGGTCTTGGGCGTTAGCACTGCCCTGAACGACGCAAAGAGCTGCGTTTCGACCTTCTTTCTCAACACGCGAATCAACATCGTTTGAAACTGAAGCAGATATGTTATCCCTTAAAACAGGGGATAAACGATCAGTCTGCTCCGAGTCAATCTCAAACTGATTACTCCGCGATTTTTGGGATTTGAAAGCACCACCAAGCTCTGTTCCACTGCAACCACTGGATCCCAAAAGTTCAGACGATATTACCGGCATCGGCACCGGAGTATTCTCGACTCGCTTGGAAGACGTTCCAACTAGATCACGAGGGTATGCCAGAGCTAAGAACAATGTGTGTCCATTAATCGTGTAGCCATTGAAGGTTTCCACTGCAATGGACGCAGATTCCGGTGACAAAAACGTAACAAACCCAAAAAGCTTTCCGCCCATGTTCGCACGCTTCAAAACAGAGCAACCGGTAATCTCCCCAAACGCACCAAAAGTGCGACGAACCCAATCATCCGAAGTCGCAAAGGACAAGTTTCGAATGTACACTTTGTTCGGAATTACCTGTGCAGGATCAAGTCCCTTGAGAGCTGGAAAATCCTGCTTCTTCTTCACTGGATCAGAAGAGCCACCCTTCTCAAGCTTCCCACTAGCTGACCCGACCTTGTTACCCTGTTTCTCGAACGCATCAACACGAACCTGAGCAGAACCCGGTTGCACTGGTTCTACTGTCATAAAACTTGAAACCCTATTGTTTCAATTTAAAGAGGAAATTAGTTCCTTTATCAGATTCTCTCTATCCTTAGTTTTGGAGTCTCGATATCCAAAAACAAGGAGCAAATAATATGAACGAAATAATTCAACTTTTAAGAATTATACTCCGACGAACATATTAATGAAATACAATCACTTACTTGATTGAAGAGCAACCACCGGTTTCATCATCGTATTCTGAAACCACAAGAACTGCACATATATACATATATACAACAGACCCCCACAATCTTGTATAAACTAGTTTCAGTGGATTGCCAAAACTATTAGATGATAAGCATTACTATCAAGAGTAATAAATGGTGCAAACCTTAGCAATCCTTCTCAAACTAATTCACCATAAAATAATACTAATAATCGTACCTTTTATCCATTCAACGATTCATTATTATACCTCAAGCTCCGGGATTTTAACCGTTTCTCTCGTGTGATCAAGAATTGAAGATCGATTCCAAATCAAACGGGTCTTCCCAATCTCCTGCAATGGAGTGAGCTCAATTCTGAAATTAGATTACCATTAATCAAGTCCAAACAATAGTGGGCCAAAAGAGAAAAGAGGGAAAAATAAATAATTAATTAACATTCCCTTTTTTTTTTGTAAATCCGTCCAGCCGGGTCGGAGTATTCACGTACCGGATCCGACCCGTACCCATAGTTCGGCCCACACCCACGCCTGCTCCAGCCATCCGAAACCCGCACTAGACCCGAGACCCGGTCCAGCACTGCCCCGCGACCTGCATCAGAGGAGACCTGCGTGTCTCTTGTGCGCTGAACATGCTGGGCCGATCCACCTTTTGTTGGGCTGGTTGTTTTAATTTATCTTGGGCTGGAAGTTAAATGGGCATCCATTTTCATTTTGGGCTTGTACAATAGCAATAAAATTCGGCCCAATGAGAACACACAAAACCCTTTTGCTATTTTTCAGCCGCGTAGCAGTGTATCACCTTAGCTTCTTCATGCCATATCCCAAAATCACGCAGCACTAACTGACCATGTTTACGCGAGATTTGGGGAAGACACCCAAGCAGCGAAGACCGGAGTGAAGAGAAATTAACTAGGTTCAGTTAATTTCCGTTTCGATTTTTCAGCTCCAAACTCGGTAGGATTCAAACATTCGTTTCCGAGTTTTCCTCTTTCTTCAACCTCCAACGCGAAACCAAGTCGGAAAAACAGGAGCCACTAGCCCCACAAAATCAGTGGTCGTCTTTCCTATTTCCGCTACTCACGTCAGATCCGTTTGACGAAGAATCGGTGAGACGTTCCACACTTCAAGCTTCCTTTGGCTCCTCACGCCGGCGCTGGCGCACCGGCCTCTAAACGATCTTTCATGGCATACCCTTCCATAGAGCTGATTCTACAGTATCCGTTGACGCCACGTCTCCATCAAGCGCCCTTCTGATCGAACCGAAATCGGCCATGAACCCGACAACAACATCCAGATCCTAATCCATCGACCCGATCAATTTGAGTCGCAACACGACTAGGAAATGGTAATCGATTCTGTTGCCCAAGGGAGGAGGCCCGCCGTGGTTAGGTTCAACACATATCCAAGTACCATTTATTTACCCAGAGATTCAGAGACTGGGGAGGAGGAGTTCTCCTCGTTGCCACAGTCCCAATTTCACAGCAACTGTATGTACCAGAGTTAACACAAACATTATTATCCCACTTCAATTAACACCATAGTCTTCTATTCTATTTAGCCTTTTCTTTTTCTTTTTCTTTTCACTAAGCAGAATTAACTTGCATGCTGCAAAGGATTCATTAACAGAAATCAACAGCAAGTATAATTCTACAGGCATGTCTATATATGTCACAAAATTCACATAATAGACAATTAAGAAAAACAGGCTTAAACCGAATCAAGTTATACTAAATAATATTGCTTTCAAATCGTTGGAAATAAACGTTCGTATAACAAGATTGAGAAAAGAAAGACTTATCGAATTGATGATTCGAACTCTGGCATGGCGTGTTGAACTATTAGCACTTGTTGGAACACACTATTATAGGCTGGTTGAACAAACTATTAGCAATTTTTGTTGTAAACTATCAGCTGTGGCGTGGTATGGAGGCCACTGCTTTGAAAGCAATTTTTCCGAATGACCGAGGTGGCGATCAGCAGCGGTTGCTCCCCAAGGTTACACAGCTCTACCCAGTAGCGCGTCCACTCGCTCTACTGGATGTG
The DNA here is from genome assembly GCA_963921825.1 of Erodium maritimum. Classification (NCBI taxonomy): domain Eukaryota; kingdom Viridiplantae; phylum Streptophyta; class Magnoliopsida; order Geraniales; family Geraniaceae; genus Erodium; species Erodium maritimum. Next base: position 147,853,837 of record OY997588.1, read on the forward strand.
GAAACAGCAGAACAGTACCAGAACCAAATGTGTAGTAAATTGAAAGAGAAAGAAGAGCAAAACTTGTATTCTTCTAGCTCTGTAATTGCTTAGAAGATTGTGTATGTCAAATGAAACCAAAGCTGAGTTTATATAGGCTAAGCAAGGACAAGCCCAATAAAGCCCATTAAAAGCACAATAAAAACTGTTTTTTCGGTTTCAAAAATTAAACCACACAATAAAATCTGATTTTCGGTTTCAAGAATTAAACCACGTTTTAATTCCGAACCGTTACAAAATATCCTTTGCAAGCTATTTTTCCAACAGTTTGGTGAGAATTTCCCTATCATTCTTGACCGTTGGATTGGTCAAGATTGAAGAGTTAAAAAGTTAAGGCCTCGTGTCCTCGTTTGGTTTCCAGGCGTTAGCACGAAGTCTGGCGCTAGGTGTTGCAGCGGACGGTGTCGACCACTGTAACTCGTTGGTTGGCTTCAACGCTCAAGCCAATGCGTACGATCTGATAGACAGCAATGTAGTTGGAGTTATAGCATACTGAACCTGGGTGGGTCAACTTTCAGAGCTCATGATGAACACATATTTGACCTACCGAGATGCATCATTGGGCTCATGTAACATCATACTGAAATTGAATTACTGTATAACAGGATAAAATACAAATTTAAATCTTCGTTAGGTATCGTTTCAAAGAAAAAATCTTCGTTAGGTAGAATGTGTCCGTAGACAAGCAACACATCGCTGCCAAATTAAGCCTGTGTTCATAATGGACGACAATGCAGGAGACCGACCCCTCCTCTCCTCAACAGAGCACGACCAACCCGCCGGAGCCGCCGCCTTCACTCCCGGCGCCGCCGACATCCCTCCAATCACTGGATCACGAGTTTTCTTCCGTCAGTACTCAGTCGAGTTAAAGAAGCTATGGTTCCTCGCCGGCCCCGCCATCTTCACCGCCGTCTGTCGCTACTCTCTCGGCGCCGTCACCCAACTCTTCGCCGGCCACGTCAGCGTCATCGCTCTCGCTGCCTTCTCCGTGGAGAACTCCGTCATCGCCGGATTCTCCATAGGCATCATGGTATGTAAATACACACATTTTTGTGCATTTTGTTTTCTTCAATGATTGCAACAATTCCCCCAATTTTGGTTTCCAAATCCAATTCAATTGAAATTGATCTGATTGTGATTTGAAATCGCAGTTGGGAATGGGGAGCGCATTGGAGACACTGTGTGGGCAAGCTGTGGGAGCAGGTCAACTAGACATGCTCGGAGTATACTTACAGAGATCATGGATCATCCTCAACACCACGGCTCTGCTCCTCAGCTTCCTCTACATCTTCGCCGGCCCGCTCCTCAGGCTCATCGGCCAGACGGCGGAGATCTCGGAGGCGGCGGGGACCTTCGCTATCTGGATGATTCCGCAGCTATTCGCTTACTCAATGAACTTCCCGATCCTCAAGTTTTTGCAGTCTCAGAGCAAGATCATGGTCATGGCCGCCATCGCCGGCCTCACCCTGGTACTCCACACCTTGTTCAGCTGGCTGCTGATCATGAAGCTCGGGTGGGGCCTCGTCGGCGCCGCCGTGGCTCTCAACTCATCGTGGTGGTTCATGGTGATCGCTCAGTTGGTTTACATTTTTAGCGGTACATGTGGCCGTGCTTGGTCCGGCTTCTCTTGGAAAGCTTTCCAGAACTTGTGGAGTTTTGTTAGGCTCTCTGTTGCATCCGCCGTTATGCTCTGGTGATGTTTCTCTATTTCACATCTCCAATCCAATTCTCACATTTCATTTACCTTAATTGCACTTGGTTTTTCTATTGTTATTACTATAAAAATGTTTTTGATGATAATTTCAATCTTGTCTTATGCTGATAATACGTGTATCATTATCATACCACACCACGTCCCACTAAGAGCAGCTTCAATGGGTCGTTGCAGCCGGTCGTGTCAGGCGTAGACACGGCCGTGACACGACGCGTTGACACGGCTCGTCGTGTCAGGAGGTCGTGTCAGTGCGTACGTGCCAGCTGGTCGTGTCTGGTTCCAGCAACGACTCGTCTTGTCGTGCCAGGCGCCAACGGCTAGTCGGTTGGCCAGTCACGACCCGCCACGTGTCGTCGCCGACTTCCAAAAAACTCTATAATTGTGTATAAATACAGATCCACCCCAAGCCAAATTTCACCCTCTCATCACTTGTTTCAAGCTCTCATTCCTCCATTCCTCATCAAATTCTCTCCAAAAAAATTTCCTATACTCGCAATGGACGAGAATCGAGCCCTCCAGTCCATATCCGAGTCATTAAACGACGAAGACGCCGATTCTCAACACACCGAAGAGGACTTCATGGCCAATTACTCGTCGTTCCTCCAATCGGGGCACTCAACGCCGCTTCCTCCATACACCCCGCCCACCCAATGGCAAGAGTCGCAAGTGCAACCTTCCCAATTCGTTCCGGCCACTCAACCTTGTCAATCCGCTCCGACGCAATCGAGGAGGAGGAAGGGGAAGGCGGCTGCATCTTCATCGGGCCCGAGAGCACCTTCGCGGCCGAAGTGGTCTAGCGGGGAGGAGGTAAGATAGGCACGTGCGTGGCTGAACAATTCGCTCGACCCCATCAACGGGAAGAACCAGAAGAATGACCAGTACTGGCAAAAGGTACATACCGAGTACGAGTCGGTCAGACCGGTAGGGGACCCACCTCGGGCGTGGATGGCGTGCAAGGATCATTGGCTTAAGGTTAAAGGCCAAATCAGCAAGTACGAGGAGAAGTACACCAACTTTAGGAACGAGCTCACAAGCGGGAGGAACGAGGTTGACGTCCTGTCAGGCGCTGATCAGGCCTTCCTGGAGGAGGAAGGGCACGTGTTCAAATTCAAACATATGTGGCAGATCGTGAGGGGGCAACCGAAGTTTTCGACAAAAAAGGTTCCAGATGTGACATCCCCGACCTCGACGCCGAAAGTGAAGGAAGCAAGCGGACAAGGATGGACGAGTCTCGCACCTACACTTCTGGAGACGGGTTCGACCACGAGTTGAACTCGTTTGCAACCGAGGAGCGTCCGATCGGCCAGAAGAAAGCCAAGGCCAAGGCTCGAGGCAAAGGCCAAGCCTCGAGGAAAATGGACCCCCCACTCCAGCCGGCGGCAGCCGTACCTCCCGAGCAAATGGATTTCATCCACTCCCTTGCCGATAAGAAACAAAATCTCGTCGATAGCAGAAGGATGATGCAGAAGGAGGTGATGGACCTGTTGACCGAAGTTCTTCGCCAAGACACCACCAACATGGGCGCGAACAAAAAGGCGACTCGTGCCTCTCTCATTCAAAGCCTCGGGAAGCGTTTGGAGTTCTTGGGTTAGACAAGACTTCAATTTATTTTTAGTTTTTAATCTATGTAATAAAAATATTAATCTAGTTGTTTTCTTATGTACTATGTTTTATTTAAATTAAAAAAATTATCGGATTCTCGGAGCCTCGGTGGGCGTGCACGGTTACTATTTCAAAATAGTAACCCTAGGGTCATTGCAACCGTGCCGACCCCTCCCCCTCCCCCTCCTATAAATACCCATCCACCCTCCCTCATTTTCTCACACCTCTCAAACTCTCTCTCTCTTAAACTCTCTCATTTTCTCTCAAGTCGATATGGCGGGTCTATCTAATTGGGCAACCGGGCCTCTTTGGTCCCCAGAGGATGAAATGCATTTGGTGGTGAATTGGCTCACCTTTTACGAGCACGGGGGGAAGTATTAGCCTGAACTATACCTTGCTTTCGTTGAAACCGGGAACGAGAAGTGGCCACAACAGACGGAGAAGCAAGTCAAGGACCACTTCCAAAAAATGAGCAAGAAGTGCAGGTTGTTTGATGTTATTTACCGGGGCAAATTGGCCGAGCCTAGGAAAGGGGCAACCGATGACGAAATATATGTTGCGGCCGTTGCTGATTATGAAGGCCGACACGGCAATGGACAAAACGTCCTGTGTGGGAGATGCTCAAAGACGATGCGAGGTGGCGTTTACACATTAGAACCATTAGGAATTAGTTTAACTATCTTATTTTAAATAATTGTGTTTTAAATTATCTAAATATGCATTAGGTTTTAAATATTATGTAATGTGTTTGTGGGTTTAAATAAAAGTAGTAATTAAATGTGGGGTGCTTTTTTAATTAATGAAACTGTGTAGATACTGCTCCTGACACTAGTAGTGTCAGACCATTGGAGGAGCAGTGTCAGGAAGCCAAAGCACTCCCTGACACTACGCAATGTCTAACCATCGGTGATGCTCTAACTATTATTAATATTTTCCACATTTGAATATCTTTGGATGATTAATTAATTAAGTTCTATCCTTCGATCGTTGACATGTGCAGCTTAGAGGTATGGTATTTTATGGCACTAATCCTGTTTGCTGGATATCTAAAGAATGCTGAGATTTCGGTTGATGCATTGTCCATCTGGTGAGCTTGCTACTATTGCTCAGTTTTTAGTTGCATTGATATAATGACTCTACTACCAAAAAAAAAAAACAGAAAAAAGTCGATGTGTTATAAATAGAAGGGAATTTTTCATTTTGATACCGTGTAAAAGTTTTATTTTCAAACTTAAAACTTTTTTTCACTATCCCACCAAACTTTTTTTTTGATATACGATGTATTATAGATGCTCCAATAAAAAAGAGTTGCTTATACAAAGAGACTCCCAAAATACCAACCATATAGAAGTCGGCAGGAAAGGAAAGCTTCTAATCCTGCCGCCACAACCAACCACACAAAACCTCAATTTATCCTTGAGCCAATACCACCAACGCCCTGGTAGCGATGAAAGACGGATTGGTCGCCATCCAAGGTCAAATGGGGTGGTCTCTCTTGACGAAGAAAAAGACGACAAGGTTGTGGTCGTCCTGGATGGAACAGTCCTGACAATAAAGGACACCCGAAACATATACGAGCTGGCAGGGCGTCTTTTCTCCAGGATCTCTTGAAACCCGAAGACCCACTGTAGGGTCATGACGATAACATGGAGAGTGCACGGCCTGATGATGAAGTTGGTGATGAGGAAGGTGTTGGCCGCCTTCTTCCCATCCCAGGACATGATGGAGGACATCCCCAATGGGGGCAGTGGTCCTTTAATGGATCCCCACTGTTGATCATGTCTCTCCTCCCGCTCCATGGATTTGGAGGATATGCATTTCCTTCACATGCAAATCGGCGTATGAGCATCCAACGTATCGGGTAGAGGCGAGAAATGCACATATTTGGGCGCTCATCCAACGTACCGGACTGCTCAAATTAGAACTCATCCTCGGCCCCAGGCCATTAGGCCATATAAAACCCACCCGTTCAAATTATGGGGCGGGCCACCGGTTTGCACCGGCCAACCGGAATAGATTTCAAGCCTACAATTAAGAGCTTTAAATTTACATCATTCACCCGACTAACACAAAAAATTTCAATCTTTTTTCATTGGCCAATAAACCATTAAGAAGTGAGCAAAGAGTGCTTAAAAACTCTGAATTTGGTCACTTTTTAACGATGAAAAAATGTCTTACCATATTGAAATTTCATCACATATTTAATCATCATACCGTATCGGTTGGGGCCGGGCCCCAATGGATTTTTTTCTCAATCCATACCCCACCTAGTTGTCATCGGGGCCTTTAATTCCAATCCACCGCCGCCCTCGTAACCCATTGGGGACAACCGAATAGGGTCGGGGTGGGCCGGTTTGACCAGTTGGGCTGAGTTCCGGGTCCATTTTGGACAGCCCTATTTCTCATACATATTCAAATTCGACTTTAATATGAGCGGTTGTCAAAAAAATTCTTTCGGTGTAGTCAGCTCGGATATAAGGTACGAGATTGCCAGGCTATATATATCTGACTTAAGGTGGTTGGGTCTCCGTTTTGACACGATGCTACAATCCCCGCTCGGCCGTGCAACAGAGGGCATGCTGCGGACGAACTGGGCGATGTGGACGGACCTGTCGACACCATCGCAGGCAATGAGGTTCCCGGGACCACCACCGGGCTTCCTATCCCGAGTGACAGTGGACAACAACGACCTCCTCTTGAAGATTCATGACCTACCTAATGAGACCCTCGGAGGGAGGCTCCAAAAGGGTGAGTGCCACATCCAAGATCTAATAGGGGAAGATCCCGAGTCACAACGATCCTTGACCTGACTACCAGAGATCTGAAGGGCCATCAGAGCATAGAGGGGAGACATCACCCACCTCTTCCTCTATATCACACCCCCTAGTTGAGGCTCCTGCCGCCCATCCTACTCCCCCAATCGTCTACACGAGGGCACCACCATAAGGAGTGCTGCCGCCCATCAGGGCACCCCAATCGTCTTTCTTACCAAACAATCAGCGCATTAAATGGTAGCTCTCTTCATGTGCAAAATGGTGACCATGTATTTATAACACGAGTTTATTATTGGGTAAACTACAAATGCATACCCTTAAGTATGCACGTTTAATCGATGAATACTCTGAAGTTTAAAGTTAACTGATGCATACCCTGAAGTTATGAGTTGTAACTCAAAACCCCTCTGTCAGCTAAAATGACGAAAATACCCTCAACTACACTTCAATAATTATGTTAAAAAAAATTATTTAAAAATTATTTTTGTTATATATATATATTAACTTATTAAATGACTTCATTTTTATTTAAAAAATCACTCCATTTATATTTAAAAAAAATATTTAAAAAAATCACTGAGGGTATTTTCGTCATTTTAAGTGACAGAAGGGGTTTTGAGTTACAACTCGAAACTTCAGGGTATGCATCAGTTAACTTTAAACTTCAGGGTAATCATCGATTAAACGTGACAACTTCAGGGTTGCATTTGTAGTTTACCCTTTATTATTAGTTGGGTTAACGTTACTCTTTTCTAATGGTTTTTGGTCAGTATTATGGCTGCGATCATTTATTTGTTTTGATAATTTGAACCAGCATGAACATATCGGGGTGGACGATCATGGTAACAATTGGGATGAATGCGGCTGTAAGGTCTGTTCCGGATAAATCTAACTCTGCAAAACACAAGCTAACACTCACTGATTTCTGAGTCTGCAAACATGTGCAGTGTGAGGGTGTCAAATGAACTAGGAGCTGGTCATCCCATAACTGCCAAAATGTCCCTAATGGTCGCGGTGACATGTTCGATTTTGATTGGTGTCGTTATGCCTATGATTCTCCTGCTCACCAGGAACCAGTACCCTGCTCTGTTTTCCAGTGACACTGAGGTTCAAGATCTTGTGGTGATGCTCACCCCTTTGCTTGCTCTCTGCATCTTCATCAACACTGTTCAACCCGTCCTTACCGGTACATAATAATTGTTAGTACTACAGTCTAGACTACTAAAGATAGATCATTTGCATGGAAAAGCTTGTCTATAAGTTGTTGATTTGATCTGGAATGAATAGGTGTGGCTATTGGAGCTGGATGGCAAGCTATTGTAGCATATGTGAACATCGCATGCTATTATCTTGTTGGAGTCCCTTTGGGTCTCATTTTAGGCTTCAAACTGGATTTGGGTGTGGAAGTAAGTCCCTCGTACTCCCATATCTCTCCATCTGATGTGCTCAGTTTGTGTATGCACATAGTTCTAAATATCCCGAGATCTCGTGGCGATATAAAAAAAAATATAAAAACGGGTTTAGATTTATGAACTGCATTAGAATTTAATGGATATTAAAATTGGTATGATGCGTGTCGCGATCTGGTTGGTTGATCGCGACTCGCACGTTATTGTATTCACAATGGTACGACTCACGTCTCACTAAACCACAAATCACGAGTCGTGCATCGCGTACACGAATCGCTTGTTGTACATGCTCTTAAAAACTTGTGTATACGTTACTCACTAATTGTTTTCATTTCTGATGTGATATATCAGGGGATTTGGCTAGGAATGATGTCGGGGACAATCTTGCAAACTTGTGTTCTCTTCTGGATGATTTACAGAACTAACTGGAACAAAGAGGTCAGAAATTACAACTATTTTTCACATGTATCTGTCAAGTGAGGACTTGTGATTGAATTTCTCTGGTGTTGAATGCAGGCCTCTATTGCTGGTGACAGGATAAAGAAATGGGGTGGGGATGAAATCATCAATGAAAATGATGAACAAACATGAACTTCGACAAACCTTGATTACCGGTTTTTATTCTGGTTTATTTGATGAGTAAACTCATCATGGCCTAATGTTTCATTGTTTTGGGGTTCACACGCACATTATGCAGGTTTTCATCAATAGCATAAATCTAAATTGAGATTATGAACAATCATATACAAACTCAAGGGTCTATCAGTTGATATTACAAACTATTTGCATGAGTTATTCAATAGTTACTGAAAACACAACCAAATTATGAATAGCCAGGATCAACATAAAGCCAAATTCGTGTTCATTTCCCACCTTAATCATGAGACAATCAGATAAAACAATCACATATAAGAAAAAAAAATAATGAACTGGCATGGAAAGATAATAAGCCATAAGTATCCATGATTCAATTTCATCCATAAAACAGATATAACAAAATTGGAAACTAGTTCAAAACGATCAAAACATAAATAAATCCAGAAATGCATGAAAATTGAAAGGAAATAGGCATAAACAGTTACCAACAGCAGAGACTACCCAAAATAGATATCTAAGCAGTGAGCACCACAGCACCACCGGCCTCCTTGATCTTCTTCTCCGCGGTCTTGGACACAAGCTTGGCCTTCACCACGAAGGGCTGGTTCTCCGGCAACACACCCTTGCCCAAAACCTTGAAGAAACCGAACTGGGTCACATCGATCATCGGCACATTGTCCTTGGTGGCCTTCTCCTTCACGTCTTGAGGCACCATGGACCAGAGCTTGTCGAGGTTCACAATGGGGCAGTGGAACTTGTTGCGGAGCCTGTGAAAGTATCGCATACCCACCTTGCCGAAATACCCAGGATGGTACTTGTCGAAGAGGATCCGGTGGTGGTGCATACCTCCGGCGTTACCTCGGCCTCCGGGATGCTTGCGGTGCTTGCCGATACGACCATGACCGGCGCTGACATGGCCACGCTTCTTACGGTTCTTCTTGAATCGCGTGGTCATTTTCCGATCTGAGAGGTCTCTGGGATTAGGGTTTTGAGCGGCTGATGGGTGGAGAAGAAATGGGTAGGGATCGGGGATTTATGTTGGGGTGCGAGGGTTTCGCTTATTTACCTTTATACCCTCCTAGGGTTCTGAAATTTGTTCGTTGTGAAGGGGTTAAAAGTGGAGTATCAATTGAGATAATGGGCATTGTTTAGGCTTGTTCTGGGCCATAGATTGGGCTCTCTGCCAATCTATATTGGGCCTTTCACGTAAAAATGAAGACAGTTATCTTGGGTCCCGAAAATAACTTATCTCATCAGCCCAAAAAAAAAAGCCTTATTACGACGATACATAGTGGAAAGACTATACAGCCCTTTCATATACACGTAATCCCGTATGATTGACAAAAGAAAATCGGGGTTACTCCATGTCTTAACCTCATTTTTCGTTTTCGTCAAAAAATAACCTCATTTTTCGTTTATTACTAAATCTTAATTCAAGTAAAGGTAAATTATCATGTAGTAACGTTGATCGTAATTTTGACATTTTCCATCCAAATGTTTAACGACCGTTTAGTAAGTAACTAGAAAAAATTGATAATTCAGAGTTATGATTTGAGAATAAACGAAAAAGTTTACGTTATGATTTAAAAATAAACAAAAGGGTTACGTTATGATTTGAGAATAAACTAAAAGTTAAAGTTTCTATTTTAGAAAAGTTTTAGAGTACGTGACAAACATATGACTGGTATTTTACGGTGTTAATCATACTTAACAGATTTTGATATATTTTGACTATTAATTGGTAAAATATGTTACCATATGATACTTTTCATATATATATATACGTTTATAATTTGATGTTTAACCTTAGTATAATGAGGTAACATAGAGTCTTCTCCAAAGTCCCGGGTCACGAGTTTTGTTCAGCTACGTGAGTCCCCAGTAAGACTAAGGTACTCCCTCACTTTCTTTTCCATTTCCAAAATTTCCTTTTCAGATTCAGCTCCATTTTCTTACCAAACAAACAAGACCTAAACCCTCTCGGACGGTTACAGTTTACACCCCATAACGAAAATCCCAATCAGCGGGGAACCACAGAAGAGACCATCATATTCATGGATGCGTCCCAACAACCGAACCGGTTCATGAGACCGCCGTCGTCCACGGCGGACCTCCACTATCCGCCCCACCAGCAGCAAGCTCCCCGACAGCCAGGGCTGTGGCTCTCCAATCAATTCCAGTATCATTCGTCCCACTCTCCCTCGCCACCGCCTCCGCAGTGGGCTCCTCCGCCACCTCACTCCGACCATCTCCATCCTCCTCAAACTTCTGCTTACCCTCCGCCCCCGCACCATTACTCTCATCAGAGCCAGTTTCCTCCACCTCCTCATTCTCAGGTCCCGCAAGGTTTTTCACAGGTAAACCATGGAAATGTTAAGGACTTTCTTAGTTGTAATTTGTGCGTTATGTTACATTATAGTCTTTATACTTTAATTCACTTGTTTTTGTATTGTACTTTTGCTGGTATGAGCTATGTGGATCATACCTATGAGGAGGCTAATAATGGTTTCAATTGTTTTTTTTTTGTAGGAACGGGGCAATCCTAATTGGGTCCATCACCAAGCTTACCCTGGTAAGTTGAATGATTGAAATGATGTGGCTTTACGGAATTATTATATGTCAGCTGATATGATGTATATGGTGTTGCTACTTGATGCCACATTGCAGTTCCTTTGCTATTTCCGGATTACACTTCACATTTGTGCTTGGTTAATAGTTTTCTTTTTGTGTTGAGATCGAAGTTATCCCGCTGTTTTACTGCTTTCACTTAACAATCTGCATGCATAATTTTCTGGAGGTGATGGAGTAGAAGTTATATTGGTTGTAAATTGAAGATTATTTATGTGAGATTAAGTCCAAAATCGAGAGTGAGTTGCTTGAGTGCTTATTTATGGGTTCCAAACAAGTATGGCCATCCTTATTTATGAGTGGCATTGGTGGTTTTAGATGACTTATGAGGTGTATTCTTTTATTTTATCACTTGATCATACTTGTTTGAAGGTCTGGTAAGGATGATTAGATGACGATACGTAATAGGTGTTTCTCCCATCCTTCTATGTGGTCTCTCACCCTTACCTGTTCATTTCTCATTATGTTTGAATGAAATCTGGACTCCTCTTTAATACTTTTTTCCATAATGGTAGTTCACAACAATGAAGAAGATTGGGCTGCAAAGGCAAAAGCTTGGGCAACTGCTAAAACAGCCATGGATAATCAGCATCCACAGCCTCAGTTTTCATTAGTTAGCAGACCTGAAGAAAGGGGTCAATGTAATGATCAGTATCCTCAAACTGTTGATCCCCATTATTCAGATATGGGGACACATTCACTTCCTGCGCCAAGCTATCAGCAATATTCGGCTACAGCTTCAAACAGACCATCTGCAAGTCACTTTCAGGAGTCCGCATCTATCAACCCTGGACCAGTTTCTTATCCCCCAAATGGGCATGCACATTTTACCGGCAGAAATGGAAGTGTGGCTGGAGACTCAAATACTGCCTCCTCTCATCAAGAAGCTGTACGAAGTTCATCTGTTCATCAGCAGGAGGTACCTTCTAGTTATTCTTCTGTTACAGGTAATGGGTTCATATGGTATACTGAATTTGCATGTGCAGCTTTTCTCAGGAACAGCTTCTATGAGCCTTAGTATTTGAGCTGTGAACACTGTGTAGCAATAAATACCAAGAATTTACTATTTTATAGTAGATTTTTACGGATATTATTAATGATTCTTACAAGTTTAAAGAACTGATCTGCATGTTATTGAACTTGGCTCAATCATGGAATCTTTACATTTTGGCCTTACTCTGGCACATATCTGAGCATCATGCAATTTGGTGGTTAACACGTACGGTGGTTTTAGTGGTTCGCTTAATCATGTTTATGTACTCTAGTGGTTGACTTCGCGGTTCAGCTTAAATTACTTGATTGTTGTCATTTTAAACAAAAATGAAAATTGGTTATGGTATGAGATTTTTATGTTTTGACAAGAACTTGTTTTTTTTTACATCTTGTAAACAAGAAAGATTGGAGAGTGGATGTGGAAAAAGAGTGATCAGTGCCAATATTTTACACAGTGCTCTCAAGAGGATTCTAGTTTATACTACTTTGACCGTTCTTGTTGATCTGTGTTTATGCTTGATGCATGCATCCTTGCAGTTTCTGAACAATACACCAAGTTTTCTTGATTGTTTGAAAATTTCCGGTATCTAAATACTCGCCTGCTTAGTCTACTTGAACAATACACCAAGTTTTCTTAATTTTTAAAAGTATTGATTTACTATCATAGTACCATGTTTTCCAAAACTTTTGAAGTCGCGGAAGGTTCAGTGTGTGGTTCCTAAATATTCATCATGTATCTACAAAAAGTATCAATCATTAATGTATATTGCTTTGGGGGTAGAAGTTAAGAGAGCTATTGAGTGAATAATGGGAACCTGAATCAACATTTGGGATTGTCAGCTTCCTTGATGCATGTAACTTGTAGGAGTTGTTTCTTCGGCAAATTTACCGGATAATGGGATTGGGGTCCTATAAACATACTGATGATTGTTTTTTCTTTCTTTCTCAAAGTGCTTAAAAAAATGGTGAATGCAGAAAGCTATGTATTTTAAAGATCTGTACTGTAACCTAAGCTCTTCTGTATTTTGCGTAGAGCACACCTGTGAGGAAGAACCTCAGACTGCTGGTTTGGACCTTTTATTTTCTTGGAAATTGTTCGGTATTTAACTATGCAACTAAATAGCAGGTAGAGAACAGTATGCTGACAGAAATGCAGACTCCTACACCTCAATGCCTTTCCCAACATCCTCTGCTCAGGAAGGACAGCATCATACACAATCAACTTTGGGTAACCAGCCATATGCATATGGCAGTCAATCTGCCAATCACCAGCCTGATCTTAGTAACCACCCTTTAGATTTTGCATCTAGATTTAGTCATGATCATGATTCAAATGTCCATGCCACTTATTCTCATTATGATGTGGGAGGGTCTGCAAGAGCAGTCGATCATATTGCAATAATGCCTTCTGCTCATTCCTGGGCACCTTCTATTGTCCCAGGTTATTCATCTATTCCTCCTGTTTTACCATCAGGGCCACAGGTATTAGTTCGTGCATTAAGCATTTTCTTAAATTCAAAGAAATCATTCATGCACTAATTCTTATGCCTCACTTGACAGCATGATCCATCCATAGCTGTACCTTCTCCTGTTCCTGTGCATACTGTACCACCATTTGGTGGGTTTCCTGGACCTGGCTTCCAGCAATCAGGTCCATCTTCTGGTACAACCCCCTATGGACTTGGGGTAGGAAATGCACTTCATGCTGCAACACCTTTTCCTGGTGATGCGTATGGGATTTCAGGTGTTTCTGAACGCCCTAAGAAGGTCATTAGCCTTTCAATTCTCCTTTCATCTATTCTTTTTGAGGATAGTATCTTTCATTCACTTTTTTATGCTTTATCAGTTTGGTAATTGTTTGTGATTCTTATTTTGTGGTACTTTCAGGCTCCAGTGCCTAATTGGCTACGTGAAGAAATAATTAAGAAGAAAGCTGTAATGACAAGTTTTCAGGACCAACTTAAAGAAGAACCACCATCCATTGAGGATGAATGTGTTGATAGATCCTCAGGAAAGGGAGATCAAGGAGATAGCAGAAGTATTGAATCTTCTCGCTCAACTGAAGAAGAGGATGATGATGAGGTATTTGTTTGTGATATACCTGATGCAGATTTTGTTGTGCTTTTGGTTTATTCTTTAAGTTTGTTGGCCTGGAAATGAAATGTCTTTTGCTGATTTTGCAAATGTGTTTCTGTTCTTAATGTTGTTGGTGAACTTCATTCAATGTGAAATTAACCTGTCTTATTTTTCCTCCATGTAGGATCATGTGGAAGCAGCTAGAACTGCTGCAATCAATTCCGAAATAAAACGCATTCTGACCGAAGTTCTGTTAAAGGTTACAATGATCAAGAACTGCTGGTTTTATTGAGAGAAAACATCTTCCTGTAATATTGACGTATTTGCTATTGAACAGGTTACTGATGAGCTGTTTGATGAAATTGCAACAAAAGTCATCAGTGAAGATGATCAAACTGGTGGTGATGGTATAGGTTATTTGAACTCTAGATCTGGATTTTACTTTACATACTTAACTAGCATCCGTTCTGTTCCAGGTTACACCAATAATGTATTTGTTATTTGTTGCAGTCGGTCATAAGTCTGTTATGTCAAATCTTAAGGTTTCTGTTTCCCCATCATCTCCTGCAGTGCTAACACATAAGGCTTCTACAGAGGTTTTAATTCCAGTTCAAGCCAAGGACACGAATACTGAAACCACTGGAAAATCTAACTCCAGCTCCCCTGGAGATGTATTGGGTCTTGCAAATTATGCCTCTGACGAGGATGAAGAAGATGAAATCGAGAGTTCCACCAAGTCAAAGTCTAGCACAAATTCTGTAAGGAATCCAGAAAATACACATGATGCGATTGAAAATGGTAGTTCACAGGTAGAAAAAGATGGAGGTGAAAAGAATACAGAGGGTGTTTACAATGGAACAGATTTAATTAAGTCCAACAATAGTCATTGTATTGTTAGTGCTAGTATGGATGCTAGGGAGTTAGGGAATGTCAATGTTAAAATTGTGCATTCCTCGGAGATTTCTGGAGATAAGGACATTAGTGTTGATGGAAAAATGTCATATGGGACCAATGGGCCGTCAACCAAGGACAAATTCAGGGAAAAGATAATAATGAAATCTGAACAACCCCGGGGGAATACTGATGTAAAGAATTTAATAGACGATCCTTCGGGTAAGGAAACCAGAATCAAATCGGATAAGGATGACCTGCGTGAAAGTAAAGGACATTCCTCAGGGAAAGACTATAAGGAGACAGATAGTAGCAAAATTATGTTGAATGAGAAGGGTGATGAAAAATGTAGGAGACAAGATGAAAAGCACACAAGAAAGGACCAGATGGGTGATCGGTATATCTCAAAACAAAAACATAAAGCGAAGGAGCAAGACATTAGGATTGAAGAAAATGAAAAGGAATCAGACTCAAGAAAGAGGTCTACTCATCATGGTGCCAAGGAGGAAAAAAAAGAAAGGCCTCACAGGACTAGTGCTAAAGAAGATGCTAACAAGAAAAGAGAGCGGGCAGAAGATGAGAAAGATAGATCACGGCAAAAGCTTGACTCAAGCAAGCACAAAAGAAGACGTACCTCTTCAGATAGCAGCCAGGGTAAAAGTAGTAAGGAGAACCCAGCTGATCAGACCAATGATTCAAGTGATGATGCCTCAGATGATTCTAGAAGGTTCCTATTTCACATCTCTCTACTCCTAATTTATTTTCCAGTTCTGCAATATTGTTTCTCATGTTCAGGTATCTACTACAGGAAGTTGCATTCAAGAAGACATGATCTTTCACCATCACCCGCCAGATCGAGGAGAAGGTAATTGGTTAAAGTGCTCTTTGCTTGATTTCTTTTACTTTGTTGACTTAATGGTTGTAAATTATCAAAAAAATTAAGAGGGAACTTGACTCTAAATCGATTCGGCCATAGCATTAGAAAAATGATTGTGTGCTGACATGGAGATGCATAACAACATTGAGACTACTAAAAAGCTGAAAGCGAAAAGAGTGCAAGAGCCAAACGCAAGGTGCAAAAGGGTGAAACTTGGGTCCTGCACCAAAATTTCTACCTCCCCAATAACCCTCCCATTTCTTACTCCATGAACAATGTACAGTGATGAGGGATTTTCCTGGTAACAGATTACTTATATTGCCTCTACCCAAACATTTTCCCGCTTTTCTTATAGTATATTTTATGTATTTTTCCTATCAGAAACCCTTTTGCTTTGACTTTATGCTTCTAGTGTATTGACGCCACAATCATAATCATTTAAACATAATTTTTCTGTTTCAATTAGTGAATTTTCCTTTTTGGCAAATGGATACTGAATCATATATGTAAAAACAATGCATTTTACTTGCTGTGCATCTTTCTGCATATGCTTGTCATATGAAATTCAGGTGGTCTGGGCGACTTACATAATTGCTTTTTACGTATTGGGGCCTTGTTAAGCCTGAAATCTAAAATGGAATGTGTACTTTAGATAATTAAATATCCTATCCTTTTGTGCATATGTATTTACTGAGTAGCTTTGTATCATCAACATATTTGGTGTGGTTGACACTAGGGTTGCATTACTGTAAGATGCATAGATGTGAAAGCAGTTTAATATTTTGTACTGTCCAGTCTAATAAGACGGCTTTGCACCATAGTGCTCCTTTTTATGACCACTTAAAAGGAGCTTGTGGGGCTTCCACCATAAACAGTTAGACTCAGGTAACGAGTTAGAACTATATTTTCAACTTATTATTAACGGGTATACATAAATGGACTATCGTTTTGCTTATAATGGACTAGTTTACTCTTAGATCATCAAAACCCTTCTTTCACGTAGCTCCTTTTTTTTCTTCCTCTTTCCAGCTGCAAACTAAAGTGATTCCATCTATTTTTGTTTAACAGTGGATAAAATAAACCAACACAGTATGTTACTTTCATATAGGCACATCTTAATAACGTGTGGATGTTAATGATTAACAATGGGAGTCATCTGTAACTCTTTTAAAATTTTAGGCTACACCATTTTAAAGCTTTTATCTTACTTTACAAATTATTACCATTGAAGTAGAAAGGACAGAATAAGAGTATCAGTACTATAACCATGTAGTGAAGGCAGGGAGGTTTAGTTTCTATGCACAAATATGGTTGTTATGGTCTGCGGTTTCTCTCTCTCTCTCTCCCTCCCCCCTCCCCCCCCCCCCCCCCCCCCCCCCCCCCCCCCAATAAAACATATGCTGGAGTCAAAAGGTACTGTATGGACATGTACATAATTTATTAGCCGTCCTATGTGGGTATAATTCTTGGTGGTTTCTTTATTGCAAAGATGCTACTCTTATGCCATAAGAAGCAGAATCAGTTATGCTAACAGGGTGGTTATAGTCGGGTTTGAGTCAGTACTAGACAAGGCTGATATGATATATTAAACTCACCAAAAGAGTGTGAATGTGATGGCTGTTTTCGTTTCTAGACAAGTATCGCGGTCTCCACATAGCAAGCATGTTCAGCGCAGGCAATCTCCCTACTCTTCTTTTGAGACTACCAGGTGTGTTGCAATGTATTCTGTCATGTTAAGACTTAAGATTGTTGTGTTAATGTTCTTGAAGCATAAAGTAACCAATCACAGGTACAACAGCAAGTTTCTGAATCCATTCCCTTTGATTTTTAGTTCATTGACTCTCTTGATCTATTTGTAGGGGAAGGAGGTCACGGTCAAGGTCAAAATCACCTGTGCGCTACCGCCGTAGATGACAATGAAAGGATATACCTTGAGCTGATACAGGCTTTAAGCCCCCAAAATTGGGTTGGTGAATTCGGCTTTGTAAATCAGGTGGATGGCTGTGGCGGCCTAGAACTGTGCTTACATCATCACTGTATGCTGATTGAAGTTGTAGCTCTGGTTTTGGATAAAGAGTTCTGTAGTTTTGTAGTGTTATGAGTTTTGGGGTTCCTACTACCTAGTTGTATTGGGATGGTGTGGCCGCGTTTCAACATTTCAGAGGCTTCTGGAGATTGCTAATCCTTATTTGTTTGTCCTTTCGTTTTTTTTCCTTCTAGTTTATATCTTATATGCTCCTTTTTTTGTTCGAAAGTGCTTTTTGTTTTGTTTATAACAGCTGTATAATAATAGTAATCCCTGTTAAAATAGGGCTTTCATACAGAAAAAATTCTCCAAGTGTGTTCTCTAGAGAAGTCTAGCCCTAGCCTTAAACCCTAGCCTCCTTAACTTTCTTTGTTGATAGTGACCACTGTAATCTCGACCACCACAACGTTGGCCTCAGCGTTAATGAAGTTCGCCGTGTTTGGACTGTTTGTCCCCTCGATGCCCTTGTCAACTTCTCTACGCTCTCCGTTTGGCTTCATTTGTCCGGTGAGAGAAGAAGAAGCAAAAGTCGAAGGCTTCTACCGTCTGTCCTTCACCGACCACTCCAATGATTCATTCATCGTCGTCCCCTCCCTTCCCGAAACTCGTACACATACCATCCTTGGCCCTGGTAATTTTCTCCCCGGGGCGGACTTGATGATCTCTGACTTGATCAAATCGAAAAGTGGTCGGCCGCCGAAGGTATCCTCCGTTTCCCTGCTTTGTGTTGCCGCACCAATGCTCATGGAAGGACCTGTTTCTAAGGGCTCGACATCGATTAGGGATAACAACCCTAGTTCGGGCGTCTCGGTTCACCACGTTGCATCATTGACATCGAAAGGCCCGGGCTTCGTGAATGTAGGCGTGCCATTTCTAACCTCGAAAGGCCCTGATTCCGTGAATCTGATGGTATCTAGGGTTCACAACGTTGTTTTCGGATTATAGTGATGAGTCGTTCAGACTCAAACGAAGACCAAAATCACCAGACCCTAAAAACTCATTCTGAGACATGATCGGAAATAGGAAATGGGGAGAAAGAGAGTTAAGAGTGGTGTTGGAGGAAACCAGCTTACCCTATTTATAAGGGGCAACAAAAGAATTATTATTTTTTCAAACCTCATGGACTTGGCGTTGTAGCAAAGTTGATCGCTTAGCTGGTCAAAAGGGTGTCGGGAAACGCCACGCGTCACAACGAGGAGCGTGGGGTCGACGAGATGTGACTAGCTGCGCACATTGTGTTAGTGTTTGACAAAGTCGTGGATGTCTAAATGTTGAATTCGACGACCGTTCACACAACGATAATGTTGATTAATGACAACGGATTGGTCAAATTCAAGTTGGGTGTCGACCAACGACTCCGTATTACACATCCTCAAGTATACTTGCTTTTCAATGAAGTGTTAGAGCATGTACACTAAGGGGATCGTGTATGGAAATCATGATGCGAGAATCATGTGATAACCAGGATGATTTGAAGATGTGAACCCTTAAAATTGAGTTGTAACTACAATAAGAGGGTCATGTATGAAAATTATGGTTTGCAGAAGTGTTGAGTGGATGCTGATTGGATAATTAATTATTCTTTTGCTGAATTTATTAAATTCGGATTTAAAATAGTAAATATAAAATAAAATTCAAATAAAATAGATAAAATAAATAAATAAACTAAAATACAAAACTAATTAATTAATAAAATTAATCAACAAAAACGGATAATTAAACTTGAAATTTCATTACTCTTCAAATTGTATATCCAACTACAACACTTTTGGGACATCAAATTTATTAAGGAATCATCTCACTCGTCGTCATCTGAATCATAGTACAAATGTGCATCACGTCAGCTAAAATCGTCCTGCTCTTAACATGAGCGGGCCTGAAAATTATGTGTCACGTATCGCGTGGTGATTGGCTGGCACCGAATCGCGCAACACAAACCAATGAACCACCGAAGTGATTCGTGGCTCGTACCACGAATCACGACTCGCATGACTATAGTTAGCGGTTCGCCAATCACAAAAGCATAAACAGTGGTTTATGCAGAGGATTCGCTTGGTGTGAATGCTTTTAGTTTACAGCCCAGTTGTGTGCAGAGTGCCTAACATGGGTGCGTTGACATTTTTGAATTTGAATCCAAAAATAAGATCTCTGATTCTCTCTCTAGCTTTTAGAAAGCTGAAATGAGCATGGCGCAAATGGAATTATTCAATTTCAAATCTAGGAAAGAGGAATGGAGGCTGCAAATCCCAATGGTGGAACTGCACTGACTTGTAAATGACCCAAACACTCACATGTCTCTCACTATCATCTCCTCCATTTCTTCTCTATGGCATGGTGCGGACTCCTTTGTGGATCTGTTACCATTCCACTACTGCTCCTCCTTTTCCCGTTAAAGTTCCATTCTCGTCCCCTCTCTCCACCCACACAAGCCAAATCAAAACCCACCTTCCTTTCATTCTCTTCACCGTCGCAGCAATGAAGGTCTCTTCTTCCTCTCCCTCCTTTTTAGTCCTGACCCATTGCTTTTGAGTCTTAACCAAATTGTTTTTGCCCTTAATCTTGTAGGGGTTTCAAATGGGGCTGTGGTCGATTTGGCTTTCTGGGTTGTTGTTGATTGGCCTCTCTCTTTATACTACTCAGAGGTTACCTTCAGTTCAGGAACGTATCGAGAGAACCCACTTCAGCCATGGAGGTTTTGCTGATTTGGGCACTCCAAAGATTACTTTTTTCTCCGTTCCAAGCCCTCGAACGGGTTCGATTGGGGCCAGGCAGAGTTCGATTATTCGATCCTGGCTTGCTCTGTCACCTCAAATCACTGTTGTTCTGTTCAGCAGAGACTCTTCTGTTTTTGCTTCTGCAGCTGCTTTTGGCTCCCGGGTTGTGGTTGAACCTGATATTGATTTCACGTAAGGAGTGAAACTTTTTTTTTCTTTTTTATCCCTAGTTTTGTTTACTACATTTTGATGCTTAATCTTCATTGGTTTGCTAGCTTGATCCTATATTTTCTTATTATTGAATAACTACCCATTTCATTGGCAACTAGCTATAGATGTTTAGTGCAAAAACATGTTGGTCATGGTCACTGAAAATTGAAGTATTAGTTGATGAATTTGCTGCAATAGTGCAATATATAAGAACAAGAGTGTCAACCTAGGTTCTTAGGCAAGGAACATGCCGTGTTTTAACACATGTTGGGCTTAATTCTTATGCTTGTGTCGTTTACTTCCTGTGGAATTCACAAGTGAGATCCGCTACTCCTTTGGCCTATTAATACATTGCTGTATCCTTCCAGGTTCCTTGGTACGCCATTCTTCCATTCCATTGTAGCAAGAGCACAAGCATTTGAGTCAGACATTTCTGTCCTCGTTGATCCCCATACCATTCTCTTCCCTGACTTCGTGTCCACCTTGAATTTTGCTCACAAGCTCGACAATGATTGGCTCCTTTTCGCTTCAATAAGAAACGTTTCGTATTTCCCATTTCATTTTCACGAGTCTGGAAATCATTGGGTGAAAGAGAACGAGAAACACACGAGGACCCAGGAGGTATGAAGAGAAGAGACCCTAATCAAGACTGGAACTTGAATGATCCATTCATGACTAAATTTATGCTCTCTTTCAACAGTTACGGGAGGTTCTTGATCAGAATAGCCATTGGAATTTCTGTGAAGAGAGAATGCTTGTGGCTTGGAACAACGGGGTTCTTCCTTTACATAGCGGAGTTCTTCCTCCGTTTCTGCATGGTAAAGGAATCCATAATCATTGGCTTATCAATGAGGCCTTGTCATCTGGATTCAGGTTTGTGTTTGATGCTTCTTTGGCCATCTCAAGTTTCTATCTTAATGATTCAGAGGATCAGTCTAGTATTTCAATAAATGAAAATAGAAGCTGGGAGTATATTGGCAATTCCCATTTTGGAGCGCTCTATGGATCCTTGTTTTTCCATGAAGCAAATAATTCTAGACTTCCAAAACTTATGAAGTGTGACAAGGACTATCTATTTTTCGACCCATTGGAAAATAGTGTATACTCATCCAAATACAAAAGTACACAGGGTTTATTATTGAAAGGAGCATTTTTGCATTCTTGGAAGAAGAAGAAGACTATGGCTTGTATTGATGCTATGAAGTCTGCAGACAGAACATTAGATTGCTATTTGAAGGATCAATTACTTCCCTCAATAACATTAGAGGCTCCCTTCTCCTTAGAATCACTCCTTTTATTAGTTGCAGATAAGAACAAGACCATAGTGCTCTCAGTTGCAGGATATAGTTATAAGGACATGCTAATGAGTTGGGCATGCAGATTACGCCGCCTCCATATCACAAACTTTTTGGTTTGTGCTCTTGACTCTGAAACCTATCAGCTCTCTGTCTTGCAGGTATTCTCCACCCCATATATCCATGTACCATATAGGCCTTTCTCACATACTTTGTGTGAGCATAATATTTTCTATTTACTGGCAGGGCCTGCCTGTGTTCATGGATCCATCTGCACCAAGTAACATCAGCTATGATGATTGCCACTTTGGAACAAAATGTTTTCAGAGGGTAACGAAAGTTAAGTCCAGGATTGTTCTGAAGATACTGAAACTTGGGTACAATGTACTTCTGAGTGATGTCGATGTATATTGGTTTCAAAATCCTCTGCCTCTGCTTCTCTCTTTTGGTCCTGGTATTCTTGCTGCACAGTCCGATGAATACAAGAAAACAGGTTTCATCCCACTCCTCAACTTAAAATATAACTATCAGGGATAATCTCACTCAGCTATCCTTTAGTTTAATTATTTTTTTGACAACCCTCTTAGTTTTTTTTAGTCTCACTTTTATCCAATTCGGTCAACTTTTTTTAATTCGATTTTTCGTGAGGATATCTTCATCATTTCACACCAAAAAGTTGATGGAGCTGGGGTAAAATGAGAGTAGAAAAACTCAAGGGGATTGTCAAAAACATTTTAGACTGAGGGGTAATTCGTTGAGAATTGTGCATATTTAGAGGTAGTTGGGTGAAATTATCTCTTTCTATTAGTATAGAGATGCTTTATCGTTATCATTTTGTTATGTAGGGCCTATAAACTTACCAAGGCGCTTAAACTCGGGTTTCTACTTTGCTCGCTCTGATGAGCCAACTATTACTGCTATGGAGAAGGTAGTGAAGCACGCAGCAAGTTCAGGGCTATCAGAGCAGCCAAGTTTCTACGACACACTATGTGGGGAAGGTGGGTCTAATCGCGTAAGCGATGAGAGATGTGTGGAACCCGATACAAACCTGACAGTTCATTTCTTGGACAGAAATCTCTTTCCAAACGGTGCTTACCAAGAGCTGTGGGAGAGAAGAGATGTGAAAGTGAAGTGTGTGAAAATGGGTTGTCTTGTTCTCCATAATAATTGGGTTAGCGGGAGGAGGAAGAAACTAGAACGTCAAGTATCTTCTGGCTTGTGGGAGTATGACACGGGCTCGAGAATGTGCCTACAGAGCTGGCACAAGATGAAATGAACACTTTGGCTTTTACGTGGTAATGAAGAGATGGATAGGTGTAAACAAGATGCTATTCTTAATATTTTGGAGAGCATTGGTTTCATCAAAAGCCAGCCATGAAGGACAAGAAGATAAAAGCCAAGCTATAAGATATCAAAATGCCTCGCGCTTATCCGTTATCAATTCATTGTTACTATTGGCTATGCTGAAGAGATGCCTTCAGTTGTTAGGACCAGGCCGGTCAAAGAAAGAGCTCGGAGGAACTCTGTTACTGGAGCAGGGGTTCCAATCTTCAAGGGACATCTCTGTGAGGATAGTTCATGCAGGTGGAAGGGAAGAGCTCTACGAAAAAGCACTTCCCGCAGCAGAGTTGATGGAGAAGTACCCTGGAATGTGCATTGCTAGGCCTGAAGTTTTCAAGAAACCCCACGAGTCCTTACTATCTCCAGAAGCGGAGCTCTTGACAGGCCACAAGTATCTGATGATCCCATCCACTACAGCACAGAAACTCAAGCGTAAACATAAAGAGAGATTCGTTGAAGTCAAGAACTTTGCCAAAGTTGAGGAGGAGATGGCGCATGCAATGATCACTGCTGGTGAAGAAGTTCTGGAGGAGTCGTTTTGCTCTGCTAAGGACTTTTACTCGTCAAAAGGGAGTGTCAAGGCGAGTTTGGAATCAAGACCTTTGAGGAGGAAAGGTAGGAGGATGAGGAAGCCTTTTGTGCCTCCCATTATAAGAGGAAGATTGTCCGGGTGGCAGCCAGGCCTGACCTCTATACAAGAAGTCTCTCTAGAACTTCATACTGCTTTATGATTTTCTTATGTTGCAGAACTAATAATATGCCTATGCTGCTTCATCAGACTGGTGCTTGGTGTTAGTGTATGTTGTGTGTAAGCTGTAGAATCAGAGGCTGATTTGAACATTCCTAGCAATATGTTTACAGTGTTTTGGAATTTCTACTTGTCCAGATTTTGTATGAATGTTTTTAGGATACCGTGTCTTGTCGACCTTCTGAAGGTTGATACCCCTATCTTTAAATTGTTGCAGTGTTGCACTTTCTATCGATTTACTCTTGAAATTTTGAATTTAAAAAGAAATCCGAAATTTCTTGTTATGGGTGTGACTTCAGGATGTTTATCAGCAGTGACAAACGGAGCAACAAAAATGAATTAGCTCACAGAAACACAACCTTGCAAAAATTAAACGAATGGATCCAAAAGCTTGTGATATTAATCAATCACATACACGAATCTGTACAACTCAGAGAACAAATGCCAAAAGCTTGGTCAAGATCCATGTGTAGAGAACAGCAAAGAAAGCACCAACAGGAATGGTGACAGCCCAAGAGAGCACAATCTCTCTCACAGTCTCTGCTCTAACACTGTTCAGTCCCCTTGCAAAACCAACTCCCATCACTGCACCTACAAGCGTATGGGTTGCTGAGATGGGCAGGCCCAGCTTCGATGCAAACAGAACCACGGAGGCTGCTGCAAACTCAGCAGCAAAGCCTCTGGTGGGAGTGAGCTCTGTGATCTTCTTCCCAATAGTTGCTATAACCCTGTAGCCCCACATCATAAGGCCTGCAACGATACCAAAACCTCCCCAAGCAAGAACATCGATTGGAATCACAATCTCGGTTCCACCAGAGCCACCATGAAGAATCGACAATGCAGCAGCTAAAGGGCCGATGGCATTGGAGACATCGTTTCCTCCATGGGCGAATGACATGAAGCATGCTGAGAGGACCTGCATGTATCCAAAGACTCCGTAGACTATTTCCAATTGGGTACCTGTTGGGCCTGCAATGTCAGAGAGGAACCCGATGTTTCTACTCTGGGTGGGTTCCTCTTTGGCCGATGAACTGGTCTTGGCGAGTAGATGTCCCAGCTGTCTTCGGATCACTCTATCGACTAGGAGAGCACCGGCACTGCCAATAGCTAGAGCCTGGAGCAGAGCCATGGCAACGGTCTTGCTGAGTGGAAAGGCTGCGAAGGAGATCCCAGTTACACCCACAAAGACAGCAATTGGTGCTGCTGCCGCTGCTGCTTGTCCTGGATTTGGAGCACTGTAAACAAACTGGAAAAATGAAGGGTGGTGAGAACTGGGTGATGGAGTATCTTGATTGGCATGCTGATTCAGGTCCTACAGATTAAGAACATACCCTACGGATGCACTTATAGACGATAAATGACACTGCTGCTCCCATTACTGGTGAGATCACCCATGATGAAGTTACCCTTGCCAGTGAACTCCAGAAGACGGCTCCTGGACCCCCATAGACAAGACCGAATCCAACCATTGATCCAACTATACAATGTGTGGTAGAGACAGGCCATCCATAATATGATGCCACCTGAAACACATTCCAGTCTTCACTTCCAAACCAAAAACTTGTTCAAATGCAAAACTGGATAGAACCAGATTTCTGGCGGAGCCAGCTTTTTCAGTGAGGGGGGCACCAATTTTTTTCAATGGTAATAATAACGTTAGACATATTTGAGGGGGACAACTAGGAAATTGAAGAAAGTAGAGGGGTATTTTTAGAAATTTTCAAAAATTACGTAACAAAATTTCAAGAAAAACCATAAAATTTTATATTAAATTGATGTAACCCCAACTTTAGACAATATCTTAAATTAAAATAAACTTTTCCAAACTAATTAAAATTAAAAAAAAATGGAAGTACAAATTAATTAAAATATATAATAAAATAGCTTTTGAGAAAATTGAGGGGGCACCACATAGATCCGCCCCATGTAGCATAGAAAGATAGATTCATAACTAAGCACCTAACGAGGGCTCAATGCTTGTAGGTCCAAAGAAGAATATATATATATATATATATATTTTATATAGTTTGAAATTTCTTATGATCCTCCCATTTTCTCTTATGCAACAGCTAGAAACAGTTTTACAAGGATCCCTAGCATAGCTGCTAACCGATGCGCAGCTCATGTCTGTCTATCCTATAGTTTCAAGGTTGTTTATGCAAAGAACCTTACTCAAGTTCGAAGCTAGGGTCTCCCGAATCCTAGACTAAGCATGAAAATGCTGAACATTCCTTGTCAATTACACATTCACACATCTAAAAGACGAGGATCATATCAATGTCTTAGCCTACTGCCTAGATCTATCAGCTTGAGCTTAGGGAGCTGAACAATTCATACATCAGGTTTGAATTTTGAAATCTTCAAATTCTACATGATTAAGATAAAAAGATGAACCTGTAACCAAGTGCCGGCAGCAGCAAGAGAAGAGAGCAAGCCAGCGAAAAGCAGAGTGTTCTTCCCCTGAAACACATCAGCAACCAGAATGCCCTTCTGCATCGTGCTGGTCACGTGAGTCCCCATCAACAGCGCACCGGAGAACTCCAGCACCGCCGCCGTCAGCACCGCCTGGCGGAGGCTCAAGGCGCCAGAGCCCACAGAAGTCCCCATGGCATTGGCCACGTCATTGGCCCCAATGTTCCAAGCCATGTAGAACCCAAATAAGAGGGTCGCGTAAGACAGCGCCTTGGTCTTCAAATCGAATCCCTGACCCAGAGACTTCATCAGGAGCGGGAGAGCCAGAGCCGCGAACGCGATGCAAATCGCGATCGCCGTGGCGGTGCCGGAGGAGATGTGGAAGGCCTTGGCCATTCCCGGCAAGTGGTCACCTTCGCCGTTTTCGTTCGTCTGGTCGGATCGCACGGCGAAGGTGGCAAAAGGGTGTCCGAAATTGGGGGTTTTGGGTCGGAGGAAGGGCTCGGGTGCGAGGTGGAGAGGCTTGAGGGAAAGGGCATCTCTCCTCCGGAGATGGGGTTGATGAGAAGAGCGATGGTGTTTGGAGCGCTGGAGGAGAAGATGGTAAGGATGAGAAGTGTTGCTTCTGGTACAAGATAAGCCATAAGAAGGAGCCATGTCTAGGAAGGAATGCCCAATGGTGACTTTAGAGCATAGGAGTGTTGACCATGGAAGTGCAGAAGAAGAAGAAGAGTAGGTGGTAATGGTTGAAGAAGAAAAGGAGAATAGAGAAGAAAGAGGAGTATGCATTTTGATTCTGTTCCATGATTTTCTTCGGGGAAAGAGAGAGATGATTCGTTTCAGATGATAGGATTCGACTTTATCCCTTGTGGAAATGAGTGGTGCTTGTGCTTCTTCCACCTACAACATTCTTCCCAAAACTATCATCATCCACTTCTCTGGACTTTGGGCCCAAATGCCACAACAGCCCACCAAAAATATTCTTATCTGGGCTGTTTCATCTCCATTTTGGCCCATATTTTCTGACTTCAGACCCAACCACCCTACCAGATTATTGTCATTCGATTAAAATGATGCTTCTATGTGGCCACCGGAAGTATCTTGACCCCACACCACACTAATGCCCCTATGCTATTCATGCATAAGATAGTAAAATAATCTTAGTTTTTGAACAGAAAACAAAGGAGGATGAAAC
This sequence comes from Erodium maritimum, assembly GCA_963921825.1. Lineage (NCBI taxonomy): Eukaryota > Viridiplantae > Streptophyta > Magnoliopsida > Geraniales > Geraniaceae > Erodium > Erodium maritimum. The sequence goes on from OY997588.1 coordinate 147,881,378, forward strand.
CCTTGATTATAGAATAAAGGATTAATTATCTTTTTTTTTTTTTTGAGAATAAACAGTGCAATTGTATTAGATCATAAAAAGATAGTTTGGTGGGTACTCAACCGTACTCCACCTACATAAGCAAAACCAACTACTGAACATAATTGAAACGAATAAATTCAGCTCTAGTGATAGGTTGCGGACGAAGGGGATATCTGCGGTAGCGTTTGGTAACACCGATATAGCATGCTTCTTCCAACTGGGACGAGGCGAGCCAGCCACGTTTAGGGAAAGACACTGGGCGATCAAGCCGAGTGAAAAGGGGATTCGATTGGACATAAATCGACTCTGAGATGCGCTCCAGTAGAATACTGGATCCTTAGAGTGATGTCCCGGACAGCAGTCCTATAACCAGGAACTGAAATGGCTCAAATGAACTTTACATTCTCCCGAGAAAACAGCAGACGTCGTCCCCCCCTCGGATGATAATGAGGGCCTTTAAAAACGTATAAATGCTGGTTCCCGATCTGATTGAAGAATGTCGCGCCGAAATTTGGTGGAATAGATGCCACCCTACGTCCAGTGAGGCGGTATTACCGGCAAACCCCCCACTGGACCATGAATGACTCACTGATCTAGGCGAGGGAGCATTCCGCCCCTCGCCGTTTGTGGTGTCCCTCCATTTCCCGGTCCCCGAATTCGCCCTGAGACCCGACCCGGACCCCTGCCCCTGGCCGATCCGCAACCCAGGTTGCCTGCGACTCGGCCCTGTCCGGACCCGACCCAACCGAGTGTCGGACCTCCCATCTCGGCCGAAGATAAATCTCTCGGAGCCCTAGCCTCCCGTGCTTCCATTCTCGGTAGCACCGCCTTCGTCTCCACCCGTCCTCCGGCCTCAGACAGCGCACACCCCACCAACGGCACCCTCACCGGCGGTGGCCACGGTTCACGTACCTCTTGCTCCCACGCCGTGATCGCAGGCGTCAGCCCCACCCCCAGACTGTACCCACCATCAGTGATCCAGCCTACCACACCAATCCACCGACTGACCATGGGCAGCACCGATGTCCTCTGATCGCCAAGTCCGGCCACCACTATTCTGACCACCACACTTCCCGGATCACCACAGTACAGCCGAGCAAGATCCACAGTTCGAGGCACTTATTGATTCAATTGTACAAACCAAAAGTAAATCAAACGAAGCTCCAAGATTAAAGAAGCGTGGAAATTGTGACTTGCAAAACAATCAGAAACTCAGCAGCTACACACACAACGAAACCTGACTCGGATCACACCCCTACCGAACAGCCGGCGATCTCACCAGTCTGATCCTCTCGTCGAGTCGAGAGTCCCGGTAGCGACCCAGTCCTCCGGCAAAGCTCAACCGGTCTCACTCCTGACGCCGATCTCCCTCGTTCCGGAACACTTGCAGATCCCGGACGCCACACCCCCGCGCAAACTCCGCAACGGTTGTCGGCCCTCACACCACCAAAATAGAACCAGCCGAACAGGTAGACAAGGATGTACCTTACCACGAAGACAGGGTTGAAGACGCCAGCCAGGGAAGCCGATCGGATCTCCGGTCTCCAGCGTACTCCTTCTCCGTTCGCGCGTTAGCCAAGGCTAGGGCCGGCTCTAGGATTAATTATCTTTAGTAATCCTTATGTATTGGTAATACTTTTTTTTAGTATCACGATGCATTGATAATGTTTTTTTGGTCAAGTTTACGCCATTTTAATCAATTCATAAGTAGTATTAAATGTTTTGCTATCAATACATAAGGGGTATTAAATGTTTTGTTATCAATACATAAGGGGTATTAAATGATCTTTGACAAATTCATAAAGGGTACTATATGACAGTTACCAAAACGGGGGGACTGTTACTGAACGTTACAAAACGCATGGATACAAAAGGTATGCTACCAATGAAAAGGGATATAAAAGGTAATTAATCCTAGAATAAGAGCATGCTGATGTAAGCACCTTAAACTCGTTTAATAGAAATTCGACAAAACAAGTCTACAACCCAGATTTATCAATTTATTAAAGACAACAAAAAAGCCTCCGTCAACAAGATAAAAAAATAAAGTGCTGAAGAAAAAAAGGAAAAAAAAAGATCACCTCATGATTAGGCTGACACCTTTTATTAAGAGCACCCACAGTCGTGGGCGAGGAGCAGCTGGCGAGATGATCTCGCCGGCGAGGAGGAGGCGGGGAGCAGGCGAGGTGGAGGCGAGGAGCGCGCTGGCGACTTGGATAGCCGTTAACGAACTCGCCAGCAGATCTCGCTGGCGAGGAGAACTTGTGGGTTTGTGTTGCAATTTTTTTTTGTTTTATACTTGTTTTTTTCTCATCTCGCCGGCGCCTCCCCGCCAGCCCACTGCAGAACTCGCTGGCGGTGAGCCGGCGAGATGAATAAAAAACAATTTTTTAAATCATCTCGCCGGCACCATCTCGTCGGCAGCTGGCGAGATGACTGTGGATGCCCTAAGGTTTTAATAAAGTTGACATCTCCATCCATCGAGTACCTTACCTTGGTTACCGTCACCAAAACTGATAATCGCCACCGGCCAACACCATGCAATGACTCATTGAGGGGAAACCAAACCAACGATTTCCCACAAGACTCCACAAAAACACTGTCAAAAAATTCTTCAAATAAGACAGGTTTAAACACCCCGCGATACTCAATATTTACTGTGAGGCTCCGACCTCACCACCGAAATCGAGGAACCAAAAGACTAATTAGTAGGGGACAAAAATAAAAGAAATTGGTAGAAGTAGTAAGAAAGGAAGTGAAAGAAACTAACTCAAGACTTACAACTCAAACCAGTTCTACTTTCAATCAAGAAGCACACTGGGGGAGGAGTCAACACACCCGCCACCAGAGTAAAAACTATCGTCAGAGCCCAAGCCGCTCCACACAACTTCACTTGTCTTACCAAAGCAAAACCATGCCTGCGGCCAATATCAAGAACCGACGACCTCGAAGGAGCAAAATTTTACCTAACACGACAGATCTAGAAGAGGAGGTGGCTTGGAGACGACCACCACACACATCAACTCCAAAGCACTGCAGATCTGATAGGTAGATAAGGGCCGACCCCACTCTAGCCGAGGCCCTAACGCCGGACGAAAACATGATATTTCACCACAAACGGAGCACCAAGCACAACCACCGTATCTGGTACAAAAGCGAGGGAAGTGAAAACAACAACGCGTGAGAATGAGTAAAAGGGAGAGAATAGGGAAAAAGGGAATGGACAGCCACCGGAGGCTGCAAGGCAAGAGCTGCACACGCAAGCCGGCAACGACACTATTGATCAGATCTAGGGTTTGAGAAGTTTGAGAACAATGGAGAGAAGAGAGGTTTTTTGGCAACATTCTGTTCAAAGCCCATAAGATAGTAAATTTTGAATGGAAAATTTAATCACCATAATTAGAATGAGATCAAAATAAAATTTAATCACCATAATTAGAATGAGATCAAAATAAAGAACAAGTGGTAATACCTCTGCTATTCATCATCAGTAACGTAACCAACCAGTGTGTCCGACACATGTTTACTTATAATTGTATCTTGTTAGATCGTTATGATCTACATAAAAAATTTAAATCATGAACCTGATCGAAAATATAACCGTAATACACAGTAACAGTAATTAAACAACCTCACATAAATTTGCAATATATCGTACACGGCTATTTGTCTCTACAAACATAAATTTCACTGCCCTTCCAAACAAGGTACAATCATTTACAAAAATGCTGAAAGTTTCATCAGAGCCCAGAATTGGGGTTGTTTCCTGCAAGGATGAGAGAGATTTCCAGACCTCTACTGAAAGCTTGGTTAAACATAAGGCGAGTTTGGAATGTTGATACGAACGGGAACCATGAAAAGAATGCGATGGGAATAAAGATAATCATCCCCATGCCAGCATCGTAGAGACGAGCCAGTGAACGAATAGACTTCCACATCCCCAGCTTCTTAATCACAGGCTTCCATGCTGCAGCTATCTGGAAAACCAAACCAAAAAGATTAACATCCCATTACATGATTAACTATACTAGTCTTCAACGGACTATTTGATAATAAAAAAAACTTACAGAAAGAATTCCCCAACCGGTGGGTATAAACGCCAATACGGAAGCAAATACGTCTGTGATAGACAGAGGTGAAAGTATAACTGCAACCACTAAACCAGCCAGTGCCAGCATGAAAGAGACTCCTTGAATAAAGCGCAACACAAGCTGGAAATTGACTGATACTTTTTGGCTGAAGGTAAAAACCTATTCAACAAAAGTGGATCAAACTAAAAACCAAGGATACCCGCACAGCATTCATAACCGAAAAACTAGATCAACTTTTTAAATGGGTATACACACCTTGAAAAGAAGTATAAGCACAGCCAGCACGATCCATGATAGGCCATATACCTGCAGAACAGAGTGGAAGACTGCACTCAGCTCTAGTGCAATATCTTGCCGGTTCATGGTCATGAAAATAATCACAAACGAAGCCATTGTTGCAAGTAGGTAATATCACTACAGCATGTAGATCCAAACGAATCACAACACCATCTATAATACCCCAATCTAGTAGTTAACGACAATAGACTGTCTACTGCCCCTATTGACAAGTGAAAAAAATATGCAGTCTTGGCTTTTCAATTCTGACGTTTCATTCCAAAGGCTACAAAAGTCAAGGTCAGCACCAATCATTGGTTTAAGATGTATAATGACGGAAGTAGAAAGAAATTGCATGGGTAAGCTTAAAGCCATCCACTAACTTTCCCCCTTTTACTCTTACGAAGTGATTTTTTAGAGCCTAGATGGTCTACTGCACCATTCTACTTAATCATTTATTTATACTTAGCCCATTCTGTGCTCAACTTTACAACTATGAAGAATCTGCACATTTTAGCTGAGGAAAATAGGATAGACAACGAATATCACAAATAAATTATGGAGTGCTTGATTTACCTCACATGTTAAAATATTCTCCACGTGCTAACCCACCGAAGAGGGGGTATTATTAGCAATCATACACATATAACTACCTAAGAAGGAAAGTGACACTTATTTGGGGATATCCAAGGAAAATAAAATAATTATTTTGGAATGGAGAAATACTTTGGAAGGATATACTGAAAAGTAACTTAAAAAAAATCCACAATGTTCTTGTTACTAATGGCTAAAAGGAAACGAGTAAATAGGTCATTAGCTTTAACAATAAGAAAGTACACATTTAAAGGAGAAGCATTGTGACTCTTTCAGAGGGACAAGAAAATCTCAACCAATTCTTTTTCATAGCAACAAATATCACATTTAAAGGATGAAGATAACAATCACTGGGTTTAATCCCATTTACGATGTACCTACCTTTACACTGGTGTATTTATAGTCAAAATAGAACACAAACAAGAATACAACATTTTGATAACACTGCACATGGTGGAAAACAACTCAACAAGACAGTATAGTCATTTTCAAAGAATATTTCAACCGGATAAACCAATGATAAAATCTTTACCGTTAATGATGTATTTGTTCCTTGCACGTTTAGCTTGTATACAATGCCGTACTGGAAGATAAAAAATCTTAAGCTTAAGATGGTCTCCACTATCCTTCCTTCAAAGGTCCGAATATGAGCCTGCCAAACAATTTTAAGATCATGAACAACGAAATAAATAGAAGCAGCAAACAAGAATCATGAAAATCATATTATGTGCTAGTTCACCCATAAAAAAGAAAGGAGTGTAGGAAATCAACCAGGAACAAAACCACATACCATTTCTTCATCCCACCACGCCTCCCAACTTTCTTCTCCTTTCACTCCAATTCCACCTCGGTAGAGAAGCCAGTTTGTCCAATCTTTAAAGTCTTCAACCGTCCTAGAAGGAATAATATGAAGGTTCAAGATATAAAGTTCAACAGTAGCCGCGGCCTAATCATCATATGAATAATGCAGTGCTTACTTCTGCCATTCAAATCCAGCTGGATTGAATAAGTAAGGGGCGAAAAGCCAAGAAAGAGCCATAAACCAACTGCTAACTGTGAGGAGAATGTAGGACAGTGCTCCACCATCATAAAATCCATATGCAAGATATACTATCAACAACAAGGCAACTTCTAACCTGAGGACAACACAAACATGATATAAGACATTCCGGTTGGTATATACACTATCAATTGCCGATAAAAAAAAAGAATTGAACAAAGCAGTCCGACCCTTTCACAAAATGACTTCGGGAGTAAAGCCTGTAATTCTCTGTAAACTTAATATGGCGAACAACGAATCCCCTACCAGTCGCTTGATACTGTTAAGTTAAGAAATAGATATTAAAGCGGATTCAGTATTTACAAAAACTGTGATAAATAATTCAAAGGAAACAAAGCAGAACAAACCCTTGCACCGCCATGAAGAATAGTCCGACCAAAGTAATGAGTTCTTGTGCCCAATGAAAACGTGAAAAAGACGGAACAGAGTTGAAATTGCATGGTAACAAAACTGACAACAGCCTGCAGCCATAATCAGAAAAGGAATCATCAGCAATTCAGCACAAACACCTGAGGCCAAAAGGTACTGAAATGATAGACCTTTGGATATGAAAATCATTAAAAAAATCTATTTTTATACCTAAAATACTTTCTATAAATTATACAGCTAAAAAGTTTAGGGGGAATTGCTATTAAGTACCTTATGAATTGGGCACAAATGGAAAACTACCTTTTGACAGAAATAAATCATAAGTTTTAGAGACGTTTCCCACCGTTGAAATGGGAGGAAAATGACAGAATATGCTAACAAATTATAAGTAAAGTATTTACCCCTTGAATAATAAATATATAAAAAAATGGACATGGGGCTGGCGAGGGGTAAGGAAGGGCCAGCGACACTGTAAACTAAGAGATCTGGGGGTGGTGTAAACCCGGGTTGGGGAGAGGTGGAGATTGGGCATGGTTCAAGAAACAGCAGCCAGGTTCTGGCAACGGAGAAGAATGTTGCTGGTGCGTAGCCGAACTCCAACCGATGACCTTGATGAGGAGTAAAGGATGGAAATGCTTGTAGAGTGGGATCGACTCAGATCTCGAGCACCAAATCAGGAGCTTGAAGAGAGGGCGTGTCATTGTCGTGCTGCCAGTAAAAAAGTCTGTCACTGAGGGACGAGCTTCTCATGGTGCGGCATTCTCTGAGGTGCTCAACAGATTTACGGGAATGAACTGATGCGACGAGCTGGAGATCAACAACTCATGGTTGAAGAAGGGTGCTGATATCATGATGACGTCAATATCACTTAATCGTTTATTTTTTTTTCTTAATTTACTTATGACAAAATTGTTATTTTCCACATGGTGAAGGGTAATATAGTCATTTTGCTTAAATCTAACTGTGTAACATGTCATAAACATTAGGGTAGCTTAAATGACATTTTTTTGTCAACAGGCACTTATACATTCATACTAAATTCATAGAGGTAATAAAATTATTACCCCTAAAATATACAATGTCCCATAAAAAGATGCACAGGAATAGTACCTTCAGAAAACCCTGCTCCAAGATAAAACCCAAAATCATTGGTACCGCTGTAAATATACCAATTTGAAAAAGAAATTGGGTATTCAAAGCAGCACTAAGGGCAGTGTTCGATGTTATCTGAGCTATTTGTTCAATCCTTTCTCCAACTCCAGATAAAGCCTGCACCAAGATCAATTCCTCAAAACAAAATAAATAAGAAAATAAAACCCACCCTTGTTAATTCAAATAGCTGATAAATTATATGCCTAGTCAAGCACGAGCGGGATAACTGGATAAGAAAGGAAATAAATAGAACTTTGTGGTCTATCAACGACATACGTCAACAGAAGACCTTTTTGTCAGCAATTCCTAATCTACCATATCTCCAGCCCAACCCCCAAGCAGAGAGGACCCACTAGGATTCAAACACTGGACCTCTTACTTGGCAGTGCTCATCTGGACCACCCAAACTACCCAAGTAATTAGGAATACTTGATAACATGGTTATTATTCGTGGAATACTTATTGCATAAACCATAAAAAAGCATATGCAGAAGGAAGCGATGACGTAAGGACATAAATTAAGCATATAAAAATAGAAAATATTGAGTTTACCAGATATGCCTTCCCATAAAGGAAAACGTATACAGTCAATACAGTTAACTGCATAAAACACAATAAGATTTCATCAGAGAGAACCATGTAGTAAATATAAAGAATTAATATTTAAATAAGTATATGCTCTATGTAACACCTCAACAATTCATTACCCTCCCAAACCAAATAGTAGTATTTGACATCCAACTCATTCAACAATATACAGCAATGCTTATAGCCGAACCAAAAATATCGAGTAACCAACATACCATTGTGCAGAAGTAGAACCCAACAGTCGTAAAGTAGAACGACATCATTCTAAAGAAATCAAAAAGTTGCCCAAGCCTGTATATGTCCCGACTAAGAACTTGTTCTCCGTTACCACCAGCAACCTTTCCTTCAAAGAGAGCAATCTGATTGAGACCAACATCTCTACCTTTTCCAACCTGTAGATTATATTTTAATCAGAAAATCAAATCTATATTGAATAAGAAAATAAGCACCCTTACCTGAATATATTCATGATGAGTGATATTTCCTTGGCGCAAAGTTGAATTGAAACCTACATTTTGATTACAAAGTTATACAACCAATCTACAATATTTGGCACAGCTAAGGGGCTAGAGAAGCAGGAGAAAGTTTGCGAAATTCAAGTTCAATATATCAGATAGACGTTTGAGACTAAATGTCATATAATTGAACCTTCTTGTAGAGTTTAAGGCTCCATTAGAAAGTGCTTCATGAATAGCTCTACCAAAACAAGCATTTTTCACAACAACTAGACCCTAACAAAGTAGGGTAATGGTTTCTCTCAAAAAATTTAATTGATATAATTTAGTTGGGTTGAAGTATCCCACATAGGATGAATGTGGATTAAGTGACCACTTCATAAGCATCACAAGGCTACAGTCATCAATTTGAGCTTTTGGGTTGGATTGGGCTTTAACATGGTCTCAAAATTTCGTTTGGACATGGATTTTTTTATTACCAATGAAACTATTAAACTTAAAGAGAGAAAGAGATCCTAAAACAGGATCAACAAACTCGGCCACAAAAATTGGTAGGACAGGATGAGTGAGGGGAAATGAGAGAATTACAAAAAGAAAAGGAGAGAAATGATTATAGAGGTGAAAGACCAAACAAGGGAATAATAATGAATCATGATCATAGAAATATCCGGAGTGGAGACCCAAAGGAGATCATGAGCTCTTCATTTAGTGAAAGGATGTAACCACTTGATAAGCATCTTGAGGCTTCCACCCAAGCTTTTGGGCTGAACCAAGCGTAAACTCATCACCATAACAAGTAAGAGATCGGAGTAACAAATAAAGAAGCTCTAGGAGGTCATACCTGCATATATATCCTCACTGATGTTGATAACACGAGAGGCTTTGCTGATACCCCCACGCGTTATATGAAAAACTCTATCAAAAACATCTGGATGGCCATAATGCATACGAACTCTGGATGATAAAAATATAGGATGTAATTTATATATGCCACAAATTAAAACCACCAAATAGCTTAAATCGAAAGCATGTACTTACTTCAAAGGATTCGCCAGTACACGCTGACCAAGTGTTACAAAACTAGTTTCTTGGTTGGACATAAATGACGCTAAAGAAGAGACACTGTATGCAATAAAGATGATTAAATCAGCTGCAGCACACCAGAGTTAGGCTTCAAGATTAAAATACACAAAGTACTGAATGGACGCATACCTTCCTGTAAATACATGTTCCCTGACACCAAGAATAGTAGGAGGACGAATACCATGGTCACAATGGAATTCCTCCAGTAAATTTCTCATCTTCAAGGCTTCCTCAAAATAATTATCCTAGAGAAAAATATCATGACGTGGAAATTTAAATGAAATATATGTTACTATTGTATCCAATTCACTTTAATTGATGAGATGAAAACACACACATACAACTTAGTGCTGTGTGCTTAACATAAAATTTTCACCAACTTGGTTAGTTGATGGGCTTATAGTTCTAGCAGCTGATCAATCACCTGATTCATGTCAATAGTCTGAATTGCGTTTCCACGAGTAAACACAATTGCATGGTTTTGATTTTCAGGTTTTCCTTCGCCAAGTTTTGGATTTCCAGCCAATTTTATGGAGTAGACTTCCTGCAAAATAGCAAGAATAAACTTATAACACAATAACTAAGGGTTTGATTAATGTATGTAACTTTTACAAAGAAATCCTTCATAGCCATTACAAAGCTGCTTTTCAGATATATAGCATGGTAAAGGAAAATATAAAGATGCATCTTGAAGCCTACACAATTGGCCCAAGTTGATTAGCATGTGATGATCATCAGATGAACAAAGAAAGTCAACTGACATGGCTTTTAGTGAATTCCAAACGAAAAGTTTAAAGTGAATTTGCTAATCCTTCATAAGCAAGGGGATAAAGGCTTGAAGCTCTATGACACCAAAGGCTTTTTAGTTTGCTACGTTTGGGCTATTTTGCTAATATCTAGACATAGACTGCCACAGCATTTTTCATTTCATGATTTTGAGGGTCACAAAAGCCAGCTAACTATTTGATATATTTATCCCCTTATCATCCCTAAATCCTTCTTTGCTCTTCTTTATTGAAAGCCCTAGACTTATCTACACTTTCCACTTCCTGCTGTGAGAAATCCTACAACCTACTGAAGCACTCTCTTCCATCAAATTTTATTCTTCAATCCCCCCCCCCCCCCCCCCCCCCCAAAAAAAAAAACTTTTTTACTCCCCTCCATTATCATTACAATCCCTAAAAATCAATCCATATAGGAAAATACATAGGCATATTCTCAAATCTGCCTTGCATTACAAACTCAAGAGAAAGCACATTATCTGAACCTTATCTTTCCCATTGATGTCACCCTTCACCAGCTTTGAGTAATATTCTTTAAGCACTTTACCATCCTTCAAAGTTTCAACCTCATCAATAAAAGCCACACGAAGAGCTTCGTTTCTGAGAATCAACGAAGAGATGGCAGATCATTAGGCAGGTATCCAAGGATGCTTAACTACAAAAAAATCTGTAAACCAACTTAAGGAGTAACAACTAAGAAGAAAATGGGTGGACCTACAACCTACCTTTGCATTAGCAATGCAATATCTGCAGCTTGAGGTTTTTGCTCCTCTTTCTGTTTGCCATATATCTGACATGTAACAACATAAGTAAACTTCAAATCTGCCTGAGCTCTTGCTTCGGGAGATAACTCAAAGCCTTGGGTATTAGTTGCACTGTTACTAGGTACTGCTGCCTCCACACCTGGCATTAGACAAATATTATCATATCCCTCATGGCACAACTAAAAAATAACCATAAATACGAACCTCCAGCACTCAGCCTTTCCAAATAGCTCTGAAGCATCAAAGCCTTTCTGTAGTACATCATTCCACGAACTGCAAATTTCGAATGACTGAATTTAGTAAATTAAATAATATCCTTGTATTGTCACACAAACAAAGTAACAAAAGAACAGTATAGATCATCCTATCTACAACGAGGACTGCAAGGTATATTGCACACAACAGAAACTGTGCAGAAAACACAAAATTACCCAGGCACATGAAGAAAAAGTAACAGATTTTAAATATCTCAGGAAAAGGAAATTTAGGATCCAAATCTTCAGGTGAAAGGCATAGCTTTAGTATGGAAAAGATCCCATGGATCAAATACCAATATGGATTATGCTAACATTTCCAGTCTAAAACTATTCCCATTCACAAAAACAAAACAATGATAATAAAGTAGCATCTTCAATGACAAAGCAAATAACAGCCAACACCAAAAGATTACCAGTTCTAGCCAATGTTTGTCCGCGGTAGGAAGCCCAGAACCTAAGTTCAAGGACATCACTAGGACTATCAAAAAGTTCAGAATCCAATGAATTTTCATCACGGCCAATACGTGCAAGAAAGTTCTTCCATTCATCTGCAGAAACAATTGTATCCAATGAATTATCAAAATTTCAGATCTCTCCCTCGACTATATAATGTATGTAGTATTCCATAAACCACAGTAAAATTATGTACAGCATGAATACTGAATCTATCAGAATCTAGATTAAGAAAAGGGTAACTGATTTTAACAGTATGTAATGTAAGCAAGTCGAGCCTTTAAATACTCAACTCAGACTCATAATAGAGCTCGGGCTTATTTAATAAACGAGTCAAGCTCAAACCAAAATGTGCAAGACTCATAAGCTAGCAAGCCGGCTCATTTATTATTTACATATATCATGTTCAATATACTTGGAATCTAGATTATACTATATTTCTTTGTTTATTGGATGTTTATTTTTTTCATCTATTGTGTATAAATACTTTTAACCACATAAAATCTACCTTCAACTTCATGGTCTATTTACATAACACAGTTCTCAAAATACATGTCGACCAAACTCATTAACAGTTGTATCATATCATTATCGACAAAATTACTTATATCATACATTCATACTTACTGTACACGAAACTTTAACATATTATATCTGTCAGCTTGACATGTGTGGATTTATGATTTTGTTTAAATTTATGATCAATATTCAGTTATAATGAACATTAAAGGAGCTGAGCCTGGTTTGAGTTCATTGTATTTTATCGAGTCAAACCCGACAGAAGTAAATTATTTCAAGCTGACCCAAGCTCGATTCAACTAGCTTACACCCCTTCAATACTCGAATATGACAATTTCTTCAACCATTCAGGAGTTTTATATGCAACACAACAAAAGGATTAAGCATTATATACCAATGTTGGTCATGAAAACAAGAGAGAGAAACCAATTACAGAATTCAAATGCAACACATGCTTAAGATAAATCTGTACAAAAAACAACAATACAAAACAAACAGGGAAAATCAATGAAGAAGAGAGTACCAGGAAATATCTTCTGGAGGTAAAACAAAACTGATATTCCATCCTCATTTTTCTGATACAGTTCACGCAAACTGTAAAGTACGACTTCAGAATAGTACGGAGTGAAGACACTGCATTTACCAAGGAAAAATTGGACGTGATGAGGAACACTAGAAGCAGTTTTGTTTAGCAAACGTAAAACAGAAATCAAACATGACCACGAAGCTCTGACCAGAAAGACAACATTTCCCGTACTGGCTTTGCTTCAGGCATCTCCATGAATAGAGAATTTGTGAAAAACTGTAGCCTACGTCTGGCCTCAAGATTTTTGGGTATATTTGAAGCTGAATCCTTGATAGTTAATAGTGAATACAACCTCTTGACTTGTGCTCTCTGTAGATTTCAAACCAAATTTAGTCTCATAAACATGTCAAATAAAAAGTTAACAGTAGAAACGGGGATTATTGCATGAACATACCGACACAGCATCTTTGGGCCACTTCAACTTCGAAAACAGACGACCTTCTGTCCTGGCTTTTGACAACATATTCCACGTCTCGTAGTGTTCTCTAAGATAAACAAATAAGACAAAATGATATACCAAGTCAGACAAAATTCTGCCCTCATGGATACAATATCCAGAAACAATTGACTTTTATGGCAAACCTCATGTTATACGAAAGAACGTCATGGCGTACAACATCATACAGATCCTGAACAGCCTTAATAGCTCCTTTCTCCAGCTCTGGTTTTTCAACCTCTTTCTGTACAACAGGTATTTAGAAGTTTTAAGAAAACAGCAGAAAAGAAAAGTTCTCCAAAAAAATAAAGGTTCAAGGCTACAACAAACCTGACAATCAAACTAATTTGGAGATCAAAAAAGCAACTATCTAAGTTAGATTAACATGCAGCTTGACCCAATGTCCAAGATTACACAAAAGCAACAATGATCCATATTAAGCTTAGAACATGTGTGGTCCAGAATCACACAGAAGAAGAAAAATACGATGTGAATAAAAGCAAGCAAAAAACAAGTATGCACTACATATCACCAACTATACCAATAGAAGAGAACTATTACGAACCAGTATTCCCATAAGTGCAGTTAGTCTTGAAATCACAAGTGGAAGCTTATTCAACTGAAAATCAACTTGAATACTCCCGTTCTTCATACTTTTTTCAATATCTTCATAGACACGTTCCACCCTGATGTATAGGATAACAATAATATGGAGTCAAATTACAATACCTACTTTCCAACATTTCATACTTCATAGAGCAAATAACTGAGATAGATTTTTTTTAAATGACGTCTAAGAATACATACCACATCGTTCCCTCTTCATCAAGTAATTCTGTGAGGATAAGTTTAACTGAGTAGTAGCACTCCTCAACTGCAAATTTCATATAATCATCTCTCGTAATCCTTTCGAAAAGCTCCTCTTGTGAATCTCTATTCTCAACAGCAATATCTTTAGCCAGAAATATCTGCAAACACAGTCCAAAACTTTGAATGAAAAAGTTCACACACACATTAAACATTATAAACTGTACCAAAGCAGATACTTGAGGGGGGGAAATTGTTCGTGTGAACTTATAACCTTGCTGGCAAGAAGGAAAAGTGGCCATTGCACCAAGGGGAGATTCACAGAATTTTTGGGCATTTGTAGCAATTCCATTTCCCTGGAATGAAGAGGTCAGAAAAACTCATAAAATTTGTCGCAATAAGTCCACAAAAATTAGACAAACTGCAATTGCAAGTTGCAAATACTTAATAAGACCAAAAGAAATAAGTGCCTTAAACCATTGCAATAGGATGAAGATGAAAAAATACCAAATACTCACAAGTTAGTGATATAATCTTCTTCCCTTAAGTTTCTGATAATTTCATTCCAATAGGGAGAAAAGAGCGCAGCATCAACCTTTTTCGTGTCCAAAGCCTTCAAATGAACAATTTTATAAGAATAATGTCTCAAACATAACCAGGAAGAAGCTATATTTGAAAGCTGAAGAAGCAAAAAAAAAAATTGCTGCCAAACTGAGTTACAGATTCTACCCTATGTGCAAATTGAACTTCAAGTCAACCAACAAAAATAGGTAGAAAAACAAGGAGGGTGGGGGTGGAATAACAACTAGATATATAGGAGTGTTACTGGAGTTTGACAGTCAGCTTATGCAAAAGGAATTCCTCAACAACCCGTGTATCATTAAAAACATTTACATTATGGATTAACTTATTGTCACAGCATGGTTGTATAGGTACAAACAAGGCTTTAAAAATTCTAACCTGACTAGATTGGTGAGGAGTCCTGCAGACAAGAAATTGTAATCAGAACATATGTCATGACATTAATAACTATGATAAGACCATATAATCATGGCATAGTTGAACATAATAAGAGGAAAAGGAGTATGATGGTAAAAATGAAACCTGCTAGGAAGTGAAACGTGCAGAGTATCCATAAAAGCACCAGGAAAATGCTCAAACAACTTGTGGAGAGCTTCCAATGACCGTATCTGTACAAACAAAAACAAAAAACACCCTATCAGAGGAAAAGTAAGGCATGGAGTTTATAAGTGAGCATTCAACAATACAAAATAATTAAAATGTGCACTTTTGTGTACGATTAACTATCCAATTTCAGAAATGTACAGCACCTAACTTCATGATATCTAGTCGAAATGACTCACCTCTCCAAGACGATCTCTTGCACCAAGCAAGAATCCCCAAACAGCAGATATGAGGGTGTAAAACACATGGATATCTAAGAGATAGATCTGTAGAAACAAAGTGGGAGAATAATTGGAGGGTATGCAAAGCAAAATTCAAGGACAAATATTTGGTATCTTCTAAAACAAATTTTACCAGATAGACTAATAAAAAAAAGTTAGATCACGTTGAACAACTAGAAACAGGTAAAAATGGAATATTATATATGTATCCAAACTTTGAACTCCCAGTTCAGGTGACAGACATCTGCTGCAAAAACAAACATGAAGAAAATGCCTATAAAGGTGCTACTAACATTACTTGTGTTGCAACTTGCAATTGGCTACAAGAAGGTCAAGCATGTTTATTGTAGGACTCTAAAATATTATTGTCTTTCAATACAACTTGATATTCTTGTCTTTCAATACAATACGACCATCCTTTATATAGGATTAACTCTATACGAAATAGGAAATACAAATACTAAATAACATAGGAAACCAAACTAAACTAGAAATAGGAAATGCTTGTAATGGGAAATAAACTAAACTCTAACAATCCCCCTTATGTGCAAGTCGCATAACGAGTCTTGAACGTGGACAAAGAATAAATTTCAAATTTCAACTTCATGTTGTTGCTTCACCACTAAGTTGTTATTGCTGCAAAACGATTTTTTTTACGTGTACCATAACAGGAACGGACGTCTGCGAATAGGCCATAGTAGAAATGTACGTCTACTTACGAGATTACAAATTAACATAGGGTGAACGTGACAAATGGGACAATACCCAATAACGGCTTTTTAAAGCCTAAAACGATATGGAGCCATTGACTCATATCATACCCTGATTTCACGGACGCACGATTCAACTTCGAGCAATTACATCACGTGGAGGAAAAAACATATTCACGCAAGTCACATATCGACAATGTGAAACAAGACGCATAACAAGAGGTGAGTTCAAGAACATTCTACCTATGCGCAGGTCATCGATGTCTAAAACTAAAGAAAACAGTATGGAATAACACATAGATAAGTGCATGTATGTGTTTCAGGTATACACATAAACAATATATAGACATAAATACATTATTGTGATGGAAACTTTAGAACATACACAAATTACAGGAGCCCATAAGCTTGCAACAGTAAGAGCATTATGGTTATCTGCATGAAGACAAATTAATCAACAGTGTATTCATCCAGAAGAGAGGGAGAGAGAACAAGAAAATTAAACAAGTATTTACGCATCATATAACTACTGAAATAATAAAATTATGCATGTCTAAGGGGATACAGTCATTTACGATGATGAAAAAAGACTGGGGAAGTATAATCCAAATGCTAATTCCTGACCTAAATGTAGTTTTAGCAGTAAGATCACTTTGCACTGTCAATATTAAGTCATTTAGGTACATAAGTGATTGTGTCCAAATAAACAATAGACCATAATACCTCATATTTGTACAAAAGAAATTTACTAGTCATACATGCATATTAAAGCAATGCTATTGCAAAGATAATAATTAAACAGCGCCGATTAGAAACAATAGAAACGAAAAAGGCATAAAGAGATTTCCTACATAATATACACTCAATACATGGCAGAAACAAAAGAAACTATTGCATAAAAAAATGTCGCAAACAAGTTGGTAGCTCACGTTTGGATACAAAATCATGCCACGAATATTCTATACTGTTCAGAGCCACTATAATTCTTGTTGGTTTTACCAATGGCTTGATCTGCAAAAGACAACAGAGCAAGTTTCACAATATAAGACAAGAACGATATTTTTCTTATCTTCTAAGAGCTCTCCTTATTGGGGAGAGTCAACAAGTAATAATCAGTGGCACATGAACAACAATGCCAAGATGCATATTAAATGTCACTAACCTGAAGAAAATATGCGAACGAGAATTTTGCACCCAAAACAACAAGCCAAAAGATCATATACCTGCATTAATGTGATTAAACAGAGTCTGTAAATATTCCAACACATGCAAGGAATATTAATTATTTCAACACATGCAAAATAAACCCTAAAGGAGGTAGCAAAACCTAACCAGCAGCTGAACATAAGCAGTTCATGCTACCTAAGAGAGATGCTTATATTACCAATTTATTTACTTAACAACAATGCTTAAATAGTGCGTATATTTTTTATTCAATTTATACAATTTTAATTATTGATCAACCTAACCGAACTTAAGTCTCTTTTGTTTTGAAGCACATATCCAAGTTCCACAGTGACGCGTGAAAGCATGTCACGACTTTTAAAAGAAAAGTATACAATTTGATGGATTTCTAACAAAATTCCCATCAGTGGTCAATCATCAATAATAGGGAGAGAACAATAATAGTTGCACTCATGTATCAAACAAGTGGGTGTATCAAAACAAGCTGCCTTCATGTCACAACTTTTTTAAGAAAATTATACAATTTGATGGATTTCTATCCAGGTTTCCATCTAAGGTCAATAATAAATATTAAAGAGATAAAGAAAAAGTTGTGGTCATGTATCAAAATAAGTGGGTGTATGAACAGGATCTTATATTTTCAATAATCTTGAATTCTATGTCAAGTCGTGTGATGCACAACTATGAATCCTTCTTAATTTTATTATCATTAACTTCAAAGGAATGTCGCCCTTCCGCTTCTACCCACCCACAGAAGCAGAAAAGGACAAAAAGGAGCAGGAAAAAAAATTATGTACCAGTAACACAGCATATATAACAGCAAACAAAAGGAGTGGTGACATGAAAATTACTTGATAAAATCAGAGGTCCTCTCATACATTCCACGCCCAACATAGTATCGTTCCTTCATAACAAACAACAAATCAGAAGAAAACAAACTTTGACAAAAAAATAACTGAAAAGAGGCACCCCAATGATGCTTCAACCCTTGTAGGGTTGGGTAGAGTCATTTATGTATGCAGTCATGACTCATGTCCCTGATCTTGAACATGTGACCTCAAGGTCACAGGACAACAAACTTTCATTGTGCCAAAGCCCACTCTTTAGCAAAAAACAATACCAATGCAATAAAATATTCAGGGTGTTCAACTTACTCCGCAGGTCACAGATACCAAACCAAGCTTTCATCATTATAAAGTTACTATTAACCCAAAAGGTTAAGCCATTAGAAAGGTTCAACCAGTATATCACGTGCTCACTAAATACACACTATTTCAATGTGGGACACTTCGACACATGATAAGGGATGGAACCCCAAAAATCAAGAAGCTAGAACTTTATAAGCTTATGAAAATCAAAACCTGGCGCATCCACTTGATAAAGCGAATAAAAGGCCAGCGGTCGCATTGATCAGTCAGACGGTGGCAAGCAGGTATTCGCATCAGGAAACCAAGTAGAACATGTACACCAGCATAGATGCCAATAACAATCACATACAATCTGTACATAACAGTGTTTGCATTTGCTTTACTCTGTTCCTGAAGAGCTTTCCTGAAATTTGGCACGGGCAACCCATATATAAGTTTACCGACACATAAAGATAGAAACTGTTGCAGATAGTGAAAGTAAACCATGAATAGAGAAACTAAGTGATGGATGAAGCATTGAAAGGAATGACAGAAACCGTACACATAGAGGAAACATATGAAGACTGAAGCAAAACTAAACCAAATAAAACGAAGAAATATTCGAGACACAGCCATCCGCCGCGATGTAGAATATGCACCGTACATCATGAGAATGTCCAGAACACCTACAGCATCAGATAGTGATTGGAATGCAAGAAAATGTGTTAGACACCAATCCCTGTGTTAACAACTAACCAGCAATAAGGTTGAAGAGTTACGAGAGCACTGGCACTCAATCAATTGATGTATCAAATCATCCCAGTTTAGGAACATACTCTCAAAAAACTTCATCAAAACAAATGTTGGACCAAGACTCAGAACTTCCCGTAAAGTCTTGTCATTTAAACTTCCATTATTGAATGCAATTATTGCGAGTCCCTGAAAGTTGGAAACAAGGTTTGTACTGAATGAGATGAAGTGTCGTAAGAGTATGGCCTCATTAATGCAGGAAGTGAAAAAGGTATACTCCCATGATATGCAAGTTATCCCATAAATTCCTCTATGGCAACATTCCACTAATGAGAAGATGCAAAAACACATCCTTCTAAAAGTTATACAACTAAACATTGACATATTCCATATCTATTTATAAATATTCAGTACAGGAAAACAAGACAAACTCATTAGATTACCATGGCTGAAACAATCAACCAACTAATAATAACATTAGCAGCCAGAATGAGAAGTTAGCTCACATTGTGTTAGTATTAGTTCCTGGGTAAGGCAAGGGAAACAGAGTAGCTTTTGAAGAAATTAACAATAAATCATGATATGAAAAAAAATAAAAGAAAGCAGACAAACTATTCAGAGCACAACAAAGAGCTGAATGTTAAAAAATAGATTTTGAGATTGCAAACCTGAAACATCATAAACAGAAAAATCCAGAGGCGGTGGAAGCTGTGGTAGAGATGAAGAAATGTTCTATGCTCAACAAATGAAGTTTTCCCCCGATGCTGACCCCCACCCAATTTCAGCACATTCTGTAAGGATAAGGCAGACAAAATTAAGCAGAGCTATTGACTAAAATATACCCAAGGACCCATTAGAAATTGCAACACTAAGCATCGGCAACCTTGATAACAAGTTCAGATATAACAGCAAGATAGCAATATGAGAGAGTATATGTAAAGAGAACTAAAAAACAATGAACATTTTAGACAGACCGTAAGCCATTCACCAAAAAGATGGTTATGTTGAAGTTGAACCCACATCGGAAAAATATAAGAATAAAGAGTTACTTATAAAAGTTAGGGTCACACCCAACTAAAAAGGCTGACTTGTGGAAGCCCGACCCGATATAAGCGGCCCGTTTTAAACAAAATTTACATGGTATCAGAGCTGGTCTGGGCATGTGAGTCTGCCCAGTGTGCAGGAACCTCCCTACGCCTACATTAGTTTTGTGGTTGTGATCATTTCTATCAGCTAATATCATTTACTTAAGGGATAACTCCATCTCACTACCCTGCAACTATGGGATTCCAAAATTACTACGCGAAGCCTTTTTTTTCTTCACGCTACCCTCACCTTTCAAATTTTTCACGCTAGTACCTTCCGTCTAAAACATGACCATAACTTTTTAAAATGTCCAAAACACCCTTCAAGGTTCAAACCCTAATACCTATTCTTCAAGGGCATGGTTTTGAAAATTTAACTGTCAGTGAAGGGTATTAACACCGGGTACTAAATTGAGACAAACGAAACTTCAGGGTAGTGAGAAGAAGAAAAAAAGGCTTAGGGTAGTAATTTTGGAATCCCATAGTTGCAGGGTAGTGATATGGAATTATCCCTTTATTTCAGTGTTCTAAAAATCCCGACAGGGCACCCGCTTACGCCTAGGCGATTACAACAATTTTGCGTAGTATACTGACTCAATTAAAATAATTAGATGGTTATGGTGTAGGCGAAATTAGGGGTTGTGCTTCTGAGTTGTTTTGTGTTATTTTTTTAGATATTTTAGATATAAGTTACCATTTTTAATATAATGAAATTCATATTTTATTTCTATATATAATAATATATCTATTAAAAATACAAATCCGATTAATCCCCGATTAATCCACGTCTAGCCCCCGATTAATCTCCGAAGGACCTAGCCGCCCGACTAACGCCTAACGACTTTTAGAACCTTGCTTTATTTAATTGTTAAAATTATAATTTACCCTAATTGTGTTGCCGTTGTTGTGCTGCCATACATGACACTTCGATTAAAGGTTGTCTTATGTTAAATAGTCCAAAACAACATAACTATTAAATGTATTGGGTTACTCAATGTTAGCAGGGTGATGAACATGAAAATAATAAACCCAGACACCTTTAAGTACTTTTTGAAAAGGGACAATTCTTTTTTGTACCCCTTTTCTATTGGTAACGTACCTTTAGTACCATTATGTTTGGTAACGTTCAAAAAACACTCATACGTTTTGGTAACTTGCAACTGTGAGGAAAACGGACGGAATATTCTATTCCGTCCATCACCTGACCTCACGTGACTATAAGTGAAAAAAATTCTTCCCATTTTACCCTCGTTGAATATGAACCACTCATTGACCTTGTGTAATTCCTCACCACACGTTCAAAATTGTTTCTACTTCACACCACCACATCTCTCTCACCACGAAAGCCATCTCTCTCACCACTTCACCACTTCACCCATTCTCAACTTCTCCTATCTCACTTCCTCCAACCTCGCGCCGTCTTCTCCGGTCGAGGATGCCACGGGTCATGCCTACGACCTCACAGAAAGTTGAAGCAGATATGATGGTGAAGCAAGTCCAATGACCTTCATCACAACCGACACAGAGCTCGCTGTCCACGGTGAGACCACCTCCATAATTTCGCCTCCGGTGAGACCATGTTGCACCAAATCTCGTCCTTTGTCTCACTTCTCCTAATTTCTTCTGAAACCCTAGCTTTATGATCCAGATCAGAGAAAAAATGATGGTCTCGCCATGCTTTCTTCTAGTGACAGCGGGTCTGGTAGAGCTCGAACCGGAGCAGATCCTGGAACAAAGAAGATTTCGCTTGTGGGTGTTTTCGTTTTGGGTGATCTGAGATGAGTTGGGTATTGGCTTATTGCAGTAATCTTGTTCAAATAGGATCTGAAATAGGAATGGGTACTGGTTTTGTTTTTGTTCAAATCGTTGGATCTGGAAAAATCTGTTCATCTTGTTATCAATTCACATTTGTTCATGATTTTAGATCTTGTTCATCTTAGTATCATTTTTAGTTCATGGAGGTAGTGCTGGGTAAGACAAAACGTTTTGGAGAAGACGAAATAAAAAAAAATAAACAGTTGATAAAAAACGAATAAAAAAATTAACTAAGTTTGAGAAAAAAAGAATTAAAAAACAAATTAACTAAGTTTTTTTTAATTTCTGAAATAAAAAAGAACTAAAAAAATTAAGACAAAACGTTTTGGAGAAGACGAAATAAAAAAAAATAAAGAAATAAACAGTTGATAAAAACAAAAAAAAATGAATTAACTAAGTTTGAGAAAAAAAAAGAATTAAAAAAACAAATTAACTAAGTTTTTTTAATTTCTGAAATAAAAAACATTAAAGAAATAAATTTTTAATATAAGAATGAAAATTCAAAAAATTAAAGAATAATTGGGAATTAATTATATTACAAATTATTAATTAAAATATTATTAATATGGGTAAAATAGTGAGTAAATATAAATTTGAATGTGGAAGGGTATATTTGTCATTTCAAGTCCTTCTGTTAGTTTTTCCTTACAGTTGCAAGTTACTAAAACGTAGGAGTGTTTTTTGAACGTTACCAAACATAAGGGTACTAAAGGTATGTTACCAATAGAAAAGGGGTACAAAAAGGAATTACCCCTTTTGAAAAAGATCCAAATTGCCAACTCTTGATATAACTCTACAATGTGGATAAATCAGTTCTCCAACTTAAAGAACTCGGATTATACTGACAAAACATAACTGCCATTTAGAAGTGACTACCTTAGATTTTGGTGTTGGCTTCAGAAAAAAGGAGGAGCTCATGCGCCATGGCCAACTGAGCTCAAAGCAGTGAAGTGACCTGCAAAAGAAAATGGCAAGACATAAGAACATAAAAACTCTTATGGAAGATGAAACATAAAAAATTCTAGAAACCATACCAAAAATACTCATTAAAATCATCATAGTTTCTCCATGCAGAATGTGGTGCTCGTCCATTATTGTTGTTCCCAGCTTCCTGTGAGTTGTCTCAAATAAATTATGACATATTACAGCACATAATGCATAACAAGAAAAACAAAAGGAGAAATATATGTAAGTATATATAATTTTTGCAACTCCAGCCACTAAGCGGAGGGCCAACAATCAAGAAGCCACAAACTCCACACACCATCAATATGGATACTTCAACACTCCTCAGGTCCACACTAGGAGGCAACACAAACATGCTACACAGGCCCAACGATAAAACCATCTCAGATACCTAAAACCTGAATTTGTTAAGTAGAAGACCAAACTAACATATCCAGCCTTCCCTCAGTCTCAAAGTTCATATGCTTTCAATGCCGACGCATTGTTAAATATAAATGTAGAAGCAATAATGAGATGGTTCTCCAATCAAAAGGGTAAAACAGAAGGAAAAAAAAGTAAGGGAGGGGTTGTCATGTGCGCAAGTCTGTGACCACAAGGTTAAAGGGCAGCAACTTTACCGTTGCACCAAAACAAACCCTAATGGTTCTCCTAATAAAGATGAATATCAATTTCCACAAACATGAAATTATGACAATTGTGCTAGATAACAGCTTTCAAGAAAGATGTATCAAGGATAAAAGTGTATAACGCCCTATAAACAAGAGAACAATTTATGATGCATAGAAAATCATAAATAGAAATGTAACTGGTATTTGCTGATGCAAATATTTTGTTACAACTCTATCACCACAGCCTCTTTCACATTGAACAACTCCATTACTGTAACCAATTATATTTCTCTTTTCAGTCATGAGGAATTGTCAAGTACGCAATATTGAACTAGCGGGCGAATCAATTTTGGCAAATGAGACTCTAATCAACTTTTACATATGCAAGAAGCTCAATGTTCTAGCAAAGATTATAGGCAATATCTGAGGGAGAAGAAACATACTGCAGCAACAACGTCATACAAAGGAGCAATAACTTGATCGAGGAACGATACACCATCCTCTGAACTGCAACTATTTGCGGGCTGTGCAACCTGCTGCCTCAATATCTCATCCATTTCTCTTACCATCTAATCATCAAATATGTCAATCAAAATAGAACAGTTAAAATAAAATCCAACAAAGAAGAGGGGAGAAAAAATAACATTTAGAAAACCTATGTAACACATACCATTACAAATGAAGTTAACAAAAGCAAGAAACAATTGGCATAATTAGTTGACAATAATATAATTTTTCAGGTGGGTTGTTAATCTTTTTACAAATTCAAGTGGCAGAGAAATGGTTAAGTATTGTTCTAAAACTCAGCAAACTTCGGACAGAACTCGAGGGAACTTAACCATTAAGTTCAATTAGTGAAAACCGGTCCAAAACTCGGTCAACTCGGCCAATTGTGGCTTCTAAAAATATCATGTTATTTATGCGTATTGCTGTTTAAACTTGTTTCTTATGTTATTTTTGTTGTGCTTTTGTAACGCATTAAGACAATACTTTAGGGTAAGTTTTGGCATTTAACCCTAATATACAAATATGTGTTTACGGTGATGATACAAGAACAGCACTTCATGATGATAGAAAAAATATTTGAAACTTCACAGAGAGATGCACAACGACTATACAATTTTTTTTATAAGAAAAGGTGAAAGTTTAGTTACTGTTATAGTAGGGACTCACTGTCCATGCAAACTTATGGGATAATTGTCAAAACATGCACTAAAGTTTCGTCCACAAATGAAATAGTGCACAACGTTTCGTCCACGTTGTGTGGCTACCCTAAAGTTTCGTCCACAAAATGAAATAGTGCACAACGTTTCGTCCACGCTGTGTGGCTACCCTAAAGTTTCGTCCACAAATGAAATAGTGCACACCGTTTCGTCCACGTTGTGTGGCTACCCTAAAGTAATTTGCTGATTTAGGTTTCATAAGTAATTTTTCTAACAAATGTTCGTGGACGAAACTTTAGGGTAGCCACACAACGTGGACGAAACATTGTGCACTATTTCATTTGTGGACGAAACTTTAGAGCATGTTTTGACAATTATCCCCAAACTTATTATTCAACTATAAGTAAATTATATAAATGCACTTCCATTTCAAAATGGTATTGGAGCCTCACAGATGGAATTTGTGCTTGCTGAAGGAGCAATATGTTTTCTTTGTCTACTGAAGTGCACCAAATTTGTTAAGGGTTTTGTGACCTTCAGATAGTGAATGTCAGTTCTCACCTCCCTCTCCCTCGACATCTGTTTATACCTTCAAAGTTTGATCATTGTCACTTTATTATGGAGAAGACAAAGGGAGATGCATCAGAACTACCCATGTTAATTCTAGCGGCCAAATGACTTATATTATGTTTGGGGGAATGTTAGAACAGCTACTACTGATTTAGGAACTTACAAGTGAAACTTGTAATTCGGTGCCCATATCTTTGCCTATGTCCTTCCTACACACTTATA
The DNA here is from genome assembly GCA_963921825.1 of Erodium maritimum. Taxonomy (NCBI): domain Eukaryota; kingdom Viridiplantae; phylum Streptophyta; class Magnoliopsida; order Geraniales; family Geraniaceae; genus Erodium; species Erodium maritimum. The sequence continues at coordinate 147,907,278 of OY997588.1, forward strand.
GTTTGATTTTTATTTTGGTGCAGCTTAATTTCCAATATAAAGGTGTCTCACATTGTACTTAGTGATTCAAGTATAGCAATTCTCTTTGGTTTCAACATGGGTATCATAAAAAGCCAACTCAGCAATAGCAAAATTAGGCATATTAATCATGTAACCATAATTCTTCGATGAACGTTAAGAACGGAAATATTACTCATGGAGAAGCCTCAAAATTTTGTGAATGAAATACTCAACTTACATGATGAAATATGTAGCACAAACACTCGGGAAGAAATCTAATGTTGGAAGCTTCACCCCATATCAAAAAGTACAAACAAACATATAGTAATCTCTTTTCCTTGCTAACGGACTCCAAGCTACAAAAGATAATTAAAATCCTGTCAATCATCTTAGAAGTCTTTAAACAACAAAAGAAAATAGCAAAAATAGTTTTGAGCATGCATACTTGCTCCAGATGGGTTGGATGCACAGGTAGTTGCACCATTTAACATAGTTATCCAGGGACTTTAAGAATACCCTCTGCACAGCAGTCTCATCCAATATCTGCAGAAAAATAAAAGATATCAGACAAAGGGATGCAGATTCCAAGAACATTTCACGTCAGTCAAATGTAATCTGATAATCATAGACTACGCCATATCATCATAGATAACATTAACGGAATAATATATAAAACTTACGGGCTCTGTTTCTTCAGGAATGCGAAGTCGGGATTGCTCATTTGCAAGAAGGTGAACAATATGCTCGCGTTGATTAGACACATTATCTTTCTGGATGACAAGAAGATTTAGCTTTAGGTGGGAAAAGAGAGACAAACTACCAACTTTTATGTCAAAGGCTGTAAACAATAGTTCTACAACAGACAATCAAATGTAGTACAAAACATTGAAGAAAGCTGTAGTGACACGGTATATACAACGGCTATCATAAATATGAAAGCCAAAGCCCAACTATATCATCACTAAGTCCTTTAAAATTTAAAATTAATTAATTTAAAATCCTATAGTGTAAATAGTATATAATAAAAACATTCTTATAGGAAGACATGGAGTCTGGAGAGCAACCACGGCAGAAAAACAACAGAAACGAAGAACTACCTCAAAAAAACTAGCAAGTAAAGAAAGAAAAGGATTAGATTATTTATGTGGTCCTCGGGCAACATTATAATCATCAACACCTCCACACAAGTTCATTTCAAAGCAATAAATTAAATTCTTCAATATTCTGATCTCCTTTAACTATCTCTTCTGATTTTCTCCTACCACCTTTTAAGGTCCTCCAAACAGAAATTGCAAAATCCTCTAAGCAGATGAACTGTTCAAAACTGTGGTAGAGTGTTCAATTCTAATATAAGTTGTAGATTTGGCCCACATTGGAAGTATATTGATTCAGTGATCACCAGAGAATCATCTTGAGGCCTCCGCCCATGAGCTTGAGATTTCGGAATCGATTGGGCTCTAACAAAAACAAAAGCAGAATATCTGAATCATTCCTGAAGGGCAACCATACACATCAATTTGAAATTTCCTCATCCCCCCCTATGAAGAGCTTGCTAAAACACCTTAACAAGTTAAATAACCCACCCTGATGGACATTTTACCGGTCAAGTGTGATCTGTTTAATTCTTCTAGGCTAAATGTTCAGGAGGAACTAAACCAAAAAGTGTACTCCAAGTCCCCACCAGGTACACGGGTTTAGCACCATCTGTTGTATCAATGCCTCTTATAAGGCATAGAATCAACCTTGTTAGCCCATTTCTAGAATAGTTAAAACATGACAAGACGTGAACTCTAAAATAAGCAGCACATATTTAAGCGGCATCATAAGCTATGCTACAATAGATGTATTAACCTGAAATCCGAAGATATAGTGCAGAAAATCTAGTATGTCAGGGCCCCTTGTGGGAGGAATAGCAAAGTCCACAGGTAATTTTGGTAGGCCCCTGAAGTACTTCAAAGAAGATACTGCTGCTTGAACCTGACAATAATTTAATCGGATCAAGAAAGTCCCACATAACAAAAATGTACAGATTTTCAAACTAGAAGAAGAATAAACCTCAGGAAAAGACACAATAGCATTGGTAATGGTAGGAGCATCAAGTGGAATAATGTTATAGGCAACTAGGTCCTCTGTCATAGCTGCATCTGATTCCATAACTCTCTTGAGCTGCAAATTAGAGCAATCATTAAAAAAGATTACAAAACACAATAATGTAATTTAAATATAGCAAATATAATAAAAATATGTCAATCATTGATTCAACAGATGCCACGCTTCAACGACTAAAGCAAACCATGAAATCAAGAAGATCTATCTATTATGAAGGACAACCAACTTCGACTAATCAAAATAAGGGTACACTTATCACATAGAGCACATAATTTAGAACGACCAAACCAACATTATGTGGACCTTCATACAACATTTATTCAGAACTGTACACATTGAGTAGCTTGAAACGCCCTGAAATATGCAGTTTCTTCAGACAAATATGGGTGCAAAAGCAACATAAGAGCATGCACCAAGAGACGTAATGCAGTTGCGTAGTAAATAATAGGGATAATTCCACCTCAATACCCTAAATCTTTCATATTTCATTTAGAGTACCCTATATCTTTTTTGTGTCACCTCAGTACCCTAAACTTTCATTAATTCATTTAGAGTACCTTAATCTTTTTTGTGTCACCTCGGTACCCTAAACTTTTGTTAATTCCATTTTAGTACCCACCGTTACTTTTACGTATGATTTTCCATCCAAAACAGGTAAAATGACCATACTAACCCTCACCAACAACCAAAATTATGGTAAAGTTAATGGTGGGTATTAAAATGAAATTGATGAAAGTTTAGGGTACTAAAATGGTATTAATAAAAGTTTAGGGTACTGAGGTGACACAAAAAAGATTTAGGGTACTCTAAATGAAATATGAAAGATTTAGGGTACTGAGATGACACAAAAAAGATTTAGGGTACTCTAAATGAAATATGAAAGATTTAGGGTACTGAGGTGGAATTTACCCTAAATAATATTTACATTAAAACCTTAGTTTAGATATGCATGCAGCTCATCAGACATTATACCACCCAACTCCTTTCAAAGATTCACTAGTTTCCGACTCAAGCTAAGAATCATATTCGTATAAAATAGAAAAATCAAGCAGTCATCTGTGTTAGAGTTTAGCTTATTTTCAGTTACAAGTATTTCCTATTCTTATTTAAGTTAGATTCCCTATGTTGTTTAGTATTAGTATTTCCTATTTAGAATAGAGTTAATCCCTATATAAAGGATGCTTTCATTGTATTGAAACATCAAGAATATCAAGTATCATCAATAATATTTTCAGATTGTATTAAACTAAATCGTGCGTCCGTAAAATCAAGGTATGAGCCAATGGCTCCAGATCTTCTTAGGCTTTATAAAGTCGTTATTGGGTAAAGTCCCATTTGTCACCTCCACCCTATATTAAATTTTAAGCCCATAAGTAGACGTGTATTCCCGCTATGGCCGATATGCAGACGTGTATTCCTGCTATGGTACACGTGTAGATGTTGAGTCCTACACGTGAGGGGGAGTGTTGAAAACAAAATCAGCTCTTTGGCAACAACAACAAAGTGGTGAAGCAACAATATGAAGTTGAAATGTGAAATTTATTCTTCGTCCGCGTACAAGACTCGTTATCCGACTTGCAACAACGAAGTGGTGAAGCAACAACATGAAGTTGAAATTTGAAATTTATTCTTCGTCCACGTACAAGACTCGTTATCCGACTTGCACATGAGGGGGAGTGTTAGAGTTTAGTTTATTTTCAGTTACAAATATTTCCTATTCTTATTCAAGTTAGATTTCCTATGTTGTTTGGTATTAGTATTTCCTATTTAGAATAGAGTTAATCCATATATAAAGGATGCTCTCATTGTATTGAAACATCAAGAATATCAAGTATCATCAATAATATTTTAAGATTTCACAATCTGCATAAACAAAATATATCAGGGGGACACAAAATTAGAATACAAAGCCGGTTATGACAACTTTAGAAATTAAAATATATGCTTAGGATAGAATATTAGAGTTGCGTTTTGAAGTAGATTCCTCAGTGTGTTTTTTGTAAAGAGTTGGGACTGAGTATATAGTTGAACTCCTACGAACTCAGTTGTTTCATTTATAGTCCATGGAAAAACCACTGTATTTCACATTTTGTGTTGATAATTTCCAATTGAATCTCATTTACATTGAGCTCATTCCTAATTGGAGAAAATTAACTCTTATTCTATGTACTTTTCTGTATTTTATTTCTTTCTGCTCTACTACCTCTGCTTAGAAGTGATTCTATAATTTAATGGGTTAATTACCTTTAGTACCCCTTATGTATTGGTAACACTCCTTTAGTACCTTGATGTATTAGTAACGCTCTGGGCAAAGTTTTGGTCAAGTTTATGCCATTTTGATGATCTGTGACCAATTCATAAGGGGTATTTAATGTTATGTTATCAATAAATAAGGGGTATTAAAAGATATGTGATCAATCCTTAAAGGTACTAAATGAAGTCTATACGTCAATAAGAATAATGTGAAGACTTTATATTTACAACATATCCTTCTATTTGTATATTGGGTGTATGTTGTAGCTAATCCTTTCTCTCGAACTATGTTTGTATTCACCTGTAGAGAGTAAATATTCATATTGGCTGTAAGAAATTCTTGAATGAATTAGTTGTTCTACAGTGTTTAGTTTCCATGCATAGAGCAACAACTATACTTCCATCAATTGCTTCACTCACTAGCCTGTTTTATGAAATTATCTCCAAAATAGGAACAGATTGCGTTCCTGTCCTTCCACAAATCTTATTTGTTGCAAGATTATTAATTAAACTTCAATACAAGTATCATTTAGTTGGCATGTGCTCAATTGGTTGGCTAATGAGTCCTGATTTGCAATATAACAATCTATAAATTAGAAGAGAGCAGAAGACTGGAAATGAATGTTGGAACCCAACCCTAACTCCAAAGTTTAATCGTACTGAATGAATGCACATTAAGCTAACTGTTATTTTTATAAGTGATGGCACCAAGTCAACTGTTGCTTCATGCTACTCAAGAGTCAAGGTTTTGAAACACGGAAAAGGGATACGTGGCGTTTTCCCTTCACCTAACGGGCATAAGCCTCAAGACGATGCATAAGCATCAATATTACAGTACACATATTTATATATAGTTATTTATCTAGAGGCATAAGCCTCGAGGCTATTATTTTTCTTTTTTAAAAGCCCAATAACACTATTTCAAACAACCGCAACAGAAACCCCAAAAATTATCTTAAATGAGCCCTAAAAGTCCCAAAACAGTGAGGTGCACGCAACAGAGGTGGCCGAATAGTACACCTCCGAAACCATCTGAGGTGCGCAACCCTCAGAAAAACCTAAATAGGCGCCGCCCTCAGGGCTGAATATGGTCGCTGCCCCTCGAGGCGTACGCATTGGGCGAATTTTAAAACAATGCTCAGTGGTCCATCAATAAGCATATGCGCCATGGTAAAAGTGGTTTTTACATGTCACAAATGTTTCATAATGAAGTCCCAAAAGATCAGTTACTTTTAGAAGATGACATAAGAAAATGACTTTAGAAGGACTGCGGATCCTACCTCGTCGGGAATTTCCTGAGTAAGCTGCTCCAGTACTGATCCTAAAACCTTTAAAGTTGCAAAAACTCTCTTGCGCTTCACTGTCTTCCGCTCCAACCTAAATTTGACATGTGAGCCAACAAACCAAGAACAAAAGGCATGGGAAATTTTGGAGAACGTCATAACTTCAGTACATAACAATTGTTAATAAGAAAGGCTAGTTCCAATAATTGATATCTTGTATCTGGAAATTGTAATTGAATAACTTACTCGCCAAGGTTTCCACTAAAAACACCCGACTCTCTTAATGACATTTCTTCTTCTCTTAGCTTGTCTACATTGTTCCTCTCTCTGTAGAGTTTGTAGAATTCTTGTAAGCGAGCAATGTCTTGGCTTCTATCTATCGTCACACCATCTCTCTTGGCAAGCTTTTGCTGAAAAATTATCCAAATGGAGAAATATGCAAAATTAACTATTGAAATAAAGTCGAATATGCAAGATACCAAATTGCAAGAAATACGAATTCGTCTTATTTCGATGTGCTTGAGAAAGTAACTGGTTAACATAAACCACAACACAGAGAAATTTAATTTCTATCATGCACAGTGGAAGTTGACGATATGTAAATCAATGTAACCACTTCATAGACTACAACATACCTTAATGACCGACATCAAACCAGTCTTGAACTGCAAAACACCTCTTCCTTCACTATTAGGATCAAGATTCTGAGCAAGTGAATAAGCATGCTCACATACTGCATGTAAGAATAAGTTTAACTAAATTAGCTATGTCAAACACATAAAATTGTTCCTCCATAGAATTTTATTCCACGCCGAAAAGAGGAAAATCCAGGCTTCATGTTCAAACAACATCCATTATAACACAAGTAAGTTCCCTACTGCAAACAGGCATACTTGACTTCAATTCATGTTCAAACCAAAACAACTTGCGTGAATTACAAACACGATACTGGCACTAGCCAGGTTGGATACCAACTTCACATATCTGCAAACCACTGGAACTTATGTATCAAAACGTTGGAATTAAGTGCACATTTTGTTGGAACTTTTCTGACCAAGTTTGTGAAAAATGTATGAGCGAAATGAGCACTAGGTTCCAACAAAATATGCAATATGTTCCAGCGAAATGTGTGGCACAACTCGTTGGAGCATAATCCACATTTTTTTGGAACCTAACACGCATTTCATTACGACCAAGCTGTGAACAAGGTTCCAACAAACTGAGCACTAAGTTACAATGGTTGTGTACATAAATTCCATGAGTTAGTAGGATTGTGTTTTAAGCTTGAGTTTGTACTTTATTGCAAAGCTCTATATACATATATTATATAGAGAGAGAGAGTGTATGTGAGGTTCACTAGGGGTGCCTCTAATGATAAGCATTAGTTTGGGAACCAATCTAAATCATTAGATAAACTGCTGGCTGTAAGTGATACACACTCCCAAACTAGAAGCATGTATCGACAAGGGCAATTTTGGAACAGCAATTCATTAACTACCACCCGAACAAGGAAACTATGTTTATTACAAATGTGGATCCATTATCTTTCAACTGAAGTCGATGTCACAAAGTTGTGGTGCGATGACCAAGTTGCTTTTCATATTAATTTGAATCTTGTTTCCGACAAATGAACTAAACGTATCGAGATTGATTGTCATTTCATTTTGTTAAAAGTGGTCCAAGTAAACTTAGTACTTTAGTCAGTTTCCCATTCTTAGGTCGTTTATTTTTTGGTGTAGATAATTCTCTATATAAAGGGGTCTTCCATTGTACTTACGGATTCAATAATCAGTAAATTAAGTATATTCTCTCCTGCTGCAACACATTCATAAAAAAGGAGTAACAAAATTATATTTCTACAGGAGATGTGATCTTTTTACAAAGGCTCTAAATGAGATTCAAAGTAACTATCTTTTTAACAAGTTGAGCAAGATAAACATCTATGTTCCAAATTGGAGAGTGTTAAAAAATAAGAATCAATTTGGGAGATTGATTCCCTTACCTGCTATAAAAGTTCTAAACCTAGGGATCGGCAAAAACTCAATGAGTAGACAAATAAGGATCTTTTGACTGATCAGGAAGATCTCAGCAAAACTCATTTTGTATTAAAATATATATTAATGCATAGTATACATATTGAAGACAAAAAATAAGAATAGTTTAGTAAAATAAGATAGTTCAAAACACATTTTAATTCATGTTCTATTAAATGTATTTGATAAGTGAAGTGAGATTGCTATCAATAGTCTCTTTCCGTATTTGTGTTATGCATAGATCTCCGATTTCTAAATTTTCATATACACTTTAGAATTGTATATGAACAGTAGTTGACAGAGTCCGATTGAGTTTTGATAGGGTGAACCATATTTATTATTTAACCCAGTTTTCACCGATTTCCACTTACCAAACTCAGAGAAAAAACAGCCAAAAGTCAGTAATTAAATTTCACCTAGTTTTCAGGGAGATACTTGGATTTTTAGAACACTCATGCAACATATGTAGTACATGTGCATATACCAATGAATGAAATACAATGACATTTATTTTTTTTGGATTTTACAGACAGAAAGTAAAGTGTTGGATTTTACAGATAGAAAGTAAAGCGATGGATTTTACAGACATAAAGTAAAGTGATATGGCTGAATAAAACATGGCTGGTAATAAGTTAACTCAAGTTGGTCAAAAACACTTTTGTCAACCCCTTCAAATATAGCATAGTAGCACAATATGCTCCATGAATAACTTCCAGAAATAACCTTCAAAATTATTCAAGACCATAAAAGCTAACATTTAGACTGCTAAATAATAGTATAGCATCAAGTGGTTTTGAAAGGCAAATTGATATCAATCCAAGAGCTATCGATTCAGATTTCTTTCCTCATGACCCCAAAAGAGATATGGTTAAGAAGGAAGAAGATAGTTTGATAGCTTTAAATGACCAATGAGAAAAGAAGGGTATGACTATGACATGCTAACACAAAACCATGGATATGCTATAAGTCCAGACAACAAAACCTAAGTAACCTAAGGCCTACTTAACAACGCTAATATTGGCCATATAGCTCGAAAATAGTACCAATACATACTCCATAATCGGCCATTATCCAGCAAGATGATGGATGTGGAAAATTGTGTAGACAATTAGCATAACAACAAGCATGCAAAATATTGTAAACAAAACAAGCTTAGAAAATGTTTTAATTCATATATTTATGATTTGCATGATAACTGAAATGGAGGCTAAAAGTAACCAAGCATTAGAAATATCTAGCATAAAGCAAATGCAAAGTGAAAAACATACAAATTCTAGAGATATTGGGATCTTCATCTTGAATTTCATCTGCAGCTCTCAAAATTGGATCTATGTCCCTGTTATTTGAAAGTGAAGATGGAACATTCCCAGCAATCCCACCAACAGGTTGACCAAGGGTATCGGTCCCAATTCTCTCCCTCCTTAATGCAGCACGAACTAATCGCTCCCACAAATCCTCAACTCGAGACATTTCTACCACCATAAAAAGCAAAACTGTTATAACAGAAGAACTGCCAGGACCATGTCCAAAGAAAAATGGTAAAATTCGGAAAATGAAAGCAAAAAAAAGTTAACTTACAAACAAAAGAAACGTTCCTACAATAGATAAGTAAATGTTGATGATATAAGCAACAAACCAGAAAATGGTACATAACAGCAACAACCACCAACCCATTCCACAAACAAAGTGGAAACATTCACTTCAATCATTTAGCAAAGTCTGTTAGAATCTACTATTTGTACCTTTCACCTCCAAACAATGATATATTAGTTTTTACTTACTTAACATACCTCTAATCATTTAAGTGTATTGAACTGAGCTCTATCAGCTTCCAGTGGCCCACTAACACTAATAACCTCCCTAAATTTGGGCATGACTATGGGCAGGAAATTTTAACACCCAAAAGCTTCTAGTTCCCAGATATTTTGGCAATCTCGAACTTACACAAACAAAAACAAAGGTCAAGAAACACACAAATCAAAATCTGGAAATTCATTTTCATGAGCAGTGAAATCCCAACACAGATCTGTACACTCTGGCGTTGGGAATCCTTCCATGAGGGAAAATGAAACAGAGAAATCAACAGTGTAAACCGAACACCAAAAAAAAAAACTTAACAGCTACAGAAATTCAAAAAATAAGAGCGTGTACTTGAGAATTAGGGCTTCAGTATGCGAAGTCAACAATCACAGAAATCCGTTCAATTCTGAGCCGAACACGGAACCGCTCCTAAGTCTCTTTCAACACCTGCAAACACCAACTGATTGTTAGAGACAACTTCACAGTATCTGTGCGTGAGAGAGAAATTGGAGTAAGCGTCAATGTCGCCGGCTTTGAGTGTGGAGTGAAAAAATCGATTCCTGACAAGCAATTGATCGAATTGAAATCAGAAATGAAATCCCAACCTTGTGCATCGCTCGTTCGGCGAGGACGCCAACAGCACATCTGACTTGGCCAAGCCCTACGCGTCTCTCTGAGATAACGGTACCGAGAGAAAGAGCGAAGACGAGTACCAGATTTGGGCTCTGAAAAGAGAGACTCGGTTATGGACTGCTTCAGTTTCACTTTCTCTTTCACAGAAAGCTGCTTTAATTTGAGAGATTAAAGTTGTGTTCAGACAGTGGGAGAGAGTGGAGAATGAAGAAGGAGACTGGGTATAATCAGGTTTTGCCTTTGAATTTTGTGGTACGCGGAACAGGAACACGTTTTGGTGAATTGTTTACCTGCTAACTAAGCAAACCCGAAAATTCCTCAAAAAAAAAAAAAAGCAAACCCGAAACATGTATGGGCCCGTCGCATAGAATTAAACCGTATGGAACAACTGGACTGGCCCAAAGAAATTGAGCTTTGGGCTGACATGGGCCTTCAAGGGGAAATTAATGGTGTCGATGGGAATAAGATGGACTCGTTAACTAGAAATGATGCTGTCCTGTTTATATGCGATTACAAGTTGAAGTGAACCGTTGCTGGTGACCTTCATTCCTTATTATTGTGGTTAGAATGAAGGTCACTAAAGAAAAAGACAAAACTCGATTTAGTCTGGTTATATTTTGGTCAATTTTCAAATCATAATTTATATCTATTACTTTTCTTACATAGTAATAATTTTGACAAATTAATTCTCGAAATGTATCAAAATTTGTTAAATGTAACTTATTCCGTGAAATATCAATCGCATACTTGTCACGTGCCTCTAAACATTCCTAAAATAGCATGAGATCACTTGATGTCATAACGTAAAACCTTTCGTTTATTCTCAAATCATAAACATAATCTATCAACTTTTCATGTTATTCGTTAAACGGTCGTTAAACTTGAGGACGAAAAATGACAAATATTGTGATCAAACATTATGATATGAGAACTAACATTTACTTGGGTTATGATTTAGTAATAAACAAAAATTAATGGTCATGACATCGAGTTACCCAAAAAAACATGATGAATTAATATACAATTAGGTGGGTGCACTGCTCCAAAGGACGGTTTTTGCTGTAATACGAAGGTTATCTATATTTAACGATGTAGTAGGAGGAGGATAAAATGTATGTGGGTCTTCAAATTGACCCAATAATAAATCATGATCAGTGGTTTAGGCGAAGGTCAAAACAAAAATGATAGATTTTGACCATATTACATTAATATATGAGACAAAACTTTTGTCTTTGCTCTATCACTTATCTTTTTAAATAACTTGAATCATGCTTCAACAATCTATAGACAATATATGTTGACCTAAGTACACAAATACTCAAAAACTCGATCGTTCCAACCAAAAGTTAAGAACGCTTGTGGTCTCATTCCAATTACTATGAGAAGCGACAGATATAGAAACCGTTCATCCTTCTTCAACAAATTTCTTCTCAAAAAATGTCGATGAAAAAACATCAACAACCAATTGTAAACATGTTTAAACTTGTGAGCATAAATTATCTTAATCCTTTGGGGATTTGGATGGCCTGACTACGGAAAAGGCTAAAATTCACTCTCCAAAGTATAATCTTTCCTAGTAGAGTTTACAATTAAATGCTTAATTCAAGAAATCCGTGAGGAGTATTATAGCTTAATCAGAGAAGTTTAGAATTTTATTGGATGTGTTTAATTCATCGGAATATCAAAATGGACTTAAAAATATAGTAGTGTGAAGGTCGTATGGAGAAGTTTTGATTTGTTGGATAAATCATTATTATTTGAAAAACAATAGACTTTGAGTACATAATCGTTGAATTGTTTAAGATTATATTAGTTAAGAACCGGTTTGTCAGACATATTTTGTCTTAACGAATGTGAAAATCGGTGGAATCTTAATCATATAAATCCAAATCAATGAAACGAACATCTGTAAGTCTATTAATTTTTAAATATTTTAAACCTATCAAATATAATCGTTTGATATTAAATTTGGTCCTCATGTATTTTATCTATGAAAGCGGAACGGTTTTACTAGTTATTTTTTTAGCGTAAACAAGTAAATTTATTAAATAAAAGTGAGTATCAACATAATTGAAATCAGAAATGGAGTGTGGGGCATAGTTTCGAATAGGCTCATAACGCTTACCTTGTAACAAATTTGTCCTGCTAATCCATATGATTTTTTATGGGGTGGATCCATATTCCCAAAGAGGCATGTTACTATCACAGCTTGCACTTTTCTTAGATCGATTCGGATGGAGCTGTTTTGTCTACTGAGCATGTTGGTTCTTCGATGGAGACCTTTGAAAGAGGTGAGTATGATGTCAGGCATTCAATGAGGTCCCCAAAAAAAGGAAGAGACTTGGGATCGAGTTGTGTCAGATCCCATTAAGATGGGACGTGTCTCCTCCACAACATCCGCTCTCCCGTCTAATACTCATTGGAACTGGCGAAATTACATAGTAGGCCTCGCCTGATTGTTCGGACCAATAAAGGCTCATATTGCTAATCCATGACATCACAACACCGCCGCCGAAAGAGAGGTCATGATCCTCCTCGGTTCTCCATAGACGCTTGTGAGGCGGATACCTTCCCGGCCTAGGGCCATGATCCTAACATTTTATGTAGCCGACGTGCTTCGAGAGTACCTTGAATTCTACATCTGCTTCCCCGAAATGGCCTAGCTCAATTTTGTGTCCCCTCTATCACTGTCCCCGTGCCCCCGTGGAAATCAAGATTATGGCAGAGCACGACGGTGCGATCATTCACTTGAAAAGTCTTTGACAAGTAAAGGATCTAGGAGAAAATTTCGGAGGAGGGTTTTTAGATGTTAGTCATGGCAAGGAGCGCCAACGCTCTGTTAGTTCCAAACGAGGGAGCCAAGAGGGGTTGGTGTTGGTGGTGGAGTGAACGTATGAGTGTTTGAATATAACTATAATTGGGCTTTCAACTATCAGAACTTGAGCATTCAGTTGAGTTGGTCCTCTAATATGGTATAAGAGCTTGTTACCTCATGGATCCATGTTCAAACCCCACTTTCTACTAAAATTCCAATTTATTGTCTATTTATCAAATTTGCCCAAAATAGGCTAGTCTTTATCACTCTTCTCAATTGGCTCATTTCTCTCTTCTAAATAATTCACCTCCTAAACTGTATACGGGCTTGACCGTGAGGGCGCGTGTTAGCATATAACTATAATTTGGCTTTCAACTATCAGTTTGAGCCCATTCTGGGGCAAATTTGATAAATAGAGAAGAAATAGAATTGTTGTAGAGAGTGGGGTTTGAACCCGGGTCCGTGAGGTGCCGAGCTCTGATATCATATTAGAGGACCAACTCAATTAAAAGCTCAAGCTGATAGTTGAAGGTCCAATTATAATTTTATTTTAACAAGGAGGACGCGACGACCCTATAGAGGGACGATGTCGAGATTAACGTGAGGCCATAAGACCGACACCTGAAGCATACTTTAAAGCTATGTTTTATTGGTTAATTGTTTTCATCAAGCTATGTTTTATTGGTTAATTGTTTTCATCTTTGGTCTAAAAAAATTGTTTAATTACTTCAGTAATTCTTCTTGATTTTTTGTTTTAAACACTAGTTATTTTACACTATGAACAATTACATCCCTGTTCCAAATAACAGATACATGCTATCATAAGAAGCTGAAACTATCAATCCTAAAGACACATATTCTCCGCCCCATATTCCACAAACCATATCCAAGAACAAAAGTAGAAATAGTCAGCACTTCACGAAGAAAAAGACGTTGTCATGGTAGCTCCAACCTCAACGGTACCCGAAACAAACCAATCGGTCTCCTCCGTTACTGTTACCGTAGATAGGCGATCTTTTACAATGGAGAGAGGAGTGTCGCAACCTCTCAAAAGATATTGAAGATTGGGAGAGATTAAGAGCGCTCAACGGATGTTCGTCGAATAAATAACGTTGGGAGATGACACGAAGTACTCAAGACCTTCCCGTGAGGCCGGATAAGGAGCCAACTACCTACTCTCGTGTAGCTTCCATGGTCTGTCATTTTGAATTAGGAAATTTGAACCAAATCCAAGTTTGGCCGAAAGTGACAGCCCCAAAAGTCTTAGTTCCTCCTGAAACACCTCCTCCGTCGGAGACCCCTAGTGAGAGGGAACAAAATCTCTTCTTGTGCAATCTACCTCAGGGGAAAAGCTCATAATGGTTGAGAACAATCTTGGAACCTTTTGGGAAGGTATTATCTACTTTTGTGTGCGCTCGACCAAACAGAAAAGGAAAATTCTTCGGCTTTGCCAAATTTAACGAGAAGGCAACCTTTTTGGTCAAATCAGAGTTAAACGATTGAGTTATAGAAGAGCATAATTTTTTGTGGCTTTTGCTAAACCATTAGCGAGAAGGTTTGTTATAAAGAAAAAATAGATTTGGGTTCCCAAGATTTTCCCTCATCAACCCTTGTCTTCTACCTCACCAAAAATCGAGGTTCATAAATAATAATGAGATCCCAAGTAGAGAGCCTCTTCGGAGAAGAACCTAACGAAAACCCCCAAGTACTTCATAGATAAACCGAAGTCACAACAAAAAAACGTTGCTTTAGACTTAAGGAAGTTGACCTTAGGGACATACACCGACTGAAAATCCTCCAGAGCCAACTTCGAAGAACCTAAATCGTCGAGGGAACCTCAGATGAAAAGCAGGGTGTCATCTGCGAACTACAAGTGTGAAATAATAAAACTTGTTCTCCCATTTTCAACCACCCCCCCCCCTAAAAAAATGATCGGCCTCCTTACTTTAGCAACGATAAGAAATAAGAAGGGAGATAAGGGGAAACCTTTACGAATACCATTCTTCATCTCAAAATCCCTACTTGGAACCCCGTTGACCAAAACTGATAGATGACCCGGAAACAAATGAGTATCCAATGCCTCCACATTCTCCAATAATTCATCTGAATTAACACCTCCTCCAGGACCCCATTGACCCATATCATAAGATTTAGCAAAATCAAGTTTGAGAAAAACTAATTCCACCTTAGAACGCTTAATGCAATGAATGACTTTAGAGGCTATTAAGACATAGATTCTCAGAAGTGAAGACTTGTTGCTGCCTTCTTGGAGGTCTGATTTCGTACTCGGTAGAAATATCGGTCCTCCCCCTTTGGGGCTTTTCTCGGTGTTGGTCGGAATTGGGTTTCGGAGGAATGAGTTCAAGCTCCAGCGTCTGGTAATTTCTTTTCCCTCTCTGTTCATCTTTCTTCTCCCTTCCTTTCCTCACTCTCTTTTTGATTGGTCTAGCTTCTTCTCATTCCCAACGTGGTTTAAGCTCGTCGGTTTAAGGTATTGGTCGTCGACAAGGGTTAAGCTCTTTATACCTTCTTAGAAGCCAATCGATTGAGTGAGTGGGGAAAAGGAGTTCCGGTGAGTTTTGATCGGGTCTGTTCCTTTTTGGGTTCAAGAAGTTGCTCAGCTCTAACAAGGGTACAGTTAAGTTTTTATCGGTTTGTTGGCTTTTTTGTTGGAAGTCTTTTCTCACTGTGCTTCAAGTTGGTTAAATATGGGTGTTTGTAGATCATTTTTTCGCAATTAGCGCTTCAAGATTGTTATATTTAGGTAATAGGTCTTGTTTTACTTGTTTATTTTGCCTGTCTTCTTCATGGCTTCGTGCGTGAAGCTGTTTGGTTTCTGGTCTTGATTGACTTTCGTTGTGCCTGTTGGCTCTTCAAGTGTTGTAGCCTTCTTGTTGTGGTTTGTTTTTTACTGTGGAGTTTGTAGCAAGACTCTTGGTTGTACTCCTCTTCTTGTTTAAAAGAAGTTTAATTTCAATATGTTTTGCTGATAAATAAATAAATAAATAAAACATGATACTATAGATATTATATATGGACAAAGTTGTCAAAAAAAGTGTGGATAGTGTGTAAAAAAGTAAGAAGTAGGTTGGGGTTAGTAACTTACCAAAAATGAGTTTGTAGGCTGGACTTACATTGATAGCACTACATACATTGGGCTTGTAAGTCCAATATCAATCAACTCAACAACGGCTAGCCCATAGGGTGCTTCTCTTACCTTAGTCCTAAACACATAGACGTAATCCAACTGTTATAAAAATGGGTCCATGCAACACCTAATTTTCATAACACCGACCTGGCATCTTTAATCATAATTAGATATTAAAATACAATTAACTCGATGGTAAGACATTTGTTGCTTCTGGCCACCTGTTAAGTTTTGTTTACAGGTGTATCAAGTTTTAACTCAACTGGACTAGTACTTGAATTTGACTATTAAAATCATAAATACTACAGTAGAAAATAAATCATAAATACTACAGTAGAAAATAAATAATTAAGTATTCAATATTGTATGAGAAGTAGGTCTATCTACTATGCGAGTCTAGGATACGGATCTGTACATAGTGTTTTGCACGCTTGCCTCCACACATGCTCTGCAAGTCCCAATCCCGAAAACGTTATATGCTTTTTACTTATGTTGTTGTTATGCTTGAAAGAAAACAAAGAGGAACAGCAGAAGAAAAAAGTCAACGCAGCCGCTATTGTTTAAAGAAGACACTCAGACTTCGGTGGCAACAATTGTATAGTCTACCTCAACCTACCCTATCGCTTAGACTTTGCCTCAGCTTATATTTAAATATGCCCATGCCTTCTCTTTTATTAGAGCATCCGGCGGAGAGCGGTTGGCAGTGAGGACCGACGGTGAGGTCATCATCTCTTCTCAACGTCGGCAGTGAACAAAATTGTGAAGAAAAATATTTTTACCATCAACTTTACAACCTAACATTATATGGTACTGACTACTGGAACTCGTGGTGAACTGATGAAACTCAAAACTTATATATTAATCATCGCGTCAGCACCTTTCCGCCAGCTACCGACGGAAAGCGTTGTGGATGTTCTTACCTGCTTGGTTTGGGTGGATCACTATTGTGACAAAGAGAACCAACTAGCTTTGGGTTTGGGCTTATTACTTTGTATGTTATAATTGCACACGTGGCACATGATTGCTGGTCCATTACTGGAGGTAATTATCCCGACACTGAATCTATTTGAAAGTTACAAGTCTCCCAAACTTGTGTCTCCTCCGACCGACCACCTTCTGATATTGTTTTTGCATGTGCTTTTTGTTTCCCTAATTTTCGAGAAATACATTTGAATGCGTATTGTAAGTGCTAAATAAAACCATTGGCAATACATGTGACTCGATCGTGTGTAAGAGCAGTCATTGTGGGAGCCGATTCTCTAAAGTCGAATATAGTGTGTTTTGGGATCGATTTCTCAAGCACTTTTAGTTGGCGTTCGAATATTTACGGTTGAATAAGAAAATAATCGCTCTGGTGTCAAGATGATAGAGACGGAGTTCGACTAAATTTTAGACGCATGAGAGAATTTAATAGAAAATGAAAAAAAAAGAACCCATTTTCACCATTTTTTAATGAATTCGACTCATATTAGAATCTATTGGCTTTGAACGAGAGTTAACGTTTCTAAAACTCAAGTTAGTAAATTGAACACTAAATTCATCATTAAACTTATTTTTATATATTTTTTTGGATTTTGACATAATTTTATATTCTTTTACATTAATTTTTATAATTAAAAATGAAGATAGTTTCCATGCATAAAATTGAAAAAAAAACATCTATGTATGGATTAATGTATATGGTTATCTATAAAGACAATATATGCATACGTGTTAGAGACAGAAAGATATATCCCGGGCAGACATGTAAACATCAAAATATCCAAACCACCCAACATGTGTAGCAATTAACAAACAACAATGTGTCTGTAGTGTGTGTATACCAATATCACAACTTGGTTCAGATTGCGATAACTAAATGTAAAGACACCATTAGAGGGGACAAGGTTTTTTTTATCAGCAAATTTTATTGATGATCCTTGTTTTCAAACTGAAAACTAGACCAAGGGATAACCCTCCAATACCATAACAGAGCATGCCTGAGGCACCTCAAAACCAGAATAAACAACGGGTAATCTAAACGGCTAATTCCCCAAATTTTACAGACTTGCAAACAACAGTACATAACCAACAATCTCTAAGGTAACCACAATCAACTGCAACAAAAAGGTCTATGCACCTTGATTTTACTAACATGAAGCACTTGAAGGGAAGACGACAAAGTCTTAACCCTTGCAAACCAAACACAAAAGGGGTGATGCAGGTGATGCGGGACTTAACGATGATAAATCATGGGTTTTTATATCTTTGGTTTTTGCTTTTTGCTGGATTAATAATTAGGTTTTTGTTTCGTAATATAAATTTGTCGGGAAAAATATATCAGATTAATCAGATCAGCAAGGGAAAAATATATGTATATTACATAATTGGGGTTGCACTGTTAATTCTTAACCCTAAACTAACTCTACCAAACATTAACTGTACCATCCATAGCAGCTTTTC
The DNA here is from genome assembly GCA_963921825.1 of Erodium maritimum. Classification (NCBI taxonomy): domain Eukaryota; kingdom Viridiplantae; phylum Streptophyta; class Magnoliopsida; order Geraniales; family Geraniaceae; genus Erodium; species Erodium maritimum. The sequence continues at coordinate 147,925,794 of OY997588.1, forward strand.
ATATTTTACATGAAAATATGGAAGGTTGTTATGTATATATATAACAGGTGAATTGGGTGGGAATTTGGTTTTATGGTCCGAACATACGAATTCGTGAATGTAGTGAATATGGTTTGCAAATATAAAATTTCAATTGTGTGGTAAATTTTCCAAATCATAATTTTCTCAAATCGAAAACGTTGTTCTTACAAACTATATTTTCTCAAACTAGAATGTTGTATTGTCAAACTATATTTTTCACATATTGGGATGTTATTTTTCTAAAACTATATCCGTTATATTCTCAAACTACATCCGGGACTCACATATTTACACCATAAAAAAAAGTTCGACCTGATTGTACATGTATATTACATACCTTCATTAGGATTTACATGTTATATATGATTTAATTTTATTATATAAATTTTATAATTTATTTATTTTAATGTATGTAAATGGTATTTTTGTAGTTAACATAATGATATTTTTGTAATTTTGAAATTCAAGTATGAGATTAAGGTTTTAATTGTAAAAGTATTTTCGTTATTTAGGATTAAAGAGTAATAGATTTAAACAGAAGGAACAACGTTGTCAAGTGATGAAAAATTAAGTGTAATCATCCTTAATATTCATATATCTGTATAGTTATCTGTAATACACGTGCCTATATACGAACTTCCTGTAATTTTTCTTTTGTATAAATAGACATTTATGATGATTAATTGTTACAGCTAGAAAAATTTAAAAATATGATATGACTCAGATTAAGTATTGGAAGGAGTTTTTGTCTTTTGTGTAACAAAAATGCCAACATATTTGCTTCGTCTTTAGTTAGCACAAACCAAATCAATTTCCTACGCGACCTAAATGTAGAGCTTTAACACACTGTAATGAATAATCTATATATATTGGTAGTTTGGTACCAATCTAATCGCGTTGATCATTGAAAGTCCAACTTATAACCATTATTGTCCTTCTCTTTTATTTGCCATCTATTTCAAGTTTGAAAAATAGATTGCAAAATTTTAATTCAGTTCTTAACTGTACTTAATAAGTTTTTCAAAATCTACGTAATGTAGTATATACATCTATGTATCTTTCATCAGAACCCATTTGTGTTACGCATTATTCAACAAGTCATACATTAAAAATATTATGATATCCAATTGTTTTACACGATGATACCAGCAATTAAAACAGTGTGTAAATATGATTCAGAATATATTAGATTTGAATCATTTGATCATTGTATTTCTTTGAAAGAAACTATAGCTTGGTTCATGCATGGTTGGTATTTAAAAAGGGTAAAATATCGAAACTTACTCTTAAATATTGGTCACGAACACTATACTACCCACGTTTTCAAAATGAACACAATATCCTTAAGTATTGGTCTCGCGATTTTGTTAGTAAAAATGGACGGAATTTTTCATTATGTTAGTCATATAACCTCAAGTCATATAATGGATGGTAAAATGACGTTTTCCCTTGATTATATATCCTCTACACATTTTATAAGGAACATTACCATTGTACCCTCGTTATTGTTCCTTATAAAATGTATAAAGGTCAAATAGTTCAGGGCAAAAAACCGTCATTTTACCATCCATTATATGATTCTTGAGGTCATATGACTAACGGAATGAAAAATTCCGCCCATTTTTACTAACAAAATCGCGTGACCAATACTTAAGGGTAGTGTAGTGTTTATTTTGAAAACATAGGTAGTGTAGTGTTCGTGACCACTACTTAAGAATAAATTTCGATATTTAACCATTTAAAAAAAGGTTCGAATTAAAAACCACACCTACATACTTACGAGCATGACTTGACAAAGGCAACATACATATATCTTTTGAAACATCTTTTAGGTATATTATAATTTGCCGACTTCTTTATAATGAAGGGGCAATTAAAACCAAGAGATAAAACAGTTATATCATTTTATTCAATTAATATTTTCTCCAGAGCATAGAGGATCCACAGAGGTAATAAAGGTTATAAGAATTCGAGATGTCCTCGGTTGGAGTAGAAGCGTGGAAGAGAGAAGGTTTTGGTAAATTTGGATTATGAGACGGTAACGTTTTTTTTTATCAACAAATATATTAAAGAGTTGAAGTCTTGATTAACAAAACAAGAACGAGGTGAAAGTATCCTCATGTACAAGAAAAGAGCAAGTCAAGACCTAATAATAGCTAGGATTTTCAAACAAGAAAGCAAAATAAAAAGAATAAAGAAAACAAGGGTCAACAGCAAAACTGAACTGAAGAGGCTCAAAACAGGTCACTTACGAACCAAGCTTTTCTTTCTTGATGATGAGCAAGAAGAAAGGAGAGAGATTCATTGGTTGAAAGGAAATTCAAAAGAAGAGGAGAAAGAAATGTTAGCGACAGGTTCACTGTTGTATTCGATGATACAGGATTATGTGGTATTGCTTTTCAGAGGGAGTGGCCTAGTTTGTTTTTCTTCCTGAGAATAAGCGATGTTATTATTATTATTAAAAGCACAACGGTCAAAACTCTTGAAAAGTCTTTGATTAAAAAAATTCTGAGACAAGACTATCGATCTTGAATAAGCAACAAAGTTGATAAATAGTAATTAAAACTAAAAAGCTCAAAATGTCAAGAACTGCTCAAAGTAGTGCTTAAATGTTGTTTGATCCATGATTTCCAATGATTTTTTTTGTCGTGATGTGGGCGACCGAACTTCAACTTGACAATCCGTAAGGGAGGATAGGTATGATTCAGGGATCCCTTTCAGTAAAAATATCTGAATCCTTGCTTACTCATTTGGCTTGACGAAGCTGCATAACAATACTTGTCTGATTTTTCTCGATTATATCGGCTGTCCTAAATGTAGAATCTGTACCTGACTGTAAAAAAAACAAGTTGCATTTTTTTCGCTCCTCCTTCTCTCGAAAACCAGATCCGTCGCGTGAGGCCATTGGAGACAGATCTGAGCAACTTTTGTTGCCAGAGAGTCGCTGATGGTCGTGCTTTCTCTATTTCCTCCCTTCTCCTTTCCTTCGGTGGTGACTCGACGCTTTGTCGCGAAACCCTAGCCCCCTCATATCTGATTCTGGGCTCAGATGTTTCCCCTTCGCTCTCTTGTTGCCCCTTCTGGGTTGTCCCAGCAGTGTCCGGTTGTGTGTTGTCAGTTTTGACACCGAGGGCGAAGCTCTTGGGATAGATATGAGTGTAGGGATCTCGATTTGTTGGGGGTTTGGATTTTCTTCGAAGTTGATGGTCGATTGCTTCTCATTTCCTCTTCTTTCCGGCTCTTCTTTGTCAGGAAGTTCCTCGGGGTCAATGTTCGAAAAAAATACCGATTCATGGTGGGAAGTGTTTTTCTTATGAGATTCATTATGGATCTGGGTCTTTAAGAGGTGGCCCTGGTTTTCTTCTCTAACTTTCGGCATGTGCCCTCGCGGCGGTATCGGATCTGAGGGTTTCAGGCTTTGCTGGCTTTTCTCGGCGTGATGTATCCGGACCACTGTGGGAAGGGTTTCCTTGATTGGATTCGCTGTGGCCGGAGCAGCTTGGTTGGTGAAGCTGGGGCTGACTGTCTCCTTCCTCCCGTTCTCGGTGCCCACAAGAACATCTTCGACGGGAGTGGCGGTTCCTACTTATACGGCTTCTCTCCTTAACTCTTTCTTCTGTCTAATGCTGATTTTTCCTCTTCCCTCCCCATTAGTCTTTTGTTCCCTGAGTTCTGTTTGAACGGGGCCTCACGATTGGGGTTGGCTATCAAGGGGGGTTAAGCTCTATGCTTGTTGAATAAATTTTGGGTGGGGATCGAGGGTTATTAGTAGTAGATTTGAAGATTATGGGTTATTTTGTCCCTGCCCCCCAGAATTGGGTTGCAATTCGGTGCTGGCCGATTGTGAGGTATCTCTCCGGTATCTCCGGGTAGGTGATGTTTTTGTGGCACTGTTGGTCGCGGATTTGGAGGTGCTGATTGAAGAATTGGGCAGTGGTGTTGCGTCTTACCATCTCTGGGTCTTGGCGTTTGCTTCTTCATACTAAATGGCTGTTCTTCGGGGTAATTGGACCTGTTTTTTTGGTTTTAGGGTTTCTGTTGGTTTGACCTGTTGTTTTGGTCTAGTTGTGGTTTGTGTGCTTGTTTGGTTTCTCTCCCCTTGTTGGGATGATTAGTTGTTGTTTGTATTTTCAGGGTTTTACACCTGGTATTAGGTTACTCCCTTAGTTTGTGTTGAACTTCTTGTTTGGTTGTCTAGTTCTTAGACTGGTTGTAGGGGAACTTGAGGTGTGTCTCAGTCCCTTGGTTTACAATGTGGGTTTTTCATTGAAAATTGGGTATAGGTACTGTTAGACCCTTTCCTAAGAATGTTCTGTTTACCCAGTTAGGGGTTTAGTTTGAGGCTCCCTGGTTGGAGTGCTCTTTGTCTGTACTGGTTTGAATGAGGGCATAGCCCTTGTCCTTGTCTTTTTTTTCAAAGACTTGGATCTCTATAAAATAATCCGTTGATCAAAAAAAAATCGAAGTTATTTTAGTATTAATAATATCACAATTTCTTAATAAATTTGGAGTAAATGTCTGTTTCCTACCTAATTAATTAGTAGGTAAAATGAGACAAGATTTGGATCACCTGGTCCCGTTCTAATTCTATAACGAAGTACTATTTTTTTAGAAGAAAAGGTAATAATATAAGAAGTTTTGAATTTTTTTTGCCAGTGTCAAGTCAACAATCAAGTTAATTTATCTGAAATGGCAACCGAAACTAAAATAAAGGACGGTAATTACATGAGATGTTTAATTAGTTATTAACCATATTCAAAAGCATGTTTTTAAGCTCTGTGTTAGGGTTTCTTCAGAGCCGTTAATACAGGCGACCGCTCCTTACAAACGGTACCGATTCTTTTGGCATAGGTCCGATCCCCTTGTTCCGTCTCAATGGAGACGATCATCCTTCCCAATGCTTCTGCATGCTGACTCTCCGTCCTTGACCCCTCCCGGGTCGTCAATCACCATCTCCGACGTCTTCTCCGCCTTCACCGTCACTAGTCCATGATCAACCCCGCCGTCTTTGGAGGCGCCATCAGTGCGTCCATCTCTTTGGCCTCCACCGATGCACCCTCATCGACCTCCTCTCTCTCAATTTCTGGATTAGGCTAATCGATTGGATCCGTTTTACTTTATCTATTTTCTATTTTGCAGGGTTAATGACTACTTAGCAGAGATTCAGGGACTTTTACCGGGAGGGAACCCTGATTCACGTATATCCTTCCGTAGGGATGAATGGATACCATGGCTACAGGAACTTGACTTGGGAGGGGTCCCTGGTAAAAATCATTCCTCCCTATGTTACTAATGAAGTCAGGTTCAGTTTTTTAAGGAACCTGCAGATTGGTTTTTCGGAGGCACTAGGAGACAGTGGCCTTCGGGACGTGCCTATTGGAGGGTACCGGTTTAAGTGGGAGAAGGGGCGGCAAGGTCCACGTCGTATGGAAATTCAGTTAGACCGGGCTGCAGTAAATCACGCTTGGGATAACGTATTTCCTGAGACGAGGCTTATGCATGGAGGCTTATCTACCTCGGACCACGCTCCAATACTGATTTATGGGAGAAAGGAGGAACGGGGTTGGAGGGAGAAAGCGTTCAGGTCCGAAGAAGCTTGGGCGAGAGAGCCTGAATGCGTAGAGGTGGTGCGTAGTGCCTGGGAGGCTGACCCGACAGCGAGCATAGGTGATCGGATTCAACAGGTCGCAGGAGATCTAAAAGCTTGGAGGGAGGTGAATCCGGATTCTATAAATAAAAGAATTAAGTATTGTAAAGCAGAAATGAATAGGCTGAAAGGGAGGTGGGACAGACAAAGTGGGGAGAAAGTCCATCAGCTGCGAGTAACTTTGACGGGCCTATTGGCTCAACGAGATGATATTTGGCGACAAAGGGCAAAAATGCACTGGTATGTGAGTGGAGACCGAAATACAAGATATTTTCATGTTAAAACATCAGCTCGGAGGAGAAGGAACAGGGTCAAAAGATTGAAAGATGGTCGGGGAATTTTGAGATCATGGGGTGCAGGTTTGGAGGAGGTAATTGTTCAGTATTTTGACAATTTATTTGTAGCTGGTGAACAGGGTACGGATGAGGTCAGTAGATTGGTGCCGAGAAGTGTCACCGAGGAACAGAACCAGGAGCTTCTAAGGCCGGTGGAGAAAGGGGAGGTTCGGAAGGCCTTGTTTAGCATGAAGCCGTTTAAAGCTCCCGGTCCAGATGGTCTGAATCCGGGATTTTTTCAGAGGTATTGGGATATTGTGGGGGATCAATTGCATTGTCTCGTGCGAGAGGTGTTCTTAACAGGACTCTTACCTAGCTCGTTGAACGAGACAAATGTAGTATTGATCCCAAAAACGAAGAGGCCGGAGGAGATGAGTGAGTTTAGACCAATAGCTTTATGTAATGTGGCTTATAAAATCATTACTAAAGTTATGGTGGGTCGGATGACTAGTTGCCTGCAGCAAGTAATTTCAGGTTCTCAGAGTGCCTTTCTAAAAGGTTGACTGATTACAGATAACATCATCATTTCGGGAGAGATTTTACATTCTCTGAAAGGCCAGGCGACAGGGTAAAGTGGGGATGTTGGCGATGAAGGTGGTATGCGCAAAGCATATGACAAGGTGGAGTGGAGTTATCTAGAGAAGGTGCTGTCAGGTATGGGTTTTGATAATCGATGGGTGGGTTTGATTATGGAATGTGTGAGAACTCCGCAGTTGTGGGTGACGACAGAAGGAAGGAGACTGGGGGCAATCAGACCGGGTCGGGGCCTCAGACAGGGAGATCCTCTCTCACCTTATTTGATTATCATTTGTGCAGAGGGTCTCTCCAGACTAATCGATGATTACGAGAGGCGGGGTTTAATACATGGAGCAAAGGTAGCACGAGATGCCCCATCGATTACCCACTTATTTTTTGCTGATGACAGCTTCTTTTTTGGGCATGCTTCTGAAGAAGAGGCGTTCAGATGGAAGGAGCTTTTGGGTCAGTATGAATGTGCTTCGGGGCAGCAGATAAACCCACATAAGTCTTTGGTTTATTTTAGTCATAACACGGGGAAAGATAGGAAGACGCAGGTTCAAGAGGTGTTGGGGATGAGAAGTGTGGAGGACGTCGGGACATATTTGGGTATGCCGGCCATGGTGGGAAGGAGTAAGTACCGGACCTTCAAGTATATCAAAGACCGAATTCAGAATAGATTGGGAAGCTGGAGCGAATTACTTTTGCGTAAAGCCGGAAATGAGGTTCTCCTCAAGGCGGTGATTCAGGCATTACCAGCTTATTTGATGAGCGTTCACTTGTTACCTCAATCTCTTTTGCAGGAAATTGAGACAGTTATGAATAGATTCTGGTGGTCTCATGATAACAGGACTGGTAAAGGGTTAAAATGGAGTAAGTGGGGGGATCTATGCACCCATAAGTTGATGGGTGGGCTCAGTTTTAAATGTCTCTGGGACTTTAATGTGGCCCTATTAGGGAAGCAGGGGTGGAGGCTGATATGTAACCCCGACAGTCTGGTTGCAAGGGTGCTGATGGCAAAATACTATCCGTTGACTGACTTTGTGCATGATGAGCTGAGAGGAACAATGAGCCCGATATGGAGAAGTTTATTGGCCGGTCAGGAGGTGGTTAGGAGAGGTATCCGCCGGTCGGTGAGGGCTGGAAACTCGGGTGTATTAAACAATCCGTGGGTGAACTCTAAGACGGGATTTATCCAGGATGAGCCGCGAGTTGTGGAGAACTGGTCAATTGACAGATTGATGATCCCTGGTCGTCGCATGTGGACCTCCGAGCTGATTAGTAGGCTTTTTTCTGAGAGGGATGTCGAAGCCATCTTAGGTGTCCCCCTTAGTTTATCGGTCGAGGAGGATGCATGGTATTGGAAGGGTACTCGGGATGGAGCGTATTCTGTTCGGGTGGCTTACAGGGAGATCCAGGCTAGAAAGGGTGTTTGGAGACAGGAGGAGCGGGATGATTTTTGGAAATGGGTGTGGTCTCTTCCTGTTCCACCAAAGGTACATCACCTTATTTGGAGAGGAGTTTCTGGTAACCTACCAACAAACCAGAATCTCAGATCTAGATGTGTTCCGGTTCAGGACAATTGTACTATATGTGATGAGGTGGAGAGCACTGAACATGTGTTCATCAACTGTTCAGTGGCTCGAGAATTGTGGGGTAGAATGCCAAGTGTACAAATGGGACACCAACTATCTTTTAAGGAATGGTTGGAGCTTCACAGGGTCGATGGTAACAAGGACTGTATGGCACAAGTAGTACTGGGTTGTTGGGAGTTGTGGAGAGCTCAAAACCTTAGTGTTTGGCAAGACAAGAGGGTTTCGGGAGAAGCTTTGTTTCAGTTGACGATGGGAGCGTGGAAGAAATGGACAGATGCTCAAGGAATCAGGGCAGTGGCTGAGCGGGGAGCGTGGAAGGTGGCGTCGGCCAGGCCCAAATACAGTGAAGTTAAATACTGATGGAGCAGTTTATGGTGACTGGGGAGGGGGATGTGGTTTTGTGTTGAGGAGCCCGGAGGGTGAAGTGATGGGTGCCCGGTGTGTAGTCTATCCGGGTTTGAGAGATCCGGAGGTGATTGAAGCGATGATAGTGGGGGATGCACTTCAGTGGCTGTTAGAAGTAGAGCGTGAGAATGTGAAGGTAGAATCTGATTGTCTTGGTGTTGTTCTGGCAATTAACTCCACAGAAAAATTGTTTACCCCGTTGGGGAGTATTATTGAAGATTGTAAAGGTCTTATGAGGGGCTTAGTGGGTTGCAAGATTAGTCATATACGTAGAGAGGCTAATCAGGTAGCTCATACACTAGCCCGTTTTGCCCGAGATTGGGTATTCATTTCCTTAGTTCCTGAATGTATGCCAGAACCTATACCGGGTCTCTTGGCTTTTGATTCAAGTTAATGAATTAAATAATTCCGTCAAAAAAAATTAGTAGGTAAAATGAGACAAGACTTGGATCACTTGGTCCCGTTCTAATTCTATAACGAAGTATTATTTTTTTTAGAAGAAAAGGTAATAATATAAGAAGTTTTGAATTTTTTTTGCCAGTGTCAAGTCAACAATCAAGTTAATTTTATCTGAAATGGCAACCGAAACTAAAATAAAGGACGGTAATTACATGAGATGTTTAATTAGTTATTAACCATATTCAAAAGCATGTTTTTAAGCTCTGTGTTAGGGTTTCTTCAGAGCCGTTAATACAGGCGACCGCTCCTTACAAACGGTACCGATTCTTTTGGCATAGGTCCGATCCCCTTGTTCCGTCTCAATGGCGACGATCATCCTTCCCAATGCTTCTGCATGCTGACTCTCCGTCCTTGACCCCTCCCGGGTCGTCAATCACCATCTCCGATGTCTTCTCCGCCTTCACCGTCACTAGTCCATGATCAACCCTGCCGTCTTTGGAGGCGCCATCAGCGCGTCCATCTCTTTGGCCTCCACCGATGCACCCTCCTCGACCTCCTCTCTCTCAATTTCTGGATTAGGCTAATCGATTGGATCCGTTTTACTTTATCTATTTTCTATTTTGCAGGGTTAATGACTACTTAGCAGAGATTCAGGGACTTTTACCGGGAGGGAACCCTGATTCACGTATATCCTTCCGTAGGGATGAATGGATACCATGGCTACAGGAACTTGACTTGGGAGGGGTCCCTGGTAAAAATCATTCCTCCCTATGTTACTAATGAAGTCAGGTTCAGTTTTCAACCAGACGAAACAAGTCATCTGCGTGGGATCTAGGACCACTTAGACCACACCTTGAGTAGTCTTCACCAGTTTCGCCAGTTTAGTAGTGTTATATCTGTTTACCTATATGGTTTTTTCTAAACCATTCTAATCGATAATCATGTTTTAGAGTTATTTGCTAAGGGACCTTTTAGGACCATATGCACTGTAATGATTCTCTTTTACTTCTACTATTGATGATAAATGTAACTTTTAGTTAAAAAATGTATTAAGTATATTCATTTAATTCCACTATATTTCTAATTTCAACCTATGTATGATATATTGGACGGTACTTGAGATTTAAGTGTTGCGTGTTTTTTTTTTTTGAAAAAAAAAATCAAAAACAAAACAGGTAGGACATGTCTACAAAATAAAATGTGGGGGGAAAGATGGAAGACCTAGATGATGATTGATGACACATTTGGTATACATATTGACATGGGATCGGATTTCAACCTACGATCCGTGCGGTTCACAACAACGTTCAAGTTATTATCCTCATCATAACTAGCCTTATGATCAGCCTTAACACCACTCTACCTTGTTCAAGCTATTAACTTAGCTTAACAAGCTTATATGATACACTTGCGGAAGGTTAAATAAACAACTAGATCTAGTGGAAAACACAAGAACACGAAAAAGAGTTTTTGGTCTCAAGAGAGAGCTTTTGCATAAAGGAAATGATAAATGAATTGGTGATTCACAAATGAGGGGTTTGGCCCCTATTTATACCACTTTAGCCAATAGATCACTACGATCTTGGATAACAACAATAAGAGATTATATCTCTATTCTTATCTTGGATCATCCTTATCCCTATCTTGGACAGTTCTTATCTTTATCTTGGATCCTCATTATCCCTATCTTGGATATTTCTTATCCTTATCCTTTCTAGAGACCATGTCAATGACGACGTCTCCTTTTCTTCTTCTGGGCCGCACCTCTCATCTATTGGGCCAAGCTCATTTATCACTTGGACCGGGCCCTTATGTCCACAAACATTTGGCTCATGACATCCTCCCCCACCAAAGCGAGCGATTTCCCCCAACACTCAGCCACTTTCGTCGTGTGCTTCGGCGTCCTTTGCTTGGTGGTACTCCCAAATGAGCCCCTCGTATTCCCAAAACGTGTCACTTGGCTCCCAACTTCGCTCGCTCTCCGGCAAGCCTTTCCATGTCACGAAGTACTCTCGGCATTGATGGTCTTTGTGTAGACGATCAGCCAACAACGCTTCTACTTCCTTGTCATACGCGGTCCGCACACCCATTGGGGCTCAGGACGACTCTCTTTGGCTTGAGTCTCTATGGTCCGCATGATACGCCTTCAACATGCTCACATGGAAGACAGGATGGAACTTCAATCTTGATGGAAGCTCCAACTTGAATCCTACCTTTCCAACCTTCTTGAGGATGGGAAACGGGCCTTCAAACTTACACATGAGCCCTCGGTGTAACCCATAGGCATGCGTAGTGAGCTTCACAAGGACCAAGTCGCCCTTCATGAACTCAACGTGTCGACGTTTCTTATTCGTCCAATTTTTCATCTTCTTCACTGCCTTTGCCAAATGTGACTTGGCGATGTCATGTTGCTCATGCCATACCTTCGCCATCTTAAACGCAAATGGACTACTCCTCGTGTAGCCCACCACAAGTGTGTTGGGGGTAATGGGTTGCCTCCCCGTCGTCAACTCGAATGGACTCTGCCCCGTAAATTCACTCCTCTGTAAGTTGTAGCAAAACTATGCGACATCCAATAGTTGGGACCAATCAAGTTGATTTTCCTTCACGTAATATCGCAAGTAAAGCGCTAACAATGCGTCTACCCTCTCGATATGTCCATCCGTTTGAGGATGCAAGCTTATAGAAAAATTTAAGTAAGAACCCATCAATATAAATAACTCGGTCTAGAATTTACCCGTAAACTGTGAGTCTCGATTGCTCATAATGGTCTTGGGTATCCCCCAAAACTTTACCACATGCTTGAAGAGAAGGCATGCGACCACCTTCATAGGACATTGCTTTGGTGCCGGTATAAATACGCCATATTTCAAGCACCGGTCCACAACCACCATTATTATGGAGTTCCCTTGAGATTTTGGAAACCTCACAATAAAGTCCATAGACACACTCTCCCATGGTCCTTCAGGGATATGCAATGGTTGTAGCAATCCGAATGGTGCACGGTGCTCTCATTTGTCTTGTTGGCACACAAGATATGTCTTAACATAGGACTCCACATTGTCCTTCATCCTCGGCCAGTAATAGGAGCTCTCCATCAATGCTAGCATCCTATGAATTCTCGTATGTCCCGCCCATTAGGAGTCATAACTCATGACACTCCTTGAGGACATAGCGCCTCAAGTTCCTAACTTTGGCACGAAAAGTCTCTACCCCTTCGTTCAAATCAGGTCGTCCTCTAGCCAGAATCACCTCGTCTTCACCTCCTTGGCATAATCCGCAATATATTTATCCAATGGATCATCTTGATCACATCGTCGCCGACATCGCTTGTTCTTTTTCCAATTGTTTTTTGGGGGGTTCTCGCATGCTACTTCCTTTTCCCCGATTGATCACGCCGGTATTTCTCTGAAGCCTCCGCCGCCATCCCTAGAACCGCATTCGCCGTTGCCTCTAAAGCCGTCGCCCCCGTCTCTAAAGCCGCCGCCGACACGCCCTTCTTCCTGGCCTCCACCATTGGACCCTCTCGATTTTGGATCTAGTTAATCGAATGAGTCTTTTTTTATTTTATCTTTATAGTGAAAAGAGGTATGCCTCCTCTTGAAATCAATAATCGCAGGTTTGGTTTAATACAGCGAATGGAGCATGAAGGCTACACATTGAGCAACAATCATTGGTTTCGTCATAGTTTAGTTTTATTTTCAGTTCGCATTGAAATCAATGATCGCAGATTCGATTTAATACAACAAATGGAGCATGAAGGTTACACCTTGAACAGTAATCATTGGTTTCGTCGTAGTTTAATTTTATTTTCAGTTCGCTTTTATTACTCTTCTAACATCGGTGTATTAGATTATTTGTCTCAGAGTTTGTTTTAAAGAGATATATACTGAAGCTCTATATAATATAATAACTCTTATCTATTTCGTGATCAATTTTTTTCCGAATACAAATATTTGTAACGGATATTTAAATGAATGGAATTGTAACTTTCATCCCAAAAAAACCTAAAAGACCAACAACTAATGTTATTTCACGTGGAAGGACGTATGCATTGTACCTTGCTGCATTTAAGCACACACATTTAAAAGAAAAATAGGTGTCTTCTTATAAAAAGATCGGAACTATACGTTATAATTGATAATATGTCAGACATCTGAAATAATTGACCGGCCCACGTCCTGCAATCGAATTTCGAAAAGTGATTGATTAGTGTAGTTGAATATTGAGTTTTTTTTTTTTACTGAGAAAAATGTGGATATAAATAATTAAATTGAACGCGTTACAAAGCATTTGTTGAAGGTGTCGGGCAGAAAATTCTTACACACTGTATGCACTATGCACTTATACTTGCCTCTTAATTGCAACATTGAAACATAATTATAGTTATAGTTACCAGAGAACAATAAATATGATTTTATTTTGCGATTAATTTGGGGAATTGATAACAATTAAATTTCCCTTTAATACACACGTATCATCAATATCCGCTGCTGCAGAGCTACCTCTGGTGATTATGATTTCCGAAATGATCACATAATTGTGAAGATGAATTTTCTTCGCAAAATAATTATATCACCTGCAAAATGAATTAAAGCCACGATACATAAATGCATACACGGTTAATTTTGCGTGCATTTCTAGGCAATGAGTACATTTGGACAAAGAGAAATAGTCATTATATCATGAAGGAAGAAAAAGAAGTTATCATAAACAAAAGTCGATGGTGTTGAAATCAATAATTACATCTCATGGACGTACGCGTTATAAATTTTAAATCAAAACGAATGATGACGTAATACAATACAGTACACATCTAAATGCTAAAATACAGTAAATACATATTTATTTAGGATCGAACGTAAGACTCTCATATAAAAGGTTGGGTCTTGACCGTTGTGTTGCCCTTTAAGGACAACATAGAGTTGATCCTGCGTTACAAAGATTGTTATTTAGGAGAAACAAGTAACCTGCGTTGTCTAAGAACCACATTCTCTACAATATGTGGATTGGGTTCCAAAAGTAGGAGCGACCGGTTTTTTCATAGAAACAAGTCTTTTAGACAATCTACAATTCTATCGATGCTGACAACTCGACAACAATATAACTTATCGTTGAGTTATACACTTTTAATTTGGCGGATGATTTACTATTTAGGAAACACAGATGTAATATATCATGTCTCCTAAATAACTAAATATCCTCGACATCAACCCAGAGATGAAGATCTCATTTTTTTCGGTTAAATAAGTGGTATTGTAAGTTGATTTGGTATATTACATAATGTTGTTGATTGTTGTTAGATGAATATACAATACAAATTAATATGTAGGTGATTGATTGGATTATTTGGTTATTATCGGTTAATATTTGAAGAATAATTATTTGTTCGGAAATTATTTGTAACTTTTGCTTATTGTTTTTTTTTTTTAAAACGGGTAAACAGGGGCGGCTATTATACCAATCGAACGGTTACAAAGTAGGGTCTAACAGCCTTGGGTACCAGAATATTGTCCAAGCCTCCCATAGGCGACCCAGCTCCCAAGATCCAGTAGAGAATACTATTTTTTTTTTCTTGTAGATACATACTGAGGACAATCTTTTACCAAACATTCCCACTTATTGAAACTAAAATTGAAAACAAAACATCAACATAAAATCCAACTAAAACGATCCTCGCAATTTAAGATTGAAACTAGAACTGAATCCAACCTAAAACATGAAAAATGATATGCTTCCTTTCTCATCCCGGAACGGACAAGCAATGTCGGTCCCGAATCATGATGGGTAGGTCTCGGATCCCAACCCCACAGATTGTATCGTTCCAAAACCTTCTCCAAGTGACTCGTGTAGGTGTTCGATTGGTAACAATTTACCAAAACTAAGCCTCGACAAATCGAACCCGTAAACTGTGGAGGTCGGTTCGTGAATAAACCTGAGGGTTCATTATAGTCTTTTCAACTCTGTGTTACCTCGATCGATGAAGATGAGAAGAGTGACCACCTGCGGCTCGCCCGCTTGGAGCGTAGATCCAGCAACGGTGGAGGGACACTAAAAGTACGACGACGATTGTGCTTGGACGGGGGAAATTGCAGTTATTGTGCAGGCAAAAACGACTGCTGAAAGAGGAGCTTAGTATGGAAAAAAGGAGGAAGAGATAGCTCCATCGACAACTTTCATGACCAAAGTCATAGAGACCGTCGACGACGACTATGGTTTTGAGGATTGAAGGTTCTCGCAGAACTTAGAAAGAGAAGTCTGTAAATTCTTTACGTATACCCTCCACGTGATTGTTAATTTTTTTTTAGAATAAACGATGGATATTATAGCAAAATAATGTTTACAACAAGCAAAGATATCAAAACAGAAATTGAAATTACGATAAAAACATAAAGTTGGGTAAAGAGTAAACATGCTCTTGTAGAATCCTTTGTTGTTCGTAGGGTAGTACTGGGACAACGTCCTAACATCACCGATGCAGCAGCTCCAAACGGGTTTTCAACGACCGAGCAGGTCCTTTTATCCTCTCATAATGGTGGACTGAGTATCCTCCAGGTTGTCAGTGTGCGCCGTCCTCTCTTGAGTGATAGAGGTAGAGCTCCTAAGCGCGGGATTGCTGACCCCTGAGCTGGTAGGGGAACCTTGAGTCGGTTCTTGATGGTACCACTGCCATCCTACGTCCATGGGGCTGGTATAACCGAATAACCTCCCCCTGGACCACTTCGGACTCATTCCGTGAGGCGAGGGTGCGCTGAGCCCCTCGCCGCTACAAATGACGCCCCGCTGTGGAGCCCAGATGGCCCGTCCGGAACCTGACCCGACCCGTCCGCATGCCCCATTGGGCCTGAACCAAGTCCAACTTTTGTGCTCCGATCCAGCCCCGCCTTTTGTACCTTGTCCTGGCCCGGATCTCTGACCTGGTCCAACACCGGCCCGACTCCCAATGGGCCTAGATTGCTCTTGGATTACCGCACCAGCCCGCCCCGAGCCCAACACCACCTGGGTCCAACTCCTGACTCAGCCTAGCCCGACCATCAGAAGCCCTAAGCCTAACGAGTCTGTCGGCCCGTTTCCCTCCATGGTCAGGCCTGCCATCTAGATCCAGGCCCCACCCTTCCTGCGAAACCCTACCGGCCTCTGTTTTCAACTGCCGCTTCCAGGGCTTTGTCTCCCGTTTCTCCGGCCGATCCCGATGAGGCAACCCCCTGAGTTTTCTCCAAAACCCCATAAGAAACCGGCCACGACTGAGGGGCCACCGTGTGGAGAGACCCCCCACACGGCCTCAGAAGCCTCGGCCAAACCCCACGTCTTTCCGTCGCCGGTATCCTGCCGAGAAGCCCCCGTCGGAACACCCCATGATGACCCTGCAGGGTGCGACCTCCCAGGTTCTGTGACCTCAACCAATGTCTTTCCCCACACCACGCGGGAAGACGACCGGATTCTTCACCATAACCCCATCCTCCATGAGCGACGAAGTAGGTTGTGAAGATGCATAAAGAGAAGGGAGGAGCGAAACCCATCGACTCGAAGCCGCCGAATCCACACCTGTGTGCCCTTCTCTTTCATACTGAAGTTGATCGGAGAAAAGAAGTAAGTACTTCGCCGTCAATTAACAACAATCGCAAAACTCTATCTCTAGAGTTTAGAGAGAGAGAGAGCTGCGCTTTTAACTATGTAACAGTACGTTGTTATAAGCGTAATTATAAGAATGTATATTATCACGTGATTGTTAATGCGCTTTTTCTTATTGTTGATTAACTATTAAATGATATAACAAGTACTTGTTTAGTTCTGATAAGGTGAACGGACAAATATTCACAAGAAGATGATTTTGGAATTGTACAACTAATGTTAGTGTGATGATCATATATAGCATACTTTAATCATAGCATTATTGAAGTGCATAATTGAGTGTGTAATAATTGATATAGTTATGATTAACCAATAACTCATTCATCTTGACGATCCATAATTTTTGTGGAGCTTTTGATTGTAAAATAAATTTAAAAGTACGATGTTTACATTCTATTATTTTTTGTTTTTTTGAAACGGGTAATCGGGAAAGTGCATTAATGCAAAAAAGAAATCATACATGGTAGAGCGTAACCGTCCTGATTCCAAATATATGTTTTGGTCGATCGTAGCAAGCCTAGCACTCATGGACCCATAAAAATAGCCTACTTGACATCGTAGACAATAGCTCAGGACATCCCCTTACCGACGTCTCAAAACAGCGAGACATAACGAAAATTATCCAAACCAAAACAGAAATAAAATTGTTCCAATGACAAACATGATAATATGAAAACGACCAGAAGTAGAGAGTTGTAGTTGCAGGCTTCCCAAGACCTCCCAGCACTGGCAGATTGATCATCATTGGTTCGACCCCAACTGAGTCGTCCAGTCTCGAGGTGACCGGCTTTGGTTGTTGGGGCCTTCCTCCCGGGTCACAAATCCAGCGACCTTCCAGGATCGCTCCAGTCACGGCCCCGTAGGTGTTCGGGTGTGATTGAGTCTGTCCTAGAGCTACGTAGGGCCGGTGCCTAGGCGTCCCGATCGGTGGTTGCATCCCGTTGTTGATGGCGACGTCGTGGAGAGCGAGGAGACCGATAGCGACGACATGGACTTTGTTCGTTCCAGAGAGGGTGCGGCACGAATGGAGGGTAGTTGGTTGTCAGGGATGATGTGAGATAGTGGCACACGTCGACGGGAGGAGTGATCGGTGACGACGATAGGTTAACCCATGAAGGGTACGAGGAGAAACCCAAAAGGGGTTAAGGAGAACGCTTTGTGTTGTTGGCATGGTGGAGAGGACCATGGAGCATGCCATGGCATAGACCATGGTCAAAAAATTGCAGCTTCAAAGAGGAGGCAGAGGGAGGAGGCGGTCTATTATTTTTTGTTAAAAAAACTTAGCATCCACAATATTATTAAGAATTAGAAGGCGATGCCAAAGCATTGAATACGTAACTATAGGGACATGTCTATAGGTTCTAAATTATAATTCAGGACTTGTGCTGTGAAATTGATGTACCGACGCTCTGAATCGTAGAAAACATCTAATTTTCGTCGTAAATTGATGGTTGGAAATATAAATACAAAACCTAGAATAAACAACACATGCACCAACGAGCTCAATCTCATGCACATATTGTAGCTTGGATTTGTAAAAAAATCCCCTTGACATAGAATTTTTGTCGCCTCGATTGTCCGATGGTAGTCGGTATTCTCTAGAGTAGGAGGGAAACTGTTGAGATAATGTTGCGCCGACACGTTAAGCCAAGCCATAAAATATTTTAACCACCTTGCTGCCACCCAAAGTCACTTCTGACGTTTATAGTTCATCGGCAAACATAACCCCAATATGCGACAAATATAAGCCACAAAAATTGACATTGTTGGTCATACACCAAGAGACAACGAAAAACTTTCAATGTGATGGAGGAGAAGAACAAGAGTGAGGAGCGAAAAGTCATAAAAAGAGAATCGTAATCACATCAGGGTGTTGTCATACAAGAGCTAGAGTTTTTTTTAAAAAAAAACAAGTATATGGGGTATTGTATTGATGTAAAAAGTAACCCTTACAGGTTATGGCATAACTGCCCAAGATTCCAGATATTTGTCCCAGTCGACCTTAGTCCACCAGGCGCCTATGGATTCATAGAAAAAGTCTGCTTCTGCTCGCAGATCTGAACTCAAGAGTTCCCCTTACTGACATTTTAAAAAATAGTATTCCTCAAAACCCTAAAACAAGATAACCAAAGACCTAAACGACCTATGACTACGAGAAACAACAAACCTAAAATAAGTGGGAATAGTGCTTTGAATACGGCTTTCCCAAGACTCCCCAGCACTGGTGGTCCCGGGTCTGTGGGTATAGGTCTCGGGGAGACCTTCCCACCCCCGCCGGGTCCTATCATTTTTCCCGCGGAGGGTCAGTGATGTGGACATAAAATACATCTATTTTAGATGTCATTAGCCCACATTTATGTTCTTTTTAGTCCCGAGTTAATATGAAATGATGCATTTTACTCTCGTATTGTGTATTTGGTCTTGTTTCAGGGTTCACTAAGTTTTCGGGGCAAAAAAGGGCAATTCGGGAGTGAAACGGAGCAAATTTTGAAGTTGGACAAAAGTGTCAGCAACATGCACCAGTTTCTTGCACGCCGTGCAACAAACTGGTGCACTCTGGACAGAGGAGTCAAGAATATGCACCATTTTCTTGCACGGCGTGCAAAAACCGTGCAACTTAAGTGCACCAGAATCTTGCACGGCGTGCAAGCGACCGTGCAAGCGTCAAAAACGTGATTTCCCGCTGCGTTTCCTATTTTTTATCAGAGTTAACTCGTCATATAAAAGGGAATTTAGGTCAAATTGAAGAGTATCACGAAATTGAAGAGAAAAGGTCACTTTTGGAGAGAACTTGGAGAACTTGGGGAACTTGGAGAAGATCAAAGGAGAACTACTAGAATCACATTGAGGTTTTTGTAGTTTGGTTTGTTTCTGAATACTTGTATTGCTATTTTCAGTTAATATGAGTATGATTATTTCAATCCTTCTCTTGTGTTCTTGTCTCTTTGTTATGAACTAAGTTTATATCGATCTAGGGCTAGGGGGAACGATGTGATGAATTGATTGAGCATATTTAGGTCATATACTTATAAACTAATACTAGAAAAGTGTTTATTCATTTCCGTTCGTAATGCTACATTGCCTTGATCACGTACATGTATGATTAAATCTTGTTAACCAACAATTGAGAAATGAGGTTAAAAAGAGGAAAAAGGAATTGGATGGCTCAGGTTTCAATCTAGGCTAGAATATGGCTAGACTGACACGAGTGCAATAGCTATAGGTGTAAAACCCGAAAGTTAGAGGAATTCATAGATCGTAATGCTTTATACCGCTCTACACCTAGATTAGAGATAATTAGGTGGACCGAGTGTATTAGGGTCCTAATACAATCGAGAGATGGTTAGGACTACTTAAAGAGAATTCCCGTTGCCCTTAAAATAGTATTAGTTATAAATGTATGCCAAATATCGTTAAGTTGTTCATCTCATTCGACCCCCGTTAATGTCCTAGATCGTCTTTTATCTCTGATTTACAATCCATTTGTGATTTTGTGCTCTGTTTTCGAATCATTTATATATTCTCAATACTTGCATGAATTTACATTTTACAAACCAAAACCAAACATCGTTATAGGAATAGCTTGACCATCGAATTAATTAACTAAAGTGCTTGTCTAATTGCTCCCTTGGGTACGATATCTCGGACTTAAAACCCGAATACTACTTGACGACCGGTACGCTTGTCGTACCATTCTGAGGGTTAAATCTCGGAGTGTCAGTCAGCTCCCTCCACTTGCAGTTCCTGGACGCGCTTCAGTGTCGCCTTATTGTCCCTCTCTTCCTGTGGCTGCATTGTGTGAGACCAAACCACCAGTTCAGTGGGCTCCCCCCGCTCCTCGATTCTCAGGGTGTGTGCAATGCCAGCCCCCTCAATAGGGTTTGCCGATGGTGTGGCCTTCTCCACAGTGGAGTCCTACTTTGTTTCACCCCTCTTTTTTCGAGGTCGGGGTCCAACTGCCGGGTTGTAATTCAGTTGACCTTGGAGGTACACTGGCAAGTGATCCTGGTTATAGCGAGGGAGATATACTCTAGCATCAATCGGGCGACGTATCTTCTCCTCCGTCGGTCGCGATGTCGTCCGAACTACCTTGGTGTGGGGGGGACGACATCGCGATCGACAAAGGAATTTTTTATAAAGGGATACAAACTGATATATTAAGCAAGGAAAAACAGCAATACCCAATCTAAGGTGTATACCGCAATAGAGTAGCAAATAAAGTAAATAATCAAAAAAAAGCCCTAACATCATGGGGCAACAGTGGAAAATAAGTAAATGCTCAAGAAACCGACATACTCTATATATACGTTCAACAACTAACGTTTTGGTAGCGTCCAAAGACATCGATACAGTAGAGTCAAGCTGAGAGATAGGGCAGAGTTGACCATTTGCCAGAGAGGTGATATGGTGGACTATGAACTCTCTCGAGATACCAATGTGTGTTGTCCTACCTGAAATGATATAGTAGGGCCCTCGGAACATGAGAGTGTAGGCCTCCGAGATGGTAGGAGAGTACCGTGTCAGAATTTGGTGGAACCACTACACCCTACATCCACTGGGCCGGTAATACTGGTCGACCTCCCAATGGACCTCGAACTCCTCATTGATGGAGGTAAGAGTGCTTAACACCCCCCACCGCTGTCTTCTGAGCTCCCCCAGTCCATGAAGATCCTTCCGATTCTTGATCCTGATTGTCCTCCGTTGGGTATTTCCTACGTATCGGTAGGGAAACAGTTCCCCTCACATGGGATCTGTCCGATGGTCCTCAGTCTTGTTCCATAGGAAGTAGTTGGAAGGAATCCGACTCTGTCCCCTAGACCCTTACTACTCTAGTCCCCGGGAGAAAGGCTCCCTACGGAAAAATGGATTCCTTCCCCTAATGGGAAAGAAGGTAGCATGTGGTCCAGAGTTTTGACACGGATTTTTGTGTTTGACAAGAAAGAAGGTAGCACGTGGGGGAGAGAATTCATCCTCTGTC
The DNA here is from genome assembly GCA_963921825.1 of Erodium maritimum. Lineage (NCBI taxonomy): Eukaryota > Viridiplantae > Streptophyta > Magnoliopsida > Geraniales > Geraniaceae > Erodium > Erodium maritimum. The sequence continues at coordinate 147,947,322 of OY997588.1, forward strand.
CGAGCATTACCCTTGCCTTTTCGGTCCCCATTAGGGTTTCTGAATCAACTAAAGGACGGGGTCAGGCGCCCCTACGGGCCTCTTAAATAGGACCAATTGGTCCACGGAGTTGGCCTACTCTGGTGGTCTCGAGAGCCAGATGGTCTCAGGTCTGCAGGGGATCAAAGGGATGGCCTCCTCTCCTTTGTTCCTGCAAGGCTGGTCGACACTAGGTGTGTCACACAACTACACCCAAAGCAATGGTCCGGTAAGCGCTCATAAGAAATATGTAGTGATGTTCGTACCTTTGATTCAGAAGAGGGAGTATGATGTCCACCCTGAGTTGAATCCTCATTTAGTCCCCCCTATACATCTCGTCCGCATCACTTTTTGCCTCTTTACATACCCCTAGGGAGTGTCCCTAATCGAAATCTTGCGCCTCTGTTCCATGCCCTTATCGGAAAGTTCGAGACACGGGCCCACACCGAGAAATATGTAAATAATAAATAATATGTCCCTTGGTCGCATTTGATGACCCAGCTCCGTCAAAATAACCAGGGATCTCATGAAGGGTCACAGTTACCCTAACAGGACCCTCACTCTCTCTCGTACCGACCGGAAGAAAAATCCAACCACTACATCCTCCAGTGGTCGGGCAACAATGTCTGAAATCTACCACAAATTGACCACCCAATCCACCAGCGACTGACAATAAAAAAAACTAGGGAAGAAAGTACCCGGGACAACCATGACGTACATAAAATTCAGGCCTTGTCCACATAATTCCTCAGGTGGAATGACGATCTTACGAATCCCGAGACTCTTTATTCTTTAACCACGGTCATTGATCTCATGTTGGATTGGTTGTCGTTGTACAACCCGATCCATCCTATCTCCTGTTCGACCCGAGCCACGACCGTGCCCATCAAAATCAGCCCAACCCCAAGACTTAGGCCGTGGCCCCAAATTAATCCAGTCTTGTTGGCGTTGTGAAGGACTGGCCCAAGCCCTAGGGGGAATGGGCTAACCCATGCCACGCTGCCCAGGAACAGGAGTATGAGCCCTCGTTCCCCTTCCAGCCTCGGGCCTCCACCGTCCCATTTTCGGTAACACCAGACGTTCCACCGTCAAAGGACCCAAGTCCTCCTCCTCCGCCGTATTACGTTGTCCCTTGAGACTCCCCCTTCTCCGATGGACCCCTGAACTGCTTGAAACACATTTCTTGCTGGAAATGTGTCGGCTCTGGTGTACCAGAACCGATCCCCGCCGCTTCTTGGAAAGTCAAAGCCGGAAAGATCTCCTCCTCCATCGTGGTTCTTCTTTGGCGCCGGGGGTTCACACCATACCACGAGCCAGTCCCGACGCACCTCCACGTCTAGTTCTCGATCCCGACAGAATCACTGTAGCTGTTGTTCCTTGGGTCGAGAAAATCATTTCTTCCCCCACACCTGATGCCTCTCCAAACTATCTGATTATCAACACCGAGAGAGGAGAATCGCCAATCGAGCCGGACAAAATGACGACCAGTCTACTACTCGTCGTCCCCATGTTCAAAGATGACCGGGATGGGTTATTGCTATTGTCGCCGTCCATGAGAGAAGCATAAATCGATCTACTAACCCTAACCACAACAAAGTACAGAGGGTGAACTAAATCTATATTTACAATTAAAATGTGTTTTTGTTTTATACCAAAAATAATTATTTCTACCTGAAAGCTATTTAAAAAAATATTTATAATCAATTCCGCTCGAAAAAAAAATCCCATTTTTTATATTTATTTTCTCAATGTTTTTGGAAAAATCAAATTTAGTTGCATTTTCATTAATCAGAAACACGAGAGAAATGACCCGTGGGCTGCAACATAATGAACTGACATTTCATCATATGTCTCTTATTTATGACATCCTCTCATCTCATCTCTAGTCTTAAATATTACAGTACACTACTATTTATTTTAGAAATAGTTTTGAGTATTTCATCAATTTATATTCAGTATTTCAGATAAATGCATATTATATATTACTCATCTTTGTCAAATATATATGGGACAATTTACTACATATCATTAATATATAAACTACAAACCCACAAAAATTAGTAAATCAAGGATATCTGATGCAGTCCTAATTGAGAACAGAAAAGGTATCGGTGTTTGAATTCGACAAAATTCTAAGCCTATTATGGGTCGAAACGGACTTCCAATAAAAACTCATGGCTATGCCATGAGTCCCGATGGTTTTCGGCCTTTTGAGGTCATCTGGAGGGTTAAAATTCATATTTTTAGAAGTCCAGATATTATTTCCTATTTTGTTTCCTGTTTTTGATTTCCTTTATTCGAATTAGGGTTTTGGGGTTTAGTTTCTTTATTGTATTAGGATTTTGGGGTATTAGTTTTCTGTTTAAGCACTTGTTATCTCTCATTGTAATGAAGATTTTATGCAATAAACACCAAAAACGAGTTCCACTCAATTTCTATCATATTCGGTATTCTCTTAGAATCAACGAATTCGATAAAGGATTCTTCCTTTCGCTCAGGAAATAATATATGGACTTCTAAAAATACGAATTTTAACCCTCCAGATGACCTCAAAAGGTCGAAAACCATCGGGGCTCATGGCAAAGCCATGAATTTTTCTTGGAAGCCCGATTCGACCCAAAATAGACTAGGGCTTTGTCGAATTTGGACACCGATATCTTTTCTGTTCTCAATTAGGACTGCATCAATATCTAATAATTCATGTTTTCAAAAAGTTTTCGCAACAAAAAAAATCCACCATCTTGTTACTAAATTTTGGAATTACTGTATACATTTTTTGAAACGGGTAACCGGAGATTTCATTAATGCCAAAAGGCAATCAAACAGGATGAGGCGTAACCGCCTCGGGTTCCAGATATTTGTCCGGGCCGACCTTAGCAAGCCCGGCGCTCATGGACCCATAATATTAGCCCACTTGAACTCGTGGGAAACAACTCAAGACAACTCCTTACAACCGTTCCAATTATTCGGCCTAAAACAGCTATCGTCTCAAAACAACGAGACTTGAACTGAAAGATCCTAAACACCAGAATGTCTAAACAGCAAATTATTCGACCTAAAACAGAATAGAAATTAGCACACGATCGAAAGAACAAACCACCAAGTCTGCAAAGCCAGTTCTTCTAGGCCCCGTGCCATTGGAGTGATCTGGTATCGACCAAACTTCGTCTTGAGTCGCCCGGATCTTTCGAAGTAGTGCGGGAGGCGAGAGCAACGAGTCGATCCGCCACGGTTTGTCCGAGATCGAGGGTCCCGACTTCGGGTGCCGTGGAGTCAGACCCCGATCTATCATCCTTCCTCCCGGATCCCAGATCCATCTAGGGAGCAGCAGGCCCACGCCGGCGAGGGGTGACCCCGGGGCGGTACGTCGCTGCAAATGGAGGGCGGCGCGTGGAGCCCGTCTTCCAGAGAACAGCAGGGGGACCACGGTGGCTACTGACTCGAAGGCGGGGCCGGTCCGACGATGATGGAACGGTAGCGCGAGACGAGGGAGAGACCGTGGCACGATCATTTGAACGTTGGACGGCGACCTGTGAGGATAGACCGGCTGCAAAAAAAGACAAAAAACAAAAAAAGTAAAACACACAAATGGGTAGAGTGGACCCATAAATAGGTGTGTGGAGCGCCTTTAAGAGAATCCATGGTGGAACAAGGAAGGAGAGGGGGTGGGAGGGGAGGAGGCTGCGCAGAGAGCGCAGCCCCTTAGGATTTCTATAAGTTGGTTGTTATAGTTATAAATGGTCATAGATGGTTACATAACTACAATAATGAATTACTGTATACATTGTGTTACTAAAAAAATTCACAATTAATCATTACAACTTATAATTTTGGAGCCTCATAAATATAACATGTAGTTATAAACTTGAGCTTCAATATCTCTGTAAACATCCCACCATGACTGTACATCTCCAAAACAAGTATGCCACGAGCTTTGACATGACACATTACACGTATGTGTCCAAATCCAATGGTTCGTACGTGAGAAGGACTGTGTGTTACTACAAATATATATAGAAAAAAGGATGAAGAAAATGAAAAGGCGGGTATGAGTATTTATTGATGTGTACAAATCCGACAGGATCTTCTGCTGTCGTTAATATCTTAATTCATATTCCTGTCGTCTTTTACTTTGGCGTCTCATCTACCGCCATTTCTTCCTTTTTCTATAATAAATACATATGCAATACAGTGCCTGTTTTGATGTTTTGGCAAGCAAGAACAAGTCATCGTTGCAGGTTCAAGTTTAATCACCACCACAACTAGTCCCATCTCATCATATGGTTCCTAATCATCCTTCCCAATTTATCCACCTTCTAATACTCAAATTTATTAGGGTTTATAGTTGTAACCACTAAATATATATACAGAAATACTATTGTTACATTTACATAATATGCTTTTGTTTACTAATTTAAGTTTCACACACATATAATTTAAGTCATACATGAAATTAATAGAAACAGTAAAATATGAAGTTATGGTTTAAGAAGCGAGGGCGTTTTCGGAATTTAAAAAAAATAATAGAGAGAGTAACAGAAATTCTGACGATGATAATTTTGTGATACATAGGTGTGCCAGATGAAAAAGTCGTAACTTAGTGTGTTATTTGCATAATTTTGTAATACATAGGTGTGCCAGATGAAAAAGTCGTAACTTAATTAGTGTGTTATTTGCAAATGACGTATATATGTGTGGTGCTTTATGATATTAACCCTAGAATATAAAGTACCGTAGATTTGAATCTGTATCCCATATTCTATTTCACAAGATTCTAATACCTAAAAAAACATGTATCCTAATTCGGACTACGTGCGGAAACAGCAGTACATTATAGACGTATGGGAAAACCTTATTTAATTTTCAATTATGTTTTATTTTTGTGTTTACTATCCAAACTGGTACTTAACTACGACTTATTTTTCGTGACAATTCCTATCTGTGAAGTATTCACGTTTTATACGAATTAACAAAACTTGTGAAAACTGACGACTCCGTTAATTTTTCTTGCAAAAACTCGGTATTTTCCTCAACCTTGAACTTAAGCTCGTGTCAGCTTAAAGGACACTCTCACTTTACTCGTCTCTCTCATTTTCTCTATGAGGAAGAACACGAAGCAAGCGAAGCACGAAAAAGGAGATACTGGAGCTGACAAACCCACGAAGAAGGAGAACATCCTCGAGCTATAAGTATGTAATCTACACCTATGGGTGTGTATTTGGGTTTTACTAAGAGATCAAGGTTTAGATTGTAGGGATTTTTTCATAGAATAGGGTTCTGTGCTTCATTGGTTTAAGTTTTAGAATTTGAGTTCTATAAGCTTTGATTTGAAAATTACTTTGTAGGCTTTCGATTGTTATGAACTTCACTGTTAGGGTTTTTTAGAAAAATGCAAAAATCAGGTTTAAGCCTTACTTATATGGTGTTTGTTCAGTTTCAAATGTGATATGCCCATATGCTAAAGTTGGAAATGTGATAGTTCAAAAGATTTTTATGATTTGAAAGTTAGGGTTTTGTAGAAAAATACAAAAACCAGGTTTGATCGTTACTTGTGTGGTGTTTGTTTAGTTTCAAATGTGATATGATTTTTTTTTAAAGAGTATTAGTATATGGTACAGAAACCGTCGATCATAGTCATTCGACGGGTATATACAGTCGATCTGCCAGATGGCCTTATGTGTAAACCGCCGACCGACTATGCGTACCAGCCTATCGGCAACCTTCTCCCAATAATGTGAAACTCCGTGTTTTTACCGATCTACAACTTAATTCCGTAGATCGGCAGTACTGGTTTTACAGTACGAAAAAAACACTCAAAACCCCAATAGAACGCATCTAATCTTCCCTTAAATCACCTCATTCCAATTCTTTGTTTAATTCACTAGGTTTATTTATACGTATGAAACCACAATATATCGTTTTCCCCATCCACAATTCAAAAATCAACTCGAACTTAGAACTAAAAATCACAAATTGAATTTTAGGTTGCTCACTGGGCTTTTCTTTACTGGCAGACACGAAGAGGATGAAGAACAATGCAACACGGTCGGAGCAAGGCGCGATGGACGGCGGTGGTGGTCGGCAATGCTCGTGTCTCAACTGGTCGGAGCGAGACACGAAGAGGGGTGAGAGGGTTTCTATTTAGGGGCTGTGTTAAAAAGGGTGTATTTTACAAAAATATAAAATAACAAATTAGCGATATCGAAAAAAGTCTTGTTTTCAAAATACATCTGTTGAGAAAGCCTTTTTAAAAATTCAAGGAAGATAATTTTGATAAATTACGGATAGACAGTTGTATTTTTCTTATTATTTTCTAGGGGTTACTCCATGTCCTAACGCCTAACTTTCAGAAATTGTTAAATCCAAACCCTATACAATTGAAATTGCTATATAGTAACGGTCAATTAACTGAAATTGCCAACTGTTTCTAATTTTAAACGGACGTTAACTTGGCCAAGTGAAGAGTCGAGTTTACCCTCAAACATGTTCTTCCTTTGGACGTTAACTTGCCCTAACTTCATCTCTTCGTGACCACATCTCTTCATCTCAGCTCTTCGAACTTCATCTCTTTGTATCCGAGCTTCGAATTTCATCTCTTCGTGACCTCAGCTCGCCCAAGCTCCATTATAAAATGAGTCACGTGAGACGCATGTGATTCACTGTTCATGGAAACAATCAATTTAAACAATATTTTTTGGTTTTTAATAATTCAGTTTTGAAATTCGTTACTATTTGACAATTTTCCAAAGCTTAGGTACAGATTTGACAATTAAATGTAATAGGAGTTAAGACATGGAGTAACCTCTATTTTCTATTGGTAATCGTATATGAAAAACCTACTCTCCACGGAGGAGAGAAGGATAATATAGCTTCCGTATTAATTATGTATTGACGAAGTGCATGCATAGTGTCGTAGTCTTAATTAGGCAGAAAAAACTAATAAAATCGCGTGTATTTATTGTAAGAAAGTCTTGTTAAATCATGTCGTCATTAATCAAGTTTTTCCAGATTAAGTGATAATTACTACAGAGATCACACAAATAACTGAAGTGAATCTTCTAGAAAGTATGATTGGTAATTTGGTATGTATTCAAACATTTATTTAACATGTGATATTGATTCGGTTAATAAAATTAATAGGGTTAATCACCAAAATTTAAGGAAAACTACGTAAGTTTTGCAAAAAAAATTGAATCAGTATTAATTTTTTGGGGATAAAATCGAAATTATCTCTTAAAAAATAAGTTTATATAAGAGTTTTAAATTACAAAACATGTATAAATATATGAAAGTTACAAACAAAAAAAATACATATAATGTAAAGGGAGGAGAAATCTAATAGAAACTCCTCTTATCCTAAAAACTGTGTGAATCAATCCTAGCCACACATCCTTAGATCCAACATTCACCATAATGCCACATCATCACCCCAAAATCCACAAAAACTCACGCCACTTTCATCTTCTCTCACACGAGCAATGGCATAATTGTAATAGCATGGTGCCATGTGGACATGTGTTCATTTTTTTCTTAACCAATTCACTAATTTAATATTTCCCGATTCGTTTGAACTCCGATTAGCTTCAAAATTGCGCCAATATTTTTGTTTTTCCAAGGGCTTTAAATCAAGATCAGTCATGAATATATTTTGAAGCACGAAAATAAAAATTATATTGGGGTGATAAAAACAATGTTTAGTGTTGATAAATCTTCACTAATAATTTTTTTTATATCGGGGTATCAAAGTAGTGCTAAATAATGTTTAGTGTTGATAAAACTAGTGCTTAGTGTTCATAAAAAACATGTGATGATGTGATAAAAATCATGTTCGATTTTGGAAAATGAGGTGATAAAACTAGTGTTCAGTGTTGATAAATCCAATGTACGGTGTTGATAAACCCAGTGTATAGTGTTGATAAAAATTACCCAGACTTAACTTTTTTTTAAAAATCAACCCCGAAAATAATTTTTTTTCGTGCTTCAAAATATATTCATGACTGATCTTGATAGAAAGCCCTTGAAAAAACAAAACTAATGGCGCAAGTTTGAAGCCAATCGGAGTTCAAACGAAGCGGGAAAAATTAAATTAGTAAATTGGTAAAAAAAAATAACATGATGGTTTTACTAAAGAGCCCTTACCCCTTACTAAAAAATGCTGTTTTTTGCAGTCAACACGTTAACCACTCAATTGCATCTCATCCATCCATTCTTAAAAGGAATGGCTTGGATTGGTTCACACAGTTTTTACGTTAAAGAGTGGTTTCTGTTTGATTTTTCCTCATGTAAAGGTTAGAACTATTATTTTTCAATAATATTTTTAGTCATTTGACAAGTTCCGTTATAGTCGAAGGGTTTATAGACATAAAATAGATTACCATAATCTCTATAACAAAAAAAATATAGTTCACTTTAAATTCTTACAAAATACACACTATTTATCGTAAAATTTAATAATTATCTCGATTAATATTAACACAACACGAAACAACTTGTATCTTGTGTAGTCAATGAAATTAAAACTTCTGGTTTCATCTAAACAAATCTTAACGTCACGTTTAACTGTTTTCGATTAAAAAATTGACGTGAAACAGATGATTAGGTTTACAAACAACATACAGTAGAAGAAATATATTATCAAGGTGTATGTACACGGTATAATTAAATTATTTTGAACGAAAGATGTAATTTTATAAATTATATAGCAGAACATCGATGTGCGTCAGGGAACATGCTCTCTAACAACTAAAATCAGACAAAAGAACAATGGTTCACTAATCCTTGTAGTACTACAACCCTCATATACGGTATTTGGATACCATATAAGCAATGATAGAATAAGAGGGATAAGAAGGTGGTATTAGGATTCTTGCTCCGAAAATTGGCTAAGGACTTCAACAGTAGTGGTTGGAGGTAAAGTATCGACCACGGACCCCTCCCAGGGCCAGTCCATGTTGCTCAGTTGGGCTAACATTCCTTTTGGCGATGCTATTTACCAGCCCTCGACTGATCATTACAAGGCTCTCCAACGACAGACCTCTTGAGCACTCCAGTCGCAGCAGCCCCTCAACATAAGGATCCCTAGAAACGGGCGCTGGAACTACAGGGACCGACCGCCTAGGTAGCTGGTCGGTCACCATCCGGGTATTAACCCGAGCCGCAGTACGGTTAGGTACAATGATAGGGGAAACCCGAGGACTCCCATTCAAAGATAAGGAGTCTATAGGTACAATGCTTGAGGATATGTTCCAAGAACCTAGCAGTGTAGATGGCTGAACAAACACACTCCAGCCCGTTGCATATGTCTTCACCTGCTTGCCCTTTTGATAATCCAGAAGAGATGAGTCATATCGTGGGGTGCCTCGGACTTCCCATGCCCAGTCCTTGACGATGTGTCCAAGCCCCCCACAGTTGTAGCAGAAACTCGGAAGCTTGGTGTAAGTCAGCTTGATCTTAACCAGGTTCGGGAACTCCTTGAACCGTATGACCACCCTCATAGGAGGGGCCGCTCGATGAGGTGCCAGAAGCGGACCCTAACCGTGCCCCCCATCTCATCCACCATTGGTCGATCGGGACATCCCCGCCGCCTTCGTCCAGATCAGAGGTGGAAGGCTCGGCACGTACGCCTACAACTGCATGCGATCCAGTACTGGCAGGTCCAGTGCGCAAGGATCCAGGTCCCCAAGGAGAAGATCCCACCCATCGAAGCACCATGGTTTGTAACGCCCCAAATCCGGTTTTGACCAGATTTGAGACGTGAGCTTAAACAGGTAATGATAATGTAAAATAGTCAAATAAAAAGGTCTCAAAGCAGTTTAATGTTTCGAAAGTCTATACGAGTCAACAACTCGTTAAAGTAATAACAAAAAGTCAAAGCAGAAGAAGACTATACGTCTCAAGACACTAGCCCGAATCCCCGTCAGCTCCCTAGCTCCGAGAATCCTGCTAGTACTGGTCCAGCTCAACACCTGAAACATAACAAAGTAAAGGGGTGAGCTTACGCTCTGTAGGAAAAGTAGTTAATGTTCGGAACCTCAGTTCGTCACCACGAGTAACCGTCCAATTAGGGTCGAGATAACTTATACCGGAACCGTCCGTCGGTATATGTATCATACCAAACAATTCTCACATCGTCCTTAAAATGGATCCAACACACCGACACATCTCCTCAACTAACCACTTCACTTAAACAAGTATAATGCACACAACAACCCATAAAATAATCCCACGTCCAACCACTCACGATAGCACGAAGAAACAACTCTTAATCTCAATCCATTTACAAGTCGTTCCCTCCAAAATCACCACAAAACTGAATACACACAAATACCATTTCCTCAGGGTCCGAACGGGTTTGGATACTTCGTGCGTAACTTATCCTCGCGCTTCCGCGTCTACTCCTCGCGGTTCTCATCGTTCACAATCCACGCGTCCCTTCAGTCGCCTTTTTGGCAGCTCGGGACCAAAAGGGTCAACTGCTAATCCTCAAGTGTGCCCTGCTTGGGCAATTGACCCGACCTACCATCCAACGCTTCGTACGGTGCCATAGTGTTACTGGCCTGGAAGCGTTGTGGTAGTCGTACTCGGCGATTTGTTTCCGGATACCTCGTGAGGTACTCCCACTTTTACCATACACTGCACACACTTGTCAACCACAACGTACTTAGTCGGGGGTGTCAAGACGCCAGGACTGCATCAAGGTTCTACTCTTGGACCCCCACGTTTCATCAAGTGTAAAGAAACAGAAGGATGTGATGCTTGTGGGTTATGGGCCCACCACGCTTCCGTTGCGCCACTCTGATCTCATCATCACTCGGCCATTTCCCCTGGCCGTTTTGGCTGCGTACTGATATTTCTACGGTCCTCCGCCGCACTCCCAGTTAGCGTGCCAAGGTGTTCTCACTTCCGTCCCGACATTCGTACTTGGCCGAACTTGGGCGCGAACAAAGAATTAACATATTAATTCCACAACGAGTCAGATACAAGTCTTAAAACAAAAAGCACGACTCTAAAGTCAAAACAGAAGAAAACCCAGACTCTCGCTAGTCCCAAACTCCGCGATGTCCTCTAATCCAGAGCGCGCTCGAAGTCGCGATCGATCTCATGATCGTAATCATGTCTCTCCGCCCGTGAATCGACGACAACATACAACCGACCCTGCTGTTCGGGGGTCTGCCTCTCGGAGGTGGTGGAAGTGCCACCCGCTGCGCAGCTTTGTGTCTCGGCGTTGGTGCGCTAGCTGCCTGCCTCGGCGCCCTCTGCGTCTTAGCCTGATGTTGCTGGAACTGTGGCAACTGCCCGGTCTGCGACTGTTGTGGTCGCGGAGCTGACGCCACCAAATACTGGTCGGGGCACCTGGAAGCGAAGTGTCCTGGTCGGCCACATTGATAACACAGTGGTGGCCCGACACTCGACCTCTCCTCAGGCCTACTCATCGGATGATCTACTGGTCTGCCGCTCGCCTGACAATCCCGTGCCATGTGTCCTGGCTGCCCACATCGATAACAAGTACGTCCTGACACGGGAGCTCCAACAGACGCCACCGACCCGACCTGTCGCGGTCCTCTCAGCTGGGTCTGAGGCTGAAATGATGTCGAGGTCCTCTGCCTCCTAGGATCCCGAGACTCAGATGGCCTCAATGCGCTGCTCGATCTAGGCCTTACTTCTCGAGCTCTAGATGACTCTCGGAAGCGTCTCTCTACTGTCAAGGCCTGTTCCACAAGATCGGAAAACACCTGGGTCCTCAACACAACGACTCGGTCAGCGATCGCAGGACGGAGTCTGTAAGGCCGCTTCCGGTCGAACCGGTAACTCCGGAAGTCACTCGGGACTTCTCCGGAACTCAAACGAAGTAGCCATTATCACGGTTGGCTTCAGGGAAGAAAACCCTTTCGTTTGAGTATAATATTGCATAAAGTCAATGTTGGTCAAAACGAGACTTTATATCGACTAAAGCTTCAATTTTAAAAGTGCTGGAATTTAAATTGGGAAATTAAATGAGCTAGAGGGACACTTGTCCTATTTTGGTTGAATGAGAGAAAAAGGGATAGTCATTGTCCCTTTTACCCTCCTAAAAGCTCCTACATGGGTTTCTAGCTCAAGGACCTTTAAGTCATTGCAACATTTAGGTATTATATTGGATTGGAGAAGCCAAAATCATTTCATTTTGCTTGTGGTAGCCGAAAATTGGAGAGGAAGAAAGGGAGAAGAGCTCCCATAGAAGCTTGAAGGAGAATCAAAGAAGAAGGAACCATTTGGAGTCATCCTCTAGCCTTCCACCCTCAAAAACACTAGCATCCTCTTCATCCTCACATTCTAGAGGTAATGGAACTCTCTACTCATATTTTCTCTTCATCTATTTTCCTTGGGTTTTGGGTGAAAAATGGCTAGATGATGTTGGGTTAAGTAGAAATGATGGGAGTTGGTGTTGATGAAGAACTTGGTGAAGTTTTTATGGAGAAATTAATGGTGGTTGGAGTTTTTGAAGTGGGTTTGATTTGTTGAATCATTGGAAAACTTGTTTGTGTATTGATTCCTACCATGGGTAGAGAAGTAATGATGGATTTGGACTGTTTTGGGGGTTGGCTTGGGGAAATTTCTGGGTTTGAAGGTAGATTTTCGGAGTTTTGGAGCTGGAGGTTGAAGAAGGGCGAAACTGCCCTGGTGCGTCACGGATCCGTGACGGATCCCGTGACGGGCGACGTCACGGCTCCGTGAGGTAGTCCGTGACGGCACTCGTCACGGCTCCGTGACGGTGACCGTGAGGGTTGCCATCACGGATCCGTGACCAGATCCGTGACCCACCAGAGTGAGGGTTTCTTGGGGGTTTTTCGAAGTGTTTACACCTTGGTTTTGAGCTGAACTTTGGAAGGGTTTTGGGGGTCTTTCTTACTGTTTAAGTGGAACCTAATTAGTGTTTATTTGTGTCCAAGACCTTGGGGATCGAGCTAGAGGAGCAAGGATCACACCGAGGCCCGAGGGAAGAGCGAGGTGGTGATCACCGGACTTCACCAAAGCGTTGACGAGGAGGACCTTGAGGTAGGGAAAGCCTTAACCTCTCGTTTATGATGCCTAGTATGCATGCTAAGTTAATAAAATTGGAAAAGGTCCTAGACATGCATATAGGATGCGAATAACTAGCTTAATCGTCTTTCAATTGCTAATAACCGGAGAGTCTAGTGGTGACCGATTAGGATGCCAATCACTAGTGTAATTCGCGTTCAATACTTGGGATATGATTGTCTGGTAGAGGAGCCTTGGCAAAGCCCTCGGATTAGTTGTGTGTTAGGATCACATGCTTGGTTGTTGATTGCTTAGCAGATAGGCTAAAGAGTCTAATGAAACTAGTGAATCGCATGTTTGAATGCTCTTTCGAAGGCTTTATGATTGATTGGTTGGTTAAACTCGTTCTTGCTCGTTGATTGTATTCGAATGATTACTTGGTTTACTTGATTGGTTGTTGGGGGTATCGAGTATGACTGGTTGTACCGCGCGGTGCAATCAGGTGATCGATGCCCCGGTGGTTCGAAACTGGTAAGTGAACGGTAAGTTGGAATTGTGTGATTGGTGTGAATTGATCTAGTGATTTGTGTACTGTGTGCTATGGGGAATTGGTGATGGGTGAGCTATGTGTGTTAGTGGTTTAACTGTGGTCGGATTGGTTGGTGTTAAGTTTCGGTAAGCGTGTTGCTAAGATGTTATGGGATTATGGTTGATACGTTATGGTACCTACACCGTTGAGGAGTCCGGTGTAGGGTGAGATAGAGTTGATTGTTGTTATGGTATGGTACCTACACCGTTGGGGAGTCCGGTGTGGGATGATATTTTGGTCACTTATTAAATTGCCCACGTGTGCGCTCCTACAGGAGTATGGCCCTGGGTTCCCAATGACATAAAACCCTTTGGAGACGCTTCTGAGAATCCCGACGATAAGCGCCCCGAAGGGTTGTTTCCGGTCGCCTCAATGTTATGCGTCTCCTCTGGATTTGAGGGAGAATCCGAGAGGACACATCATGTGGATCGGAGGGTGGTGACTTCATGTGCCACGGCATTGACTGGTTTACTTATTACCCTTATTTGGTTAAGTTATATTCTGTTAACTTTATTGTTGATCTTGTTCGAGTTAAGGTCTACCTTGTTATGCGTTTTCCCTACTGAGCGTGAGCTCACCCCTTTGTTTTACTGTTGTGTCTACATGCTTGATTGAGGAGTAGAAGCTTGGGCGCTTCTCGGTGTGGGTTCATAGAGACTTCATGTTTATTTTCTTTATTTAAAAACAGTTTTGTAAAACCTATTACTACACCCCCTGAGGGTTACTTACACTGTACGTTGAAGTTATGGATTGAAGTACTCATTGGAGATTTTAGAGATTTAATATTGTTTCTTACTTTATTGTCTTCTTTTACCCGTCATGCCTCGAGTCCGGGCGATAACCGGATTTGGGGCGTGACAATTTGGTATCAGAGCCTGGTTTCATTTGAAACATGTGTCTTATGAACTGATTTTCAAACCTCGGACCGAAGTCAATTAGGTGGATAGAGTTAGGGAGTTGGAGTCTTGAGTTGCTTTAAGGGTTGTCCTAATTGAAATCTTGCACTACAATGTTTGCATTACTTGATTGGTATCCTCTCACTAATGATCGGTGAGGCCGAATGGTTGAGATCGGAATTGGATTGACGGTCAATGACCGACCCGCTATGCATACATGATAGTGAGAGCCAACAGTTAGTGGTGTTTGCCCTTTGGCGTATTACTTCGAGAAATTTTCAAGTTGTGGTTTGGCCCTGTTTAAGGGCAGATTTGTGATTGACTGTTGAGTCTTGGGTGGCCATGAGAGCCGTGTGTTGATTTGTGTTGGGTGGCCATGAGAGCCGTGTGTTGATTTGTGTTGGGTGGCCATGAGAGCCGTGTACTAAGGTTAGTGTTATTTTGCTGGCCTCGAGGAGGTTGCGAGTGTTATTTTGCTGGCCTCGAGGAGGTTGCGAGTGTTATTTTGCTGGCCTCGAGGAGGTTGCGAGTGTTATTTTGCTGGCCTCGAGGAGGTTGCGAGTGTTATTTTGCTGGCCTCGAGGAGGTTGCGAGTGTTATTTTGCTGGCCTCGGGGAGGTTGCGAGTTTAGCTGGCCTATACGGTTGCGAGTATTCTTTGGCTGGCCTACGTGGTTGCGAGTATGGGTTGGCTGGCTTACGAGTTAGGGTCTCGGTAAGTTGCGAGCGTGTGTTATGGTTGAGTTTGGGGCACGAGTACCCCGTAGTAATTGGGAGCACGAGGACTCCGTTTATTGATTGCGTTGTGTACCTTAGGAGTATGAGAACTCCATTATTTTTGATTGTGTGATGCCTTGAAAGAGCATGAGAACTCTGTGTGCCTGTACCTGGTGAATTTGTATTGGTGGTTGTCCCGCTTAAGCGGAGGGTTAAGGGAAATACGAATGGGGCATGCCGAATTTTCAGTAGAACTATAATGTTTACACCATCACGGGTTGACTCAGGGGCGCCACTGTAGTCGAGCGTGATGTTTTGATGTCAAGTTGTACAATGAAGTTCGGGGACGCCTGAACCAGATTGCAACAACTTGAGATCGACATGAAAAGGTTTGAGTAAAAGTTAAGAAATGGGAATTCATGAAAGAGAGGAAAAGGCTAAGGATGACTTTTAAATCGAATTGGGTTAGGTACTAAACCCTCCTGTGAAAGGATACCCGAGCAAGGGGTATGCCTGTTGTGTTGTGCCGCCTGTGTAATGTGCTTGAGAATGAATCCTCCTGTAGGAGTGGATTTCTTTGATTGATTGAATCCTCCTTTGGGAGTGGATTTCTTTGATTGATTGAATCCTCCTATGGGAGTGGATTTCTCTGTTTGATTGAACCCTCCTGTGAGAGTTGGTGTTGATTGCTAAATCGCTGGTTGTTGCTGTGTGACGCATAGAGATGCGAACTTGGGTGCTATATTATATGAGTATATATATCTACTAGTGTGAGGGGTGTATCTATGGGTGACTTGTTTGACGCGTGTGTTCGTCCTTGTAACGTGTGCGAACCGTTGTTGACCTGAGTACTGAACATGTGCGTTATCCGTGCAGGCGGATAGACGACATGGCTCGTACGTACGTTCCTAGAGGTACCCGGAGCCGCCTAGCTGGGGGTCCGAGGCAGGCACCTGCTGCTGAGCAGGAGGGGGCAGCTGACGCCCAGGATGCTGCTTCCACAGAGCATCAGAGTGTTGGAGGTGGACCGACAGGGTTGCCACCCAGGACAGTTCCAGTCGCAGAGCCGACTCAGGCGATCCCTCTCGAGGAGATGGTTCGCGCTGTGCTAGCGGCCTTGAGTGCGCAGCAAGGGACTACTGCACCGGCACCAGAGCCCGTGCCCGTTGCTTCAGCAGATTTTGGAGAGAGGTCAGGCCAGCTTGACAACCTCACGGCCCAGGCACTCAGAGAGTTTCGTAGACTTGGTACGCCGACCTACTCCGGGGGAGCGGACCCCGAGGCAGCTTCTGGTTGGTTGGAGCGGGTGACCCGCAACCTCGATACCTCTGGAGTATCGGAGGGGCGTCTGAGAGTTTCGTTCGCCACTTTTCAGCTTGAGGGAGAGGCCTACTACTGGTGGCAGTCAGTGCAGGGTAGGGTCGGCAGTGACTTTGAGTTGTTCAACAGGCTATTCTTGGAGCAGTACTTCCCTCGCTCTATCCGGGATGACAGGCGCCAGCAGTTTCTAGATCTACGACAGGGAGGCTTGAGCGTGTCGGAGTATGCTGTGAGGTTCACTTCTTTGGCCCGCTTCGCGACAGAGTTGGTGCAGACTGCGGATGACCGGTGTAGGAGGTTTGAGAACGGGCTCGCCCCGTCGATAGCCGACAGGGTTATCGCTTTCAGGACCACAGATTACTCCACACTCTTGGATCAGGCTTTAGCCATGGAGATGCACTTCAGAGATACCATCAGGGTGCGAGAGACCAGGCCTAGGCCGAGTGGCTTCTTACAGCCGTCTGACCGTCGGGACCGACACCGACAGAGAGTTGCAAGACATTTCCAGTCTCAGTTTCAGCAGGCTAGCATGCGCCGAGCTGGGACTGTCACGTCAGTTGGACCCGCCCCGGTGGCACAGCTGTGTCCTCAGTGTGGACAGTAGGGTCACTTGGCACGAGACTGCCCGAGGGGCAATGGATCTGTAGAGCGTCATGATGGTCGTCCCCAGAGGACCGGAGTCAGACAGACTAGTGCGCTGAGGGGGTGTTTTCACTGTGGCAGCACCGATCATCTCATGCGTGCGTGTCCTGAGGTAGCGCAGCTGAGAGGATGCTTCCAGTGTGGTCGATCTGATCATTTCATCCGGGCGTGCCCTGAGATAGCTGGCAGAGCGCCTGCACCGAGGCCCCAGCAGACTCAGATTCGCCCTGCGCCCCCTGGCAGACCACGTCAGGCACTGCAGCAGAGAGCTCCGCGTCCAGCGGCGGGAGCAGTAGGTCAGAGGCACCAGCAGAGAGCTGAGCAGCGGGTGGCACTTCCCCCACCACCTAGAGGAGGACCGCCGGCACGTCAGGGCCGAGTCTTTGCCGTTACTGGTTCCAGGATTGAGAGGCCGTACGCCGGCCATGAGGTCATTCAGGGTACGTGTTTACTTTATAATGCGTGGACTTCATTTTTGTTTGATACGGGAGCTTCCCATTCGTTCATTTCTTCGTCTATTGCTTCTTCTTTGGGTTTGCGGGCGGAGACTTTGAGTCAGCCCCTTTGTTTGGAGACCCCGGCTACGGGTGCAGTGGTGTTGAGCACCGTTTGCAGAGACTGTGCGATTAGAGTGGCAGATTGCCCATTTCTGGGGGACTTGCTCGTTCTTGACATGAGCGCCTTTGACGTGATCCTTGGTATGGACTGGCTCGCGAGGTACCGAGCGACGATTGACTGCTACAGACGCCAGGTGACAGTGAGGTCAGGTGATAGAGTGATCACATGTGTTTTGGGCAGCAGGAGCGGAGTACTCTTATCCGCTTTGACTACGGAGTCTGAGGCAGAGGTCGTGCGGGGTAGCAGTGAGCACTGCTGACGTCTGTCATCCAGAACAGCCTTCCATCTGGAACGGGAGACCTACCACTGATGGCGCCGAGAGCAGGCCCGAGTGGGGGACGACTTTGTGTTGTTCGGACATGTGATCCAGTACTGACAGGTCTAGTGCGCAAGGATCTAGGTCCCTAAGGAGAAGAGCCCACCCATCGAAGCACCATGGTTCATTACTCCGAACCCATGCACGTGCTTCTGATGACCGGAAATAGAACCCAAAGAGGTCTGGACCCAACTTCTTTGCCACGCCCAATATCCGGTTTTTACCGGACTCGAGACGTGAACTAAAGAGAAAATAAAATGAAGATAAAAACAATTAAATTAACATGAAACTCTGAATAAAAGTCTGATAATATGAGGCAAAAATCAACAACCAAATAAGAAATAATAACAATGTTTAATACGAAACTGGAAGTACGTCTCTAATACATAAATCAACCCGGAATCTCAATGAGCTCCCGAGCCCTGAGATGTCCTTTAAGCCTACTCACCAACGAAACCTGTAAAACAGTAAAAACAGAAAGGGTGAGCTTACGCTCATTAGGAAAAAGTAGTAAAGGGAAAAAAGGACTCCCGTTCAGTCACCAAAAGTTCTCGATTAGTAAAACTCACTAAAGGACAACGCAATTAGGCATTAAACAGAACACACTTAAACTACAACAGAAACAAACTACAGAAACATACGAATAACGAAATACAAGATGATTAACTACGAGAACCGATCCACACACAAACTCAACATATCGTATCGGAAACGCACATCGGCCTAGATATCTTCCCGGAATACAAAGCATCGGGGTGAAACAACATACATCATACCGGAATACCCCTCGGTCTAGATGTCTTCCCGGAACACAGAGTATCGGGGTGAAACAGTATACATCGTACCAGAATACTCCTCGGTCTAGATGTCTTCCCAGAACAAAGAGCATCGGGGTGAAACAATATACATCATACCGGAAGGTCCCTCGGTCTATATGTCTTCCCGGAACACAGAGCATCGGGGTGAAACAAAAATACACCATACCGGAAACGCACATCGGCCTCGGTGTCTTCCCGGAAACACACCTCGGGGCAACAACAGCATACCTCGTATCGGAAACGCACCTCGACCTAAAGGTCTTCCCGGAACACACCTCGGGGCAAGTAACAACATAGCATACCGCACAATACCAAACACACCAATACAACAAATCATCAAACTTACCTACACACTTACCAAGTACGCCACATCGGTCTATCATTCACCCGATCTTATCACAAGGCAACAATCATATCTTATTCAACACATTCATTCAACCCATATTGTCACGAAGCAAACATTCATATTGCATTCATCATAATTCACATGGCATAATATGATTCTTAATTTAACCAAGAGTGTATTATGCATTGACATTTAAGGACGAACAACCATAGTCAAACACAACAAGCACACAATCCTAAGGCTCGACATGGCCATTCTACAACACGACAATTCCCATAATTGAAAGCGGTTATTCTAGTGAATCACATCCTATATGCAAACTAAGACTCTTCCAGTTATTATCATCCTATATGCATACTATTAGCATTTCTTAATTTGAAAGCGGAAATTTACTACTCTTCCCTACCTCAAGTGCTTTCCAAAGCTTAATCACACAACCGGTGAGTCGTCTCCTCCTCCGACCTCGAGAACAAAGTCTAGGAACATAGATTAACACTAGAATTAAAGACTAAACAAGGGTGGTTTAAGAGGAAAACATCTAAGTTAAAACCCTCAAACATTCGGTTCAAGATAACCTTCCGAAATAAACTAAAAATAACCCAAAAAGGACTCAAAAGGACCAAAACTGATCTGCCACGGTTCGGGTCACGGAGCCGTGAGGCTCCCCGTCACGGATGACGTCACGGACCCGTGACGTGTGCCGTCACGGTCTCCCTCACGGACCCGTGACGTGTGCCGTCACGGTCTCCCTCACGGACCCGTGACGTGTGCCGTCACGGTCTCCCTCACGGAGCCTTGACGTCTCCCGTCACGGATCCGTGACGGCCCAGACCTGTTTCTTCCTTCTTCCTCCAGCCTCCTTTCCACGAAATGAACACCAAAAACTCCATTTTTAACCACCCAAAATCTTCAAAACAGTCCCATAACTCCAATACTTCACTACCCAAAGTGGGATTCATCAATACAACAATTACCCAAGAGATTTCCAACTCAAAAACAACCATAATCAATTGATTTCTACATAAATCAACCCCCTTCTTCTCTTAAACATCATCTAACAACATAAAACTCAAAACCTAGCTAGTTCAAGCAATTTCCATGGAAACCCATAACTTGAAATGAGTTGAAATGAGATTGTGAGAGTTTACTTACCTTTAGAATGATGAGATGATGAACTTTTTGAGAAGATTGGGTGAAGAAATGGCTTGAAAGGGGCTCTTTTTCTCTTGCTTCTTCTTCAAGCTTCAATGGAAGCTCTCTCCTTGCTCCTCCCTTGTATAATTCGGCCACACCTCAAAAATGAGCTGAAAAGTGACCTAAAATGGGTCTTAAACCTAAGTGAGAAGTCCCTAAAATGCCTCCTTGCTCTTATCCTCTTAAGACCAACTAGTGAGGGTCAAAAGGGTCTTTTTGCCCTATTTTCTTTCCCTCCAAGCTAATAGTGTCCATGTAGGGGCCACCTTGTTCTTAATTATTTCCAGCATCTCTAACTTAATTAAATTTAGCCGATAATTAGTCTCCGTTTGACCGAAAGTTGATTTTTTGACAAGGACAGTCATTTGAAAGGAAACGACCCAACTAAGCTAACCGTAACGACGGCTAAGCTTTTTGGGTTCCGGAAAGGTCCCGAATGACTCCCGGAGTCATCGGTTGACTTTTTCGGCCGAAAGTCAACTTTCACCAGAAATCACCGGTTCGACCGGGGGCGGTTCTTACATTCTTGACGACATGACCCTCCGCAACTCGCCCCCACGCGATGGTGATGATCCGAAGCAGGGTCTCCTTGCGGGGGGATGTCGACGACCAGATGTTCCCCATCATACCTATTAGAGGACCAACTCAACTAAAAGGTCAAGCTGATAGTTGAAGGTCCAATTATAGTTATATTCTAACACGCGCCCTCACGGACAAGCCCGTTTACAGGTTTGAAGGTGGATTGTTTAGATGAGTAGATGAGCCCAATAAGAAGATTGGTAAGGGCTAGCCCATGTTGGGCAACTTTGATAAATAGAGAAGAAATTAGAATTTTTGTAGCTAGTTGGGTTTGAACTCGGGTCCGTGAGGAATTAAGCTCTGATACCATATTAGAAGACCAACTCAACTAAATGCATAAGTTGTTGTTGAATGCTCAATTATAATTGTATTCTAACAATACCCCACTGTTGCCTAATAATCGTGGAAATGACCGTAAAGAATGACACGACAACCTTAATAGGATAGTAAGAATCTATGTCATTAAAAGTATTATCCGTATTACTTTATACTTAAACTCACTTGAAACTCACTTGGGACACGTAAGGATCTAATTGATTAATTTTCTTGCACGAATAAACTAGATAGGTTCTATATATGTTTTGATTGGGTAATTAAACGGCTATATTGACTTAGAACACAAGTGCCTAACATGATCCCATTTCTTCGTGGAAATTAAACGATTGTATATATGTGATTAACTGTTACCAACAAGAATAGGACAGATCATTTAACTGATTGATAAACAATGATTTCCTAACCTGATGGTTATGATATTGCTTAATAAATCAGCTCAAAATTGAATTCATTAGTTTCAGTTGTGTGAAAGTCTAATCGTATTAACTAATCCAACACTTTAATTGAATTGAATCAATGATGTTTTTATATAGCAAAAAGAGTAAAAATTATTAAAATAATTTGCGGTAAGGAGAAGATAATCCTGCACCCTTATATATAACTGAAGTATAAAGGGTTGTTATAATGTAGCGAGATGAAACATGAAATAAAACATGAATAGAAACAGAAAAACTAACTTCGTATCAATCTAACAAGTCGTCGGGGACCGATGGACTTAACCCGTTCTTCTACCAAAAATACTGGGGAACGGTAGGTGATGATGTGACTCGTTGGGTGCGTCGAATATTCGTGGGGGAGGACATATTGCAGGAGATGAACAAGACTACTTTGGTCATGATTCCGAAGGTCGAGTGCCCGACGTCGTTGAAGGATCTCCGGCCTATAGCACTCTGTAATGTGGTGTTTAAAGTGGTCTCGAAGGTGGCTGCGAATAGATTGAAGGGACTGTTGGATGATATAATTTCAGAGTCCCAAGGGGCATTTGTACCTGGTCGGTCGATACAGGATAACATCATCCTCTCGTACAAAACCCTACATTATCTGAAGAATAAGAGACAGGGCAAAGAGGGTGGGTGGCTCTGAAGCTGGATATGAGCAAGATCTATGATAGAGTGGAGCGGGGATTATTATGGGATATGATGCGGGGATTCGGCTATGGAGAGGAGTGGATAGCACTTGTTCGACGGTATACCTATTCGGTAACGTATACTATTGTGGCGGGGGCCAGTAGGCGGGATTTGTCCAGCCGAAAAGAGGGATCAGGCAGGGGGATCCGCTCTCCCCATATTTGTTTCTATTTTGTATGGAAGGCTTTTCACGTCTACTCCAGGAGTCTGAAAGTGGAGGAGATCTCCATGGGGTAAAAGTGGCCTTCAAGGCGCCCCCGCTTACACATCTATTCTTTGCAGATGACTGCTATGTGTATTGCAAGGCGACACTGGAAAAGATGACATGAATGAGAAACCTTCTTCGAATGTTTGAGGAAGCCTCGGGGCAGGTGGTGAATCAACAGAAGTCCATGAATCGTCTTGACACCTCAAGTTTGACAAAGTCAAGACATGGAAAGGCAACCGAATCTCTCGAGCCACTAACCGCAAAACTAAAGAACCACCCCCTACCAGTTACCTGGAATAGCCGGACATTAGTTATAAGATCAGTGTTCCAAATGTTTACGAAACAATGCATGATGTTCTTTCCACTTATTAAGAAGCTTTAATCGTGTACGTTTGGTTATGAAATATTAGTAGTGCTTTGATAATATTATCAATAAAACTTTTGTACAATTCTAAAAAAATGTAAGGGTAATTATGTTTAAAGGATACCTAACTTTTACATAAGTGCTCTATCTAAAAGACTCGATTGGATCTTACTTGTCGAAATTCGTATAAGTAATGTGCATCCGATTTTCACACCACTACCATGTCCATTTGAAATAACCTATAAAAAGTTGGAAACTAAAATACGCCCTGGATATCTTATTTTATTCTTAATCCCAGTATGTGGAAATCAGAAATAGTTGAATATATCTAAGATTAATTATCTCTTTAATCTTAAGGGCATCCACAACCATTTCGTCAGCCGCTGGCAGAGAGGTGCGGCGAGGAGGATTAAAAAATGTGTTTTTTCCTTCCCAGCCAGCTCACCGCCTGCGCAAGCTGTAGTGGCGATTTTTGTGCCGGCGGGGAGACGTTGGCGGTAAGAAAAAAAATTATTTTAATATATTTTTTTCAAGTTATATTTTTTTTAAAAAAAATCATCAAATTATATTATATGTAAAAAAAACAAGTACTTAAATTTAAAAAAAAACGTAAATAAACAACAAAAACAAGTCCTTAAATTAAAAAAGATACACTTAAATAATCATAAACATCACAAATAAGAATACCAGAATTGAGTTGAAGAAGAAGCTATTGAAAGAAGAAGAACATGAACTGAAATTAAAACATAATGAAAGATAATAGAAGCTAGGCGTCTCCAAATTTATTCCAAATGTATTCGACGAGATCGTCCTTCAACCGGTAATGTATGCGTTCATTTTGCATCCTCGCAGTGTTTCCAAGTATGACCTAGGTCAGGACGAAGCCTCCTCGTGCAATATGTGGTTGACTTGGCCAACCTTCATCTGTTTGTTCAAGGTAGCCGTCGTAGGTAGACGTTCATCCTCAACTATCATATTGTGCAATATAATGCATGCATTCGTGTTGAAGTAGTCATTCATTAACCGTTAGTTTGCGGCTACCCGGTCACGTGTAATGCATTTTCGCTTACGTGGTGGAGAATCGACCAAAGCGTCATCAAACAACCCCCCGTCGGTGGACAGGCAGTCTTCGAGTATCTCGTGCAAAATGGAATTCAAATCCACATCGTTGGGTAGGTTGGCCATGTTGACGGACGAACAAGAATGCAGGTCGGGACGATGATTTGTGAGAATGATGAATTGTGAGACTAGATAGCTTGTGATTTTTTAGTTGAATTAGGGTAGGTTTTATAAGGTTTTAGAGATAAATTGTATTTATGTTGTGTGTTATTTTCAAATAAGAATGTAGTGGGACAAGATTATTCTATAGGCCAATTAGATTTTTAGGATAAACTAGCCGTTGGCGCCGGCGAGTAGTGCCAGCGATTAGCTCACAGCCAACCATCCCAACCAGCGACCTCCCCGTCAGCTCCCAGCCACCTCCTCGCCGACGTTTTTTCCCCGCCGACGTCTCCTCGCCCACGACTGTGGATGGCCTAATCAAATTTCACGTTGTGTTTATTTGTTGGATTTGCTGTGTACGATAAAAAGTAGGCTAATGCTACGGATCCAAATACACCGAAATCCTTACGACATCTCAGACGTATGCAAGAGCTTAGAATCAAGGACCCAATTTTTCTTTACGATCGATTGTCATAATTAATAAAATATGTATGTTCACATTTGAAAGAAAAAATCAAAGTTCATGTTCAAAGTCAACTTACACCCTCCTTGAATCCTTTACACAGGGTTGAAATATTAAATTAATTAAATAACTTAGATCAAAGGTGGGAAGTACAGAAAATGGACAGGAAGCGGAGCTTTATAGAGTCTGCATCTACACCTATTAAGCAACCCACGTACATGAGACAAGTCCATGTGACCATAAACCCTTGGTTTTCAAACCCTAATCGCTCAGTCATTAATGAATTTACTTTCCCTTTTTCTCTATTGTAAATGTGAAAAATAAGGAAAAAAATTAAGCAAAACCCAAAGTCGGAGGAACAAACTCTGAACTCACACAGTCCAGTGTAATCATTCCGAATGGTAATGAAAAAAAACATCACCAGGAAAGTGACACCTCGCCAAACCTTCATCCTCAACTCCCCAGATCCACTAATTATAATACAATAACATTATATGATTATAAATAATTTTTGTTACTAAGTGATAAATGAGTGTAAACGGTAAGCCCAATAATAATATTTTTTTTAAAATGCTACTATAAAGTTCATTCAATTATGTTACTGAATACAATTAAAAACGAGATAAGACTCGTATAATCAAGATTAGAGTATGTAACTTTATCAAAGACAGGTGTATAGACATTTTTGACTATGTATCCAAGTCCTATCAGAAAAATTAGGAGAACAACAACGAATTCAACGTGTTGGTACAAATAAACAGAGGCCAGAGAGAATGATCTAAATACTCTTTTAGTGGTTGTCTTGACCTGTTAAGGTAGACCAGAGGTATCTCTTCCGAAGGAATATGACTCTAACAGATTAGCCTCCAAATAGGTTGGAATTCCCTCTGGATTAGGTATCCGCAAATCATGATTCTTGATAAGACCCGCTTCATAGCCTTCGTCGAAGCTTAGGTAATGAAGAGTGTCGATCATCCTTCTGTCCGATCGACCTTCAGAAGCCCAAACACCCTTTTCTTTATTTTATATTGAATTTTTAAATGTTACTACATAATTGGATTAAAAATGCATGATATGTTGATTCTTATCGTTCCCTGAATTTTCAAACATATACCTCAGCCATCATTAATATTTTATCTCAGAAAATCATACTCAAGTTCACGTTACATTGCTTGAAATGATTAGTGAACAAATCAGGACGCTACACTACATAGTACATAATAACTGCTTTTTATTTAATAAAAAGATACATATAGTACATATGAATATTACTCATCATAAATCAACTATAGATGAAAATTAAGAATTTATTTGAGTGAGTAGAATTAGCAGACTCAATGGTTCATATTTTATAAAATAATATTGTAATGATAAAAAATAAATTGGTCCGCGTAAAAACGATTTTATTTACTTTCGTTGATATAACAAGAAGGAAAAATTATAGACTTTGAGAAAAAGGAAGAAAACAAGCTTTATCCTAGAATGGAGTTGGGGTTGGATGTCCAAAGAATCAAATCTGAGTATTTTACTTTTGAGTTCGATACTTGAAGCAAGAGGAAGCTTAGATGTTGGGTTTTTGCGACTAATGATTTCACGGGTTCGAAAATTCTGGTGAAGACTATCGAATCTCTAGAGAGTCAAAAGTGTCAAAATCCAATGAAAAGAAGTGTGACCAGTATAGTTTTAGAGAGCCCTTGGGATAGAGCCTTTGTCATCAGATTATCATGTGATTTGGAGACCATCTCCAAGCATCAATTTTAAACTCGACGGGCCAAAGCGCCCAACAACCCGATCTTCTCGAAACAGACATAGAATTTGGGAGATGATCGGGTAAGTATTATGATCGCTAACCTTGGAGTGATCTCATTCGTTCGTTGGTCAAGCATTACAATCACAAATAAGGGATTTCCAAAGAGAGTCCTGCTCGAAAGCGAACCTCTAAGTACATTTTAAGAGCAGGTCGAGATTGAATTCGAGAAAGTGCTTAACCCCAGATCCACCTGAAACTTGAAGCTGAACAACCTGCGACTAAAGAGCTTTACAAATAGGGTGTTCACCTGATTTTACTCTCCATAAGAAATATCTCATGAAACTCTCTAGAAGTATAAGATAATCGTTGGAGTTTTATATAGAGAAATATAGAATATCAATAAAGATAATAAGTTGACTCGAAGCAGGATGAGACGATCTATATGTGAAATTAAATATATATTTATAGAGACAAATTCTTTGTTATTTGATAAGAAATTTGATTGATAAAAGGAGTTGATGGATGTAAAAGAGATGAGCATTTAAGTGTTGAGAGAAAATAAAACACAACAAAAAAGGAATAGCGAAGAAGTGGAGAAGCACTGGTTCCACCTTGGGAGAATAAGCCAGAACTAAATCAATCAATAAACATCTTCTCTCCCCCCAAATCTCAACCTTGTCTCGTCACAATAACAATATCCAACAAATTAATTAATATCCTTTTTCGTTTATTCATAAATATATATATATTATCTGTAATCAAAAGGAAGCCTAGGAATTCGGGTTGGCCCAGTACAAGATCCTAGTGGTTCGTCTTTTTGGAATTTTTTTATTATCGTCACAATAATAATTAATAACAGTTATATATCCACATAACTTATTATTATTTATTTACTCACACATTCTCTCTATATATACACGCGTAACCCCTCGCTTATCCTCAACCGACCTATACAGCTCCAAGTGATCAGCTAGAACAAAAAATTTCCAAATTCACTTCTCCGCTTACCCTGTAATGGAAGAAGCTCTCCGGCGGCTAAACGGCGTCGTGTCCACCGACTCCACCGACCCCATCCCGAAGAAACCGAGCGTGGGCACCACGGCCTCGAACAAGAGGTCGCTCAAGGACACCGGAGGGGGCAGCGCGATGAGGTACCGGGGAGTGCGGCGCCGTCCGTGGGGGCGTTACGCGGCGGAGATAAGGGACCCACAGTCCAAGGAGAGGCGGTGGCTGGGGACGTTCGACACGGCGGAGGAAGCCGCCTGTGCCTACGACTACGCGGCCCGAGCCATGCGTGGGCTCAAGGCCCGCACCAACTTCGTCTACCCCACCTCTCCACCGCCTCTCTCTTCCTTGTCCCACGACCGTCACTCCCTCTTGGGACCCTACACCTTCTCCAAGCCATCCCAGCCGTCCGTCGCATCTCTCGGCCGCTACCAGAACCACACGTTCCTCAACAGCCTCCCCTCCACCACCAACTGGCCCGTCGCGGCGGCGGATTATCCGTCGCCGAAGTCGCCCCCGTCCCTCAACATGCTACTCCTCCGCGACTTCATCAACAACACCCCCAACACTACTTCCTCTCTGTACACCCCCACCCACCAGATCCCACCCCAGTACAACTCCAACTCCAACCCTCCCTCTACAGATCACACCTTGTCGACCGCGCCTCCACGTGGCACCACCTTGGATCATCATCACCTGAAGAAACAGAGTACCGGTACCGGATCCCCGTTGACCGGTGATAACGAGGGCATGGACTTTTTCCCTAGGGAGGCGTCGGACTCGGGGCTGCTGGAGGAGATCATACACGGCTTCTTCCCCAAACCCTCGTCGAAGAAACGCGACCACGACAGCGAGTACGCTAATAATAACGTGGGATCAGGAAACGGCATCAGTGTCTTCGCGCCGGTGATATCCCAGTCGTTGATCGATCAGCTGGTGGACGATGGAGATCGCGAGATGAAAATGCTGAAGCAACAGAACCTACGGTTCGGGTATCAGCCTAGTCTGGATCAGCAGCTGGACGGGTTCAATGAGCAAACGGTGCCGTTTGGATGCGACCTGGACGCGTACGAGGTGAATTACACGGAGAACACCGTACTGGAGGACATGTTTCAGTACCATCCAGAATTCCTGAGCGCAAGAGTCCAGAATGCTTAGTCATCTTAAACTATGTTCATGTTCTTCTTTCTTAATGCTTTGTGAGCTTACCTAGCTAGGGTTTCCTTGTCTTAACATAGTACTTCGTTACTCAACATCATATGTTATTACATTACATGAAGTTATGAAAATGGCTTGGATTAGGGTTTCTTTTTTGGCGTTGACCTTGGGGTGTGCATCAATGGAAACAAAAAGAAAAACTTGTACGTGTCTGTCACAGTGTTTCCATTTGTGTATCTCTTTGGTTCAGATGGTAACTCGTAAACTATACTAAAAGTACACATATCTTGTTCAATCCCGATCAAGTGACTTTGTTTTCATTGGTAAGGTTATGAGTTTGTGTAATGGGAAAAAAGGAAGAGACTTTTTGGTATCGGGGAGAGCGATGGAGCAGATAACTCCTGGTTGATAATTCCAGGCCGTATCTTTGTGCAGTCCTTTGTGTCTCCTTGTTCCACTTCTCTCTCACCTGCTTTACTGTTTCTTCTCTTTCTTCCTCTCCAACCTGTCTTTAGCCTCCATCACCTGTCTACATCACTCCTCCCCCGCACGTGTCCTTGTGTTTCTTCTTACCACACTGTTTTCTGCTAACCATGTGTATTATCTCAACTCAACCATGAGCACTGTGGAGCGGTTTATAGTTTAGTTTAGGGTTAACCCTCAAATCTATTCTTCCACTCTATCTTGTTTTCTTGTCTTCACCTTTTCGTTTTGTTTTTGGACTTTGGTCTTTCAAAAATTTGTAAAAACTAAATAGAGGCAAGAGTTAACGTAATTTTTTTACTTTTTATTGTCACCTGATTTGTATATTTTAATTACGGTGGACCTCTTGTTGCATAGATTACCAAATATTTTTCTTTAGAAACGCGAATATAGGTATTTTATTAATCATAATAATAATTCGTAAACATAAATTGTGTTCTTGACCCTAAACTCTAGTATATGTCTTAGACTCCCGTAGGGATTCCGACGCATTTAGACATGTATTAGTAGCCTACTTTATATCGCAGACGTTAAAAAACACAAATAAACACAAAAACGAATATAAAAAACTATAGGTAAGCAATGCCAGTTCTTCTGAATCCCATGACTTTCGTAGTGGGGAGTTTTGGTATAGCTGGCCCATCGTCTTGAGTCGCCGAGATCACCTGAGATGTCCATCCCTATGATGAGACTTGGTTTAAGTGTGATAAGGACAACATAATATGTTCTGGATGTGATTTCACCGATACTTCTCGCATAAGCATATCGCTCTAGTTTCCGTAGATCATCATCGGATTGACCCACAAGGGTCTGTCCAGACTCGAGGTGTCTGACTTGAGGTGCCGTGGGGACAGAATCCATCCTATCGCTTCTCCTGCTGGATCCCAAATCTACCGTTTGTATTGCTCCAAGATTCGTACATGATATTCACCGGAAAAGGGGAGCATCTGAAGGCCTCTTCGCTTAAAAGGATGATGGCCCGAGGAAAGTGGAACAAGGGAGGCGTCGACGAGAACAACCATAGTGGCTAATAGTGGACGGCGGTGGCGTAACAAGAAAGAGGACGGAACCATAGCTGGTAGGGTTTCCCCCTTTATAGAACGTTTTTTTTATGTGCGGCTTTATCTTGTTGGGTATTCTTTGATTTGTTTATCAAGACAACAACAATACAAATTTTCTCACGAGTGTTCATATTCGTGGGTATGAGGTGTCACGCATGTGTGGTTGGTTAGCTCTCGAGACTACCAAATACTTAAGTATTGACGAATGCATTTTAAAGGTTGAGGTACTCAAACTAACAAATCCGTGAAATCAGATAGATTTCGTTACGTCAATATTAAACTACATAATTTTTTGAAAGTCAGAGTTAGAAATGTGAAGGTAAGGATCGAGAATATATTAGAGTTAGGTTTCGATATTATCCTTTTAGTTTATCAAATGATGTTTACGTTCATACATTTTAATTTATAACACATTGTATTTATTTACTTATTTACGAGATAGTCATTTATAGTATAATTATATACCGATATGTACTGTCACTGCATGTATCTTTAATTGTCACATGATAGTTGAGGTCTATTCCTTGTATTCATTATCATCTGTAGAAGAAGACAATTCAACACGCGGCTTGATGTTTTGGTTCCAACTCAGAAGAGACAGAGCTTTTATGAAGCCCTCAAAAATTAGTGTTACTAATTGAGATTTTATATAAATAGTGTGGGTAAAGGGACAGGTGAAGTTCGTGTCATAAATGTAAATAAAGAGCACGCTCTTATTGAATACCGTAGAGAGTACCCGTGTGGCAATAATAATAATGATAATAAAGGGCTTAATAATTGATTTTTAATAACATTGAAAAATGAAAATAAAGTGGGAATTAAATAAAATGAAATTATTATATGTGTGGTGCACTAGCTAGTTATTAGTATTAGGTAGACGAGGGGTTGGTTGAGGTGCTTCTTCATTGCCTGTATTTACTATTTTACTTGGAGTGCCCAATATTTGTGGGAGAGACCTTCAGGTTCTGTCCTGTCCCTACCATCCTCTCTCTTTCCAATTATTGTTTTCGAAATTATAAACAAAATAAAACTATGTTAGATAAAAAAATATAAGCCAGATCATGAATTAGTGTATTTTGAAATTGTTATGGCTTTGATTTTTCAAAGTAAAATAGAGCATGATTATGATAAATTGTGTCAAACAAGTTATTTGAGTATTTTATTAAACAATTTTGTAACATTTTTTTAATGTTATATCTTGTATGATATCTGGAAAGATTAATGGGCTAAGAAGGACAGAAAATTAAGTTGGGCTTACCCTAATAAAGCCCAGCTAGTGAAAAGACATGGTACTATATAAACAGTAAGTCACGAAGATCGAAGTAAGGACATAGGTTTGGGTTGAGCTTGTCGACATGCATGCAACTTCGCCTAGGTTAGAATTGGAGAAGAGAAGACTACTACAAATAGTAAGTCATGAAGCATGATGATATCTAGAAATAGGAGGCGTGACGTAGGGACATGCGATGCATGTTGGAACGACAGACACGAGAATGTCTGTCGTGATTATGGGAGGGACGAGGAGGACCCCTCTTGTTCACCATCTCTCCACGACTATTTGCTCTCTTTTTCCTTGTTTTTGAGTCGGGTTTCATGGTCACAAAGGTCAGTTTTGAATTCAAAGTAACTCATCGGTAGCTTTTTGTTTTGAAAAAAACTCGGTACATATAACGGGCCCTTAGAAGATTCTTTTTAACAAATTCTATGATGGATCGATGTTGTTACATACAGTTTTTAAAAAACAAGATAGAAATTAAAATTGTAATATGATATTGTCGAGAACCGCTTAAAATAATACCTAGACGCTATTTGATCTTATGACAATGATTATTTTCGTCGTGAGAATGATTGAACCTGAAACCCTAACCTAAAGCTTTTCCGTCGTGTCTTCCACCGACGGTGGTTGGCCGCTCCGGCCACGACTCTCGTCGGTGGACCTCTTCGTCAACCTTCCTCTTCCTCCCTTCCTCGCCATTTCTCTGTTTTTGCCTCTCTCATTCGTTTTTTCAGCCTGCATATCTGTAGCTTCGGGTCGTCATTTATTGTGGCTCGCCGGCCTTGTACGCTCCCGTGTCCCGTTTATGGATGTGGCTGGGTTGTACTCGTCAGATAGCTGGAACGCCTTGTCGTTGTCGGAAGATCGTTTGGTAGGGTTAGTTTGTTGTTGTTGCTCTCGAATCTTCGTCAGAGGGGTCGTTCTCGGCGTGGTCGTTGGCTGGAGCACGTCGCTGATCGTCTCGTCGCCGGTGACACTACCGCTTGGCTATGTTCATTTCCGTGTTGTTGTTATCGCCGGAGGACTCAAAAGCATTTGAGCCCCTGCTCGGGTTCTGTGCTAGTTCGTCAAAATCGTGGACCCTGGTGCACGGTTCTCCTCTGCCGGAGGGGTCTCCGAAACTCGATATTACAACAGATATGAATGATTTGTGGGCTCGAGTTTTAATATTTGTGTTGTTTTCCGTGGTGTGGTGTTTGGGTTTTTTCCGATGAAGTCCACTATAGCGCGTTGTGTTAGATCTTTATGGGTTTGGGTGGGATTGTGCTCGATATAACTACAGGCCTTCCCCTTCAGGTCCTTGCTAGGTATTGGCCGGAAAAGGGTTATCGGTCACGGTTTCGGAACGCTCAACTTAAGTTCATGCCTCAGGTTCCTCGAAGTGATGAATGGATACGCCGTCTTATCTTCCCCTCGCGGTCTCGGCGGAGGAGCGTTTCTCAGGTCATTGGAGGTTCCTAGGTCCAACTCAGGTCGTGGAACGCGTTTCTTCACCCTACAGGGTGTGGATCGTTGCGGAGCTGTCTTAACTGCTTCTGGTGGTCAGAGTGGTTGCTTGACGTTTCTTTACAAATCCGGTCGTGGGACGAGTTTCTTTATCCATTTGGGTGCTGATCGTCGTGGAACAAGCGGTTCATCGAGGTTCTGATAGTACTATTCACTCTCTTCATGTAAGAACCGCTCTCGGTCGATCCCGGTCGAACCGGTGGATTCTAGACAAGTTTGACTTTCGGTCAGAAAAGTCAACCGAAGACTCGGAAGTCACTCGGGACTTTTCCGGGGCCCAAAAAGCTTATCCGTCATCACGGTTAGCTTAGTTGGGCCGTTTTCTTCATTTTGACTGTAATATTGGTTAGGTCAAATTTCGGTCAAACTTGGACTTTATATCGGTTATTTTCCGATAAAATCTTGGAAAGCTGGAAATTAATTAAATGAAGGTGACCTCACATGACACTTGGCATGCTTGGATTGGAGGATGGAAAAAGGGACTTCAATTGACCCTTATACCCTCCCAACTTATCTTTTAATGGATAAGACCTTAAGGGCCTTTAAGTAAATTGACACAATAGGTCATTTAAGGCAACATGAGCACACAATTCAGCTCATTCCTTATTGTGGCAGCCGAAAATCACCAAGAGAGAAGAGGAGAAGAGCTCATTCTTGAGGAAGAAGAAAGAGAGGAAAGCTTGCATTTTGGGACTTGATCTTGGCCATTTCTCTTCCATTTTCCTTCCATCTTCTCATCTTCAAGGTATGGATGCCTTAAACTCTCCATTTCATCTACTTTCCAATTTGGGTTTTTGTGGGTTTTGGCTTGAAGTTGAAGAACTAGCTCTTGTGGTTGTTGTTAGAGAAGGATTAGTGAAGTAAGTTGTTTGGATTGTGTTTTTGGATGAAGTTTTGATGAACCCATTGAGAGTGTTAATGATTGAAGACTTTTGTTGAACATTTTGGAGTTAGAAGGACTTGGAAATGGGATTTTTGGTCTGATTTTCATGGAACTCGAGCTGGGGAAGAAAGGGGGAGGACCTGGACTGGTTCGCTACGGAACGTGACCCGGACCGGGCCTTGTGCCGGCATGGCAGGCCGCACAGAACGGGCCAGGTACCGGCACGGTACGTGGCGCGGAACGGGCGTGAGTCCGGCACGGTACCTCACACGGTCTGTGTCTGACTCCGGGCCGGTGCGTCGCGCAGTCCGTGCTGGTTACCGGGCCGGTCTGTGATACGGTCCGTGCCAGGTTCCGGCACAGCCTGTGACACGGTCCGGGCCACATTCCGGATCAGATCCCCAGAACCAAAACCCTTCCTTTTGAGTCTATTTCGATTCCTAGATCATTCCTCTGACTTATTTCCATTACTTGAGGACTGTTCTGTAATTTTGGTTGAAGAGCACTTCGTTGGGTTACTAATTTTGGTATTATTGTGGTCCAAGACCGTGAGATCGAAATCGAAAGAAGGCAAGGCCTTGGAACCAAGCTAGAAGACCACTCCGGAACCCGTGTGAAGAACGGAGGAGAGGCTAATCGACCTTTACAGTAGAGATTAATTAGAGGAAGACCACAAGGTAGGGAAAATCCTAACTACTCGAGTATTTCAATACTAGTATGCCTATTAGGTTAATAAAATCGGTTGAGTCCTAGAATTGCATATAGGATGCGAATAACTAGAATAATCGTTTTTCAATTACTAATAACCGAACGTGTCTAGTATGCATGCGTTGGATATGAATAACTAGTGTAACTCGCTTTCAATATTTGGAAATTGCTTTACTAGTAGAGAGGCCGTGATGAGCCCTCGGATTAGTTGTGTGTGTTTGCTTCACATGCTTGGTCGCTTAGTTCAAGTTAAGTCAAGAGTCTAATGAAACTAGTTAAATTGTATGATTGATTGGTTGATCGAATGTTTACATGATTGATTGATTGAATGTTACATGATTGGTTGATTGATTGAATGCTTGAATAATTGAATGCTTGAACGGATGATCGAGTATGACTGGTTGTGCCAAACGGTACGATCAGGTGATCGATGGACCGATGAATCGTGGCAGGTAAGTATAACGGTAAGTGTAAAGGGCTAAATGGATGTCTTTGGTGTGTTGTGGTGAAAGTGTGATTCGTTAAGCGTTGATTGGTTGATGTGTTATTGTGTGCTTCTCTTATTCCCGTTTTTAAGATGTTTGGTTGTTTGGTATGGTACTTACACCGGGGGGGGGGGGGGGGGGGGGGGGGGGGTTATCCAGTGGTGTTGTAGTCGTTGGTGTTTGGCAGGTCCTGCGGGATAATGATTGGTTATTGAGCCTGCGGGCATTGGTTATTGGACCCTGCGGGCATTGGTTATTGAGCCTGCGGGCATTGGATATGGGACCCTGCGGCCATTGATTATTGGACCATACGGGGCATTGATTATCGGAGCCTGATGGCATTGGAGGTGGACCCCGCGGGGCAATTGGATGGTTTACCCTGCGGGGAATGGTTACTTGTGGTTTCACCCAAGTGTATGCGTCCTACGGGAGCACTACCTTGGTTCCCTATGACAGATGGTCCTTTGGAGGCATTTCCGAGAATCCCGATGATAAGCGTCCCTTTGGGATTGTTTCCGGTGCCCCGATGCATGTGCCTCCTCTGGACCGAGGGAAAATCTGATATGATATGAATACTCTGGTGGATCGGAGTATGGGAACCGATGTGATACCATAATCTATTCATGGATCGGAGGCTTGAGAAAGCAAGTGGTTGGTGTGATATTACTTGCTCCCATGTTAGTAGTATGAAATATTATAGTACTTCCCTACCCTAGTAATCTTTTAAAGTTACTGTTATCTTTGAGAAAGCGATATTATTCTTATTTACACTTATTCCTTAGTATTTTCTTTGGTTAATAGTGTTTTAATTGTAAATTGCGTTGTTATGCTAAGGCAGTTTTATTACTAACTTAAAGGTTAAATTGTTTACGAGTTTCCCCACTGAGCGCAAGCCCACCCCTATTGTTTTTCTTACTGTTTGTACAGGCGTACCTGATGTTTAGGGGGTTTGAGGCTCGAGAGCTTCTGGATGTTTTGAGGGCTATTCTAGAGACGTTTTGGTCTTTTGTACTAAACACTATTTATCTCGCACTTTATATTGAGCTTTGACTCGTATTTGAGATTTTGGATCATTTACTATGAGGATTTGATGGAGTTTTATTTGAACTTTTAAAAGATCTCTTAATTGCTTATTATTTTCTATTATCAACTCAGGTCACGTCTCGAGTCCAATCAAAACCGGATTTGGGGCGTGACACTTCAGCTTAAGATTTGTGTCCTCGTATTGCCCCGTTAACGATCTCTTGGTTATATATATGCTTTCATCCAAGGTGTCCTACTTTCTTATACTGTTGATTGATTTTATGTCAATATCGCTTGTGCTTAATGGTTGGAAAATCCGGGTTTTGACCTACTTTACTTTTCAGTGCTTCATGGTGGGAAAATCAGGGTTTTAAGACCTAGTTTATTACTTTGTGCTTAATGTTTGATAAGCTTGGGTATCGAGGCCATTTTTCAGTCTTTTTGTTTGCTCCTTTGTTGGGTAGCGGAGGTTCGTATCATAGGAATGCTCTTTCATTGTACCTCTTCGATCCTTAGAGGATCAATTTATGGTCATTGGTTTCACTTTCAGGTTTGTTTACACCCCTTTCATTGTTGTTTTTCCTTGTTGGGATTGTCACGAGGCTTAGCTGTTATGTCATCGCTCGAGTCTGTTTCGTTTTTATTGGTTTCTCTTTTAGGTATGTAGTCATACCATCTTGTACTCCCCTTTTACCTCATGAGAGGTTTTAATTTAAATTTGCATTGCTGATAAAAATTCGGATAATAACTGGTCATCCGGGCTGGACATGAGTATTAATATTAAAAGTCCGGATGATCCGAACCGGGTATTAAAATAAGCTCCGAACTGGATACCCAGTCCGGTCACACCCCTGGCTAAAATAGGAAAATTTTAATTTCACATCAGTTTCCTATCTTGAATAAAAGCAAAATGTAAAACTCATTTGTTCTACTTTAGTTTATTCATACAAAACAACAATTTGTGTTAAATAGTATTGATGCCCTATGTTTTTGAAAAAACTAACCTTTATCTTTGCAAATTTTTTCTCAAGAACACCCTAAAAACAAAGATAAGATTACTTTTTGCACACAAAACCGACGGTGTTAGTACAATTTAACAAAAACCGCTGTCCTATATGAATAAATGAAATATGACAAAAAATTTTTTGCAAATAGACAGCCTTCATTTATATTAATAAAGGTGGAAATGATATTTTTTTTGACGAAAGTTAGGGATTTATTAATGAGAATCAGACGCCAGTAACCCAGAAATAGGTTCTGGCAAAAATGAATAATCTCACACCATAGATGCCCTCTCTCGAGCATTTCGAGCTAGCTCATGAGCTACCATGTTTGCAGTCCTCTTAACATGGACTACAATTACATCAACCAAACAAGAAAAAATTTGCTTACAATCCATAACAAATTGCTGTTGATAGCCAAAACTAAGCCCAAACAGTCCGATTCTATCACCCCATTGCCAGGATCTCTGACTACAAGCTCTTGCAACGCCGCCTTTATCGCCAATGCTTCCAATACTTTCGGGTCCTGAAGGCCTCCAAACACGTTGCACTGAATTGGCTACCCCTAAAAACACGTGAAGAAGAGGGTTTCCCTGCTCTGCCTCCCTAGATCATGATCGTGTAATTAAAAAAAGACAGTTTTTTGGTACTGTAATGGCAAACAGAACAGCCTAACCCTCAATATTAAGTTGGTCAAACACCTGAGATCAGATTTGATCAGAAAATTCATACACAAGTCAAATTACAAAGCATGTGTGATTGTTAAGGATCCATCTTGTTGTACAATCTAGCCAATACTAGTCACACAAATGAGACTTACTTGTCTTGTTTTCGTTATTACAGTACATTTCACATCTACAATGCACCCTAAGATTCAGATTCTCAAACAACTTGTTTCTCCTGAAGATCTGTTCTTCTCTCTGGCGCTCCTGTTGATGGACCAAAACTTGCTGAACATTCTCTTGGGTTTACTAGGAAGAGCACATAAAGATCCCACCTTTGTAGACTTGTTCATCCCTTCTTTCTCCTCTAACTCACCATCTTCCGCTATCTTCATCCTCAATGTCCCGAGCCTTAATTCGGGAGATCTAAGTTCAGAGATGCTCCATTCACCCTCTTCTGTAACCCTTGACTTATTGCATAACTCCCCTGCTGGTATCTGATCGTTCTGAGCTGCTAGAAGTGCCTTGAGATTACTAGGTAGCTCAGTCACTTTGCCACCACTAAGAACAGCTCGTGCTTGCTCGAAGAACAGGACTTTCACCACTACCCTGAGAGGGAGTAACTCGTTTTGAGCAGCGTGCACACACGCTTCCACGGATAGTTTCTTGCAGTCTAGAATTCTGCATAACCTCTTCCTTTCGCTCTTGTCGAGGTCAGGATGTGCCTGGAGTCATTTCAGGCACATTAACTAAAATATGTTAGTTCCTAAACCTTCCAATTCTATTATATAAGATAAGGTCGATATTTGATGTTACTAACCTTGAGGTAGATGTCAATGGCTTTGTAGAGATCATCGTGATTGGACCTGGCAAATTCTGGTATAGTCTCAGCAATAGCGATGAACTTTGACATGGACAAATTCGAATCCCGGGCTATTTCCTTGAGATATCCATCTACAAGCTTGGCTACCTTCAACTTAGAGCTGTGTGAGGCTGAAGACGATCTCCTACTTTCCTGGAACTCGTAATCTATATTCTCTGCAGACCTAGACCTTGTCCTCCTGTCCAACCCCATCTTCGATCTTAGAGGGCTAGTAGGGGGACTCTGTGACTGTGACATGAACTGCTCCAACATGATCATGACTATATCCACATCATATAGCGTGCCGTTTAGAGATGGTATTAACAGATCACTAACATTTGCTTCCTCTAGCTGAAGTCCCACTCTTCTTGCCAATTCCATCTTCGAAGTTGTAGAAGCGTTAAGAAGATTCGATGTCTTCAAGAGTTTGAGCAAGAAACTGGAAGAAACAGCGCCCTTTTCGATCGGGAGCAAGCTCACCATTGACTCCAAAAGCAGTCTATGTTTGGAGGTGATTGAGTCTTGTGTCTCTCTAGATGTTCTTGGAAGCCACTTAGCAGCATAGACCTTCAGTGCGTCGCCAATGAGGTTAGAGGGTACCTTTCCTGTGGCCTTGATGGCTATCATGGTTCTCCAATACAAGTCTAAGCTCAACTCTGCAATATCTTCAGCCCACCACCCTTTGCTCTCTCCTCCGTTACACGATGACATGTCGTCTCTTCCTCTGCGGGAGTGACTGTGAGACAAGCTCACCTTGGAAGGGTGAGTCAAGACCTTGGCTGTGATCGCACGGATGGACCTGCTCGCGATTCCAAGGTCTTCTGACCAAACGGGGTACGATTTGGTGCTCTGGAGAGTCACAACAGAGTCCTTCCATCCTCTTAGGATGCATGAGTTGAGAAAAGCTTCTAGCTTGTCAATGAGGTTCCCCTTTTCAACATCTTCAGTCATCTGCAAGTACTCAGCAGCACAACGTGCAGCAACAATGTTGTAGGCGCTGATAGTGATCGTGATGCCATAGCAAAACTTTGAGCAGAGCTCAAAAGTGTCGATGCCACCAGGGAAATCGGGCAGTTGGACTATTTTGATGTGCGAGGATTCGGGTGATTCTGAGCACAGTTTTTGCAGGAGCAAACATTTGGACAGCAGCGGGAACTGTGTGCCATAGATTTAACATAATATCGAAATAAGACACAATCAAAATCAAAATCAGAAGATATGTACTTATATACATACCTTGTGAAGCATGTATCTAGCATCCTTTACTTGAACTATGATATCACTAGAGACCTCGGAAGAGACCGACCTGCAACGACAAATGTTGGAAATCAAAGAAGAAGAGTTGCTGAAAAACAAGTCACACATGCTTACCTTACGGCCTCAGTAGTATAGAAAGTGTCAGGCCGAGATCCAAGCCTCATAAACTTCATGGTCTAAACTAGGATTCAAGTGTTCCTCCTCCAACAGCAAGCAATTTATGTTCTCAAAGCAACAACAGTATTGTAAACTTCCTGTATATGTAGATAAATAGTCAAAGTGCCATAGACCCAGAAGAGCAGACCCTCCAAAGTCTGCCTTTTCAGTCTAATTCAATGCCCCATTTTGCTAACACATACAAACAATTCACAAACACACTCCTCAATCTAAACCCCAATCCCAATCCCAACCAAACCCTAATCCCATGAAGATTACATTCCATCACAACCTAGTTCCCACCATCAAACCAAGCCAATCAAACAATAACAGAGCAGTGAAAAGAACTCAGATACACCATACCCAGAACAAATAAACAAATACCCATAACATAACAAAGCTTGCATCATTCAAAAAGTTCACAGATTGAAAAAAAGATTGAATTTTTATTCAATAGAGTGACTGACAATAAGAAAAATGATGTTGGGTTTGGAGTAAACCTCAAAGTTAAGGCTGTCGGAAACAAAAGCCGCCGATCAATCATCGGAAAAGTCAAGCTGACCTGCTTTGTCTTCTCCGGCGGCTTCTGAAGAAGTTGAGCTACAAAATGGCGATACTGTGCTTGGTACAGCAGGATATAGCAATCTCGGAGCCACCCGACAACCGCCTTTAAGGTGGGTCCAGATTTTTCTTGTTTTCCTTGTCCTGAGGGACCCTTGTCTGTGATTCACTAAAACTGAGAATGTAGAGATCAAAATCGTTTCTGAGAAGAGATTAATGATATTACCTGCCATTTTGACTATCGGCTCTCTTTGTTTTGCTTTTTGGTTCCAAAGTTTCAATCATCGTCGCAATTATTCTTCAAATTTGCAAGGGATTGATTAATCAGCATTCATTTGATTTTGTAAAAAGAATAGTCGATAGTGGAAAGGCAAAGGAAGATAATAAAAAGATGGGACTACCATTGCATTGGAATCTAATCATAGAGGTCCCATTTCATCATTCTTTTCTTCACCAAGGTGTCTTTCTCCTTTTTATGTAATGTTAAGCTTTGGATCATCACTCATATGCATCGTCCTGTTGTACAATGGGTAAAGGAAATATGATTTATCCATGCCTCCGAATTCAATTTTGCTTCTATCCGTTAAGGGCTAGGATAAACTTATACTCAAACATAGAACCCAAGTCCATATATATAATGATTTTTTATATAAGAATCAAATAGTCATTGATCAAATTATTAACGCCAAAATATGATGAATCTTATTTTCCGTTACGTCCTAATTCAACAATAATAATACTAGGGGTAATAAAAAGCTCTCTCTTTTTGTTATTGTGCTTCTTCTCCTTCGAACCTTAGGGTTTTATCCCCACCATCTCCCTTCTCCTCGTGGGTGATGGTCACGGTCATGGTCACAATTGTGGTTGTTGCTGGCAAAGGTCCCTCCCTTTTTCTCTAATCTTCTCTCTCCCTCCTCTTCGTTCTCCTTCCCTTCTTCTCATCCTTTGTTTTCGTTGCTCCGGTCACCGTGTTGTGTTGGTATGTGCGCCAGCTCGTCCTTCTCCTCTCCTCCTCGCCGGTTCTTTATCATGGGTACTCGTTCGTAGCTTCAGGGCCTTAGATCTGGATGTTCATCCAGATCTGATTTGCTCGGCTCATGGTTGGTTTCGGCCCGGAGTTAGGCGTTCCTACCGGCGCATTTCGTCTCTCCGGCTAGTATGCACAACTTATACTCTAGGCTCGGGTTAGGATGCAGTTCGTCGTTTTCAGTCTCCAGCGACCCAGATCCGGTCCTGCTCTCAATAGCTCCAACGTCGTTTTCCTTAATTGCAGTGTGCCTCTGCCGCTCCAGCCACTCCTCCTTGTTCCATGGTGGTGGAGCTCGGAGTTCGCATGCGGCTTAGTGGGGGCTCCGTCTTGAGTCCGGGGTGGAACTCGGTGTGTTGCTATCTTAGATTCCAGGGAGGTCATGTTACCGGATCATTTGGTGTTGGCCACCGGTGACACCTCCCTCGGTCGGATCCAATCCTGCTCTCAACAGTTTCGTCGTCGTTTTTCCTGAGTCTGGCGTGCCTCTACCGCTCCGGCCACACCTCCATGTTGCATGGTGGTGGAGCTCAGAGTTCACATGTGGCTTGGTGGTGGCTCCGTCTAGAGTCCGTAGTGGAGCTTGGTTTGTTGCTGTCTCAGATTCCAGGGAAGGCAGGTCACCAGATTTCATGGTGTTGGCCACCGGTGACACCTCCCTCGGTCGGAGTTGCTGTGAGTCCATTGGTTGGGTCGACTCTTCGTCCGGCTGTTTGAGGTTGCCTTTAGCGTTAGATTGGACGGTAGGTTTGGATTACTTTGGTTTCTTTGCTTAAGGGTTTTCTTGTGCTTCATGGTAGATAAATTTCGATTTTTAGACCTTCGTAACTTTTTAAAATTTTATTCTTCATGGTTGTAAAATCAGGGTTTTAGACCTTTTGTTTTTGTTTTGGGCTTCATGTTTGTAAAATCTGATTAGTAGACCTTGGTTGTCAGGTTTGCGCCTTTGTTGGGTTGTCGAGGTTCCTATCATAAATCACGCGTGACAACCGCCTTGAGAACCACAGTTGGTCTGTTCCCGTGTTCCCTCCTTGAATGTGAGCCCCTCAAAGCCGTCAGGTAATACTTCCACTCCAAATGCATGCAGTCAAGACTTCCAAGCATCCCGAGAAATTCACGCGCTTCATTCACCGATAAAATGTAGTTCACATCAGCCTGTGTTGGCATACGCTGATACGTCAGGCCGAAGATAGTAACAACTCCTCTGCAAAATTTGATCACACACTCCAAAGTCGTGATTTCGCCTATTCTCAGGTACTCGTCAGGTCCATCGGCTGCAATTGCATAACACAATTGCCTAATGGTCACATTGCATTTTTTATATGGAGATAACGATACCTTCACCATAGCATCTAACCGTTACCTGAAGTATGCATCGTGATCCTTCAATGCACCGAGAATGCGGATGAATACATCCTTTGGCATTTGGAATCGGCGACGAAAAGGCATCTCTTTGTACATGGGGTTCCTATCGAAGCAGTCGGGCATTAAACGTTCATTCACAGCTTCCCGGTCTCGTTCGATGTAACTTCTCTTCTGTGGTCGTACTGTTTCCATGGCTTGGTCTAACAAACCATGAACGACGTCGTTGGACATGTATTCTTCCAATGCTTGCTCCAAAGCACGCTCGAGTGCAAGCTCATTGGCACAAGTATCGACATTGTTCGTCATTTGTATGGAAAAAGAGAGAAAAAATCAAAAAATTGAAGGACATGGTAATTGAAGGAGTTTTTTTTAATGCAGAAACCTCCATTTATACCCGATTTAAAACAAATTAGCATTTAATTTTGTTAATTTCAACATAAAAAATATTTTTTCAAGAGTAAACAATCGTTCAATATGGAACTAATTGTTGGCGTCAGGGCTTGATGCCGATGGTTTTGCGAGCGTCAACAGTCTTTACCAACGACGAAAAGCCAGCAAACCATCTGCAGAACGCCAATGAGCCGCTGCGTTTTCTTTCCATCAACGTTGAAATGCCAACAAACCAACTGGCATCGAAGATACTCTAAATATAGGGAAGATGAAGTCAAAGTAGTGTGGGCTTGTTGGTCTGGAGTTTATGTGGTATGACAAGCCTGGCTATTGTGATGGGCAGTGGGTAAGGGGACAGTGACAAGAACTAGACACTGATCGGTCCGATTGCACACGTGCGCTCGTCCAGGTGGAGGCCCATGCTATCCTACCTTATCACGTGGAGTCCACGTCCGCATATCTACTCATTTAACACTCTACTGCTTTGCCACTTGTCTGAATTGACATTCCACCTACCAACATATCCCGAATCTTGGCTTAGTGGCTTAGATGTGTCCATTTCTTAAATGGGCCTATCCCGAATCCAACATATCTTATGGGCTTTTATCTGTACAAAAGGTCCACATCTTGGATTAGTGGCTTAGGTGTGTCCATTTCTTAAATGGGCCTATCCCGAATCCAACCTATCCTTATGGGCTTT
Organism: Erodium maritimum; assembly: GCA_963921825.1. NCBI lineage: Eukaryota > Viridiplantae > Streptophyta > Magnoliopsida > Geraniales > Geraniaceae > Erodium > Erodium maritimum. The sequence continues at coordinate 147,991,411 of OY997588.1, forward strand.
TATCTGTACAAAACGTGCTATGTTTCGTAATGGCTAATGAATGATTCTGAAGGAACCTTATTCCAGCATGTGTGCCAAACTTATAGGATTATTTCTGCTTCAAATCATTTGTGTGTCGTCCATATATATGATTAGGAATCACTTTGAAACTATGACGTGAACCATACGGTTCATCCTCGGGTTCTTTTAGAAGCAAATTGTCACTATTCAAGTCTTAGATGAACTGCCAAGCAATAACACTCTGTGCCATATTAGTAGACGATTCTTAATTGATGATTCATAAAATTCAAGGTTTTTGTTCCTGAGAATCAACTAAATATAACATCTAAATTTGATATTGTTTTTAATTCAAATTCATGAAAATTCAACTGTGAGAAAGAATCTCAAAACATGTAATATTGAGATTACGTGAATGCAATGCTCATTTAAAAAAAAGGATATTATAAATAAACACTTCTATGTATCCACGTTTTTCTAAAATCTTAGCTTTATTTTTTGTAGTTTGTGTGAATGAGTCTAAAAAAGATGACTCTTTGAAATTTTAAACCTATAGGTGCAAGAAAATTCAAATTTTTGCCCCCTAACTTTTATATGTTTCTGGGCGAAAAAAAGAGATAAAAATTTAGGGAGAAGAAAATACTATATTTTTGGGTTTTATTTAGCATACATTTTAAAATATATAAAGAATCGATAGTTTGAGTAAATTTACTTAAAATGTAATAGGTGACAGAATCCAAGACATATTTTACAATTATAAAAAGATGGTCACACATGATATAAAAATAAATACTAAAGTATTTCTTTAGAATTATCTCTCATATTATAAATTTTGTGTAAAACCGTTTCAATTTTTTGTGTGTGTAAAACAGGTTAGTTATGTTGGATCGGGTTTTCACAACTAAAAGGTCAAGCCTTTATAAGTAGCTTTTATTCTTATATTTTCTTGATGTAGGTTAAACTTTAACACGTTTTTCACGTGTAGGACTGGACATTTACATGTGAGTTAGGACAGGACTAGTCATTCGCATTGCATATGAACCGGGGACCATAAGATGAAAATAATAAACAGACCATGAGTCTAACCAACTCTGATACCATGTAAATTTTATGTAAGACGGGTCAGTTATTTGCGGTCCACATGTGATGAGGAGTGTTGAAATATAATCTCACGTCTACTAAAAAGAAGAGAAATATCTACGTATAAAGGGTAAAGTCATGCCCAACTAAGAAGGTTGGCCATCTAGTTGTGAAACCCGGTCCGATATAAATTGCTTGTTTTAAACAAAAAAATATGTTAAAAAAATAACTACAATTGGGCATTCAACTATAAGCTCGAGCTTTTAGTTGAGTTGGTCATCTAATATGATATCAGAGCTTGAATCCTCACAGACCAAAGTTCAAACTCACTCTCTATAAAAATGCTAATTTCTGTTAATTTATCAAAATTTCCCTAAATAGGCCGCCCTTATCTCTCTTCTCAATGTGTTCATCGCCTTTTTTAAATAATTCACCTCCAAACTCTTAAAACAGGTTTGTCCGTGAGGGCATGTGTTAGAATATAACTATAATTGAGTCTTCAACTATAAGCTTGAGCTTTTAGTTGAGTTGCTCTTCTAATATAATATGAGAGCTTGGTACCTCACGGGCATGAGTTCGAACCCCACTACCTATAATTCTTTTAATTTTGGGGTTATTCCTTGAGAACACGTGTTATATGAACGCGAACATTGTGCGTCTAACAATATAATCATCACATGTTAGACAAATATTTCACACACAATCCTCTAATCCACAGTGTGACATACTCTCATTTCAACAGCCACATTCCACACACATGAATACAAAAGAGTCATTTGACAAATGATTCCTCTACAAAACTACATTTGCTGCATCAAACCCCTCGTATCATCCCGTTTACAATGTGACGAATGCCTGCAACTTTGTTATGTTAAAACTCACTACCCATGATCCACATTACAAGTAATGGAGAGAAATGTTGGAACATTTTAGTTTGTGTAAATGTTGTTGGTACCACATTGATAAAATATAGAACTTACTAAAGTGTTTATATAGATAGCAATGTGACCATACTCTAATTAAATTGAGTATATACCAAGTGATCAAGCTATTGGTAGATTTTTCAAGGGTCTTATTAAATTATATTAATCAAGACTATGGCGTGTGTTTGATTCTTCATTTTTGGATTTATATTTTATTATCCATTAACAGTTATATAACTGCTTAACTGGTACCAATTGAATAATTGTGACTCTAATCATCTCACCTTTCTACATAGAAAGGTTTATAGTATAGTATAGCAGTATTGTATCCCGAAGGATATGCCAAATATAGTGGGGGCATAAATTCCTTACGGAAAGTCAATAGCAACGCCTTACTGCAACTCCATTCTTGTTTGTGATCTAACAAGAAATATTCCGAAAACTATGTGTTAATCATACGCTCGATCACATTACTAAAAAGACACCAACCACACCATACCTCTTATGGCTGCGCCTTGACGCTCTCGTCGGTACCTAGCTTTATGCTACAGTGGATCAAGATTTACTATCTGATGTCTTCAAAACAGATGTCACAACCATCGACTTATGGAACTCCATCGAGTCTCCCTTTCGAGACAACAAGATGTCTCGGGCTTTACAACTCCAACAACAACTTCGATCACTTCATAAAGGATCTCACAATCTCTGAATATTGCTAGAGGTTGAAGCTTCAATCACAAAATAGTCTAGGCTGCTTTTGGTTTGTTGCAGGAGTTCCCTTCAATATAAATAGTGAGGTCCTATTTCTTTTAGTTATGTGTTGTATATTGATTTCTTTCGTCGCCTAACTAGTGTATGATTTGTTTGAGTCTGTTTTCTAGCGAATTATTCATTTTCCTTTAAATGGGAGCTTTTATAAAATCTCATTGATCAGAAAAAATATATAATTATAATTGAACATTCAACTATAAGCTTGAGCTCTTAGCTTAAGACCAATTATAATTATATTCTACAAATTTACGCATACAAATAAAAATCAAACAATAGACCTTTCATAGCCGACTGAAAAAAAGACCATACATGGACTTTGGGGTCTTCTAATATTACAAGTTGTCTAGGACAATGTATACTTTTTTGACGGAAAGGTGCGACCTTTTATTGATGATTAGAGTTTAACGATACATTGGAGTGTGCCAGGGAAAAATCCTGACCACTGAAGAACAGACATCGAATGCTCTTCCCTGACAAACCAGTGGACAATTTTGTTCTCAATTCTTTTCACAAAATAATTGTTGAAAACGGTATTGAAATCGCCATATAGGTAGGAAGGAAAAGTGGTGGGGTTGGAAAACGGAACTGGAAGTCCTGCTCAAGGTAGTGCCTAAACGCTGCATATGGGGGCAAAGCGACCGAAGTTGAACTACATCAGTTGTATTGGGAGGATATACGTGAATCGGGGTTCCGTCCCTGAAAAAAATTCTTGATTCTCTACTTACTAGTCATTGACCCTGCAAAGACGAAATTAGGTAAAACAAAAAAGACCCACTCGATTAGTCAGATCCATAATTGAGAGAGGGGTCAAGGAGGGTATTGTAGTAGAGGCCAGGGAGAAGGACGCGACGACGACCGCTTCAGAGACGGCATGGGTCGATCAGAAGGGAGGATCTGACATAGGGAGATCGCAGGGCTCCAAGACGATGAGGTCGATTGATCTCGATGTGAGCCAACCGACAACCATCGTAATTGCAGAGAAGGGACCAAACAAGATCGAGAAACACTTCGACTGTATACCTTACATTCATATTTAAATAAACTAAAAATTTGTCAAGATCATCAAATCAAATAATCAACCACTCATGTTACGAGGTGATTTTTAATAATAAAATAGATTCAAACTTGTATGTTCACAATTCATATTATTGTGAGGTAGTGCCCGAGGACTCTGAGGCTCCGGCGACGGTCTCGGCTCAAGACGGACACCACCTTATAGTGAGGGAGACTCCTCGTGTAGAACCCGCGCCGTTGAAAAGTGTAGTAAAGTGAAAATTGAAACGTCGAGGTGTGAAAGTGTAACAATTAAAGTGTGAAAAGGAAAAATCAAAAAAAAAAAAAACAACAAAGAGGAGAAGAAACTTGGGCTGAGATGGGGTTTTGGGCTGTCAGGTTCGAGTTGGGCTGGACCAGCACAAGCCCAAACCTGACCCAAACACCTCCAAACCCTAACTCCTTATACCCCCCAGCACTGTTCTTGTGTTCAGAAGACACGCACGAAAATCGAGGAGCGCCTCCCCCATCTCCTCTCGCGAACCAGAACGAGGCCGGCGTCGAGCTCGTCCTCCGGCCATCTCCTCCACGTTCACCTGCCGTCCCGACCCAGAGCTGACGAAGCCTCTCGCACGGACACCGGCGCCGGAATCCCGAGCACCGTACTCTGCCTCGCCGTCCAGGGCTTCAACCGCACCGGCGACGGAGGGGACAGCTTGGACTCGCACCGTCCGCCCTTTCCAGCCTCACGTTCCTCTTCCCGAGCTCATTGGGGGCGAGCTTCGCCGACCTCGGCGAGCATCGAGAGCCCCGCGCCGGAGACCCACTCAGACTCGCCGGATCTGGGTCAGGGAAAGAGATTAGGCCGCGTCCCGACCACCAAAGCCACGGCCACGATCTCGCCGGAGGTCCAGACGCTTCTCTCCTTCCGGTCGTCCCTCCTTGAAGCTACACCGCCGCCGTCCTCCGTCTCTTTCTCGTCATCACCGCGCCGCATCCGCCACCATGGGAGACCGCCGGAGCACCTGTGCTCGTCGGCATCACATCCAGTTCCGGCCAACCTCACCAGACCGGAGTGGGCAGAACAAACCGGACCTTTGGGCCAGACGAGTTTTGGGCCGAGTGGGCCTTGGGCCTGGGGAGAGATCTGGCCGGACAGAACAGAAAATGGGCTTTGGCCCATTGTGGACTCGGGCCTTGGGCCCATTTGGACTTCAGGATCGGATCTGGACAGGGGTTCGGGTTCGGATCCGAGTCTTTCGGACTGTTAACTGAAACCGTTTTAAAATCAGATTTAATTAATCAGTTTAACGAACTCAAGGTGAGGTTTTGGACTGGGTAAATTGTGGTTAAATCAGAGAACCGTTGGACTGTTATCATTATTGATTTGGACATTTTATGTGTCACCCTAGACGGGACTTCGCCCGAGAGCGAAGATGTTGGACCCGAGCTAGAAGAGCAAGGATCACGCCGGGACCCGAGTGAAGAACGGAGTAGTGACCACCGGGCCTCATCAAAGCGTTGAAAGCAAGACCACGAGGTAGGGAAAACAATAATTTCTTAATTGACGCTTAGTACGCATGATTAGGATAATAAAATCGGAAAGGTCCTAGAATTGCCTATAGGATGCGAATAACTAGAATAATCGTATTTCAATTACTAATAAATGGATGAGTCTAGTATGCATGTTTAGGACAATGACAAATAGTGAAGTGTGCTTTCAATACTTGGGAAATTGATTGACTGGTAGAGAGGCTGTGAAGAGCTCTCGGATTAGTTGTGTGCTAGGTTCACATGCTTGATTGATTGTTGTCAGGTTAACTTAAGAGTCTAATGAAGCTAGATTAGCTTGTCTTATCGAATTCCTATTTGTTCGTTCACATGAGGATTGATTGGTTGAATGCATACTTGGTTGATTGAGTGTTTATGTTGATATAATCGTTGGTTGAACGGATGATCGAGTATGACTGGTTGTGCCAAAGGGGTACAATCAGGTGATCGATGTACCGATGGTTGGTGACAGGTAAGTGTACGGTAAGTATGAAATGGTGTTGGTTGTCTGGGTTGTGATGAGAGTGTGTTCCGACGTGTGCTGTTTGATGGATGAATGAAATGCTTGTTCTTTTATTCTTATTCTTGAATGTATGCTCGTTTATTGGTTTGTCTGTTTGTTTGCTTGGTTCGGTACTACACCGGGGGGGGGGGGGGGGGGGTAATCCGGTGCCGATGAGGTGGTTGGAGTTGGACAGATACAGTGAGTTAATGACTGAGTTTAGAGCCTGAGGGTATTGGTTACTGGATATTATAAGAGTTGGGTATTGGTCGGTCCTGCGGGATATTCTTTGGTTACTAGATATTATGAGAGTTGAGTATTGGCAGATCCTGCGGGATATTCATCGGTTATTGGGCCTGCGGGCATTTGGTTATTGGACCCTGCGGGGCATTGGTTATTCGGCCTGCGGGCATTTGGTTATTGGACCCTGCGGGGCATTGGTTACTGGGCCTGCGGGCAATTGGACAGTTTACCCTGCGAGGAAATGATTACTTATGGTTTCACCCCCAAGGAACTGCATCCCAGTGGGTGCACTACTTGGTCCCCCATGAATATGGTCCTTAGGTGGCATTTCCGAATTAGTTTCGGTGCCTCGATGCATGTACCTCCTCTGGACCGAGGGAAAATCTGATGTGATGTGGATACTCTGGTGGATCGGATTATGGGAACCGAAGTGATCCCAGAATGTATCCACGGATCGGAGGCTTGAGAAAGCAAGTGGTTGGCAAGGTACTGATAATTCCCAGTTTACTTTTATTGTCCCTTGAAGTAATTATTATAAACTTATTTATGTCACTGTCACTTGGATATTATGACGTTGTTGTAACTATTTCTGATTCTTTATCACTTCCTTATTTATTATAGTGTTCCGTTGTTCGGTTTACATTTGTAAGCAGTTCACCTTTAACGTAAGGGTTGAGTTATTAAGGTTTTTCCTACTGAGCGTAAGCTCACCCCCTTTGGTTTCTAACTGTTTTACAGGAGTACCAGTTGTCGAGGGAAATCAAGGCTCGGGAGCTTTTAGACTTCTTTGGGCTTACTAGAGTTATGTCGGTCTCACGTATTGAACATCCTTTATTTGACCATCTATGTTGAGCTGTGACTCACGATGTTTTTAAACTATTTATCTATGTGTCTATTTTGACGGAGTTCGTATGAGATCTTGGAACTTTTACCTATCGTTTATGATTTCTTTTATTTCAACTCAGGTCACGTCTCGAGTCCGGTCAAAACGGATTTGGGGCGTGACACCTCGAGATCTGCCGCCCCACTCTCGGCCTCAATCTTCGACGATGGTGCCTAGATACCGTCCTCCGTCAGATCGGATATCAGACACGAGCCCTAGGTCATCAGGTGGATGAGGGCCGACGGGTTGTCCACCTGAGGTCCAATCGACCCATAACTCCCCGGTCCCGGATTGGGAGGACGATGATGACGAAGTGGTGGTCTCGGGGGAGGGGGCCCCACTATTCACCAAGGGCACGTACCAGTTCTCCCTTCCAGCCAAGGTTGCAGGGGACCGGGTCTACAATCAGAACATCGTCTGCGCGATGATGCTACAGAAGTGGAAGGTGACTGGAATCCAGGTGGAGTTCATGTCCCCGGAGATTACAGGCTATCATTTCTCGTCCGCTGAGACGATGGAAAATATCCGACATAGGGGTCCCTGGAGTTTCAAGGGTTTTTCCCTTCTGATGGAGCCTCTCAGACAATTTGTCCGGGCCAGTGAGATTAATTTCCATCATGTGGAGATCGGTGTCCGGGTGCTCAATATCCCGGGGGGAGCCAGGAATGATTACATCCGCGGCCTCATTGCATACAGTATTGGCACCCAGGTCCCATCGGCCCCGATCCCGTTGGCTCGACGGGAGGACATGTTCTTATGGCTACGGGTCCGAATGGAGTTGCACCGACCTCTACGACGAAGACTTCGCCTCAGATTCCCAGGTACCACAACATCCGCTGTGATTGATTTGCAATATGAGAGGATAGTGGATTTTTGTCGCAGGTGTGGAATGTTAACCCACAAAATCTCGGGTTGCACGACTCAGTTGCCGGGGATTGGTCGGGAAGAGATTCGTTATGATCCGTCTATCCTGGCTCCAAGCCAGATGGATGTGGATCGGCTGCTGAGGACGGTCTGGAATACACCCCCGGTGACACACCCGACTATTACGTATCTCCTGAGTGATCTGTCCCTGAACCCGATGATTCTCTACAGGGAAATCACTATGGGTGAAGATCTACCCGGCGCAGACATTCCGAAGTCTGATAATCTGGCTAGGGTTACCCCAAGAGGGGCAACCGATGAAATGCAGGAGGGAGGGCGTCGAGTCTCTGGACCGCCATCGGGCTTCACGAAGCCTCACAATCTGGCTAACGTCCACCATGCTGCTGATACTATGGACCGAGCTGAACCCGGAGCTATTGCAGTGACCTGGGAGGGGAAGGAGAAAGATCCCCAGGCTGGATTAGGGAAAGGAGGGCCCAGCCGAGGAAAGGGTAAGTTGACCACCCTGAAGACTAGGAACGGGTCCTTGTATGCTCGTTCGCCGGAGTCGAAGAAGCTGCTGGATGATCCGACCCCCCCCTCCCCCCCACATCATATCATGTGGTTGGTCTACCAGAAGAAGAAGAGGGAAGAGCAGATGGAGGCAGAGCAGCCTTCGATGCAGGAATGACCCGTCCTGACAGGGGTGGGTGGAGTCGTCCTCAGACTATACCTACAGACCCGGGACAACCAGTGTTGGGAGGTCCCGGGCAGCCTGCACATTCAGCAAAGTTTATTTATCTGTTTTCTTATTATCTGCATTATTTTTGGGACATTTTACTTCCTGTTTGTTTTAGGACCTTTTACTTTATGTCCCGTTGTGTTGGGACGATGGTAAGGAGTTGTCTTGAGTTTGTGCCCACGATTTCAAGTGGGCTATTATTATGGGTCCATGAGCGTCGGGCTTGCTACGGTCAGTCCGGACATACATCTGGAACCCGAGGCGGTCACGCCTCATCATGTTTGATTATCTATTGGTATTAATGAAAGTCTCCGGTTACCTGTTTTAAAAAAAACATTTTACTAGGTTAAATAGGCAACAATTTTGACTGATAAAATAGGCAACTAATGACATTAATTAAATACCTTGACTATTTCCGTTAAAAAACAGGACTTTTGAATGATATAGGAAACCGAAGTCCGTTGCGGGGTACTAGGAAACCTACCCGTTTGGTTGATAGTAATTACTAATTACAGCAAATGTTGACTCTGTCAACGTCCCAAAACCGTCAACTATCAACGAGTCATGTTCAATATCCACTGATTTAATCGACGCGTTAATATTTCGAAATTATTTTAATTTTGAAACATTCCTAAAAGTAGCCAGCCACGAGTAGGGGTCATGGTCACTTTCTCTTAATTGTATTGAAAATAAATTATAATTAGGGGTCACTCGTATTGAAAAGGGTAATAATTAACAAGAAGAAGAGACCTAAACAAAAGACAAAAGTCTTAATTAATCTCACCACACATTCGACCTTATTTTTCAATGACCCAACAACGTGGTTACATAAAGAAATAAGTTTTCAGTTTGTTAAGTAAATTAACACAAAAGTCGGTGGTTGATTACAATCTCATTGTTACATACATAAATGCAATGATTGTTTTTCAAGGACATCTCGGTTGTTTAAGGCTCAAATCGTTGTTTAAGGCTCAAGTCTTTATGTAAAATGATTTGAGTTCAACTCAATTACGAGTCTAGAATTAGTATCTTGTACCTTTTCTACTTATATGCATTCTAGTTGATATATTATTTTTGAACGGAAGATACAACTCATTAATTTAAACTTCCAATACATTTAAGTATATCAGAGATAAATTCCTGATTATGAAGAACAGACAAAGAATATAAAGTGTTCGCTACTCTTTTCATACTATAACCGTCTCTAACGGTATTGGATGAGGCATCATATAGGCAAGCCAACACTAAGTTGGGATGCCATATAGACAAGGAAGGAAGACGGGGGTTGAGAAAGTGATAATGAAATTCCTGTTCCGAAAATTGGCCAAAGACTTCAACAATAATAGTGGAAAGCAATACATGAATAAGGGCTCCCTCCCTGGAAAAATTCTTGATTCTCTGTTCACTAGGCATTGAACCTGCAAAGACAAACTCAAATAAAGTAAAAATGACCCTCTCGATTAGCCAGATCCATAATCTTGAAAGGGGTCGAGGCGGTGGAGGCCAGGGAAAAAGGTGTGCCGCCTGCGGCTGCGGCTTTAAGGACGACTCCAGAGGCAGTGACGGATTCAAAGATGGCGTCGGCAACATAAAGGGCGACAACCTCAGAGGTGGAAACCCGCAGAGTTGTAGAGGAGGGACCGAAATAGGTTGGGAGACACTCTGTTGGTGACGGGAGATGGTCAACGTCGCGTTGGCTAGAAGCGGCTCGAAAGAAACCCTAACAGAAAAAACCTTCGCATGATCCATAAGGAAGGTGCAAGGGAGATGATGTGTAGACGAGAGAAGTATAACCATATCATACACCATGATAAAAACCATGGCCATAGCTATGACTTTTAAATACTGCGACAAAGAGCTTTTCCTAAAGTTTGGAGAGACCTATCCCTTGAAACCTTTATAATCTGTTTTGATATATAATAAATGGTACAATAATTTATACATATATTTTGTAAGTATTATTTTATTAATTTTATTCTTTTAATTATAAAAATTAATTTAAAATTTTTCTTTATTACTTATCGTATGAATTTATTTCATTTGACCAGCTCCGCAAGCAACCTTTCTGGGGAGTAACCAGCTCTTTTGGTGCCGCTGTGCCCAGGTTCCTTCTAAGGTAACCCTATGGGCCAACACCATCCGTCCGCGCGGAATCGGCCCATGCCCTAACGGAGCTCTTCTGTAGGGGTCCCAAACCCTACGTCGCCTTCGCGTCCACCGCTGATAACACGCTCCAGGGGAGACGCCCCTCGCCTCCGGCACGATCGTGCGCCCAACCAAGTACCCCGCTGCAGCCCGTCCCGTTGCCACCAGGGATGTCACCAGAGCAAGATCATGGTGAGACCGGGTAATCCAAGTCGAAGGTGGCCTGGGTGGAGCCTCCCAATAGCGTGGGGCAGACACCACCTATGCCCGCCGCCGTCAATTCTTGGGACGAAATTCCCCACGCACTGGAGGCGGCAGACCCAACCCATCATTCGATGACTGCGATGGGAGGAGGAGTGACCAGGGTCAGTGGCAGATCCAGCTTTTCTAGTGGGGGGCGGGGGGGCACGATTTTTTTTTTCAAATAACGAATAACATCGAAATAATATAACTAATATTAAAAAAACTTGTTGCGTTAAATTAATAAGTGACTGCTTATTATTTTATATTTTGAAGATATTTTAAACAATTTCATACGATGAAAATTTTATTTTTCGTTTTATACGATCATATTATCATTCATCCATTTGTCTCTCATTCAATTTTTCAACCGAGTTTTGATAGTATTTATAGTTGAAAATACTCTCTCTTCAGTTACGATAATTTTTCGTTATACTATATATCTTTTGAAATGTATATCTACGATTATGGTAATTTTGTAAAGAACTACTTCAAAACTCAAATTTATGACAATCTCTAAGCACAAATAATTTAAATAAAAATATATTTTGTAGACTAGCCAAAATTAAGAAATTTAAATAATAAAAAAATTAAGAAATAAAAATAATTGAAATTAGGAAAGAATAATTGTAACATCTCTCTTTATTATATTAATTTTAAAAATAGTCAAACTCATTACTTAAATTGATGTAATCTCCAAATTCTAATCAATGTAATAAATAAGAATAATTTTTTGTAAACTAATTATAATTAGAGGTATAAAATTAAAACCAATAAAAAGGTAAAATATCTCAAGAAAAAAAAGTAAAAGGGTAAAATAATTAGGAAACATAATAAGAAATATATAAAAACAATATATACCGCTTAACCCAACAGATCCTAAATATTTATTTAGATAATTTATGATTAATAAATAAACAAATAACAATTTTAAGAAGGTACACAATAGGAGTTTTGAAGTAAAATATATAGTCAATATTAGTTTTTTTTAATTGAATGGGGGCATAGTTAAATTTTCCAAATAAAACAGTAATAAATGAGGTGTTTTTGAAAAGTTGAGGGGGGCACGTGCCCCCCCGGATCACATGTAAGTCCGCCTATGACCAGGGTGACCTGGAACTCAAGGACGGAATCGCCAATATGTGGTAGGAGGAAGGACTGAAACTGGGTGGTGACGGCCAAACCCTACGAGGTTTATCCCCCGCACCAGTCGTGGTCTGCGAGGGGGTTGACCAGATGGGAGACGAACGCGACGGTGGAGACGATAGGTCATCCGGAGCACCCAGCGAAAAGGGTCAAGGAGTCATGGCGGCCGAGCCGAGAGGCGGCGAAACCACGAGGGGGGCGGGGGGAAGAGAAGAAGACGACGAGGGTTGGGGAGCACTCCTCCATTCCCATACGTATTTAAACCCCGCACCAGGCGTGGTCTGCGAGGAGGTCAGTTGGATGGGGTAGGCGAAGATGGGGAGTACAAAACCGACAGTTCCAGGCGGCGCAACAACGGTGGTGTCATACGGAAGCTCCAGAACAACGAGGGCAGGCTAGGGCTAGAGTAGGCTCTCAAGGCTCGAGGAGTTTTTTTTAAAAAAATCCATACAATACTTTATCCTAACTTTGGTTGTTAGTGAGGAGTATTATGATCATTTTATCTGATTTGGATGGAAATTCAAATGAAAAATTAATGATGAGTATTAAAATAAAATTAATGAAAATTTAGAGTAATGAAGTGACACAAAAAAGATTTAAAATATTCTAAATGAATTAATAAAAATTTAGAGTACGATTCAAAATTTTATTTAAGATATTCTAAATATAAAAAATTTAAGATACAGATTATCCCTATTATGATTGACTAATAAAATATTATAATATAATTTTTATGATTATCCCTATACAAATTTTAAATTAGCATGCACGTATAAGAATATACACATCATGAAAAGGACGCAAACATTCCACCAATCAGAATCATACACAGAAGATGTAAAGTAAGTTTAAGCACCGAATTAAAAATTAATCAGAGAAACAAGTAACATATTATTAGAGGCCATGTGGTTATAACTCACATTCCCAACCCAAGTGTAATGGATTGTGCCCTTTATGTTTTTATTAAAAAAAAATACAAACCCTAAAACGATAGGCCATGGGTAGGACCCACATCACGAAAGCTAATTTAGGGTAAAAAGGAAGATTAGTAAAAAGTAGAAGGACAAAAATGCAAGGAAACCATATAATAAATACCACGTGCAGTAGCCGTTAATACAGTCCTGCTCAGTCGTCGACTAGGTTTAAATTAAATTAAACGCGCACAAGACTCGGCCTGACCGCCACGTGTCCCACAAAGCTGTTACGTTTTGTTATTTTGGTTTAACAGAATAAAAAATGAAAATAAAGCGATACATACAGGCCACGTCCCGGAGTCGGTCAAGCAGGCGCGTGGGGACCCAGTTTCCGAACCCGTAAATGACCAAATTGCCCTTCCCCTCGTTCTTTCTCTCCGGTTAACATATCGAAAACCCACGACCGTTTCGAATTAAGAAATCGACAGGTGTCGTTATAAGAAGAGGAAGCGAGGTAGAAGACAAGCGAAACGACTCCATTGCGCAACTCCAACAGGAACTCCATTTACAGAGAGGACACAGCTATTCCCTTTGCCTCTGCGAATCGAGTTCCGAGAGTAGGGATTTTACCCGTTTTGCCCCCGGTCTCTGGCCTGGTTTTTGCGGGATTGTTGAGTCTCTGATTCGTGCTGTTGATAGTTCTAGCTGCGACCGAAAATTCAAGGGGGTTTCGATTTTTTGTGAGCTGGGTTTAATATTTGATTTGAGAGAGAATGTGGTGGATGATGGGTGAAGGAGGAGGCCAATACTGTTCCAAGAAGACTGATGATCTCTGTGGTGATGTTTGTGGCCAGGTATTTTCTATCTCTCTGAATCTCTTTTTGTTTTCATTTTTTTTGAAGACCCATTTGATACGATTCCTGATATTGGTGTTCTGTAATTCCGATTTTTCATTCTAGGTATGTTTGGGTTCTAAGAAAATGTGGGGATTTTGATGGGAAAGATAAGAACTTGGATGTCAGTATGTTATGTTTTGGACAGTGAAAATCTTGGATATTTGGTCAAAAGCTTATGAATTCATCATCTTCCTTTCATTTCTAATTTAAATATCCGGGAGCTCAATCGGATTTGCAATTGGTGATCAGATGGCTTTCCTTTCCCTTTTTTTTTTCTGACCTAAATTTGTGTGCTTTACTGCACATTGAGGGAAAACTAATTTTATGTATTACTAGGTTTAGTAACATGTGCTTTACCTGCTGGCCTATGTTGTTAATGTTAGAATCAACATCAGCATATGCCATTTAACAACCATGTGCTTAGTGTATGAAGATCGTATTTTAAGATACAATTGTTTGATCTAACTGGAAACCTTTATGCCCTTTGGTAATATGCTTACTTCAATCAATGGTTTTTAAGATAACTGAAAATGCAAGAAACAAATTGATTACTGCTTGCAAGAGCTTCTTTTCTTTCTCACTGTTTTCTCTAAAACCAAACAAGGAATGAGTGCTTGCAATAGCATTCTTTTCTTCTTAACTCCAACTTTCCAAATTGTGATTCTTATTTACATATGTGAGCATGAATGTTCCTGTCTTTAAATTTCTGTACTGATATATTAAGTGCACTTGTTCTATAACTTCAGGAATCAACCCGGGCTTTGAGCATGTCAAGAATTCGGTGCATCATGCGTGGCTTGGATTTCAAGACATACATCTTTTTGTTTGCTTTTGTTCCTACATGTGTCTTTGGGATCTACATGCATGGGCAGAAGATCTCCTATTTCCTTAGACCCTTGTGGGAATCACCACCTAAACCATTCCATGATATTCCACACTACTACCACGAGAATGTGCCGATGGAGAACCTCTGCAAGCTCCATGGCTGGGGAATTCGTGAATACCCAAGACGTGTCTATGATGCAGTGTTATTCAGTAATGAGCTGGACCTCCTAAGCATTAGGTGGCAAGAACTGTATCCATACATAACACAGTTTGTGCTCCTTGAATCAAATTCAACATTCACCGGCTTGCCAAAGCCTCTTGTTTTCGCCAGCCATAGGGATCAATTTAAATTTGTTGAGCCAAGGTTAACTTATGGGACTATAGGCGGGACATCAAAAAGAGGACAAAACCCTTTTATCGAGGAGGCTTTTCAAAGAGTAGCATTGGATCATCTTCTCAAAATAGCAGGCATTTCTGACGATGACTTGCTGATAATGTCTGATGTTGATGAGATACCAAGCAGACACACTATCAATCTGTTGAGATGGTGTGATGACATACCTCAAGTGCTTCACCTTCGGCTCAAGAACTATCTCTACTCTTATGAGTTCCTTGTGGATAATAACAGCTGGAGAGCATCGGTCCACAGGTATCAGACAGGGAAGACAAGGTATGCACATTATCGCCAGACAGATGATATCTTGGCTGATGCAGGTTGGCACTGTAGCTTTTGCTTCCGCCATATCAGTGAGTTCATATTCAAGATGAAAGCATACAGCCATTTTGATAGAGTGAGGTTCTCACATTATTTGAACCCTAGGAGGGTGCAGAGAGTTATCTGCAAAGGAGCTGATCTGTTTGATATGCTCCCTGAGGAGTACACTTTCCCGAAAATCATTGGGAAGATGGGGCCGATTCCTCATTCTTACTCTGGTGTTCATCTTCCATCATATCTTTTGGACAATGCAGAGAAGTATAAATTTCTCTTACCTGGGAATTGCATGAGAGAGAGTGGCTGATCCTCTTCTGCAGCTTTGGTGTCTGCATTGTAAAGTCTTGCAATGGATGCAGTTTGTGATGCCTTGTGAAGGGTTCAAGTGAAGGGCTCAACTGAAAATTTAAATATCATTCTTCGAGGAGCATTTGGGGGATTGGATGAATTCTGGGAAATTCAGTTTGTACATAACTTTTCTCTCTTGAATTTCGGGTTTCATTCAAGATGGAGATTATCTATTGACCAAGCAGAAATCTGGCTATGACAGAATAGCCATTTTGCTGCAAAGATGCTTCCATGATCTGATTCTCAAATTGGCAATGGTATGTATATGATTCCCCAAATATGCTGAAGTTTATTTTACTCCGATGCAGAGAAGTTTTGTTTTTGAGATGAACTTATTTGTATTTGTTCTCATTCAGCTAATTGGTTCGAAACATCTGATTGTTGCTGTATCTATCTTGTTGGATGGTTTGATTGCCATTAGAATGAGTAATGGTTAGTTGAGCTTGTTAATGTTTAGGTAGAAATAGACAAATGTGGTAGTTGCCAGAGGAGCATAGGAAGCTCTGTTAAGAAGCAAAAACTGTGATGTTGAGACTTTCTGTTTTGGTGACCAAAGACATGTTAGCTTTGAGACATCCTCATCTTGTCAGTCTACATCCTGGTTGACCTTTTTTCAGGAACGGGTCATATGCCATTCTGGCAGCTAAGCTGGCTATGGGGATACCCAGAAGCCATACCACCTAAGTCAATTCTTTTTAAATAGGCAATGAGGTTTAGATTAGAGGTTAGATATTTGCATAATTGCTTCATAAGTATTTTCTAGTAAGAGTACAGGTTGTGTATAGACCAAGACATTAAAGATCTTTTTTATTGTCTTCAAGTCAAGGTGTCAAAGCCTACGTGTGTGTGAGGAAAAAAGGGTTAATTGGTCAAAACTACTCTAGAGTTCCGTCTACGTATGAAATGATGCACAAAGTTTCGTTCACGTTGTGGTTACATTGTAGTTTCGTCCACAGACTTCTATCACGAAAACTAACGGAATATTCCATTTTTGTTATGCATATCCAAGTTAAGGGTAAAATGAAATGACTATTTTACCCTTCTTTAACCCTAATAATTCATTTGACCTTTTAAAATTACAAATTTACCCTTATATAATTATAAAAGGATAAAGAAATTAATTAAATAAAAGAAATCAGAAAAAATAATAAAATAATAAAAATTCAATTCAAACTCACAAGGGTAAAATAGTCATTTTAAGTGTTGTTAAAAAATTTCTGATGGCAATATGCGGACGAAACTGTAGTATAGCCACACCAGCGTGTACGAAATTTTGTGCATCATTTTATTTGTGAACAAAACTTTAAGGTAGTTTTGGACGATTAACCCTAGAAAATAAGTCGGAAGCCCCAGCCTATGATGTAAATTTTATAGTGCTACTTCCACCCATCAAGAATGTGAATCTCGTTCCTCTCTCTCTCTCCAAAAGAAAGCTTAGTTGGGCATGCACAAGGATTTTTATACCCAAACATTTGATGAGATGCGCTAGATGGACATTTTTGAATCCACTATTGAGAAGATTTTAATGCAAAAGCTTGTTTCTTTATGGCCCATAAGATGGAGATTGAATTTGAGGGCATGAGATGCACTCTTATCATCAAAATTAAACATCATCTAAACCCTATAAATAGGCTTGCAAATCAACATCAAGACACACACCTCACTAGATAGTAGCTACACCATTACCAACAAGATGATTCAAGAGATAGATCACCAGAAGCAGATAGGGTGTGGCATGCACTCTGGAAATGAGTTCCAGAGCCATGGCTCCACCCAGAAACACCCTGGCCAGTCTGGCCACAACAAGATGAAATCAAAACATAAGAAGCACCACCACCACCATAACCAGAGTGGTTGTGGTGGCAATATGTGTGCTTCCACCAACTCCTCCTCTCACCACGGTGGTTCTACGACGTTCCAAGGCGGCGACATGTCTGTGACTAAATGTCATGACTCGTACCAGAAAGTTGAGTACCAGAGCAGCAATGGTTGCTACAACAATGGAGGATGGAGATCGGAGTGGGTCACCAAAGCTCTTTAGATGGAACTGATGCTGCTTAATTATCTGTGTGTTGTGTGTCTGAAGACAATAAGCACTTTGAGATCTTTAAGTGCACTCATGTTACATGTGATGAGCTGATTCAATTTGGTTCCTCATAAACTAAATAATATAAGACTTCTATTTCTAATGTCTGGTCCTTCTGATGCCTGACAAATCAGTTGAACAAAGGCCATGGTTCTGGCTATGAACAAAACATGATCCAAATTTACTACAGTGGCAAGAACATGCCCAACAAGATGGTTACTTAAAGCATAATGCCCACTATGAGCAGCAAAGCGTCATGAATTGGAACAACTTAGAATCAAGCACCCCCAAAAGTTTACTAATTCATATTAGGTACAAAAAAAACATTTCTTTCACGTGTTGTAATTAACAGTTTTTGTGCCAAAATTGGATACAATTTGATTCAAAAAGTTCGGTAAGATGGATGGTTGAAACTGGTCTCCGTGTTGAGTAGGATCTACCTGGTTGGTGACGGACATAAACGATTAACTAAGTAGGTCATAGGTAAGGTGTCTGTTTATTTCTCCTTATAGAGCATCTATGATGGTCTGGTTATCAAGTCTTTCGGACATGTCAGCAGGTTATTCACCATGCGGCCGTATATCCGTCCAACTATGGAAGGCCTAATGATGAAAGTGTGAGGTTATGATGGCCTGGTTAACAAGGACTCATCAAGGACTCGACTGGAGTATCTCGGGGTTCTTTAACGGATCTGGCGAGAGGAACCACGGTCTTTCAACCGTGTTTCTCTTATCCTTGGGGACCTTATGCCGTAAGTAAATCTTGGTGACCCTTCCGTTTAATCGGATCCAACTCCAAGCTTGGATTTTTGACTTACTTCCAAAAAGGACGACAACCACAATAGGACTCACGATCGACGAATTCCTTGGAAGCTATGTTACGGTGGACGCTGACCAATGGGGTCTGATTTAGGGATAGACCATTCGAGTCAGCTTCTGGATGGACCTCTCCCGCCCACTCCGCCGAACCATCTACTTTTGACTATCGGGATAACAATACCTTATTCGGGGTCACCTATAGTACGAGCGTCTTCCGGTCATCTACTTTGGACACGTCAGTGTCGATTGGCCCTGAGAGGTGAGGACGGAAAACTAAGCAAGCCTCCGGTTTGACCTCTCTCTCGTGTCCGAGGAGGCTCCCAGCCTTATTAAGGGTATCCGTCGGGACTGGTCGGGCCCAGTACAATCCCGAAGCCTACCGTCTAGTCAGTTGCGCTTGGATTTCGCTCCATGATTTACTCCGATGAGATAGGCACCCCTAACACTATACACAATCTCTTGACTAAGGTACCCGCGTGCTCGGGGAGTGGGAAACACGCGAGGCCTCCTCCATACCAACCAGCCTCAGGGAAAATGTGGGGCATGACCGAGTTCAGACCGAGTAACACAGGATTTCTTAACTAACTCGGTCGAGCCAGGAAGGGAAATAACTCGAATCGGCCATCGAGGCGTTTCATTTCTTATCAACGAACTTACATGCTCTCCGGGGATGGAAAACACTGAAACGAGGCAAATTCAAACCCCGCCCGCGTCCTGGGCTCCCGTCATACTCTCTCTGTAGCAGAAGAAGTGGGCACTTGGCACCCTTCTTTTGCTTGAGGAGGTGGAAGTTATTCTTGGGGACATCACGAGACCTGCGAAGTGGGCTCGTCAGATTTAATGATCCCGATGAGGGTTAACGGGGTGTTGTTGAGGAGACACACCCCGTCTCGATGGATTTTTGTAAGGTCCGATCCTTCTCCTAGGGGTGTTCATGGGCGGATATCCGTCCGTGAGGAGGGTATTTTCACATGCCGGCGTGGATGTGTATTTGATTTTTTGTGATCCATGACCCACCCACGAGAAATGAACACTTGGCGGATTTCATTTACAAAATGTGAGAGTGGGTGTGATACAATCCGCATGACCCACAAACTAAATATCAAAACCTAAAATGAAAATGATTTAAAAAAAACTAATACCATTTCTTGATTCAAGCAATTTTCAGACCCCATATTACATTACAAAAATACTATACTTGATTTTGTTAAAAAGATAATGATTTCGCATATATAGTTGGGTTGACTAGTGATAGGCTTTGTATTTGGAGAAATGGTGGTGAGAGAAACTGTTGGTGGAGAAACGGCAGTTGGAAATACACCGGTGATGCAATGGCAGTTGCAGAAATGACGGTGATGAAATGGCAGTTGGAGAAACTCCTGGTGGCGAAACGGCAGTTGGAGAGACGACGGGTGGCTTGAGCTTGCTGGAGAAATGGCTGTGGCCCGAGGTTGTTGGAGAAACGCAGGTGGCGTGATCTTGTTGGAGAAACGGTTGACCAAGAATCGTGTATGCGTGGAGAAGGCGAAACGTTGGTGCCAAACTTTAAAGCCGAAACGCTGACCACGCGTCGGCATATGGGACCAGACTCGGCTGAGCCCGAGTCCATCGAATAGACCTGTGGTAGTATCTGCAGATTCATCGACGTCGAATGTGTGCTTTCGTAGATTCGACATAGACAAGACTCTACCGAAACGATTCGACGTCATTTCCTTTAAACCATACGACTTGACGGCCCCTAAAACACCGTTTCGACACATTTATGGACGGTCTTATGACTTTTATGATTTAATGAAATGAATTATTGTTTCAATAAAAAATAAATAACCAAAAACTGACTATCATGTGACTAAAGACTAATATATTGTAAATGCTCTAACATTTTAATTATAAACATGGACTGCAATAAAACTCACACTTCGCGGACTCATCCCTACAAGATTTTTTCTGGTACGAGCATATAGGATCATGCCAAAGGACCTAACACAGGTGCTAAAGCTACAGTCCCATAAAAAGCTCTAATAATTCTCCACTTGTTATAAAGATTGATACTCTTTCCACACTTCCTCCAGCCACAAAACGTGAACAAAATGGCATTAGAATTAGATTCTAACATCTTATCTTCCAAAGAACAATATAACAAAGACCATTCTATCAGACCAACAAGTCTATAAAACAACTTCATCCAACACTCAAAAACAACATCATAGTATTACCATCTTCCCTCACACAAATCAAAACCTTAAAAAAGTCAAAAAATGTCGTTCCAAGGCACTAGCTACCATAACCATAACCATAACCATGCCAAGCACCAGCACCAGCACCATCACCAACACCACCATGGCTTGTACAGAACAAATGACTACTACTCTCCAGAGTATATTTTGGAGTCCATGGTCACTCCTAGACACCAAGAGGCTTATGTGACATTCAACAACGGGTGCGAGGAACGTGTGCAAGAGGCTCCGACTAGGGTCAGAGTGGTCGAATATGAGTACCAGAGTCCTCCGAGAGCCAGATATGAGGTCTGTGAAGAGAAGGTTGACAGAGAAGCTGAGGATTTTATCAAGCTAGAGCACAGCAAGTTTGGATACTAAGAAACTAAGTATTTGTGTCACTATGAAGGTTGTATGAGATATATTATACACGTATCATAGTTTCATGTATAGAACCTATGCATTATTATAGCCAAATAACTCATCTCAGAGCTCATATTAGTGTGCTCAAGATTGAAACTCATGTACTCTCAAATGATACTACTCTGAAATCCGATGAATCCTTCATGGGTGATTAAATGTTGGTGTTCTGGACTTCATCGGTTAATCTGGGTAGTTATAGACCTTCGTTTATTTGTTTTGTTTGTTAGGGTTGTTTATCTGTATTAGGTTTGATTCCCATTGTTGGGTTTCTTCTGGTTTGAGGCTGGTTCGTTGTTGGCCGGTGCTCTTGGT
Organism: Erodium maritimum; assembly: GCA_963921825.1. Lineage (NCBI taxonomy): Eukaryota > Viridiplantae > Streptophyta > Magnoliopsida > Geraniales > Geraniaceae > Erodium > Erodium maritimum. The sequence continues at coordinate 148,013,041 of OY997588.1, forward strand.
TGTAAGACTAGTTGCTTAGAAGTTGATTTCTGGTTCTGAAACCATTGTACTGTTGTCCTCGTTGGACTTGTTCCGAAGTCGTTTTTATAACGATGCTCTTGTTTGTTCGTTTCCTTGAGGGTTCGACCCTTGTCTTTCGATTACAATTTGTAATCGTTGGATTTTTATATAAAAAAAATGTAATTATATATAAGTCCCACTTGCTTGTGTTTTTTCTACATAACAGTTCAATAATTACCCGTTAAAGGTTTCCTAAAATATGAATACTAAGAATCAACTCAACTATCAACTATATTTTCATCTACACAAAATTATTATATATTTTAAACATATAATGAGTTTTGAACACATATGATCAGAGAAAATAATTATATATTCTCTCGATATGTACAAAAACTGACCCCCTTATAAATTTTCGTCAAAAAATTAGTTCATCGTGATCGTTGTTCTCATGTACATACCTGGTAGAAGGTCAAGCCTATATATTTATTTACCTTTTTCATTTATTTTTAGCCGAAAACCCCCTCATTAAATTAGTGATTATCTCAAGTATATACCCGTTTTTCGTTTAGTTTTTTTTTTGTTCCAAAATAGAGGAAATGAGCAGGTACATGAGTTTGACCTTCTATCTGGTATGTACGAGAAAAAACATCCCGATGAATCAGTTTTTGACTTACTAATTTTTTCTAAACCGAGTCTAAGATAACAGACTCAGATAAGCAGAGAAATAATTACATAATGATTTGAATCATGTCTATAAGATAAGCCCAAAAATAGTTACATGATGATATGAATCGTGTCTGTGAGATAAGCAGAGAAATAGCTTCATCATCACAGAACCTAATCTATTTCAACTTGGGGAGCACACAAAAAAGGAACATCATGAACCAAAACAAAAACAGGACACAAACAGAACTATCCTTTAAATTCCCAAAACTCCCTCTCTGCTTCAAATTCTTAGTCGATGGATCGACAGAGAGGACATGTGGTCTGTTTATGGAGAAACCACTTGTCCAAGCAACTCTTGTGGAAGAAATGATTGCAGGAGAGCTCACTCACCTCATCTTCTTCCTCAAACCCACAAAGACACACACAACACTCCACAGAGCCGCCATTGTTGTATCTGAACTGGGTTGTTGAGACACGCCTCTGTTCTTCAAAATCCGGAGAAGTAGAAGCCGCTCCATTAATCACTTGCAGAGCGGATCTGAGCATGTTCTTCAACAGAGCCACGGAGAGGACCGTGTTCATCACCAGCACCGGAACCACCCCCTCCGCCGAACAAGGAAAGCTCGAGATACCCATTATCTTCAATCCCCCCAAAAAGTCCTCTTTAGAATTGTAAGCTGTGAAGATTTGTAGCCTTCAATGAGGACAGGGCCAGCTAGAGACAGTGAGGAGCTAGCTCGGAACGGACCACCTTTGTTTTGGTCCGTTTCATAAATACAAGTAAATTGGTCGTGTATGGGTACACGTGGCCGCAGGAGATGGGCTGCTGCTTGATTTTTTGTTGTTGTGTATGTAATAAAAATGGTTAAATATCGAAACTTACTCTTAAGTATTGATCACGAATACTATAATATTCAATGTTTCAAAATGAAAAATGCACTACCTTAAGCACTAGTCACACGATTTTGTTAGTAAAAATGGACGGGATATTCTATTCTGTCAGTCATATGACCTTAAGTATCATATAATAGATGGTAATTTTTTTTTCTTCTTTAAGTATTTGACCTCTATATATTTTATAAGGAACAATAACGAGGGTATAATCGTAATGTTTCTTATAAAATGTATAGAAGTCAAATAATTAAGGAAAAACATCATTTTACCATTCATTATATGACACTTGAAGTCATATGATTAACATAATGGAATATTCCGTCTATTTTTACTAACAAAATCGCGTGGTCAATGGTTGGATAATGCGTTTTTCATTTTGAAATGTTGGGTAGTGTAGTGTTCGTAACCAATACTTTAGAGTAAGTTTCGATATTTAACCCTAATAAAAAGGGTTTAATACAAAAAGTTACTCCAAAGTATTGGTTACATACATTCAGTTATTTTAACGTATTGGTCGTTATTAGTCGCGTACTGGATATAATTTAAGTCAAATTTTAGATTCTTTTCATTTCGTAGATGCATGTAAATGACTTGTAACCAATTCATAAAGATGTAAATAATCTGTGACCAATTCATAAAGATATATAAACAACATATTTATGACCAATGCTTTAAGGTGGGTTTTTACATTCAATTCTAAAAAAATAAAATTATGCTGGCATTTTGACTTTTGGGAGGACCAAAATGGCAAGTTTGAAGAAGCCACGTGTCCGGTGAGTTATTCATAGCCAATGAGATGGCGACTCCTGGGAGGGAAGAAGTTTCGTGGGAGATTTATGGACATGTCTGACCATATCAATCTGATTACATAAGTACGACATGATTTCTATTTTAAACGTAAAATCCAAGTACAAGGGTACAAATGCACATGAAACCTTAGCCTTATCAAACTAAAAACTGAGGCCCAAAATTGCCCACCCTTCTATTTCGTAGACTACAAGGTGCAGAAGTCCAGAGATTCTTCTAAAAGAAGCATAGTGGTAACTAAAACTGATACGATACTGCTATATGATACCTCTTACTTACATCAGAATCTACTAAGGTAAAACTAAGCGGTGAAATTGGCAATGGAGTTGTAATAAGCCTTCTCCGCATTTGCAACACGGCTTTGAAACATGGTCCACTCCTTTTTACACCTCTCCCTCACCTGCACCAACATGACAGCATTTCAGAAGCCAGTTTCTTGTAATAAAACTATGTTGTGTTTAAGGAATAGGACTTTGTTTACCCCTTCCCATGGCGCCTTGCCGTTTTCAGATTGTCCCTGACGTAAACCAACAAGAATTGTTTAGTTTAACCCACGATGTGAGTCAAGTTAGAAGAGAGAGGTGGATGATGGTGGTTTAGTTTTTACCTGGTTCCCAAGAGAGGGAACGGTCTGATGAATAATCCACTGAGAATCTACGACCCCGATTTTCTCGTGGGCGGGCTGTTTCCAACAGATTTATGTTACTGGATGTAATAACTAACGATGAACAAGTAGTGAAAGTAGAAGAAGAGGTTACTGACCTCTACACACTTTCTAAGTGCAAAATCGAGACCCCATCCATGCACCAAGTCATTCTGCAATTCAAGAACTCGTATTTTATTTGCTAGAAATAGAAACGAACAAGTTCATAATAACCATGTTGATGTTACTGTCTTTGACCTGAATGATATGCCACACACAGCGCCATGCATCTCGTGAGAAAACAGGAGCCATGATCTCAACAAACCTGCATTGAGATATAAATAAATCATATAACATATAGGAGCAGCGGGAAGAAGAAGAAGAAGGAAGACAATTGAATACATACGCTGCACAGGGAGGCAGGAGAGGTTGTGAGCACCATCCCGGTTTCTCTGTAGTTTGTCTGACAAGAAGGAAAATGATTGATGTATTAGTTTGGATCCATTTCAGGTAAAGGTAATGAGGATCCCGTTCTTACTTGTGAACTTCGCTTTCCCCTCTTCTCTTGGTCATCTGCCATGTCAGCCCTTTGTTGGGTTCCAGACCCGGTTGAGATATCTCCAGCCCATGCTTCCTCACCAGCTTTATGTACCTACCATAACCCATACCAAAATGCTTAGTGGATAACCAACATAAATCATGGGTATACATTCCAAATATACTCACTCTTCAGCGTTAAAATGCTCCACCCCCAAGTCCTCATCCCAGATAAATATGTAGTCATATGGCGCCACTATGTCAGGATGCAAAAAACGCTTGGCATACCACCTGTAAGATTTTACTAATTAAACCCATGATGCAATTGAAATCTAATTAATCTCGTTCCATTATACATCAAAGTTACATGAATGTAGCTGCTTACCACTTAGTCTGCTTACCAACACTGACGTGAATGGCCCGCTTTGACCACTCAAATTCATCCCATTCCGTTGTTTGACCATCGTAATGAAATAACATGATTGTGAAGTCCTCTGAAAACTGTAGCACAACCATTTTCAGTCACACACAGACATGTATATAGAAAGGGAGAAAGAGAGAGATACCTTTTTAACCGATGCATCGATATTATGTTTCTGTTTGTAACCAACAGTGAAGGTAACAAGATACTTTGGTTTCATGGGCAAGTCCTGCAAACATAATTTCATTACTCGACTTATGCTTCACTAGAGGATTTGAGGTAATAGGCAAATAGCACAGTGCTCACAGAACCCATACCTCACTTGGCTTACCCCACAATCTGCGAGGGTATAAGTCTGACTCGGCTACAACAATTCCTGGTGCTAATCTCTCTGCCCCTCGAGGATTTGACGGAACCCAAATCTACATCAAAGTCATAAAATCTAATAAGCTAGTTATTAGATTTTATTTCTGAATATGTACTTGTATCATCAACAGCATAAACTCTAAATGTTGACAGAAAGGTACTTAATCGAGAAAGAACACTAAATTCATTCCACACACAATCAAGAAAATATGAGCTTATTCACCTCAGTAGTTCATTTAGAAATCCAAATTAACCACTCAAAAAAAAGATTTTCTATTTTGCTATATTGAGTTAAAGGAAACATCATAGCTAGAAAAGTTCTCATTTCTTCATGCTAAAACTACTTTCAAACTATTCAGAAAACAACAGTAATAAGATTTTGAGACACGTAAAAACCGAAAATGTACCCATCCCACTAGTACTAAGAGATAAGGGAGAAAAGAATTACCTTTGAGGTACCATTCAATTTCTGTGCTTGATTTGGTTTGTCATTGTTGTGCCTCACTGAAGACCAAGCATTTAAAAATGTTTGGGATGAGATGGCAGTTTTGTGGTCATCAATGTAAGAGTAATCAATATTAGGAAGAAGGCTGGAGCTCAGGTTTAGCTGCAGTTATATATCATAAGTTACTTAAGAGTGAAACAATATGAATCCAATGACACTGGCGACCAAAAACAGATATAAAACCTTTATGCATACAGTATACATGGAATGTAGCTTACCTTAGTTAGTGACAAAGTAGGAATGGAAACTCCGATAAAGAAGCCAAAAACTATTCCAGTAAAAGCCGTCACAAAGAGCCTCATAGCATCATTCGGTTTTCTATTGATCACACTGCAGCCAAGAAATTGTATATGATATATATAATGAGATGTCACGTTGTATAATCACTGTAAAAAATCCTCGACTCCAATAGCTAAAAAGGTATAAAAAATAAGAGTATAACCTGCGTGCAAGACTTCCCATCTTATTTACAATCTTCTGGCTGTACATTAACAACGAGAAAAGATGCAATGGAAAAATATCCAGTTGCACTGCTTTGTTCAACAAGAACCGAGTTCCCAATTCCCCATAAGCAAGCAGAGAACCTCAGAAGACACCCAGACCTGATGCAGTAGGACATTAGTATTAGTTTGACAATGCTTCTTTATGACTCGAATAAAGACATCACAAAATGAAAACATGAAATTCAACAAGCAAAAAAAAGAGGATCATTAATACAGTTAATTTGGTTGCACTGGTCATTGGCAACAAGAAAATCACAACACAGGCCTCCTTCTGAGTTATCTCTAATCTTCCACAACTATACTTGATGAAAGCTCTTTCAAATATATAGCATCAACTATTTACGTAACTCAAACTTAACCAATATAAAAAAAATCTCAAGTCACATGGTAAAGGGTATGTTGGTGAAACTGTAAGCTTAGATGGAACACCCAAAATTAGGAAGCATCAAATATAAAACAGCCACTATGCCATATAGGCAGAAACGGAGAAACCTCTACAAGCAACACCACCACCAAGTAAAATCATGTGCTCCCTTGGACTGAAGACCCGCTCAAACATTCACTCAGCACGTCCATTAGCAAAGTCTTCGATTCTTTTTTAACAATAACAAAACCGAATCCAATGTATTTAGCAAATATACACAAATTTGCTTGCTTGCATTGTACAATTAAGTCAGCTTAAAACCCACTCACATATGTTCCACAACCATTCCTTGGTCTTCCCAATTGTTTTTGCTATTCATTTAACTTGAAGCAACTACAAAAATTCCCAGACAATCTAGAGATTTACAGACTATATCCCATAAACTCACCAAGCATGATAATTTATTATAATAAACAAATAAGAAAAACTGAAATCGAAAATCGAAACTGCGAATAGATAAATTTGCTCGAAACACACAAATTTCACATTTTTTTTCCAATTGGGTACTTGGAAAACAGTAAATGAACTGCAAGCATCTGATCAAATTCGTCCCTTTACTTCCCCAAAAATATTTTCTCGGCAGCCAAACAAAAGTAAAGCAGCGGAATCAGAGAAACGCACCCGAAGCAGAAAAGGGGAAGGGGGAGAGGAAGAGAAGCCGAGCAAGATCTGGCGAGAAAAGGGCCGAGAAAGTGGGAGTAGAAACAAGTAGTGGAGAAGACACAAATCTTGACGAAAGGTGCGAGAGAGAAGGAGAGTTTCAGTGACCAACTCGCCACCTAGAGAAACGATGATTGTCCGATGATTTATGTTCCTCGCTCTTTTTGCTGTTCCTGCTGTTTTTTCCTCGCAGTCGGTTATGGATGGTCTGTCTACAAACATATAGGTGACCGATTTTCTGTCTTTAATAAACTTTATTATAAAAAGCAAATATGTTCAAAATTATTGTGTATGCTCAGCCGTAAAATTCTTAGCCTAGTTTGTTTAAGTACCCACCTATTCTTCAAAATCTATATAAACGTCTGACTTCTGCCCCATATAGACTATTTTGTTCAACTAGTGGAAACTTAAAACTATGATTTGTGAAATTATACTTTTAAAACCGAGATGAAAAGAAGAAAGACATAATATGTTTATAATGATCTTGAATTTCTTGATAAAAAGTATGTAGGACGTGTCTCTGTTTGATGGTTTATCATTATAATTTAAATTTTTATTAAAATTTAAAGTAAAATCAAAATGAGAGTATTATTTGGTTTAGTTTTTCTTTTTGTATTTTGTATTTTGATATTTTTTATATTATACAAATATAATATATATTTTGAATTTTTTTTATTATATTTGTATAATATATATTTAATAACAATTATAAATATTAAAAAAATAAAATCCGCCTAGGTCTTGTCCAGTTCATGTTTAGGAGTCTTTATCATCCGATTAACGTCTAACCTAACGCATTTTAAAATCATGTGCTCAGCACAATAAACCATTTTGGAGATGGTTTGAAATGTATATGTGATGGATCTAAATTTAGAAAGAACATCACAAAAAGTAAACCAGAGATGATATCGTGATTAATAGATGATTCTATTTTAATATGATGAAAATACAAAATTAAACATGGGAACATTATTACGGTGATGTTAAAGTGGAGATTCAAATTTGAAAAAAGTGTAAGGTGGGGACTCATAGATTAGTGTGAATTATTGAGAATTGTTACGAAATCCGAGATTACTTTTGGGTTTAATTTATAAAGTTGATGCTTAGAATATTTGTTGTTTAGTGGTTAATTTAATTTATAGATGGAAACAAAGTGACGCGTGTTGCTACATATTTACGTGTCTTTCCGGAAAGGAGGCCTTAGAGCATGTACAACAGAAAGGACCTTGGTCAGAGAGTGGGAGTGCAGACCTTGTGCTGACTGGACAAAAGTCAGGGAGTGGGAGTGCAGAAAAGTGGGTGTTTTGCAACAGAAAGGACCTCGAGGTCCTGGGAGTGCAGAACAATGCTGACTGGATTATTAATTGATATTTTGTTGTTTTATCTAATTATTTATCAGAAACCGTTTAAATTATATAAACAAATGTGAAAAAAATAATTAATGACAATAAATAAATAATAAATAAATTTAACTCGAATAAAAACGAACTTTTTAATAATGGAAAAGAAATCAATAAAATATGTGTATAGAATAATATGATCAACTATATAATATTCATAGTAGTTGCTATAACGAAAAATCTTTGAGTCAGACCGAATATAAATACACACAAAAACGATAATATGGTCAAATATATATTACATAAAAATGTTATTTTATTTGAAATATCATCCAACACTAAATTATATAATATATAATCTATTAAAAAGAAGATTTGATTTTAAATTTTAATATGCATTTCATTCCAAAATTAAAAGTATATCATATTGATTATAATGAAATATAATAACAAAAGTCTATCTAGCTCAATGGTAGAATACAAGGCTTTAAGTTGTGAGGTTGGGGGTTCGAATCCCACAATTAACAAAAAAATTTGTTCAAAAAAAAATAAATTCAGCGTGGGTGGAAGCCAGGTGTCGGCCCAAGAGAGGCCCAGCGTGGCCATGGAGCGAAGGAGCGAGGAGTGCGGGCCGGCCCGCGATCGAGGAGCGCTGGCTGAGGAGCGAGGAACGAGCCCAGCGTTTCTGGGGAGCGGACCGCAAAAAACGAAGCCCACAACGGAGCGGGCCTCGCTCCTCGGCCCAGGCGCGCGCGAAATGGGGCGCGAGCACGCTCCGTTGTTCTTGCTCTTAAAGATACTACTGACCTGTGACATTCCACAGCTTAGACCTTCCATACAAGGCTGCAGGCTCGCTCCACTGGGCCGGCCCGACCCGAGACTTGAACCAATAATACAATTCCAAAATCTTAACAGTTAAGCATCTACGTGACGGGCTCACATGAACTTTTTATGTTTTTTGGATGAAAAACTAACAGAACGATTAAAGTAGAAAGTTAGGATATCCTTGGAATGAATTTTAAGTACTCTAAGACGAACTTTATAGTTAGACGTAACTAAATAAACAACAGATATAATTAAATAAAAACTAAATATAATTACCCATGTATAATCGATTGTTATTGTATTTGCAATTATCACACTGACCTGTCTTGGATCTTTCGATTGGATCTTTAGTGCATAGTGACTATTTTCAGAGTTAGAATCAAATTAATGTTTAAACCATGTAAAAATCTGCTAAATTATCTACAACATGATCACATATCACAGAACAAAACAAGGTTACTATAAGAGGAAACAAGGGTGGAAGAGACAAGTTTTTGGATCCGAGGCATGTAAAATATCATACAGTTTACAAAACATCAACAACATAAGAGGAAAAATTCCCAGAAAAGGTGCCACAAAAATAAACTACTGAGTTCAGTAGTGTATTGATGAATGAAATTAAAGTCCTAAGAACATACAGGGCTTGTTCTTGGCTTCAAAACATACCCAAGGAGGAGACAATATTTTTTTGCAGTTTTACAAAGAGTTGTGAAGTTGCAACAATATATTATCGCTGGAGTTCCCAGTGCCAGTACTCAATATTCGTGCTCCATTTCCCAGAGCAAAATCAAGAGAACAATGAAAAGACAAAACATTATTTTGTTCTGCTTGGTCCGTGTCAAAAGTAGCAGAGGTATCAAAATGAATCCATATCAATAGCTCTTCACCATCTTTCCCTCGACCTTGGCCTGCTAAAAAACCAATAAATGTAAGATATATAGTTGGCGTTTTGTAGTGTTTCAGACAACCTTTTTCAGCAAACATGAAATACTCTACTATCTGAGGCAACATAGTATTCTTAAAGCTATCAGATCTACATTTGGATGGTGGTCAAATAGAAACAGCTGACCACAGCAAATTTATATGGCATTCTAGTTTTCTAGGAAATATATATTGCATGAAATTGGTGCTGCAGAGGAACAATGGAGGTATAATAACAAAGTAGTACACAAGCATTATTAGTTTTAAACTCATATTCTGAAAGGCCTCAAACATTTACCTCAAGATTCGCACTAAGCATAGCTACAAATAACTCAAACATGTTTGGAGGTTTTGAATCAAGGGAGAGAAATTTAACAAAGTGATATTTGATACTACGTGTTTCAGTTCTCAAAACTGAATATTATAAAAAAAAACATTCCAGATTAGAAATAGGGAATATGCAACTGATAGTACATTGTTACCTGTCCATATCTCTGTTTCCCAAAAATACTCTTTCCCTGCCACCTTGAAATCCTCCTCTTCTGTCCTCACCAGGCCTTGCCCACGCATTTCCTGTGCCACGTGATCGAGGCCTATCCACATACTCGTACTCCTCATGCGAACCAGACTGAGAGGGTGGTCTATCAGTAAAACCAACGGCCCTACCTGATCCAGAACCGGGCCTATCAACAGCTTTCTGCCCAAAACGAACTTTGTCGTCTAAATCTCGAACCAACAATTCCAATTCCTTTTCCTTTTCAAGTACTATCTCCTGCACACTGGGATCTTTCTCCCATTGTTTCTTTAAATCATCTAGTTCGTTTTTCAGCAACCTCTCCTCCTCAGTTTCGGGCCTGAAACGTATCTTTTTTCCTTTAGATATCATGACATTACAGCCAGCATATTCATCTAATAAGCCTAAACAACATATCAATCTAGAAGTCACGTGCTACAAATACAAGTAAAGATATGAGAAAAGAAATTGAAGGAAACTAAACAATTCACTGACGCAGGCTTATATAATCAATCATCATCAATGAAGACTTCTAGTTTTATGCTGGCAAATATATTAACACTTTAAAACCAAACGTTGTAGTAAAGTTTATCATTCATCAAAACAGATATTGGTTGGAGTGAAGACATAACAATCATTATCAAATGCTTCCCACATCATAAAATTGGAAACATTTACACATGCACAATTCTTTACAGTTTACTACAGAATATGTGTTGTCAACATTACAAATATGTTACGATTGTTTCTACCTGACATTTGTAGATGCAACTGAAAAATAAGTCATAGAATGATCAAATCCTAGTTCTCTGGTATATGTTATGGTTACCTCCATGGAATTTATCTCACTATCATTAGCTCAAGTATAAATGCAACATCCTACGAAAAATCAAACATAAGAAATAAAAAATCCAGCAATCTCCACCAGCAGCACTTAGATATGCAAAGATAGGATAAACTGGAATGCTAAGACATCTGATAGCAGCAACAAACCTAAGACAATCAGGTTTCACCATATTAAATGCTACAGTGTGTAGATAAGATGAGTAGGAATGCTCAAGTAACCAATGCAGCACATACCTCTCAATAGCTTTGCGCTCCAAATCAAGATCAATTTTCCGCCAATCCAAGCCTTTCTCCTCCAGCAAAACTTCCCTGGGCTTAGCATCTCCAAAAGGATTCACCTTTGGCTTTGACTTGATCACATTTTCGACTCCATGGAGGCTTTGGCTCTCTGACCTGCTCGACTGTGCACTAGAAGGCCTGCTTGAGTGAGCACTAGTAGGCCTACTGGTCTTTTTGGCCTCAAGTTCAGATTCCAGCTTCTTCCAATCCAAACCCTTGTCAGCTAAAACCTCTTCCCTAGGCCGTGCAGCCCCAAATGGGTTCGACTTGTTTACCTTGCCAGGTTCGTTCACTCCACCATCACTCTTTCGAGGATCCAAAACGAGCCTAGGACGCTCCCGCTCAGGCTCGCGCATGGGCTCCCGCATTCCTCCTCTAGACCAGCGATCAGGTTCCGTCCCAGAATCACGAAACCCAGACCCAAATGTAGAAGATCTAGCAGGAAGTGGCTTTTTACCCATTGCCCAATTATCCGCATCATCAGCTCTGGACCCGTATGCTCCCATATCACTACCACCACCACCACCTCCTCCGCCGCCGAGCGAACCATACCGATTTTGTCTCCCAGAATCAAACGAAGGAAGTGGTTTTTTCGCCGATGCCCAGTTATCAGCCTCATCTGCCCTCGAAGGCTGATCGAATTCTGAAACCCTAGGCGAAGGTCCCCTCCGGTCATCATCAAATCCACCGTAAGATCTCCTCCCGCCGCCTCCACCGCCCCAAGACCCGTCACTATCCTCTCTAGTCCGGTTCGGAGGACCTCTGTCGCGACCGTAAGACGAGAACCCCCCGCCGAGCCGACCGTATTGCATTTCCTCCGCCGAGCGCTCCTTAGGCCCGGTCGGAAGGCGCATCATCTCGTCAGGCGTCAGGCGAGTAGCGGCCAGACCACCGCCTCCGCCGGACACGGGTGCAGAGTAGAATTCCGACAAGGTCATCATCTTCTTCTTCTTAGGTTTCGCAGTAGCGGCCTCCTTGAGGCTCGGGAAGCTCTGCGCGTCGGCCGGGGCTGCGGCGGCGGCGGCCGCCGCGGCTTCCCGCTCCTCCGCCTCGGCGAGCTCGGTCTCGGCGGCCCAGTTGCCGATGTTGCTCTTACCCCATGGTCCGGACATTTTTTTGAAGATCTGGAAAATGCTGGGAACGAAAGAGAATAAGGAGAAAGAAAGAGATCTGATTTGTAATATAAAAACGGGTCAATTGGCGGGTCGGTCTGGTTCGTTCCTTAACGCCTAACGGTAGTTATGCGTGATCGTGGGCCCCTATGTTTGGACGGTCACGATCTCTACACCGAGAATCTATAAAGTAATGAAATGATAGTTGATCTAAACTCTGATGTGCTGTGAACCGTCCGATTCGAACACACACACAAAACTTATAGATTCTCATACATAATTAAATAAAAATATAATAGTAATGACGTTTTAAATGTTCATAATATTTCGTCAGTGTTGATTTTAGCATGTGCTATTATAGAATTGGTGCATGTTATAATAAATTATACAGCTGTATATTAAATTGGTGGAGTAGAGCACACCACCTACAATAATAACAGCATGAAAAATTAGATACCTTAAGAAAATTATTAACATCTCAATGTACAAAAATATAGTAATGCATATATAACAATATTTGAAATTTATGCAAACACACCTGGTCAATAGATTAAGTGTTTATATCCTTCACCTGTAGCCAAAATTAAAGTCACATTGTATATATATCCAATTAAAATTAGTTACAAAAGAGAGATATTCAAATTCAAGTCATGATCCTTGCAAGAGCAGTCAAGCTTAATTGCAATTTGAATGATCTTGTTCCCATTCATGCCTTGGGATAGTTGACATATTACAACTCGGGCAATATCGAAGCGAATAAATGGACATTTCAGTTGTAATTTACATGATTCTACTAATGGACTGATACAAGAAAACGACCCAGTGTAGAGAGATATGACAGCGAAAGTCAGGTCTCGACGAGGAGGATACAACAGTCTTGTTTCAATCGAGCTACCACCCAAACCCGGAAGATGAGTCACTTATGCTCTTTTGTTGAGGTTCTCTCAGGCTTTACACATGCAAGGAGTGAGTGGGTTCTCCCAGAGGTCATAGTTGGGGAAGGTTTCTTCTGGCAAGCCAGTTCGAGTTTGGTGGGTGACCACGACATCCTCTACAAAACTGGCCCATCCCATGTAGGGGTCCCCAAATGATTTAGACATGAGCCCCTTGTCTGGTTTTATTGACTTCTGCCGATGCCCCATGTACCTGCGTGCCCCGATTATCAGTTTAGCAAAGTTGCCTCCGTGGGTCATCACAAAAACATCCGACTTTAAGCACACCAAGAAGTCCAGGGCTGCCAAACTTGTAACATGCTTTCTGAAACTATCCAGCTCCTCCTTGCTTGCCAACTCCTCCTTTGTCACCTGTTACAAGACATGACACATTACAACATCAAAGCTTGCCACTCATTTCCTAATTGTAAGTAACATGCTTGGGAGCAAGTGTGGGTGAGGGTGAGGTTAGGGGTTAACCTAGGTTAGAAAATGGCTACAAAAGACTAACCAGGTTCGGGAACATGTTCCTGAGTGGGGCCATCCTGTTCTGTCCACCATACACCTGGCCAGAAGCAACATAGATTTGAGTCTCCTTAGGATAACCCATTGCACGGAGGATCACTGCCACTTCACCAGGCTCCAGAGGGCACCGGCCTTCCTTCCTCTTTTGCAGGGCTAGCTGCCATAGATGGGAACCATTCTGTACAAGCACAATACTCCGAGTCACATAACCGTTTTGTTTGGTTCTTATTGTAGACAAATAACTGCCACACAATTGTATTAGGGATAATTGCAAAAAAGTACCAATACTATCGACTTTTTGCAGGTTGGTTGGTACTCTTATTTTCAAACTGTTGGGGGTTGTAGCCCTGAACTTGTATTCTGTTGCACTGTGTCAATTTATCCAAAAGGACGGTTTTTCTGGAATTTTAAATTAAAAAGTAAAATATCAAAAACAAAAAATACACAATATCAAATTTAGGTGATCGAGAAGTCGAACTCACATCCTTAAGTACAGAGGAAGAAAACTAAGGTGATGAAAGTTCTGGACTCTGTTCTTTACTTTCTATTTTTAAACTTAGATTTTTTAACGAAAAAATCATCATTTTTGAATAAATTGACACAAAGTGCAACAAAATACAAGTTCAGGGCCACAACTTGCAAAGATTTGAAAATAAAGGTACCAACCTGCAAAAAGTTGATAGTACATGGTACTTTTTTGCAATTATCCCTTATTATTATTCTAGGTCACCTTATACCGTCGAGGCCATTCCTTTTTTCTGTATTCTGCCATCTTAGCTTTCTCATCTCTTGTACCCACAAAATCACAGAATGATAGGCCTACCATTCCTTTCTCAAACCTAAGATGAAGTGCCCTATTTAAGAGGAAACAGCTAAGGAATTCTGGATATAGAATTAAATAAACTCTGCAAACTTCTGGAATGTCACATACATATAAGGATTTGAACTGCCTGTGCGGTTTCTCATCCTTGCTGCCAGTAAATCAGACATCTGCTCTATATGGGGAAGAAATTTCAGAGCATGATAATTTACCCTGCACCTTAACCTGTTGATTTCTTGAGGAACATTATCGTAGCTGTGCCCAAGAAAATAGATAGGAATAAATTTCAGAGTCCAATTTGCTTAAATGATGAACAAAATTTTCAGTATGTAGATCTAAGGCATTGGTGGCTTACCCAAGTCGGTCAACAAAGGGTTTAAGGGCCATGATCTTCTTCTCCCTGATTCGTGGCAGTACATTGTCAATGTAGAACTGAGCCGATGCATACTTAGGAATGTTTTTTACAGTGCGCCTGAAATACACAAACCAATCTTTCTTAGTGAGATCACAATAAGTTTCAATAAAAAGAAACCTACATTATCGGAATCACACAACAATAAAATCATCTATAGAGGATGGCTGTTTGAAAATTTCGGAGAACAAGACGTATTTTAGGTATGAGAAACAAACAATGTGTGGGTGTGTGTGGGGTGATGATGGTGGGTGGGGGTGGGGGTTGTGAAGCACATATATCATAATGAAATACTTTTGATATAACTAAGAGAACATAGGACACTGTCGAACCTTATACTTGAGAATAGCTCGGCTTTGTCAGTAAACCACTCAGGAATATCACGAACAATTGGCAAATCATCCTTCAAGTAGTCAATGAAATGATCAACATCAAAAATATCTTCAAACTTACTGCAGGAGAAAATGAGAACATTTTTTAAACAAAATCAGGCACCTGAAGATTTTGAGCTAAGCATACCACACTGTGATAAACTAAAAAGTTAAAATTACCTGATGAACCAAGATGCATAAAAACGTAGGTTCTCAAAATATGATTGGGTTGTTCATGAATAGAGACTATGAGTTTCAATACAGCATAAGAAAGCGTGTAACCATGACATAAAATACACTTGACAAGGTAAAGATGTAACATTGGAGGTGCACAAATGGACCTTGGGACACTTGAAGGAAATGTCATGTGAGTTGAGAGTTGCTAAAAGGGGTAAGTTGATTTTTTATTCATTTTTTCACTTCCTACTTTGCCATGAACTTTTTTAAGATCTAATTCAAACTAAAAAGAATGATAATTTGATTTTTGGAGCACACACAAATGTAATTTGAATCTCAATTCTCAACAAATATATCATTATATTTTTTATTAGTATTTTAATTTTTAAAAGTAAGTCTTACACTTCCATCCAATCCATAGCACCAACCTTTGTACTTCAAGTTCAAACTAGCAAATGCATCAATTGAAAAGAGTTCCCAAGTTTTTTCATAGAAAATCAACCTTTTGGGAATTGAAACCTTTATCCATAAAAGGAAGGCATCCTTGTTTAGTCATACATGTTTAGCATAGGCTTTGAACTGACTATGAAAAATTACGAACAAGAATTATGGTCAAGAAATCTCACGTTTGATCTTTCCATATCTGGTCCTGCTTCAAAACTGGCAGAATAAGGGTGGCATTCAGAATTTTAGCCACAGCCACTGCATTGCATATCTGTGCCAAATATGCAGTAGAGTTATTTTGAAATTAGAACCAGTACAGTTTCCTAAAAACAACTGAAAGAGAACTCAATTTGGTATAAAAATAGTTTGATGAAACTAGCAGTGCAACTAAGAATTTAGAGAGAGAGAGAGAGAGAGAACAAGAATCGACTTCAAGTTCCATCTTAGAGCAGCAGACAGCCTCCTCCTTGGAGTACCGACTACATATAGTTCCTTCATACTTTGAGCACGAAGAAGAGACTAACATTTTTCAAGATAAATAGTGAAGTATAGTCCATCCATCCCACAAGTGGTGGTAACCAACTAATGAGAAAGTGAAAATAGATATTATATACATAATTAACTTCCAAAGAAGAAAACCGGACACTCTTTTTGGAACATCCAAATCAGGGAAGTATGGCATTCATTTTGGGACAGAGAGAGTAACAAAAAAGGGTGTTAAGAGGAAGCAATGATATACAACACAGGCATATGCAAAAAATTAAACAGGAAAACTCTTAATTTGAAAGAAAGGAAAACATACAGCAATTCTTTGTTGATTCAAACCACCCTCGGCATGGATAAATATATATCCATTTGTTTCATTCTCGGAAGGAAGATCTGCATAAAGTAAGAGAGAAGATCAAGATATTAGGTCAAAATGGAACAGCAAATAAGACCTGAAAAGGAAAATAAAATATGGTACTCCATCTACTCCAAAATATATGTCCACTTTCTCTATAAAAAAACTGTTCCAAAATGAGTGCCCAATTTCCTCTACGGTAAGTTAGTTTTACACTAAGTACCGTTAATATCCCTAAGATTAGCTAACTACTTTTAGACTGCTAGATCTCATAGGGATATATGAGATTAAGTCTATCACTAAATAACGTATCCTTAACTATTTACGAAAATGGAAAATGGTCACTTATTTTGAAGCGGAGGGAATACAGATAATAGGAATGCTACAATCACAGTATACGAACATCATAAAAACAATTATGTAATATGCTTAACTATATACTGTCCGCTGTAGTTGTCAATCTAGAGCTAAGTAGCACTAATACTTTAGTGGTGTTCAAGACATGATTTTGCTTACTCATGCCAAGTAAAAATTACACAAACAAATGCAACCACATAAACTTAACCCCACAGCACAGCAAAGGTTTTATTACGCAACATTAATCCCAGAGGACCCCTAAGGCACTATGTTCTTTTCTAGTTATCATAGTACTAGAATATGCATGGTAGATGTATCACTAATATTCAACAGAAAAAAAATTCCTTCACAAAAAGGCTTTCTCTTCTTCAGGGTTCTGATCATAAAATTCGTTGCTTGGGTAGAGCTATACTTTAGTTCCTATGTTCGTTGGAAGTATAAGTGCTACTCTAAATTACTTTTAAGGGGAAGAAAATACCAGATATCCCACCAAAACGACGCTCAGCACAAGGCTTCCAAGAGGTGGTTGCAGAAAGAGGATTTTTCCAGAGTGAAGGGGACTCCTTGACCTACCAACAACAAATGAGAAACATCAAAGAGTCAGATCAACAAAAACATAGGAATGGATAATGAAATAGTTTTCAACCACTTACTCGCGGACAGTGAAGGACAATACCATCTTTTTTACACAAGTATGGGGCATTCTGCACCAAATTGCAAGACATATCAATGGTTCAGATCATAATGCAAAACCCAAATTGCATCTACTGTTTGACAAACCAGTCGAATCCAAATTGCATCTACTAATCTACACTACAACTACAAGCCTATATGGGTGAAGATATGAAAATCCCAGTTGTTATATCACAGGTCTGGGATCAATATTCAATAAGAGTGTCACGAACTGGGAAGCTGTCTGAATCTAACTTAATCTCGCAGCTACGAACCAAAATGTGCAGAACTCAACTATTAACCTTAATGGGTGTGAATTGTTCATCTGATTTAGCATTAAGAAAAGGAGTGTTTCAATAAAGAGATTGAAACAGGAAATGCTCAACAGACGACAAAAAGGACATGACTCACCAAATGGGTAACGATTGAGAAAAGGGAGATGAGTCCAGCGATGAGGATGAGAAAGAGCAAGAGCAGCGAGATCTTGGAGGTGTAAGGAGAAACCCTAGGATCGTCGGTGAAGAGGGAGTGGAAGTTGGAGCAGAAAGGGCGGACTCGATCTTTGAGGGAATGGCGATCACGGTCGTCGTTGGGAATGGCGAGAGGGGACGAGACGTCGTCGCGCTTCATGGGGGAGGACGTGGCTCGCGCTCCCATCGACGCCGAGTGCCTGAGCTCGGCGGTGGCTCGTTTGGGGCTGAAAGCCATCGTCTATCACTGCCTTGTCGCCTCAGTTTCGGATCCTCACTCTCTGCATCTCACACTCCAGATTCTTCACAATCACAGTCCATTTCCGAGTGAATCAAATGGCCAGTTTCTGAAAAAACTCCGGATAAACAAGGGTTTTTTTGTCTTTTGGTTATTTTTTATTATTATTAGTGCTCGGTATAATTTTGCTAAGGATAATTCTATTTCATTACTTTAAATTTTTTATTTTTGATATTTTAATATTCTAAACTTTTATTAACTCATTTAGAATATCTTAATTTTTTGTCATCTTAATATCATGAACTTCAATTAATTTCATTTTAGCTAACTTTTCATCTGATTTTTAATTCAAAACAGGTAAAAGGACTATAGTATTTTTCACTAACAATCAAATTTAGTATAAAATTAATAATGGGTATTAAAATAAAATTAATAAAAGTATAAGGTATTGAAATGATAAAAAAATAATTTAAGATATTCTAAATGAAATAATAAAAAGTTTAAGATTCTGAGAAGTGACAAAAAAACTTTAAAATATTCTAAATGAAATACAGAAGATTTTAAATACTAAGGTAGAATTACGTTTTTTACAAATAAAATAAAAAATAGAGAAAAAAAAAACTCATCTAACTTATCATATTACTTACTTGTTTTCATTGATTTTCAAATTGTCTCCAATTACATAGTATTTTGAATAATAAATGACTAAAATATCCTAATGTTACTAAATCTAGTCTTGTTTTGCATAATTTGTCGTTCTTGTCGAGAAATTAATTTGTAATAATAGTTTTAAGATAGTAAAAACAAAAAAAAAACGAATATTCTTATTTGGGCTCTCAGCATTCTTGTAGGTAAAAAATGTAATATAATCAGTCATTTATAATACGTGTTAAGCATGAATAGCAAGTGTTGGAGTTTTACCGTCGAATTTGTATGTGTTATGCATATTGTCGGTGTTCATCTTGAAACATGATCGAACTATCAACCACCAATTAATATGATAAATGTCCTCGCAATACACCATATTCATATGTGGTTATGCCGATGAATTATCAATGGTGAGACTTGAGACGACTCGTGTTTATGGTTTCATTACAATTTGGTTTTAAACATATTAACTAAATAAATGTGACACATCGAAACAAAGTCTATAAATTACAAGAAGCATGACCTCTATACCAACCTACAGAGGTCTCTTATTGTCTACTTCATCTTTGACATGGGCTACCTCCACAAAGCTCTATCTCACTGCTTGCAAATTTCACCAACCAAATGATCATTGACCTCTATCCCAATCTATGGCGGTTTCAAACTGTACATTTGTTTTCAAGCCGGCTTCAGCTTCCTATAAAAGAGACCAATTTCCAGTGAAACAAAGGGGTTGCAAATGTTGACAACTTTATCCTGCAACTGTTTCAACACTCTGTTTCTGTTTTCATCGATGAATAGTCATCGGGACAAATGGCAATGAGAAATGAGAATCAACACAGCTTGGTAATGGTAATGGCCATAACGGGTTTCTGTTATTTCACTGAATAAATAGAATTCTCCGCTTGGAGAGACAGACAACATGGACACAAATCAATTTTTCATCCCCACAATACACGGACGAATACCTATACAATAAATATTAAATATGGAACGGAGGAACAATTTCTCCCACTCCCTGCATCGGGTTTATATACATTGAACCACGGCCAAGCCCCTTCAGCTTCCTGGTGTTCCATGGGTTTTGGAAGAAAATAGAACACCCACTCTCACCCAGAACAGAAACAACTAGGTAATAGAAATAAACCCGACAAGCCTTCTCACTCCTCTTCACCAAATTCCAAGCAAACATCACAAGATTAGAATATACCGAATCATTACAACCTCCTGTAAGGATTTCTGCTAAAGAATGGGTGCCCAAGTGCTTCCCGAGCAGTCAGTCTACTGGCAGGGTCATACCTCAAGAGACCTTGCAAGAGATCAATCAGATCCCCGGCTGAATGATCTACATGCTGCATCACTAGGTTCTGCACACAGATATATAATAAGGAAATTTGTACAAATTTATGATAAAATTCAATGAATGCAAAACAAACCTGAAGACGTGGTAGCTTCAGAACAGCTTTGATGCTTGCCCGAGAGGTAGCACCATCAGGCCAGTCCAATCTACCACTTTGCACATATTTCTCAGCATTTCGGCTGAACCAACGTTTAAAAAAAAGAGTTACATACACATCAATCAACAAGAGTCCACGAAAAATTCTACCACACAAAGGTCACTCACTCTGCTCTTCTCAACATCTGCTGTGGTATTGGACCTAAAACCCTTTCCATCATGGCCAAGTGCTCTAAGTTATCGTGTGTCTGAAACAAAGCTTCTCCCTGCATATATTATTGTGCTTTCTTTAGTTTTGTAATAAACCATCCAGGAGCCATCTTTAGAGACAAATTTACTTTAAAGATAAATAAAAAAATTAACAAGCATACCGAGCATAGTTCAACCAAGATACACCCAGCACTCCATAAGTCACACGGATAATTCCATCTTAGTCCTGGACAAATAAGGTCACATCCATTAGGATACGAGAAAAGGAAATGATTAAATTACAACAGAACCAGGGAAGTGTTAGGATACCAAGAATAACTTCAGGTGCACGGTAATGCCTAGTAGAAACAATGTAGTTATGCTCTTGATGCTCATAGGCTGTACTCCCAAAATCAATGACCTTGATAGCACTTGATTTTGGTAACCTCCTGTAGCTGCTGAAATCCTTTATTGATCGAGCCATAAACTGCATGGAAGTCTAGAGGCACATAAAGAGAAATCTAAGATGACTTGAAACACACAAACTGTATAACAGTAGATTCAAAGCACATATACCTTGTAGTCAGGTACTTTAACGTATTCTCCAGACACAAATAGTACGTTCTCAGGCTTCAAGTCTGTGTGAATCAGTCTCATATCATGTATAACTGCAAAATTTCAGGACAGCAATATCAGTAATGTAGTTTTGTATCATCCACGTAGAATCTTAAATTTTGAAAATTAAATAAAGCCTGATCAAACTTCAAAAGAGAGCAATCTTGAGCACTGAAACTTCAACAAAAAATATTGGCATCAAGTTTGATAGGAGTTAGGGAATAGCAAAGCAACAAGTACATACATGCTACTGATTCCAACAGTTGCCTGCCAAGTTCTCGAACAAGATCAACTGGAAATGGGCGGTAACTATTTTTCTTAAGAAAATCGTATAAGCTTGGTCCAAGCATCTCAAATACCTGCAAAGCCAATTGAATAGACCAACAATCTTAGCTCAAATACTTGTAAATTGAAAAACAACACACCTTATAAAAAATCATATACTTACAATACATATATGGTTACGATAGTCAAACCAATTCCTTATTTTAACACAACTGCAAAGAATATCCGATATAAGCACTCAAACCAAATTGGCATAAAGCAGACAGAGGTAAGCTGGTTATTTGAAAGAAATTACACTCACCGACTACCAGTTCTGTCATACTTTGCAAGCAACTGTAGCACATCAACTTCCGTCATTGCAGCTTGACGATACTTCTTAATACTTCTCACCACTTTTATGGCAACCATCTCCTTTGTTTCTCTATCCC
Organism: Erodium maritimum; assembly: GCA_963921825.1. NCBI lineage: Eukaryota > Viridiplantae > Streptophyta > Magnoliopsida > Geraniales > Geraniaceae > Erodium > Erodium maritimum. The sequence goes on from OY997588.1 coordinate 148,035,187, forward strand.
AACATTCCAAAACCTGACCAAACGTGCCTGTGGAATAAAAGATAATATAGATGTTAACTGCAGCAAAATCTACCATCAAAATAAGAATGAAGCTATAGATAGATTCATATAAACGTTAAAATACTAACCTTCACCAATTTTTCTGTTGATTTTATCTGCAGTGCCATAAATTATAGAGTGAGAAATTCAAAAACAAGAACAAGAAAACCATATGAGAATTAAGGTTTCCAATTCAATTACTCAGGGCTATTTAATAAACAAATAATAAATGTATGGGAGATGTTGATGGTAAATGAAGTGTAGTTACATCGATATGTTAAATTTTCTCCAAGAGCAAACATGTAATGCCCATCTTTGTCATCCTCTCGCCATGGAGGAGTGACTTTTTGAGCCAATCCATTGGCATATAGACCAGTGTGATCTGGGTGTAGTATCCTTGGAGGCGCAAAGCTTGGCACATTTCCAATTTCAACCTCTAGCCCACAGTAAATTCCCAAGTGAGCCTACACAGCCATTTGGAAAGGACAAAAAAATTAGCTTGATATGCCCCAATCACATCATATGTCAAGTTTGTCAAAATGATTAAATTATATGTATAACCAGGCAAGCTAAATTATTACACAGCTTGATCTACAATGATTTTGACTCTGAAAAAAAAACATCCCATTCCAGGATTTTTTTTTTGATGAAATCTAAAATCAGGTGTCATCCAATATTTGGTGCCATCAAATTCCCAAAAACCAATTTTTAAGATTTCAAATGGATAAAAAAAAAATCAAATTTTCAGTCTTTTCATGCTTAACTCTGTACCTCTTAATCTTAACCATCAAATCTATAAAAACAATTTATTCATCCCTCAATATATTACATAAATACGTTTTTTTTCATAATTACCGGAAAATTAGCTATGCGGCAACAAAAACGTGTTTACCGGAAAATGGATTTTGTCAAAATGAATTTTTTCTCGTAGCAAAAACTAACGAAATTTCATCAAAACTCAACGGAAAAAAATCATTTTGACAAAATCCATTTTCCGAATCGGTTGAATCAAATCGAAACAAGCTGATCCCAAATTTAAAAAAAATGATACCTTGACGTTGGCGTGGGAATGAGGGAGGTGATCCCAAGCTAATCTGGGCCTCTTCCTCGGACGTCGATCCATGTAATTGTGAGGATAATCAGTGACAAAGTCCATAGCCATATTCCTCCAGAACCCAAACCCTAACTTCAGATCGATCGACCTCTTGGTTGATTCATTACAGAGCTGTATGAGATCAACCAAGAAATCGATCCATAAGAGAGATTTGCACTCCACGCCCAAACATAACCCTAGTTCTTTCCAAATTGGTTTGAATCACTTGATCTATTCTCCACAATTCAATCCCGACCGTCCGATCAGTATAACTATTTCAAAGTGGTTATGCCTTGTTTCCTGGGAATTCTTAAAATGACAGCGAATTCATAGAGTAACTCAAAGCCACACAAAAGCTACACGTGTCTATCATTAATTCTGTTCTGCAGATCGCAAAACGCCTCGTCTCCCGCGGGGATCCCCGTCCCCGCCCCGCGTGGGGTAGATTCGGGACGGGGATTTTTTAAACGGAACGGGGTACGAGGATTTAAATGGGGACTTTGACGGGGATGGGGCGGGGACGGGGCAAGCAGTCCCCATCCCGCGGGGATCCCCACCCCAGACTATTAGTTTTAAAATAAATATTTTTTAATAATATATACATAACACATGGCTGCCACACACAATCACACACAGTTTCAGCAGATATATTTTCTGTTTTCTCTGTAATTTCAGACTTGGCCGAGGTAGATGTGACCACTGTTGGGGTATTTTCTGTCCATTCTTCTGTTACTTTGGGTTATTTTCAAAATGCTTATTTTTTCTAAAAAAACAATTCAAATTTATCAACAATCTGGTTCAAACACTTGTGTTTTGACATAGACTTTACATATAAAAATCTGAATATCATTTAAAATGGATCAAAATTTGACACTTGTGTATTTTTTTCGGGTAATGAAAATATGGCAAGAATGGGAGTAGGGAATAAAATCCCATGTGGGGCGAGAATGGGACGAGGAATAAAATCCCCGTTCCCCGCCCCATCCCCACGGGGTCCCCGCGGGATGGGGTCAACACGGGGATGGGGTGGGGATGAGAAGACTGCCGGTGAGGCGGGACGGGGGACGGGGAACGCGGTCCCCGCCCCGTTGCCATCCCTTCTGCTCAAAGCCCACTCATGATTTTTTTCTAAACTCAAATTTCTTAAACGAGTACGGGTCAACCTAGACTGTAGAGATACATAAGAGGGAGGAAAATCTTATTTAGCTTAGTTCAATTAACCAAAAAAAACAATTACATTTAAAATTCATCACCATGATTTTGCATCGGTACCATCAAAATTTGATATAATTCGTTAAACTCAATCGAATGATTGACGTGTAACAGTTTCAACCATATAAATTTATCAAGAATCATCCATCGTATTTTTTGAATACCATTTTTATATCAAAGGATATTTTGGTCATTAATTAACAAAATTAAAAACCATATTTCCTTGACGCAAAATCGAAGTTAACCGTAATAAATTGACGAGTTTTGAAGTTGATATGCGTGAGAAGGTGAAGACCGAGTCACTTTGATTAACAAAATGCTGTTCATTATCATCTATCTAGTAAATACAAGTAAATGTGTTACTACAGAAAGGGTTCAGAAAGCTCCATCTCATTGGAGCCCTGCTGTTGTTCTGTGTTACCCTGGGCAGCTCCCACAAAGTCTATCCCAAGCCACTGCCATGGCCAACATGCATATCTATGCTGCTTATTTCGACTCCTCTGATCTGCCTGGCTTTCGAGCTGTTCCAGCTGCTGATTCAGTTCTTCTACTCTCTCTCTCAAACTCGCTGCTCTCGTGTCCGCCATCCTCAATGATTTCTCAGCTGCATCTCTTGCTGCCATGGCTGCACTTGCTATCTCTTCTTTGGACTTGAGCTTCTTATCTGATTCCAATATGGCTTGCTTTGCTTCTTCAAGTTCCAGCCTAATTGCTGACAACTGCACACATACAACCAAAACTATTATGATTGAGAATTTACTTTTATTCACAATGAGACAAACAATGTTTCTAGACTGATCCTGATTAGATATTGCAGCCTCAAATGTGTAGACAAGTATAAAAGGTAGAGTTGACACTTGACAGCATCGAGCCTTTTCTCTGATACGTAGTTTTGGAAAAACTTAAGGATGGGATAAGAAGAATATTGTATGTTTGATTGTTTGTTAAGATGAACACCCCAATACAACAAAACAGCACCTTACAAGTATACCCTACATCCACCAGAGTTGTCTCCAAACGAATTATAAGCAATTACTTAAGCAAATATTAGGAGTACAGTTCCTCGACATTGTTCCCGGTTTAAGTAACTTATTCAAGAATATATCGAAACGTTCATGACAAAATGAAGTACAAATGTAATGAGTTTACCTGTGACAGAAGCTCTTGTTCAACAGCCCTGCCAGCGGCTGCTTCTTCTTCTGCTGCTACTTTCCATCTTGTAATCTCTTCTTCAGCAGCAGTAATATCCAGCATAAGCCCTTCAACCTGTAACATATTTGTGGACCTCATAAATACTCTCAATACCAACAAAGATGCATGAAGGAAGACAATTTTCTCCACAAAAGCAAAAAGTTACAAGTTGCTTCTTATTCTAAAAATTGACAAATAATTAGCTAAAACTGAATCAAGGGGAACTAACAATTAGAAAGCAACAACAAACTCACATTTTCATTTGCAACTCTTTCCTTCTCTTCTAGCTCCTCTATCCGATGCTTTCTATGGTTAAGCTCCTTGGCTTGAGCCTCTACACGCTCTTTAAGGGAACTTGACTCTGCCCTTAATCCAGTAGAACAGTATGCAAAAAAAAACGATAAAAAAACCTGGTCAGTACTCGATATTCATCAAAGCTAAATCCTAATGAAAACACAACTAGGTATTTATAGAGAGCACCAACCAAAACCCTGATACCCTGAGAGTTCAAACTAATTAGGAAACTGATCGATAAACCAAACTGAAATAACTTAAGACAGGTTTTGGGCTGTCCCCCATCAGACATGATTCCAAATGAAGATCAACCAACAAAAGCTAATAATAAACCATTTGCACACAGACACACATCACCAGTACCTCAATTCATCCACAGAATGCTGCAAGTAGATAATCTCAAGCTGGGATGTCTTGACAATATTCTCCAAAGCGCCAGCCTGAGTACCAAAGATTATGTCAGCTGAAAAACTAAGGTTTCAAATATATACATAAATTATACTTCAACAGCTAATAACACTAAGAAACATACCAAGGTGTATATCTCATCCTCTGTCTGAAGACTATTCTCTTTATCAGGAGAAGCTGAAACATTCCCATCCACCAGAAGCTTATTGAATTTGAAATCTATTCCAGCTTCTCTTAATCCATTTTCTGCAACATGAAACAACTCACTTGTCTTGGAAGATGGATCTGATGCCATCCTCTTCGACAATGCGCCTCTAAGTAGGGATCCAATCTGTTCTTTCTCCTTAACCAATTGAGCAATCATTTCATTTAAACGTTTCACTTCACTACCCTTCCTTTCTACTAAATCCCCTGTCTTCTCTAAAACAATTCTTATCAGTTCATATATGGATTCCATCCCAGCCACGCAGGCACGTATATTCCCCTCCATGTCTGTTCCTTGCGGGAGGAACAAGGACTCTGAAAATTCAGATTGATCTGAATTATTAGCATCAACTATCTTGATGACATTGTAAATCTGGTCATGAATTTTTGACACATAATTCAGCTGATCAATCAGTAGATCCTTCTGTGTTTCCATCTTCGTCTCTAAATACTTCAACTTATCATCATACTCACCCGCCAATTGCCTCAACTCTGAAGCTTCACTCTCAACCGAATGTACCCTTTCTGACATTTCCTTTTCCATTTCCAATATCTTTCCGTCCTTATCAGCTATAGCTTTCTCAAAATTCTCAATAGCAGAATTCTTCTTTTCAACCTCATCCCTCAATCCACTAATACTAGCTTCTAACTGTGAAACCTCAATGGCAATCTCATAATTCCTCTGCTCAATCTGCTCCCTGGCTTCATCCCTCGACTTCGAGGTCTTATCAATCTGCTTAACAAGTTCCTCAACAATCTCATTTGTCCTCTTAATAACTCCATAAGCAACAGCAGGCAAACCACTGTATTTCTGAGACCTTGGCAATCCACCAGACGAGAAGTTCTTGAAATTACTCACCTTTCCAGATATCTTCTCGATTCCAGTCTTCATCATATGCGCAGAGTTCTCCACTTCCGATCTCAACCCATCCCTAGCTTTTGTAGCTTCTTCAACTTGCCTAGCAAACTCGTCCCTCTCCTTCAACGCTTCCTCCCTGACCCTATTAGCTTCGGCCAACTCCACTGAAACCTCCTCTTTCGACCTCACCAACTCTTCCTTCTCCCGGATTGCCTCGTCCTTCTGCCGCCCCAATTCATCTCGCTTCCTGATTGCTTCGTGAGCTAGAACCTTCAATCGGTTAAAAGACGTTTGCAGCTCCGATTTCGAGTTCTCCGCCGCCTCACGCGCTTGGCGCTCGCGATCGAGCTCCGCCAGGAGCTCCCGGAACCTCTCTGCCGACAGCTCATCCGCAGACGCATCGCTCTTGATGACGATGGGTACCGGCTCATCTCCCTCGACGTCGCTGAGCACAGCATCTGCGTCATCTTCGCCGGCACTAGCCATCGGAATCGACGAAATTTAATTACTCTTGATCAATCGGACACACATTCACTACCATGTCGACCCTAATCAAATCGTTCCGTCCTCATTAAATATCCTTAAATTAAACCCAGATACAATCAAAACCAACGGCACACGGAAACCCTAGAATTCAGCTGCGATGAGAAGATGACAACTCTAACGAAAACCAAAGAGAGGGAGAGAGAGTGATGAGTTTCGCTTGTTCGAGAGGGAAGAGAATGGAAAGCGCTGGTCAGAGAAACCCTTAGGAAAATTGAAATCGGTAGCGGAATCGATTAGGGTATCGTGAAATTTGGGAATTTGGGGGATGAGAATTGGAGATCGTACCTGGAGAAGAAGAAGAAGAAGACGAAGACAATGGAGAGAGCGGTAACAGAGCAGAATATAGATCGCACCAACCAGTCTCAATCCCTTTACGGCAAGGACTAGGAAGAGCTCAACCCAAATAATACTAAAAGGCCCATATATTTACACACCTCTACCCCAACTCGGTTTACTTGATTCTGGACCAGACATTAAGCCTAAGCCCAATCTCATTCCTGGGCCGGTCCTTGTTCCGTCCTGGTGGGTTGGATAAGATGTAACTGTTTTGACCAAACAGAGGATCTCGGACTTTTGACCCACCTTGTCGATATCTTTCCATTAGTAGGTAATTCGTATCCGTTCATATAGAAGTGGATTTTGATTTTTGTCCACTTGACCAGTATATGATAAATAAATATTTAATGAATTTTATTTGTAAAATATACGGATGGAACGGATACAGATGACTCAAACAATTTTCAGGCATATTCTTACATTACAGAAATATTATATTTGATTTTATTACAAAAATATTTATTTCACATATATAATTGAGTAGACTAATAATAGGCTTAATAATACAGTTTATTGGACTTTATTATATGTATTAAATTGATCTTGATACTATGGGCGGATTGATGGATCATCCACCTATCATAATCCACAATCTACGTCTGTTGTTATGGGTCCATAAAATTCAAATTCGACACAGTTTATTCTCTTATATACGGATGAATAACAAACTGGACAAAAAAAACAAAAAAAAACGGATCACGAATATTTTTTAACACCCCTAGAGTACCCAATTCCGGCCGGTCCCGATCAGAGTGTCTTTGTCGGGTTACAGACATTTTCTATTCAAATGTATACCTAATGAGGACCCACCCTTGTGTTTATGAAACAGCTTTTCACACCTTGACTTTACTCACCAAATTATCCGGAAAGTCAATGCGACACGAGTATTTAATTGGGGTAAAACAAAAACACACAAGCAAAACCCACCGTCGCGTTAAGATTTACATCAAAATCTAATTACGAGTCAATCATTAATGGTAAAGAAACCATTTTTAGTATCAGATTGACACGTACCGTCATAGGCAACTACCATGAACCTCGTCTCTTACCTTTACTCAATCAATCACTCAAAAAAAAGTCTTTTTTAAGAAGACCCAGCCGAGCCAGAGTCGTGAAAGGGCCATTCTCTCACTCAAAAAACATCCTTTTCGCTCTGAAACCATTTCATTGAGCTTCTCTCAGGATCAACAATGGTGGGTCAGTAGTGGATGAGGCCGAGTCAAGGTTGATTGATGGTAATCTAACCCTTTTCTTAAATTTATCAGTTTATTTCTTATTTTTTTTTTATCAAGGTTACAGCCTCAGATCCCCAGATTCCTTTTAATTGACTGTTTCAATTTTTTATAGGACTAGTTGCAGTTATGGATAAGAATAAGGTAAATGACTGGCCTTGTTGACAATAGTTTTGTCAGTTTTAGCAATTTCTAGGTATATTGTATTGCTTTGCTTCTAATTTCATTTTTGTATTCTTAGTTATTTATTTTTAGGTATTTTTAGAATTGGGACAGAAAAATTAGGTGTTGTGGTTGACTATCCTTTTTTCAAGGGTAATCAGTTTCTTGTATGTGAAGGCACATATTTCTACTTTCTGATCCATATTATGGTCATTATGTGTTAGAGTTTGCTTCCATTTGTTTAGTCATTGAAACTGGTTTGAGTCGTGGCTTTTCTACGGAGTTTCTTCAACGCTTTAGTGATTTTCGCAAGATTTTACAGGTATGGTAGATGGATAAGTAAATGCTTATCTATTGTCTTGGTCTCTTGAACGGGTCTTAAACTAGTAGGGGCTCTGTGTGTTTTGCTTACTTTTCATTATCACAAACTTGTCAACCAAGAATTTACCTGTGTTTTCTTGTAATAATTTCAACCCTTATTTAAAGCTGGCTTGTCCCAGTTTCCAATTTTTGCATTGCCAAGCAATTTCCTTTGATTTGAGGTGTAGAATTTCCGTTGGCTATTGAGTTATCTTTGTATATATACAAAGCCCTTTTCAGATTGAGTCTTATCTTGAGATCTTCTGTGTGTGTTTTGCCGGTGAAGAAGATTTAGAAATCAGCATCGGTTTTGTTGGTGTTTGGAGTTGATTCAAGGAGTTTTGTGAATCGTTGTTGTTTCTGAAATGGGAGGTAAAAGTTCGAAGAGGAGAAGTTTATCTTCTTCTTCTTCATGGGGCAGTCAGTATGGTGCTTCACCGTACCCACAGCACAATCCATACTATACTCCTCAGCATCACCTGGCTCCAGCGCCTTCACCATCTTATAATTATGGATCTTATACGCCACAACCACAGAGGAAGCTAGATAGGAAGTATTCGAGGATAGCTGATAACTATACAACCTTGGATCAGGTTACAACTTGTCAAGTTTAGTTGGGGTTTACTCTGTTTTTATGATTCATTTTTATTTTGTTCACCATCTGTGTAAGCATCTTTGATTGGCAATAGGTTACTTCTGCTCTTGCACATGCTGGTTTGGAGTCTTCAAATCTTATTGTTGGCATTGACTTCACCAAGAGCAATGAATGGACAGGTTCAGTTTTTACTTCACGCTTTAAAATTCTGTGATCACTTTTGTGTTGTGTTCTTACCTTCCTTCAAAAAAAATAGGTGCAAGATCATACAACAGGCGAAGCTTGCATCACATTGGGAATACTCAAAACCCATATGAACAAGCCATAGCAATCATTGGGAAGACTTTATCAAGTTTTGACGAGGATAACTTAATTCCTTGCTTTGGGTTTGGAGATGGTAACTTAGTTTTCAACTTTCTCTTGACAAATGTGTCTATTTTTAATCATTATTGAAGATTAGTTTTCTCTTGACATCAATGCAGCCTCAACACATGACCAAGATGTGTTCAGTTTTTATCCAGATGAAGAGCTCTGTAACGGGTTTGAGGAGGTGCTAAGACAGTACAGAAAGATTGTTCCGAACCTCAGACTTGCAGGTCTTGATTTACAGTCTATTCTGTTATCATGTCTTTTTTCATCTATTGCATCATTAAGGTTTTACAAGTCAATGGTTTTGGTTTTGTGATGTCAGGACCCACTTCTTTTGCGCCCATAATTGAAATGGGAATGACTATTGTTGAGGAAAGTGGCGGCCAGTACCATGTTCTGCTGATAATTGCTGACGGCCAGGTGACAAGAAGTGTCGATACACAAAATGGGCATCTCAGCCCACAAGAGCAAAAGACAATCGATGCTATTGTCAGAGCAAGGTATGTAATTTAGACATATTCACTCTTTGCAAATCGTGTGACGATTTTACCCTTGAAATTTGTTTAAGTAGAATTTCCATCTCCCTCAATTTCAAGGGCTGTGAACCCACATTTTTATATCTATATACGAATATGCAGTGCATACCCTTTGTCCATAATTCTGGTGGGAGTAGGAGATGGTCCTTGGGACATGATGAGAGAGTTTGACGATAACATCCCTGCTCGGGCATTTGATAATTTTCAGGTAAGGAGTTCCCGATCTTAGTCTTATTTAGTTATATTATATGAAATAAAGTCCAAGTATGCTTAATCACTAGGCGTTTGTTTGTCTTGCTAGTTTGTAAACTTCACAGAAATCATGTCGAAGAATATCGATCCAAGTAGAAAGCAGACTGAATTTGCTCTTGCAGCCCTGATGGAGATACCGTCTCAATACAAAGCTACCCTCGAGCTTGGCCTATTGGGGTAATATAATAACCCGATCTCAACACACTAATTTTAATCACAAAGTTGGGATTGTGTATCTGTATTAATTGTTGTTCAAACACAGTCGCCAAACGGGCAATTGTCCACAGAGAATTCCTCTTCCTCCACCTATCTATGGTGCTGCTTCTTTCAACAACAGGTCAAAACCTCCTTCTCGGTCAACCAGTTTCCAACAGAGAGCTCCTACTTACCCTGAATATGAAGCGGCTGTGAATGTGCCTTCCTCTTCAAGGTCCACGTATGATAATCAAGTCTGCCCAATCTGTCTTACAAACCCGAAGAACATGGCATTTGGTTGTGGACACCAGGTAAACTTGTCTTCTTGTTATTCTTAAGGTATAGCTATTGTGACATTATCTGAGTAAGGGAAGGAACATCCGAACATGCTTACATTACATATGATTTTGAATCTACAGACTTGCTGCGAGTGTGGAGAAGATCTTGAATCATGTCCCATGTGCCGTGAATTAATCCAAACTAGAATAAGGCTCTATTAATATTTTGGCGGTCATGGCGATGCTTGTGTACATAATTCAGAAGTTGCATTGATATTCAAGCCTTGGAATGCACAAGGTAAGTCCAAGACATACAAAGCTAAGCTTGTTTTGATTAGATGTTCATTGTTATTGTGTAGTCTAATGATGGACATTGGAATGTACCAGGTCGGTCCTCAATTTAACGGAGGCCTTCCTAATGCAGCAAGGGAAGATCAAAATATCAAATGGGTAATGTTTTATTACCTGTACAGGGATGGTGATGTTTTTGACAACCTTGGTTTTGTTTTCATCTTTTGAGTTTGACCCAAGGTTGTGTTTATATTCTTTCTTTTTTTCCGCAATAAAACGAATGCTTTGAGTGTCTTTCTGAATGATTTGAGTTCTGTACTTAAAAAGTCAATGCAATTTCTTAAAAGAACAACAATGTATCAGATATAATGTACCAGAACACAAGGCGACAGTGCTCAGATAATCCAAGATTCTTTAGCTATTACACCAAATTGGTTTGAACTAGTTTTACTCATTCTTCCATAGCATCTCCTCCTTCGATCACTTGAACCTTTTCTTTCAAAGGTGTAACCTTTGTCATTAGAACCTCTGCATCCAAAGCAAACAATCACATCAGAAAATGAATTATTTATTCGTCAGAAAATGTTTCAAAATAATTCCTGAAGCATGCATTTTGATGAATTTGGGCACACTGAATTATTGAGATTGCAACTGTAAATAGCATCTAATTAGGCAGTTAGCAATCCTGATTGAAACTTGTGATTTACAGTGGCATAAATAAAGAATGCTGCGAATGAAGTTATTTCAGTTAGCAAGGAAAAAGTGAAGCTGAGAATGAAGTAACTGACCTGTTTTTTTCGAAAATGAAAATCCTTTTGGATTTACATAAGTGCGTGGATTTGGCAATAGATGGTTTCTCAGGTACTCCTTGTGTCCCTGTATCAGCAACAGCAACCACATAAATTGAAAATTGGAAAAAGAATGTTAATATAAAAGAGGCAAAAAATTTGCTAATCTTGGAAATATCCAGCAGACCTTAGTTATTACACAAACATCTACATTGCTTCCACTTCCCAAGTCATTGAATATGCCAGAGCAAATAGCCTCAGCTACCAAAGTGATTCCTTCTTCCCTCTGCAGAGAACAAATCTGAGTCATATTGTTTCTCCATGACCACTAAACAGTTGTTTCTTCCTAACCTTTCTATCTACCAGCAACTAATAGTGAAATTGGTAAAGCAAAAGGACGCCACTTACAGTCAGTCCTTCACGGTATTTTGACTCAAAAACAGACATTGCAGCAAGGGAACCAGAGCCCATCGTGGCAAATGGTAGTGTGTCTGTAGATCCATGAGGGTAAATCTATGCAACAAAACAATGTAAGTTGAAATTAAATCAGTAACCTTATACAAGAGCATATCAAACTTCATAGATGATAATAGGTAGTGTTTGTCTCACAGTGTGCAAATGTGGCCCGGTCACATCAACTCCACCAAGAACCAAAGCAGCTGAAACATGGCCTTGGTAGCTAAACAAGAAATAAAACAGTTAAGCTATACATATAGCAGTAGAATGTTAAACAAAGTCTAAGTGTATAAACTCACTTAAATAGATGAGTCTTCAGCAAAGTAAGAGCTGTGACAACCCTTGATTCTCGACCAGTGTGATACCTATGGAGCTGCAGCTGGGAACTGACCATGTCTACAGAGACAAGCATCAGGAAAATAAAATTTAGGCTATGGTATCCAACATCATAAAATTTTCATTATAAAAATATAACATGTATTGGAATGTAATAGAATAGAATGATGAAGCTTCAAAATACCAGTAACTGCTTCTGTATCAGCTGCAGTCCCTGCTCCACAACAGTAGATGTTAGGAGCCATATAATGAATTTTCTCACAGTTTTTATCACAAACTATTGGTCCTTCAGTTGCTCTTGTATCTGCTCCAAGAATAACACCATCCTGTGGAAAAATCATGACAACTTTGATATCAATGAATGCAAACGAATCACCGTAGAAGGGGTAAAAATAAAGAGATTAGGGAATGGCTATAGTACAATGCATTTTTTCGTTTTAAAACAAAAGCAAAAGAACTAAGATACAAGTGACACACAATCATTACCAATATGAGCAGGCTTAACTAAGACATTTACCGTTTAAATATAAACGAATTGGTTGGTGTGATTGATATTACAGTCCATGCATCATACCAAAAAAAACATCACTTAAGTAGTGTTACGGAAGTTGCATAGTTTGATACAAAAAGACATGATATTTGAAAGCATAAGTCACTATTACAATGTGGTATATTGCATAGACTAATGTTAATGATCTGTAGTCCCCAAAAGTTAACGTATTTACCTTAACTATGACAAATGAATCCACAAACAGAACTAGAAGTGAAACAATGTACCCCTAAATTGACGAACGATAAAGATATATGCATACCTGAAAGATCAAACCAACAATGGTGGTTCCAGTCTTGCGATAAGATGGAGGCTTAGCAACACCTTTATTCACAAGCATTTCGTTCCTTCTACATAGATCGAAACTGAATCCACCCTTGGGAGGAACATCCATAGCTACCTTCGACATCCTAAATTTCACACAGCACCTACAAAAAACCACCACGCAGCTTCTTCACTAATCTAGCATCTAAAAATAGGATTTTGCAAGTAGGGTTAAAATAAATAAACGCTATACACACCCACCAAACTAGAACAGAACCGCACGAGATACAGCGCGAATGCAATTGAAAATTTTCACTTTAAGCTAAATTTATGAAAGTCCGAGCAATATGCAGCTGAGAAAACCCTAACTTCAATTGGGTTACCTAGAAACCGAAAGGAAAGAGAGCGAATCTTCGATCGACGGAGGAACTTGGATATAGAACACGGTAGAATAAAATCTAATTTCTTCTAAGAAACCCAATTGCTAGCTAGTAGCTTCAATAAGTGAAGGAAAATTTCTAGATTTTGATGATTTATTTGATGAACTGAAACGCGATAGTTAGATTAGATGATACGAAACTTACCAGAGCCGACGATGAAGAGAGCTATGGAACCTGAGATTGAGGAGAAGCTTGGAGAATTGAAGAGAGGTCTTGGAGCATACGAAATCCCATTGATTTTGTGATACACCAACTTGTAGAGGATTACTGGAATTAACCGTACGGTAAATTACGAGTAATACTTTTTTGGGTGGTTAAATATGAAAACTTAGTATTTTATGAACACCATATTACACATAGGGGTTACTTCATGTAACGCCCAACTTTCAGAAATTGTTAAATCCTAACCGTATAAAACTGAAATTGTCATATAGTAACGGTCAATTAACTGAAATTGCCAACTGTTTCCAATTTTAAATGGACGTTAACTTGGCCAAGTGAAAAGTCGACTTTGCCATCAAATATTTTCTTCCTTCGGACGTTAACTTGACCGAACTTCATCTCTTCGTGACCTCATCTCTTCATCTCAACTCTTCGAACTTCATCTCTTTGTGTCCGAGCTTCGAACTTCATCTCTTCGTGACCTCGGCTCGTCCAAGCTCCATTATAAAATGAGTCACGTGAGACGCACGTGAGTCACTGTTCATGGAAACAGTCAATTTAAACAGTACTTTTTGGTTTTTAATAATTCAGTTTTGAAATTTGTTACTATTTGACAATTTTCCAAAGTTTGGGTGCAGATTCGATAATTAAGTGTAGTACGACGTTAGGACATGGAGTAACCTCTTACACATATTTCAAAATAAAAAATACATTATTTTAAATGCTAATCATACAATTTTGTTAGTAAAAATTAACATCAAAACATAAATTGTTTAGAGTGTGACCGACGGCTAAGGTTCTTTTTTCCGCTGTCATTGGTGCTCTACTGGTGATCCTTTGGTCTGTTCAACATAATTGATCCCTGTATTGATATATTGACTGGTTGCTTGTTCCTGGAAACCATGTAGATGTGGTTTAGGCTTGGGCGATGGCTTGATTTCCTCCACCACCACCGTTTGGATTATATGGAAGATCAATCAAGTATGGTTCCTTCTTATGCTCTCTGCCTGATATGAATTGTATGATGGTGGTATGTTGCTGAATATTTGTAGATTTTTACCGGTGAAAAAAAGATAGGTATTCGGGGTCAAGGGACGATGGGCCATGGTAGCAGCGCTGGGCGATGTGATGCTTCTCCGGAGAGGTTTGCCATGACGTCCCCAGCCTTGACATCGACTGGGATGATTAGGTGTTCGAATGGTCGACTATCAGTGGTGGTGGGCACTGAAAAACATCATACGTTGTTGGTCATGGCGACACCGGGGTGACCTCAGGTGGCCAAGACGATGACGGTAGCAGTGGAGGAGAAAAGAGTGGAGGCAGCGGGAGTATTCGATCGGTGTTTCGATCCACAATTGTCATCCGTTTGACTGCATAATGGACAGGTACCACAGGGAACTTGTTCTCAGTCGGCGATAGGATGTACCTGTCTGATTCTAGTGCTCGGATGGTATATGGTCCGACGTGAATCCTGAGCACTAGCTCATAGGGGCATGCGGGGTCCAATGGATTGACAGTTCAACCGGCGATGGGCGGAATGCATCCTCGCCTCGATTAATGAGGACGTTGTGGTCCAGTGGGAGGTATGTCGGTAATACTGCCTCACTAGACGTAAGGTGGCATTGGTTCCACCAAGTATCGGCGCGACATTCTCCTACCAAATTGAGAACCAGTAACTTTACGTTTTTAAAGGCCCTCATTCTCATCTAACAGGGGACGACATCAATTGGTTTCTTGGGAACAAACTGTTCTATTTTTTACTTTTTTTTTATGAAACACATAATCCAACATATTTATTGGTGACTTAAGTAGGAGGGGGTACCAATAGTCACATCATTACTTGGCCTCGGCCTTGTGTAGGTTTCGATTCTCCACTCTACATGATTCATCTGTTTGTCTAAGACCAATCCTTCAGGTATTCTTTTCCATTCCACCTAGGTCTAGGATCAATCTGTTTGGAGCTACAATGTCACATCGATTAGTATTCCAACAAAGAGATCCTTGATGGTGGCGGTTGTGGTTCCCATTTAGATCTCTTGATCTCAGTTATACTCTGGGGCATAGAGCAGCGAGAGACTAAAAAACGTATTACGGAATATTTTTTGTATTTTTTTTATCATCTAAGTTTTTTTAAATGTAAACTAAAACCTGTTAAGAGTCATTGAATAAAATAGTCCAATTTAAATATACGGGCTTTATGAACCCTGATTTGCTGGAGAAATTTGAGTGATGTGTAGTGGTTGTATTCAACAACGGATTTCGATCTTGGATATAACTTCACATCTTCAGGCTGTTTGTATTGAAGGTATGGAACTTTTTGAGTTCAGTTCAAAGGCTTTTATCATCTTTTATAGGGACAAGACTACCTAGGGCACTTTGTCATCTAATGATTGGGCTAGTCTACAAGTGTCTATAAGTCCTTGTTTAATTTTTTTATGTCAGTTTGATCGGTTAACTAGCGATATCCAATCACCAAAACCGAAAACCGACCACTATTCTCCTGGTTTCCTATTTCTTCTTTCGGCACCGCCTCATCTTCCTCTAATTTTCAATGTCGCTGATATTTTTAACATCAAGTTTCTAGATTTGATTATTTTATACGAAGCCACCACAACACATTCAAACGTAGTTTATGCAATTTTTCTAATATCTATAAAATTGGTCAGTAAGAGCATGTCCTTTATCTATAAAACTAGCAATTGAGAGACTACAAGACAATGTTAAAATACTTAGAGAGATTATAACGTAGATATGGACTTGATTTTATATTAAATTATTAATTATTTTAAATAGAAACCAAACATAAATAAAATTATATTCAATTATTATTTAATGACAAATAACTAAACATAATTATTTTACCTCAATTTTTTTAATTTACTAAAATCAATTAAAAAATTCACCGTGTAGGGTTTTTGTTTTTCTCTCAGCCTTCCAATCATTTCCTAACCTAGAATACAATATCAGTCGTATCTCTGTTGTCACGATGTCGCAGTCACCACCACTGATGTTGATTGCTCTTACACACGGTGCTCGCTGCCCCCATGGTCCGGTCGACACAATAAGGACCATAGGTATGTCCCTCGGGTGTAAGTCCCCCTCACTTGGTATGGTCATCGATGGAGAACCCTCTACCCATGACCGCCTCTCGCGCGCTGACACTGACCAGGAGACAACACGAGGCGAAGACGATCAAGCCGATCATTCAATGGCTTCCTACGGAGACAACTATGCAGAGGTACGAGCAAATGACCAAATTGATCCGACCGTCGGACCCACTACTGCATGATAAGGAGAGAGGTAGTCGGGGCTCTATTGTTGCGCCAACATTGATCGACTCTGATCGATCAACCCATTTCTTCCCTACCTGTCGCCCAAGATCCGCCTAGAGTATCCTAACCCACCTAAATGGTCGTCCCCTCCACGAGGATCAGATGTGCATGCGTCATCCTTACCTGTTAGGGTTGAACCTATGGAGACTGATCCATAACCAGGGATTGATGGTGGAAGAGATGATCGTCGTTGGACAGGACACGCAGAATAATCGAGGAGCACATCGTGCGCATACCATGTTGTTTAGAATCCAAATTACCGTAGACATACGACCATGTATGCGTTCATCATGTGTAAGCAACAACATAGGGGAGGAGATACACCGCTTCAAGGTTAGGAGAAGAAAAACTATGGATGGAGGGTTTGTCAATTCAACAAGAAATCTTGAGAACCAAACCTTGGGGGAACTAGAATCTCAATCTTACCCAAGGACCTTGGCCTCAAGGGGGAGGAGGAGAGACATGTTGAATAGCCTCACCAGTCTCCATTGGACCGTTTGGGCACCACGAGGTGTCTTAAAGGAGCCACACCACGACCTACAAGGAACGAAATCCACCCATCCCTAAGCATTCTCTTACCCAGGTATACTCTTTGGACGACTTTTTTCGCTTATCTTGCTAAAAACAGCTACATAAAGCGTTCTTCGCTTATCTTGCTAAGAGTAGCTACATTGAGAGAACCGGGTACCGAACCCCAATTTGTGATTCACGAATTTTTGGTTCGCGATTCGCGAATCACACGATGTGGCGTGCATGATTCGCGAATCGCGAACCACAAAATCGTGTGTCGCGATTCGTGGCTCGTATTACGAACCACGAATGTGGTGCGCGACTTCGCGATTCACGAAATTTTGGTTCGTGAACCACACGATGTGGCGTGCATGATTCGCGAATCGCGAACCACAAAATCGCGCGTCGCGATTCGTGGCTCGTACCGTGAACCATGAATGTGGTGCACGGCTTCACGATTCGCGAGTCAACGATGCCCAATCACGGGCTTCCACGTGGAAGTTGAAACGAAAAAAATCGAACCGTTGGCCAACGATCCGATTCCTACGACCAATTTTTTTCTTTTTTTTAGAAGCTAAATTTTATATTAGGCAAATGTTCTACAAGAAAGTAAAAAAAGACATAAAACGATCCACAAAAAGGACCATTCCCCAGAATTTTAAATAAAAATAATTAAATTAAAATACAAACAAACCATTTTTCTCTACCTACAACTATCCCTCACCCCATTCATCAAACCACCAATATTTTTATCACAATTCTCTCTTCTTTTCCTCTCCAACTCTTCAATTTATATCGATATAAAATGTCCGATGACGAGGCTCAAATGAGGCAAGAACTTCGTTTTTGGGAGCAACGACTCCGGCGGAGGACCACCAAAATGGTACATAGAACAATTCTAGAAATCAACCCATGGAGATAAAGGATCGAAAGTGGAGAATCTTTCAGGCGATAGATTTACAGAGATCGTCTCGAAGGCCCAACCGAATGATGTAGGATTATTTTTTCGATCACCTAACTTATGGGCCCGATGTGTTCAAGCGTCGATTTCGTATGTCCCGACCACTCTTTCAATGAGTTGTGGATACGATAACAAAGCATGACGTTTACTTCGTCCAAAAGTCAGACGGTGCAGGATACTTGGGATTATTTTGAATTTAGCATTTTATCATAATCCCTTTGATGTAGTGCTCTATAAGTTTTAAGAGTTCGCATCAGAATTCATAGTCACCAAATAAATCCTAAATCCTGATTCCTCTAGATGTACATGCTCTAAGCTAGATATACTTCAAAAACGAATCAAATGTCTGATCAAATATGGTGTCAATTGTTTGATACTAAAAAATATCCATATTATTAAGGATATTTGTTTTTCTCTCTCTAGTAAAGACCCTCCCTCTGAAACTCTAGCCGTCGCCCCCCTCTCCTTTGTCTCCAACGGCTCTGGCCACGGCTTCGGCCATGGTGGGTGCCGGTGGTGACCTCATCTCCGTCCCTTCCTTCTACTTCCTCTTTCTTCCCTCTTGTTTCTCTTCTTCTCCAGTTCTTGTGAGAGTAGTCCAACGCTAGCTGCTTCAACTTATCCAACGCTCCCTTTTCTCTCTCTCTCTAATCTGCAGGAGCTCGTGGTACTCTTCCAACTTCGTCGCTTCCGTCCAAGCAGAGTGCTCGTCGGGGGTTCGGATCTGCCGGCTCTTTGTCGTCCAGATCTAGGTCTTCGACAGGTCAGGTTTGCTCTCGCCGGTGGTGGCTCGGTTGCGGCGGTTGATGTTCGCCGGTGTTTTCTGGCCGCGTGTCAGATTCACAGGCGCGACGGTGTGGCTCGGTAGCAGCGACGACTGGTCGCCTGGCCGTTCATTTCTGGACAGCGTGTCAGATTCGTAGGGGCGGCGGGAACGTCTTTGATGTTCAGGTTCCGGGTAAGGTATTGCGTGGATGGATCGACCCTGGTGGCAGTGGGTTGGGCTCTGGGCTGGTGAGCTTCTAGGCTGGGCTCTGTTGAACGGGTTGGGCCTGATCATCCTGTTGGGCTGGGTCTTATTGTTGCGGGTCTGACCCGGTTTGGTTGGCCCAATTCTGTTGGGTTGGGTCGTTTTCGCCCCAATTTTGGTGTGGGTTTGGACCGGTCTTACCAGCCCCTCTTGGTGCATTTTCTGGCTCAGGGATGCCCGTCTTCGTTCGCTGTTTCAGGGCCTCTTTTTTCCAGTCGTGCGGTTGTTGGCTGCTGCTGTATGTGGACTCAGTTTCTTCGCAGCATCAAGAGTTGGTTTTGTTTCAGACTTGAGTGACAGGTCTTTCTCCATCTTGGTGAAGATAGGCCATGTCGTTTCTTCTCTTGTCTCCTGCTTTGCTGTGTGGATGGGGTTGGTTCGTAGAGTTTTGGTTGCTCGTGGGAGGCTTTCCTTTTTGGGATTGTGGCGGCTCACCTCTATCTTCTGCTCATTGAGTCGCGCGGTGCTGCTGGCGCGGTGGTTGACTCGCCCTCGGGAAATGTGTCCAGTCTTGGTATCTCTCCTTCAGGCGCTCTCTTATCCGGTCCATTCCGGTTCCATCCTCCTCGTGTGGGAAGCGCTTCTCGCCTATGTTCGAGATCGTGGGGAATAGGAAAGACTCAATGTTGGTGCTGGCCTCAGCCCGGAATAGTCAGAATGGTTTGGTAAGAGATGTTTCTCTTCTGCTTGAGGGTGTACTGGCTAGGTTGGATTTGTGGATACCAAATCTTGCAATTTTCACTGCCTTTCTTAGACTCGGTAGAAATGCCTGGTCCTCCTTCAAGGTGTCTCGGTGTAGGCCGACGGTACCTGGAGGATTGGGTCTGTTGATCGAGCATTAGGATAGCAGGACGAGGATTCCACTCCCCTGAGTCGTTACCTCTCCTCTCCTTGCTAGATTTTATCTCTTTCCCGTGTTTGCTCTTTCCTGTCTTGTACTCTGGCTTTGTTCTTCTCGGCCAAGTTTGGACCGAGCTCGTCGATTCAAGGTGCTGGCCGCCGGGGAGTCCTTTAGGGTGTTGTTTTGCCCGTCTCTGAAGCCAGGTACTAGGTTGGTAGTTCATTCTGGGTTAGGGATTTTATTCTTGCAAGGCTTACAGTTGGTACCTCTGGGTTTTGATGTGGGCTGTAGGGCATTGTTCTTCCTTTTGGCACTTCATGTTTGGCAAATACTAGTTATAGACCATTTTTTGTTTGATCTTCATGGTGGGAAAATCTGGGTAAGTAAGACCCCCTTTCGAGCTTTAAGGTTGGCTTGCCGATTGAAGACATTTTCTTGATGTATTGTATTCTGCTGCTTCTGTTGGTACTCCTTGTTTCTCCGTTGTTGGTAATCCTTGTTTTCTTGTTGTTGGTATTTGGCCTTGGGTTGTTCAGTTGTTTGTAAGCCCCTCCGTCAGTTGAGGGTTCTGTTGTGAGGTTCCCTTAGGAATGCTCTTCCTTGTATCACCACTTGATCTCCATTTCAGAGATCATTTATTTAAATTTGCTTTGTTGTTCAAAAAAAAATCAAGGATATTTGGCCGTAAGAGTTGCGAAGAGATATTGCGATTCATTTTGTTCGTTGAAATAAGGTCACTGATAATTTAATTCAATTAGTTTTAATTAGTTTAGAGTAAAATAGTGATATTCCTCACACAACTACATATTGTAAGGTTTTATATTGCTTGACACTGATACATAAAATTTTTTGGTCCAACAACATATAAAAGATACACATAATATAAATATAAGTAATGGTTAATCTACCCAATTATGATCGGATTACCCGTCTCTCCCACACCTAAAATTACCTCGACACACTCAAATTCGCCGTCTCAGCCACATACAAGTGAGGATCTGGCCGGACGGGAGGTGCTACTAGACATCCTCAGCTCGCCACTGAAGATGCAATTTGAATCCATGGTGGTTCCGACGGCTGTGAACACCAAGGGGACGCAGAACTCGAGTCAAGCCCTCGCCACGTCGTTGAGGACAATTTGACTTAGGCTGAATCTCCAGTCTGCAATTTCCAAAAGGTTTGGAGTCAAGTCCACGCCGTTGGGGTCCCTCTCCCAATCTGTCATGGGTAAGGCCTCCTCGCCGGATGTTCCGAAGCTACCACAGGAAGTCCATATGCCATGATTGGTGTCGCTGAATGAGGACCTAAGAGAGGACGATGAAATACTTATTGTTCTGGTGGAAGCGGCGAAGGCTCTCAAACAGTCCCACCAAGGCCAATGAGGGGACCCCGGGAGGGGGAAGGGGTCCTGACCCTATTCCCCTAGACAAGGGATAGATGATGTTTATTCATTCCGGGAAGACTCTAGGAGACTAATGTTTTTTACAATTGGATTTATTTTCAGTTGTTATTAGGTTATTTGGACTTAGTTTATGTTTTGAATTATTATGTTAGTTTGACTTTCCCTTTGTTTTTGGAACGTTCGTACGAGATCTCAATTAGTTGTGTGTTTGTGAAGGCTAAGCAGTCTATTCCTACGAGTCAAAAAACGGCGGGTACACTGATGGGGACTCGAACTATATTCTGAAGCCCAGGACCTCGGTCCTTTTATAACCCCTATTTGCATTAATATACTTTAAGGTGATCATCGGCTAAACATGATGACTTCAATGTATGTATTTGTAGTTTACCCAAACAATTGTTATGGATATATGAGTATCTGTTAAATGCTGTTGGTGTCCATAAATTTGACATATCAATTCTCAAATACAATATACTATCACTGTTTATTCTTTAAATATACCAAATAAAGTGTATATAATAAAATCATGTCCCCGAAAATATTTAAGTTAAATTAAAACATTTATTCATATCAGTGGATAAGCTGGTTATATATCCTTTGCCTCTAGCTCACAAACCACTTTATTATATTATTTTATTGATTTCTTGTTTATTCTCTTTCTCAAAATTTAAGATTTCATTCTTCTAATACTTAAATCCATCTTTCAAATTTAATAGATATATGACAAAGGCCAAACACAAGACCAAACAATATCCTAGGCATAATCAGTCGATCAAGTATATCTAGTGTGGAAAATGAAAGAAAACCAGAACGGATCTCACATGAAAAAGCAATCATCATAATGATGTTGAAATTGGATTAATTTGGGTGTGGAGTTAAAAATGTGCCAGAAGACAGGTAACACAGCGCAACAGAAGATACACAGTGCTGTTTAATACTGGCTATGAAACATTCATTTTTTCTATGCTTCGGAAACTAGAACATCCCTCACTGTTTCAGAGAGCGTTCACCATAAGAAGCAACCCAAAACCACACAAAATCACAAATCTATGACACTAACCGAGACGGAAACAGATCAACAATCACGACATTGAATCCGATGCGTGACCTGTTTGTTGCTCTCCTGCAAAAGAGCAGGAGCAGCGTCGGGTTGCGATCGCTAATTTACGCTTCCGTTGACACGTTCTTCTTGCGGATCACATAGACCGCACATCGAACAACGCAACGCCTATCGAAAGCGAACAAAGTAAAAAAATTGGAAACTGCAAATCTGAAAACGAAAGACACAGAAGCGGCGGAGAAGAGAGAAGAGGAGATAGGGTTTATGCGGGTTTGTGAAGAAGGGATGTGTAGGTTATATAGCTCCACTGTGTAGAGAAATTGTCCTTTATTTACTAAAATGCCACTCCTGATTCACCATGAGGCCCATTCGAGGCTGCTAGATCCAGTCCAGTTTATTCTGGGCTTATGCCGATAACGGACATGAAATAAAATTTATTTACTAAAATGCCACTCCTAATTGAGAATAAGGCGCATTTGGTGAAATAAAAATTGACTGTTCAAAAAAGTGGTGATTGGCTAAAATGCCCTCAAGCAGGATCGAACTACGGACCTTCAGTTTACAAGACTGACGCTCTACCACTGAGCTATAAGGGCAATTTTGTTAATAGACAGATATTTACATTTAAATTTACAAATAATTAATACTGACTCAGAAATAACTAGACCACACCCAAAATAATTAAATAAATTATTTTATTTTATCGGGCTGTTGTTGAGATCAGAAAGCGAGACCTGCCAGACCTTAAGCTCCCCGTCAAGACTACCGCTCATCACCGAAACGACGCCGCTCGACTCTTCGCGAACCGCCACCAACGACCTCACCGGTCCATCGTGGCCTTCCAAAACTGCCAAACAGCAGAACCTCTCGTCCCGTCCTCGCTGCCACATCCTGACCGTCCGATCAGCGGACCCACTGAACAGAAAACCGGTCACGTGGATCAAGCTCAGTATCGCCTTCCCATGCCCTCTCAACGCTCCCGTCGCCGCCATGTAACTCGCGCTGTCCTCTCTCTCCCACACCAGAATCGACCTGTCGCACGCCCCGGAGAACAGAACCGACCCGTCGTCGCTCAGAGCGAGGGCGTTGACGGCCGACTTATGCTTCTCGAGCGTCGCCACCAGCGCGTGTCGCTTCTCACCGGTCGGTTTGGCCCAGACCCGGATCCGCATGTCGGCTGACCCGGTATACACGGTCCCGTCGGGAGAGACGGCGACGGCGTTGACGGCGTCGTCGTGGGCTTGGATGGATTCTAAACAGCGGAGGTCAGAGACCCGCCATATCTTCAACGACTTGTCCCACGAAACGGAATAGATCAGGTAGCCGTTGACGGCGAGTCCCGAGACGGCGTCGGCGTGCTCGATCCAGAGCAGCTTCCGGTGGCGGCGGACGGTGACGTAGTTTTTGGGGAGTGCGAAACGGCGCAGACGGTCGTTGACGGTGGGGAGCGCGGTTAGGAACTTATATTGTGGTTGTAATTTGGACGACGTCGTTTGCCAGACGCGGATCTTGGAGTCCTGGTGGGCGGTGAAGAGTTTTCCCTGGGAGGCGGCGACGGACTTGACGGAGCCGGAGGAGGGGTCGTGGGCGTTGAAGGAGTGGAGGAGGGACATGGTGGGTTGGTCGTAGACGCTGACGTGGTGGCCGGAGGCGGCGAAGAGGAGGTGGCGGTGGAGGGAGAGGGAGGTGATGGGGAGGGAGGGGTGGGGGTGGAAGGAGAGGTGGGAGACGGCGGAGAGGTTAAGGTTGTCTGGTGACAGGTGGCGCTGGAGGGAAGGGACAGATGGCAGTGTCTGGAGGGAGAGGTTGCTTTGGAGGCTGCTACTAGTACTATAGCTTGTGTCCGATGACGAGGATGAGGTTATGTCGGTGGAGGATGAATCGTCGGAGTGGCGGTGTACGGTGGTGGCCTCGGAGATGGCGGTGGCGGTGGTGGTGCAAGTGGCGGCTAGCCACGACCGGACCTTCATTGTGGGACGAGTTGGGTTAGGGAGGGAGGAGAAATTAATAGAGGGTGGGAGGTGGGGCCCGAATGGGGGCGATTGGTCCGAGGTTTACGGCTTGTTTCTTTCGCGTAAATACGGCATTGGTTGGGTGGATTGGGGAGCTGAAACGATGACGTTTCGGTTGCCTTGTGTTTTTGGTAGTCTCGTACTGTTTTCCATTTATGGTAAAGACCGAGTGAGATGAGTGGAAATGTTGAGTTTCCATTTGTAGAGGTGAAGTGAATATGATTTTAAGGGTGGTATTGAAGTAAGATTAATTTGGGCCACACAAGCATGCCAAATCCAATTAAGAGGCAGTCAAGTCATTGAATGAGTGTTATTGTAACCAATTTCTTGTCCAGGACTGTACTTGTAGAGCTCCTTGCAAAGTAGGCAGGACAGGATGGAATTGGGTGAGCCCAATTCTATGGTTGATAAGGAGGGAAAACTTTACAAATATATTATTGATTGATTTTTTTGTGACACAAACATGTTGTTCTCACTTTTTTTAAGAAACATATTTATACTTTTCAGTGATTATTAAAAAAACGACAGTTTCCGTTAATTTGCAAAATCTTCTATCAATTTGAATAGGAAATCCTCGGAAAATTTAGAAATCCTAAAATAACCCTACCCCAAACCCTAAAAATCTCCTCGTACCCGAAGTTCTAAAACCTAAATTTTTAACCCACTTGTATTGCTCTTCAAACTAAGTTTAATTTAGGGTTTTTAGCATTCAGCGAAGGTTTTTTAGGGTTTGGGTATATCAGGGATTTCTAAAGTTTTGGGAGATTTTCCATCTAAACTAATGGAAAATTTTGAATAAAAGAAAGGTATAAGTTCGTTTTTTAAAGGGAAAAAAATGAAGACAACAAGTTTGTGTTACAAAAAAAACCGCTCGAGAACATATTTTTGGAGTTTTCCCATAATAAAACACAACATAATCTCCAAATAAAAAGTCAAATGAGATCCACATGAGAGTTCGACCTGGTCAAATAGCTTGATCGGCCACCATATCCCTGTCCAGGAGGAGGAAGCGACGGCATCAAGAATTAAACAAAACACATGTAATGTGGACAGTAGAGGAGTTTATATTCCAAACAAATGTAAAAAATATGCCAATAATTGTCTACACTATAACATATCCTGTCTATGAACCATCAGGATATACCTTGTTTTAGTCAGACTAACGACATATTTCTAACATAAGACTCCAAACTTACAGTGTCTTCATTTTGAGCCATATTGGCTTTTACCGGTAAGGAGATCGACCAGCTTGAAGCTTAGTCAAAGCATAGTATGCTCCGGCACGTCCAGCTTCCAGTAGACGAGAATGCGAACCTTGCTCCACCACCTTCCCCTCTTTGATAACAGCAATTGAGTCTGACTTCTGTATCGTGGACAACCTGTGTGCTACCACCACGCATGTTCTTCCTACCATCATCTTCTCCAGTGCTTCCTGGACAAGGTTCTCCGAGACACTGTCCAGAGCACTGGTCGCCTCATCCAAGAGTAGAATTGCTGGGTTCTTCAGTATTGCTCGAGCCAATGCTATCCTCTGCTTCTGCCCTCCGGACAATTGGATTCCTCTTTCTCCACAAAATGTCTCGTACCCATCTTTCAATGAACTGCATTCAAAGAAAATAATGTGTTAAAGCACCCCATTGAGACTGTCACCTACTTTATGTCAGAGGTGCTAGATGAGAGAGAAAATGTGTCACGTAAGAAAGGGAACATGAGAGAAAATGTAGCACCGGATGCTACCTTTTTTCTCCCATTGAGGTTTTGCTGGGAAGACGGTGCAAAGATGCAACAAATGCATTTATAAAAGATTAATTGCGAAAAACTACATTATGTATTGTTCATGCAACCACACTATCTTTTGACCACTGTTGCTTACTTATTAATTTTGGAAAAACCGTTAAAATTAGGGATGTGGACAATACATAATTAGTTTTTAGCTATTAACCTTTTATAAAAATTGGACACATGGCATGAGGAGAGTGGCTGGCGACCATGGCCCACAATGCAACAGGTTCACAATTGTTTGAGATTCACAATTGAATCTTAAGGATGAGAGCAGATTGAGATCCACAATTACTACAACAATACCCTTCTTGACTATTATGTGGCTTTCTGAGCTAGTTTTAACCAAAAAAGCTCCTCGGGGTCATCCACTGTGAATCTTCTAAAACTGGACTAATGTAAGGTATCGTGTTAAAATCAGATCCACCTAGAGGCAAGGCCAAGCTTATAGGTGGTGGTCACAAGTTGACTTATCAAATGATGATATGATCCACTTTCTCGATATAGAACCAGCAAAATGTGTGTTTGATTCTTATTCTAGTTGCAACAAGGAGAGGAAGATGGCAATACCTTATGAACTCGTGAGCATTGGCCTGCATTGCGGCCTCCCTCAGTTCAGTTTCTGTTGCATCATCTTTACCATACACAATATTCTGTCGGATGGTTCCTGCAAAAAGAGTAGGCTCTTGACTTACCAATGCAATATGGGCCCTCAGTTTTCTCAAACTGTAAGTCTTGATGTCCTGCCCATCTATCAGTACCGATCCCTTGGATGGGTCATAGAACCTTTCGACCAATGCAATAACTGTGGACTTCCCTGAGCCACTCTGGCCCACGAGCGCAATTGTCTTCCCGGCCTCAATTTTCAGACTCAAGTCCTTGAAGATCATTTGGTCAGGCCTTGCAGGGTAAGAGAATTGCACATTCTTTAGTTCTATCAGACCCTTCAGAGTCTTCTTCACTTGAATCCCATCAGGGTTCTCCGGCTCTATCTCGCTTTTCCTGTCTAGAATAGCAAAGATTGATCTCACAGCATCACTACCTTTGGCTAAGTCCGAAGTCATGCTTCCAGCATCAGCAATGTTTTTGCCGGTACTCATCAGAATGAAGAAAGCTTGGAAAAGGTGTTCTGGTGTGACTAAGTTTTGATTCATTAGCCTCCCTCCATACCAGTAAGTCAGAGCTATGGAGGCTGTTGTCAGAAACTGGGAGCTGAACAAGACAACACCCGAAAACCATGACTGCTTAATGCTTTCTTTCCTGGGACCTTTCATGGTATCTCCAAAGAGATCTAATATCCTTTCCTGGGAAGAAAATGCTGTGATAGTCCTGTGGTTGACAGTAGCTTCACTCGCTAGTTGACTTCCCTCGCTCTGAGCGCTTCTAGCCTTCGCAGACATGCTTTTCATCAGAACACTTCTTGCATAGAAGCTTCCGATGACTAAGGGCTGTATGGCGATCATTACAATGCCTACTCTCCATGTGATGAGTAATCCAAGAGCAAAAGCAACAGAGGCACTGACGGAGACCTGAACCAGCAATTGCATTCGGTCTGCAATGAGTGATCTAACCATGCTGGCTTCGGTTGCTAGGCGAGCACTGATGGCTGCACTAGTGTTCTCATCTTGGTCAAACCAACCAACCTCAAAGGTTAGCACTTTACTGAGAACCTGCTCTCGCACCCTTTTGGTCAAGCGCTCACCCATGACAGCAAAACTGTAATGCTGGAGGAGATTAGCAACGAAGCT
Organism: Erodium maritimum; assembly: GCA_963921825.1. Classification (NCBI taxonomy): domain Eukaryota; kingdom Viridiplantae; phylum Streptophyta; class Magnoliopsida; order Geraniales; family Geraniaceae; genus Erodium; species Erodium maritimum. Next base: position 148,063,310 of record OY997588.1, read on the forward strand.
TATAGCAGCCAGGCTCAAGAAAATGAAAGCGTATGTTTTACTCTTTTCCTTGATGGCTGAAGTGTCTTTGTCAAAGTAAACAGAGACCACTGATCCCAAGAAATAAGCATGAACCGGCTGAGCTACCCCGAAACAAGCAGCTCCTAAGCACCCAAGAAATCCTCTCTTCCACTCAGGTGCATTCATTTTCAGTAATCTCCAATGAGAAAAGGGGGGATTGGAAATGTTCTTTCCATTTCCATCATTGAAGCCATTGTTGAGATGCACTGAAGTTGAGTAAGGTACACTGATGGAAAATATTGGGGTGAACGGATAGGCGGGGCTGCCCTGCAAGCTTGAAACTGCACTGATTGGTCTCTGAGGAGTCCAGGGAGAATGTGTTCTGTGGTGGCTTCTCTCTTCTGTAGGGTAATAAGGGCTATTAGGGGATTCGTGCTGCGTAGCTAATTGCTGAGTTTGTACCATCGTGCTGTAGATCCCATCTCCATTGTTCATCTGGATTAGCTCGTTATGAGAACCTGATTCAACTACTTTACCTGCCTCAAGAACCACTATCAAGTCAGCCTTACGAATTGTAGACAGGCGATGAGCAATGATGATTGTTGTTCTTCCCAGTGAAGCCTTGTCCAGTGCTTCCTGTACTGTTTTCTCAGATTGAGCATCCAAAGCGCTTGTAGCTTCATCAAGGAGGAGGATTTTTGGGTTTCTAACTAAAGCTCTTGCTATGGCAATCCTTTGCTTCTGCCCACCCGACAACTGAAGTCCGAGCTGCCCTACCTGAGACAATAGTAGAACAAAATCTAGTCAAACTTCATATATTTTTAAATCAGACTGCATATATTGGGTCTATCTTCACAACTGAAAGTCAATCTTATTAGTCGAGTGTAACACATGCATATATAATATATAGCTTCCCTCACATATAGTACTAGACTTGAACACATATAATGGGTCAGAGACAACATGAGAAGCAATAAACAAGCAAAACATATAGGGTTAGACTTGTACAAGTGACAACATGCATTATTTGATGATTAGTAGAAAATGGTGGCTTACTTGAGTGTCATATCCATCGGGCAACTTTACGATGAAGTCGTGTGCATTTGCAGCCTTGGCAGCTTTCAAAATATCTTCAGTAACAGCACCTTCCTTGCCAAATAAAATATTCTCCTTTATGGATGTGGCGAAGAGGATTGGCTCTTGATTAACCAGCCCCATCTGAGATCTTAACCATTTCAGTTGAAGCCTTCTGATTTTGCATCCATCAAGCAAAATGTCTCCTTTAACGGGGTCATAAAATCTTTCCAGCAGAGAAATAACTGTAGACTTTCCCGAGCCACTGCCTCCCACAAGTCCTACTGTCTTACCAGCACGTACTCTGAGATTAAATCCTTGAAGGATTTTAGTGTTGGGTCTTGACGGATAACTGAAGTATACCTCTTTGAATTCAACCTCTCCTCTGGTATGTGATGGAATTTTCCCCTTTCCATCTTCAGAGTCTATCTTTGGAGTTCGGTCTATCATCACAAACATTCGGACAGCAGCAGTTGTTGCTTCTGAGATAGAGGAAAGATTTGGCAGTGCACTCATAATAGACCTGAAGGACAAAAGTTTAAGGTGTTAATAGCACAATCCACTTAAAATTTCAAAATGTTAGGCTCTTTGGAAAGAAGGAAGGTAGGTTAAGTTTACAAAGTTTATGAAAGGGATAATTGCAAAAAAAAATACCTTGAGGTATTCACTTTTCTGTAAATCGTAACCCTCTTCTTTGATAATTACAAAAAAACTGCCTTGAACTTACCTTTTTGTTGCACTTTGGGTAAATTTCTTTTCAAAATGACACTTTTACCCTTTGAAAAATAATAAGTAAAGTTTTCACCTCTTTAATTTTTTCCCTATTTGGATGTATACAAAAAGAAAGAAAATTGAGGGAGATGAAAATTCTGGATTTTTGTTATTTACTTATTATTTTCTAAATTTAAATTTTCAAGTGTAAAATCGTCATTTTGAAATAAAATTTACACAATGACAAGCGTATGACTCTTTTGGCAAAATTTTTATAGAAAAGGTTAAGATTGTAGAAAGTGAACATCTCACAGTACTTATTTGCAACGATCCCTTTATGAAAAAAGGAAGAAAATTACTCACAAGCCTCCCAAGATTATACAGATTCCAGAAATGAAAACAGCACCACCTTTTTCACTTCTCTCAGTCACAAGAACACTCCCAACCCAAGCTATGAAAGCCCAAGCAGCAAAAACCATTCCCATGCTCCCTATCATCAATCCCTTCGCGAAACCTTGTTTTATACCTAGCTCTGTGCTCTTGTTAAGTGCTTGGCTAAACCTGTCTATAGTAAGGAGCTCCCCTACATATGAATAAACAGTTCGGATGGAGGAGATCGCTTGTTCTGCAATACCACCAGCAACTCCATAACTATCCTTCATTTGTATTCCTAGACCCATCATTCGTTTCCCAAACCCAACTCCGGGGACGACAAACATGACTGAGAGTGGTAAAGAAGCTATTGCTAAGCGCCAAGATAGAATGAAGGCAACAACAAGGCAAAAAATGAATGAGGACAGTTGAGCCAGACAGTTGGGTATCTGCAGAAACAGAAACATAGGTAATGTTAACCTGTAGATTAATTAGAAGATAACAGAGAAGATGCTTGAGAGACAAAACCTTCTCGGCTATGGTATCTTGGATTAAATGGGCGTCCGAAGAGATGGTAGAGACTACTTGGAAGGTGGTGGAAGAAGCATCTTGGGTATCGAAAAACCCAACTTCTTGCCTGAGGACGGATTTCAGGTATTCTACTCTCATTCGAGATGACTGCCTTTCTGCAGTTCTTGACCAGCAGACTCCTTCTGCATGTTTTGTAAGTCCAGGCATTAACTCAATCTGTCAATTATTTATTTTTCTTATGATTCCTAACTACAAATAATGAAACATACCAATGAACGCAGATATCCCAACTCCAATGGCCACAACAAGAAGCCTGAGAGAATACTGGAAAAAAAAAGATGCTTGGTTTGTAAGATAAAGGAATTGTTCAATGCTTTACTTCCGGTCACTTAGAGAAACATACTGTTGACTCTAGTTTTTCTCAGCTGATTAAGACTATGCATACCTTGTCAACTATCTCATCTGAGAATGTGAGAGAAGCAGATCCATACTCATTGATCACACCACTAAGAACAATCATTGTGAGAGGAGACATAAGCCCATCTCCAATGCTGCCCAGAAACCCAAACAACATTAGCATTTTGTCTATGCCATCTGCACACCGGAACAGACCACTTTTGCTCCCCATGACTCTGGCTTACCTCCCAGAAATGCACCTCCAGAAACTCAGTTTATAGGTACCATATCCTAACATTGTTGTAGCAGTTTTATCAGAGACAGCCACCCCTCCTATTGTCCTTTCATATATTTCAGAACCAAGATGCCAAGTGTAAATGCCAAAAACGTGCTGTGACTTTTGCCGGCACTTCCAAGTTTTCCTTAATTCCAACAAGAATATTGTCTGGGTCATTGGATTTCTACTTTGTCATACCTTAGTCTACATGCCATATACAAACAAATAACTCTCGTCTTTTGGTTCAATAATAATATACCATAGCATCATATATATGTCATGCATGACCAAGCGGTATCTACCATGGCTAAGTACCCGAGTACTAAACGCCAACCTGATGTTGTGCACATGTCTCCCTATGTACAAGAACCAAAGTGTGCAGTAGATCCAAACAGCATCGGGACACCAGGCTTGGAATTTCGAGAAATCGCCATCACCAATGACTAGGCAATGAACCAATCAGAACTGTTGAGACTGCAAGGATCACCATATGGAATCATCCTAGCAAATTGTCATCCAATTTGGGATAGTTCCATCTAAGCTCTCTGATAGCAACAAATACCATATACAAACTAAGAAGTTTTGTGATTTGCTTCAATAATAGTATTGTAATTCCATTACCAGGATAGGATCTACTGTGATTTAATACTCTAGCACTAAAAGCCAACCTATCTAGTTTCATTATGTGGGCATGTTCCACTTGGAAGTTTCTTCAAATAGGTAGAGTGCATTCGAGCCAAACAAGAGTAATAAATTATGATTTTTATAATTAATTATTATATGTGACTCAGAGAAGGAACAATAGAAGAAGACCGAACCTGTGCTTGTTGGCGATCTTCGTTGCCACCGTTACAGTAGCGACGGTGGCGTTCCTCCTCGCCGCCACTCCTGCCCTCGATTCCGCCTCTTCAACGCCATGGGTTAAAGCTATTATAGCTTCCGTTTCCGTTAGAGCTTCCCTCACAATGTTGTGGATTATGGGGGGCATGGAAACGAGGACTGACGAGGCTGGTGATATCCGGCAGCCGGAGAATTTGGGCGGGATTGGCGGCGGAGGCGATGGATTTTATTTTAGATTTAGGGCGATCGTGGTGGTGATTGTTGGCCGGAGTGGTGGTAATAGTCGGTGTCATCGCAAGTTCACGGCGCCCCCATTTCGAGCTCATCACCTAGCCACACACACAACCACGTTCTTCTTCTATGAGGTATGATACGACTCCTTTTCATGTCGATCGAGAGTTACAGGTTTTAGTATAAGAGGTTCAAATTGCAACAATAGAGATGTAGATAGGTTTACTAGTTTATTGGTGGATATAGAAACGTATATATGGGTTAGGCTCAGAGGTTTAAGTTACAACAACAATGATATAAATAAGTTTACGTCCGATCGAGGTAATATATTGGGTGCCTATCTCGATCGAGAAATTATATGTGGACGGACGGAGTATGGCCAATCGATCTTGATCAAGACATTATACCGGATGATGTACAATTTTGGCTCATTTATGTTTGGTTTGGTAACGTATTCGACATATGCATCTTAATTGATGTATATGAGATCATGTAACAATGAGGGATTTACAGTCAGATATTGCATAATCATACCTATTTGTTTTTGTTAAATCCAGATAGTAAATAATGTATGACGGCAAGTTACTCATGTATAACCCTAGTGCAAAGCGTCGTTGGGGGTGCAGGGGACAGGGTCTTGTCCCGAAAATAACACCACTTGTTGTCTTAAAAAGGGGAAGCCTCCACCCACCATAATGGATAGGCTTCTTCTTCTAGTTAACCTGTTCCACTAATGGCTCGACCTTCCTCACATATTGAGCGGATAGAGAAACAAAAAATGAAAATAAATAGAGAAATACTATAAGTAGAATGTGGTAATAGCCGAATTATTTAAGGAGTTTGAGCTTGAAATAGAGAAACCAAAAAGAAAAGATCTAGAGAATGACCGACATCAAGAGCATGATGCGATAATGACCGGATTATTCAAAGAGTTTCAACATGAAATTTACCAATTCTGCCTTCAGCCGTGTTTTAGCTCACAAAGGTTTTTTTTTGAAACGAGAACATAGAAATTTTATTACTCATGACAATAAATCATAAACCGAAATTGGGTCCCAGACCCTGAGTTCCAGCATATGTGCGAAGCCCCCGTAGGGATTTTGGCGAACGTGACCCGTAATGGTGATCGCTTTTGAATAGCTGACCATGAATAAAAAAAGATAAGCACACGAATGAAATAAGAAACTACAAAATCTGCGATGCCAGTTCTTCTGAGCCCTGTGCCATTGGGACGTTCTAGTATCGTCAATTCGTCGTCTTTAATCGCCCGGATCTTTAAAAATAGTGTGGAGGACGGGATGCTCCCAGTGCTCTGGATGTGACTTCATCGACACTTCACGTAGAAGCATGTTAATCATCATCGATTCGACCCGCAAAGGTTAGTTCGGGGTCGAGAATCCCGACTTTGGGTGCCGTGGAAACAGGCCCCAACCTATCGCCCCTCCTCCCGGATCCCAAATCCATCGAGGGAGCGGATCTATGATGGCTAGGGTTTGCCCCTTCGATGGACACGCCCAGATCTGACCGCGTGAGAGATGGCCCTGGGGCGGGAGGCCGCTGCGGATGGAGGACGACGAATGGAGCACGGATCCCGGTAGACGGCGACAGGAGAAGCACGGTGGCTACTGGCACGAGCTCGGGAGGAAGTGTGCGACACGAAGAGAGGGTAGTTGGCTGGCGGGAGTGATGCGAGACGGTGGCACACGTCAATCGGGAGGGTGATCGGCGACAGCGAGAGTTCAACCCCAAAAAAGGTACGGAGAAATCCCTAAAAAGGTAATGAGAGACCCCAAAAAAGATAGAGAGAGCGTTTTGTGTTGTAAGAATAAGGAAGAGAAACATGGCACGAGCCGTGGCCAAAGCTTCAGAGAAAAGGCAGAGAGAGAAGAGGCTACTTAACTTTTTACAACTTTCTGGATTTTAGCTTACAAAGGTTAGTGTGCAACGAATTCATCATTTGAAGGTTGTTTTGCATATTACCCCCTTGGCAGCGTTATTGAGCATTTGCATTTGGTGAAAATTTCCATAAAAATAACATTTTCAGTGATTGTCTCCTTAATGGGGTACATGTTTTACCGCTCGTATTTGTAGGTGGGGAAGCACTATCGATGAATTGCAATTTCGGCGATCCTTTCACCTCTGGGTGTAGATTTTATAGTCCCGCTCAATTCGTCATAAAATCACTTATCAGAAGACACATGATTAATTAGTTAAGATAATCGTCTCCGACTGTTGTTCAAAGTTGAACATGTCGATCAACAAATAGAAGGTTAATTGTACTCGACCGGATCATGGAAACGTTCTGAAATTTTTAGAATTCAAACTGATTAATCACAGTTGAGTTGTTCGGATTAAATTACATTCTTAATTTGCAATTTGATTAGATCGTAAGAACATAACGGTTTTGTTGAAAACAATCATTTTGCACATGACAAACATCCCATAACATGAAACGCTACCCAATACGATTAAAACACAAAAGCCGCGACAACAAGCGCCGCAACTCCGACGGAGACACCGGGGACATTCACAATCCTCCGACCACCACTCTCGGTAGGAACCGGCGACGACGGCGACGGCGCGACGCCCCCACCTGTACGTCCTTTCCCGACCCCGGCAGGCGCTGCAACCGCCATATTGATGAACCTCGTCTTATCCGTTCCATCATCTTTATAATTTCCGATATGATCATGGTCGGGATCATTCGACTCCGGCGACCAGCCGCCGATCATCGGAGGTATACTGGTCTCGATTGCAGAATACTCTGCGCCGACCACCGCCACAAAGACGATCGCAGCGACGACCACGATGACTTGTCGGTCCATTCTACACATGCAAACCTCGTACATGTTATCACGTGAAAAAAAAAGTAACTATTCGGTCTGCAGAATTGAAGAGACGGAGACGAAATAGAAACGTAACAACGAATATAAACAGACCCAAATGAGGAACAAAGTCCCAAATTAGCTGATTAGTCAAATATAAGTCAATCATTTTTTTGTGCGTTGTAATATTAGATATTTATTTATTTATATAGCTCCCGAGTTTCACGCTCTTCCGACAAGAACCTTATCCGAATCGAATCCGCAAAACTATATAAACTCATCGTCACATTCGTTTATTTTACGTTACAAAATTAATTTACCAAGAAGAAGAAATGGGCCGCCAAGTCGTGATCCTCGCCGTGTTATTGTTCATGGTGTTGTTGGGTTTCGTTACGGCAGAAGTCAATCCGGCTCCTAAGGTGTCGCCGGAAGATTCGACGGCCTCTCCGTTGCCGTCGGAGAAAGGCGATGATGACGCCATCGGGGACGGGGAGAAAGACGCTGAAACTCCTGGCATGGCGAAGGAGGCGCCGACCAAGGAGGGCGGCGCAGCTGCTCTTCACGTATCTGCAACCGCCGGAGTAGTTTCTGCCGTCTTAGTTGGGTTGTTCTATTGAGGAACAAAATATAATTGGGTTTTTTTTAATGTGATTTTTCTAATTATATGTTGATGTGATATATAGAGCATTTTGAATCCTTCGGATTTTCGTGGATGTTTTTTTTTTCATCTCTCGTTTGGTTAAACACATTATTGCCGGCTTCAGCGTTTTGATTGTTCTTTCAGTTCGGCCAAATAATATTATTACAAATGTGTTTGAACGAAATGCAAGTGTAACTAAAATCTAGTATTTTTATTTTAAAATGAGAAATATATTGGAATTAGAAAAATTGTTGGGAGGCTACAAATATAGTAGCATGTAGGATACGTATTGAATATGTAAAGCAGGACCGAATAAACGGTACTAGGGTTAACGGAAACAAAAAAACATAAATAACGCTATCGAGTGAGTGACATCTATTATGTGGTGGTACTAGCTAGATAATCGGGTAAATGCTTGGTTGACTGTTTGTTACTAGGCTGGTTTGGCGGAACCCGAATATACTCTCGTTATGGTTAACAACGTCTATCGGCCTCCCTTGGATAAGTGGGCGTGAGGGCCCCATGAATTATTCGTGTGCTATAAACTGACCGACTTGTTGTGGGTTGAAGAGATAATAGGTGGCACTGATTCCACCTAAAATATAGTGTGTGGGAGGTATCAATCCAGTCAACTCATCCATATGGCTTTCATTCGGATATGCGAGGGTGTTTCCCACCCCGTGCCTCTTGCTCAATGTTCATTCCCCTTTTCACCGGTTCACTTGATGGGTCTTCGAGGACAAGTGTTATAGGATTCTAATATGTTCTCCTCATGATAAAGCGTGGGCTTCTTCCAATCTTCTGTTGTTTTTTCTGTCAATCTTCAATCATCCTTTGTTGGTTGTTCCTCGACTTTGTCGGGTCTCGTGGAGAAGCAAAGGGAATATGTTTTGTCTTACCTATGTTTATCTCCCGGACCGGACCATGGGTCTATCTTGTAATGTTACAGACCATATCTTGGGATGATTCAGGTCAGTAGGGCAGGAAGCCGAATGGGGTGTCCAATCCCTTAATATCGTCCTCAAAGATAATGATCTACTATATAGAAATCCTTCTAGAAATCCATCGTCGGTTCTAGGGTTGCCTTTCGCTTATTATTGGATAGGCCTGTCATGGCATGTATCTATGGTGGATCTACGGCTCGTGGTTGGTGTATGCCTTTCTCCACGGAGCCGAGAGGGGGTTGACTTGGTATTGGATTCGAGATCGTGGTTGGGAGTGGAGTATCCTTATAGAGAGAAGCACCACCCACCCGGAGATGGCCACGAGGCTTCCTCGGTTGCAGGGCCACCTCGTATGGCCTTTTAGATGGACAAGAGTCGGTTGCGCTATCGTTTACAATAGAGAGGGGGTTGTAGTCGATAGTAAAAAGGAAGAGAGCATTGCACCAACTTTCAGCTTATACGACGCCCCAATTTAATACCGTCACAGAACTTCGTTACTATTGCGACGATATATTATGGCGTCGCAATAATGACCAACTTATGCGACTGTATCAAATTGGGATCTTAGAGAGGGCTTAAAAGTTTTGTGATAACTTTGAGCGGGTTTAAGAGGGTTAGAGCATGTTAGCTTCGACACTGGTAATAATTTTGCTGATAAAGTAAAATGCTTCATTGTTACCATTGAAAAGTGGTCATCTTTAGTGACAAAGTTTTTTAGTTTCTCACCAATAATAATTCAAGCGAGAAAGTAAAATACTTCGTATCTTATGATGTCGTTGAAGTATAATTTTGACGAAATTCAGTGCGACACCTTATATTATCGCCGCATAAGTTTAAATTAACTTATGCGACAGTATATACCGAACTTCTGTGACGACATAAGGACGTCGCAATAATAGCTTTTCCTAGTAGTAGAGGGAGGAGTTGTTGAGATCGCTGCTGTAAATGAAAGAGCATGATAAATAAGTCCACCGTTAAAATCCAGTACTTAGAGCACCTGCATCCCTCCTTTTGATCCACTTAGTCAGATCATAGATCTTTATGATCCCGTTGCCTCTTGCAACCTTGAAGGGTTTTCCCCAAGAAGCTCCTTAACCATGTCACAAATCTGTGGTTGAGGGTAAACCCCATAGAGAGCCTCTCGGATCAGGAAACCCAATGGTGGACCCAAGAGACAGAGAGCTTATCGAACCAGCAGAGGGCTCGACTCTTTCACAGTCATCCTTGGAGCCTGCCCAACCCCCCGCACGACTCTTTCCCGAGGGGTGCTCAATTCCATCATGAGCATATTGTCCCTATCCAACTCCAACAAGCCCTGAAGAGAGGCGTCAAACCGTATCTCCGTTGGCCCCATTTCAGGGAGGTGGGCTTGGAAAAATCCTGATTCGATGGTTGAGATGACCACGCCGATAAGAAAACCCGAGGACCCGCTCGTACTGTAGACCAATCCTGATAAGCTTATAGTGTCCTAGGAAATCCAGTCGAACATGTCGGCGGAGAGGCCTCTCCATATACAGGCTAACCCGAAGCCACATGAACTCATTCCACATATACCTGCTAGCTCGGAGTTGGTAAGTTGAACTACCTAACGTTGATCTCCATATACAAGAAATTGAGAGATGCCGTTGCAGGCAAGGTTGGATCGAAATCAGTAGGAGAGGGTAGCCACTAAAGGCTATGGTCTATGGTGTCGAACGTCCTCTATGGTATCCGAGATGGGAAGAAAATGTCACCATATCTTAAGTCAAGGGTTCCTCCCCGCACCTTTTAGTGTGCCGTCATCACCCCATCGAGGGTCATAGGGTTGGTTACATCATACACCATAAAGGAGACGCCCCCGTCAGAGTGAACTAGTACCGTGTGTCTGACCGTCTGTCATGACCGGGACCACAACCACCAAATCCTCCTCATCTTCATCCAACAAGACAACCCATGTTGTCCCTAGATTGACTCCAGCACGTAAGTTGTCGTTCCATAAATTGGGGTAGGGTCGACGATAGATTCATCATTCGTCGATACAGAGAATGAAAATGAAAGATAACCTAAACCTACTGATGGAACCGACAGTGACAATTATGGCCCAAAAGGAAAATGAGGAAGAGAGGAGCCAAGGAAAGACAACTCTCCTCCTCCTCCAATAACATTAACAACAATTTTCTATGAAAACCTTGGATGACTCATTTTGAGAAAGAATCTGTTATTCGATCTGAGCCTTCATTGTATTAGTCACTGAATTGATAACCTGACCTAAGAACTTTTATTTCCGCACAAAACAGTCAAACACATCAAAATAAAACATCAACTCTAAGATAGGAGGTATTAATTAATTTCTCTATTTTAAAATATAAAAAAAACATTTAAAAATTACAATCCAAACCATACAGATAATATCATCATAAATTATTACATCATGCGTATATAGATATGAACATTGTGTCAGCACGTTCCTCCGAATTCTCTCGTATATATGTATGACAACGATTATAAGTGCGTAAATTATTTAGAGTACGTATCCAGCCACCACGGCAGCTGCAACTCCGGCGACGGCAGGGACTTCAAGGCAGGATCCGGCAGAGGAGCCACCTGGGCCCTCAGCCCCACCTGGACCCTCGGCCCCAGCCCCACCGGGACCGGCAGATGCTTCGGATCCGGAGGCGCCATCGGGGCCGGCGGCGGCCTCAGAGGACGGCGCTTCGCTGTCGCCGCCTTCGGAAGGGGCATCGGCGGCGGAAGCCATTCCGATGACGGCGACGAAGACAAGGGCAAAGAGGAAGATGAGTTGAACACGTGGCATGTTGCTGGGCGGTTTGTTATGGGTTTTGTTTCGGGCTTTTGGTTATGGGTAGGGTGCAGCAGTTCTCTCTATATGGTTATGTTGGTGTGGCTGTAGAGAAACACTGCAAGGAATATATAATTAAATAGATAAACAGTTACAGGACGATGATTTGGTGCTCAATGTTGCTGCGGGTGGGTGGGTTTTTATATGGAAATGCTCGGCTCTCCGTTGAATTAGGATCTGGTTTTGTTAGAGGTTTACAACTTAGCACTTGTAATTAATCGAGATTAGTGGTATGTGATCCATGTGACTTTTTCAACAAGTTGTATCTAATTTTGTCAAAAAAAATAAATAAATATAAGAAAGTCTAATTTTATAATTAATAAGATATGAAAAGACTCATTTAAACTCTTCTTTCTGCTTTTAAAAATCGAGATTTTACAAAAATATATTGGAAAACGAAAAATACATACTCTTGGGTTGTCATGTTTCTCTGATACATATCTCTGGAGAAAATGAATGAAAATTTGACGGCATAAACTATTTTCCATAAAAGGAAACATCGGGTTATGTATGGGATACAAAAAAAACATGAGAGTAAATACCAAAGAAACGTGATAACTTAAAGATATGCCTTTGTCGTTTTCTCAAAAATTATTAATCAAAGAAAAAAATGTTTAATAAGACTGACAACAAGACAGGAAAGGTGATGGGGTTGGGTTGGATTATGGGTATGGCCAAATCCAAGTGATACATTCTTGGTTAATCATTTTTGGTCCGACTTAATTGTAAAATTTGAGGTTTTCATACAACTTGTTGAAATTCTTGAAGTTGTTCAAATTTTAAGAAGATCTACACACTAGGCCATGGACACTTCCAAAAGGAAGATCATAAATTCCAGTCACAATGAATCAATGGAAGTGAGATTATTAGAGATTATGACATAAAATTTGGCAGTAAGAAGAAAGAAAATAGACATGCTTAAATGTCTTTATGATTTAAATGCGTTTATTTAGTTAGCCAATTCGAAGAAAAAAGTTACAAAATGTCTTATAAATCATACAATTTTATCTACTGAATTCGAGTGCATATTAAGCGAAATACCTTTACCCATTTGTTTTTCAAAAGCTTCAATTTTAACATCTGACACAATAAAATCACTTAAAATGCGAAATTATCCTCCAATTACAGTTTACACCTAGCTAAACACGTCATATACAGAAAGGTTTATCTGAACTTATCGTGAAGGCACAAAGGTTAGGGGATATTCATGGGGTCTCGGTTGCCTGTGAGAAGTTGATCATCTCGTTTCTCGTATATGTTTTTTACAGACGACTGTTACATATTATGTCGTGCGATCCCAACAAAGACCCGTGCCATTCGAGACATTCTACGAGTGTTTGGGGACCTATCGGGTCAGGTACTTAATCTCCATAAATCGTCTATCTTTTTCAATACCAATACAACACTTGTTATGTGACAAGAATATTGTGGCATCCTTTATATCGGAGATACGTCTACAAGTTCTATGTACCTTGTAGTACCGAACATGATTGGACGAAACCGGAATCAAGTCATGACATATCTTGGGAGTCGGATCGTTAACATGATCCACTCTTAGGACACAAAACTTCACTCCCCTACTAGCAGGGAGGTCATGATTCGTTCAGTTATAACCTCCTTTCCTGTGTATATCAGGCCGGTCTTTCGGGGTCCCAGACGAATAATTAATTGGATCCATATAGCGTTGGCTAAATTATGGTGGGGAAGTAAGTCCTCGAAGGCCAAGCCTATCATCATGAACGATTAGGATAGGCTATGTACGCCAAAGCCACATGGAGGGATGAGATTTCGACATATATAGGATGTTAGTACGGCTCTCATGGGGGAAGCAAACATGGGGGTTGATACATAAACCCGAGTCTTTGGTTGCCCGAGTGTTAAAAGACAAATACTTTCCGACCACATACTTTATGCATGCTCGCCCTGAGGTATGTCTAAGTTTCACCTGGTCTAGTATTTTTTTCTACATAGTCGCTACTTAGTGAAGTGTTACGGGTCGTGATAGGAGATGGGCGGTCCACACATATCTCGGATGCCCCATGACTCATAGGGACATATGCATTGGTTCAAACTGTCTCTCTGGTGTTGGAGGGAGCCTTGATGGCCTTATGATCCCAGGTACTCGTTATTGGGATGACAATCTTATTCGTGATATCCTCTCACCAATAGACCATGAATGCATCATAGAGGTACCCTTATCCTCAAAAAGGAGCAAAGACAAATGGTACTAGGTGGATGACATGAGTAGGCATTACTCAATGAAAGCGAGATATAGAGCCATAGCCGCCAATAGATAACATGGTCGTCTGGGTAGAGGCCCAATGATCTGGGTGGATATCTAGGACATACCTACTCACCCGCATCTACGGATTTTCTTATGAAGGGATCTATCAGATACCATTGTAGGTGGTTGGTAATCTACATCAACGCCTTTGTCCCTATCTCACTGGTGTGCACTATTTGTGGCTAGACAATGGAAACAGTTAGCCATCTTCTGGTATATTGTGGCTTTTCTCAGATGTATTGGTATCAGTTTGAAGGATTACCTACGTTGGAGTTGGGGCTAACATTTGTGGACTGGTGGGGGTTGATCACAGTAGGGGCGACCCCCGCTAGGAAGGCTGAGATATTATGTAACCTTTAGGAGATTTGGAAGGCACACAATGCACATGTTTCGGGGCGTCACCTTCATCTGTCATTGGAATGGTGTCGGCTGTCAGGGTAAACCTTATGTCTTGGCGAGAGGCTAATTCTTCGCCACTACCACCTCGAAATCCACCAACCTAGTTTGATTCTAAATGGATTCCCCAACCGTCTGACACAATAGTTATCAATGTTGATTGAGGTTCTTTTAGGACTCGGCACAGTCGGACAATGAGCCTTATAGCTAGATGCAACAGATGAGAGGTCTTCCTGGCTGGGAATGGAGTCGTAGATGGGGTCTGGTCCCCAATTATGATTGAGGCTTGTGCTATTGGCACAACTCTGAAAAGATTTCAGCCCTCAAGGGACGGGCCCGTGGTGATCTGTTCAGGTGCTCAATTTTTGATTACCATGATCAAAATGGGTCCATCACCTTCCACCCCGATAAGAGCTCTCATCAGGGACGTTCGCCATATGTTACAACAAGTCGAGAATTTTAGACTCTGAATTTGTCAAAAGAATTGCGAATAGAGCATCTCACTGGTTAACTAAGAAGACTCGTTCTATTTTTGTTTTTCAGTGTTCAAAATTGAACTTACCATTGTACTCTTCTTTCCGATGATCAATAAAATATGATACCTTTGGTTAAAATAAACACATCATACTGAAAGAGAGGAAAATGGTTTCCCCTTTAACCATCCTAGGTATAGAGTGAGAGGAAGACTAGCCAGATTACAAAAATCTTATGGGTTTGACCTGAATAATTGAATAGATAAGTAGGCCTAAGGCCCAGTATGTTCTGAATCCGGGTCACCGAGGACCGAATACATATCCAGACCCGACCCATAAATTTGAGTTAGGGCTTGAAGCGAGCCAACACTGAGATCGAGCAACAAGCCACCACTAGAACCTCAGAGCTTGCTTTTGTTCTATAGACTACAGTACTATCTGGCTCGAGAGAAGACGACGACAACGACGACGACGTGATGTCGCTAGCCTTCGATGAGTACGGAAGGCCGTTCATAATCCTGAGGGAGCAAGAGTCGAAGACCAGGTTGCGAGGTATCGATGCTCAGAAGGCCAACATTTCCGCCGGAAAAGCTGTGGCTCGCATCCTCCGCACCTCCCTCGGCCCCAAGGGCATGGACAAGATGCTCCAGAGCCCCGATGGAGACGTCACCATATGTACGAATCTCTACCTCTCTCAGACTCTGATTTGTTTGTGCTTGTCAATGCTGGTTACTGATCTCTAGTAGTAGCTGAGGTCGGAATAACTTTTTGTTTTCCGTTGCGTTTTCATGAGTGGATCTGTGTGCTGTGGTCTGTGAAAAGCTAGAAGTTGTGGTCGAAAGAGATCTGTGTCGAAAAATGGAGTAGCTGAGGCCTGAGAATGATTTTCTTACTTTGTTTATGCTTGATTGTGCTTCTTAGTGTTCATGTTGCTGCTCCATTAAACCCAGTAATAGCTTGCATAGCTTCTATATAAACGCAGTGTGCTTTTAAATGAGGCAGTTGCCTCATTATTCCTAGCTAGTAAATTTTAATGTAGTTTTGATATGGAAGGTTTTCAGATTTCTCTTTGCAAATGCATATCAATTACTCTGAGAATGGGTGTTCAGCCAATAGTGGCTTACTGTATTCTTGGATTTGGGAATTCTATGTTGCCGTCTCTTCTTAATCTATACTGATAATAGTAGATGTACTGTATTTCTTGGGTAATGTATGATTTGATAGCTAGACGAGTGCAATGATCTTTGGGTTGTATTGAACTGAGTGATATAGATGATTAAGAACAAGAAATAGATTGATTGCTATGTAAAGTGTAAACATTAAAGATGGTTCCTCTGCTCTAATGATTTTTTTACCATTTATTTTCATGTGCCAGCAAATGACGGTGCAACGATCTTGGAGCAAATGGATGTTGATAACCAAATTGCAAAGTTGATGGTGGAACTATCACGGAGTCAGGATTACGAGATCGGTGATGGCACAACTGGAGTTGTTGTTTTGGCTGGGGCATTGTTAGAGCAAGCCGAGAAGCTGCTCGAACGTGGTATTCATCCTATCCGTGTTGCGGAGGGATATGAAATGGCATCTAGGATTGCTTATGACCATTTGCAGCACATATCTCAGAAGTTTGATTTTGATGCAACAAACATCGAGCCCCTGGTTCAACCTTGCATGACAACTTTGTCTTCAAAGATGTAAGTTAGCTTCTATATGGTGCTAGGCTGTAACATATGCTACCAGTTTTTATGGTGTCTTACGCATGTACTCACACAGAGTTTATGTTTACCCTCTCTTGTGGTCCTTGGCTTTTCAACTGTCATCTGTTACACCTGGTATAAGTTACATCTTATAGAAGTTTTTCTTTGAATTGTTACCATTCTATTTCTGCCACATGCTGTTTCCACACTCCCTTGCACATTATCTTGATTTAAAAACTCAAGATGTTCTTGTTTCCACAAGTATCTGTTCTGTTTCATCCATTGCTTCCTTTTCCCACTGTATAGTGTACTATACACTTGTTCAATTGAACATAGGCTGTTTGATGTTTAACTATAGGAAATAGTTGTTATTTGAATTGAAAAACGCATGTTACTCAAGAATGATGCAATATTAATAAGTTTATTCACTGATCACAATACCATTCTTATATTATAATTTTCTAGTGTGAACCGGTGCAAGCGCAGTCTGGCTGAGATTGCTGTTAAAGCAGTTCTTGCTGTAGCCGATTTAGAAAGAAAGGATGTCAACTTAGATTTAATCAAAGTTGAGGGAAAGGTAGGTGGGAAGTTGGAAGACACTGAGCTCATATATGGAATTATTGTTGACAAGGATATGAGCCATCCTCAGATGCCAAAGATGATTCAGAATGCAAAAATTGCCATCTTGACTTGCCCTTTTGAGCCCCCGAAGCCAAAGACTAAACATAAGGTTGACATTGATACAGTAGAGAAATTCCAGACTCTACGTCTGCAAGAGCAGAAGTATTTTGATGACATGGTTCAGCAATGCAAGGTAGGGGCTGTTTTAGCTAGATTCATTATTGACGCATTGAATATAAATGTTATCACTCCATGTGCTTTTTTTAGGTACTTCAGATGTTTATCTCTTTTCTACTTTGGTTTTTCAGGATGTCGGTGCAACATTGGTTATCTGTCAGTGGGGATTTGATGATGAAGCAAATCATTTATTGATGCACAGGAACTTGCCTGCTGTTCGCTGGGTTGGTGGTGTAGAGTTAGAGCTGATAGCCATAGCCACAGGTACATGTTAATTTGTAGTTATTCTTTATTAGAGCATAATTGTGGGTACTGGAAGGCTTTGGTTGTGTATTTCCTGGAAAATTGACCATTTTATTTTTATCTGCAGGTGGTAGAATTGTGCCAAGATTTCAGGAGTTGACACCTGAAAAGCTGGGGAAGGTATTATTCCTTCCTGTACAATTTCCCAAAATTTTACTTGGATATAGGCAGTAAAATCATGTTCAGGTTATGTCGATAGAAGGGGGTTAAATGCAATGCCTTATAGAAATCTGATTCCTAGTTCCCTTTTATTGTTGGTTGAAAACTAGGATGAGAACCATTTGATAAAGTTGCAATAGATTGGAGATGAATGTGCTGCGTCTAGGAATATAATTTTACGGCCCTTGTTAATTGGCATTTCTCACAAGATAATTCTCTTATAAACCATTCAATTTCTCCTTGTGGTGAAATAAACACAGATTGATAATTATCATTTGATTGTCCTAGGCTGGTATGGTTCGAGAGAAAGCATTCGGTACTACGAAGGACAGAATGTTGTACATTGAACACTGTGCAAATTCAAAAGCAGTTACTATATTTATTCGTGGAGGTACTCCGTTTATTCTTCTGTCTAAAATAATATCTTTTTTATCATATACCTGAGATTCCTTTTCATAAAGATAATTCCCATATATAAGATGTGGCTTTACCTTTTAAATTCTATTTGCTTATTATAGAACCCTATTTAGAAGTATATGATTCACATGGTTAAAATATTATCCTAGTAGGTACATATCCTTGGTACCTTGTGGGTGTGGGGTACTTATTTGTTTCTGATTAGCATTGAGTATTGTATGCTATGTCCATTGAAAACGTCAAAACGAGAACATATTTAGCACATGTTATCTTCTTTTTAATCGAGTTCTACCAACCTCTTCATTTTCCTTGTTCTTGTAACTTTCTGTTTAATAGGATACTATTTTCATTCAAATTTATTTGCTTGTGTTATGTTCACAATGAAAACTTCATTTTCCTTCTTGTAGCTTTCTGTTTAATAGGATACTATTTACATTCAAATTTATTTGCTTGTGTTATGTTCACAATGAAAAGCTATCTAGGCAATGACACTCTTCTATGCTCTTAAACTCAACATAAATATAATTGTAAAGGCTAGCACAATCAAAATGGTGAAATATGCTATTAAAATTGAATGAAAACAAGATTGTTTGAGATATCTCATGCATGCCTTATGTGTGATGATCCATGATTAGGTAACAAAATGATGATAGAGGAGACTAAGCGCAGCATCCACGATGCATTATGCGTTGCAAGGAACCTCATCCGCAACAATTCCATTGTCTATGGTGGTGGTTCAGCTGAGATTTCTTGTTCTATTGCTGTTGAGGCAGCTGCAGATAGATATCCAGGAGTTGAGCAGGTAAGGAGAAAAGGTTTCCATTTCCCTTCCCCGCATTATACATATTCCTTATCTATGTGATCTGTTATTCACATTATATTACTATATATGTATATGCAGTACGCTATCAGGGCATTCGCAGATGCTCTGGATGCTGTCCCAATGGCTCTTGCTGAGAACAGTGGCCTCCAACCCATTGAAACACTATCTGCTGTCAAATCTCAGCAAATTAAGGTAACATTGCGTGATATACGAATTGTTATGATGTGTTATCAGTAGATTAATTGTTAGTTGGTCACTGTGCAGGAGAATTATCCATACTGTGGTATAGACTGCAATGATGTGGGAACAAATGACATGAGGGAGCAGAACGTGTTTGAGACCCTTATCGGGAAGCAGCAGCAGATCTTGTTGGCAACTCAAGTAGTGAAGATGATTTTGAAGATTGATGATGTTATCTCCCCGTCTGAATACTGAATCATATCTGTATGATTGGTGGTTTCGTGCCTCTCCCCGGTACCAACTTAAACTGAGAACTATTAATAGGTTTTGAGCTTGCTTTCTCTTGGATTTGCAGTGTGTTGTTCATCCTATGTTAATGAAATTTTGGTTTTCGGATGTTTTTGTCCCTTGTTCTTCAAACACACTCTTTACTCTTCAACTATCTATCAGTTGTGTTCTTATTCTCTTTAGTGTTGGAAATGGAATCAATTTTGTGTAATGTTGATATGTCTGATATTCTTGACTCTTGTCAGTGGCAGCAAATGCTATAGCCATTAGCCACATAAAAAGCCATATTGGGCCAGCCATCTTTTCAATCAGGCCCAATGGCAACTTTTACATGTGGTTAGATTTTTGCTTCGAGTGGGCCTTTAGGTTGTTTTGATCAGTGTTCTAAAATTCCTGACTGGGTGTCGCCTAGGCGCCTGCCTAGGCCTAGCCGACTCGACTAGAACAATTTTGCATAGTATGAATTTTGTTTCTGAGTTGTTTAGTGTTATCTTTCATATTTATTATCATTTTTAATATAATGAATTCATATTTTGTTTCTAATATACCTAGTAAAAATATAAAAATACAAATCCGATTATCCCGTCTAGCTCTCGATTAATCCCCGAAGGCCCTGACCGCCCGACTAGCGCCTAACGACTTTTAGAACTTTGGTTTTGATACATTACTGAAGTTATGTTCACTTTAAGCAGCTATGCAAATAAAGACTTGTCTTTCCAAATCTCAATCCAACTGACCATACATATAAACAAATTATAAATGAACCTTCACAGATGTTAACTAGTTGGAAGCCTAAAGCACTTGCCATTTTCTTCACTATCCGATTCCTTGTAGCAATCTGCTTTAGGCCCCAAACCTCCTAGCTAGAGTAGACTGATCCCATAATTCACAATTCTTTCCTTGTTTCTATGTACAAATTATACACATGATGGAAATATGAACACCCAATGCAACACTATTATAAATTCATCCTAACTGAGTTCGATATTAACTTGTTCTGGATGTCCCCTTTCAGTCTGGTTTGCAACAAGCTCTACGCCCAGTTGCCCTTTGTCCCCCGCCCCAAATGCATATAGTTTGCCCGATTCAGTGAGGGCAAGAGTGTGGGCATTCCAGTATATGGAGTTGGTTAGGCTGATTTGTACCACCCGCTCATTCATCTGTTTCAGTAAAGTTACCAGCTCCGGGCTCAACACATTTCCATGCCTATTTCCCTGATATATATAACATGAACAAAGCTTTCTAAGATCGAAATATGTACCAAACATACAGTTTAGAATCATCTAATCATGTTTACTAACATTAATTGTGTATACTAACAATGACCCGGTTGTGTGAAGTTAGAATTCAAAGAAATAAAAAGAGATTGCCTAACCTGTCCATCATTGGCATTGCTGTGTCCAAGACTAGAGGACTCTCCACATCCAAATGAGTATACATCACCATCATCAGAGACCACAAATGTTGTGTAATCCCCAGTTGCAACATGAACTGCTTTGACATTGCTCAGTGACTCCACCACCTTAGGAACTGACTCACTATCTTCATTCCCATGACCCAAACACCCATAACGCCCCCAACCCCATGTGCAGACCCTCCCATCCCGTCCCACCACAGCAGCATGCCAAGCACCAGCTGCAACCACCATAGGCTGAATATTCAAAACCTGAAACTGTTCTATCAATCGTGGAACCTTCTCATCTGTCCTTGAACCATGGCCAAGCTTCCCACCCAAACCACACCCAACAGAGTACACCGACCTGATATGTCCACAACAATAGAGCTAAAAATGAGTATTATTTATAAATCCTCAGTCAATGTCTTTCTTTGGGCATAAGCAGATTCGTAACAACTCACATGCCACTCGGTTGACAGGCAAGAGCAAGAAGGTAGCAATATCCCGCTGCAATTTGCACAACTGGAATGTTCTCGAGCGCCCCCAGCAAAGGGCGGGGTTCCACGTCATTAGGTTCTGTTTGGTGACCAAGTTTGGTATCACCGCCCCAAGAAAAAGTATAAACCCTGCCTTCCCTTGACAGTACAGCAGTGAAGAAATTGCCTATTGTGGCCTGCACCACAAATATGTCTTTCAAAGATTCAACCAGATGAGGCGTGGTAACTAATTCAGCACCATGCTCAGATTCACCAAACGATTCCTTTCCAAAGGCGTAGACACGCCCAGAATCACTTATCAGCATAGTCCTACCAGCCCCGGCAGCTGCTTGGATAATCCTAATGCCTTGCAGAGTTCTGTAACACAACGGAGTTCCATCAACTCTCTAGAATACAATATCAGGTCAAGAAAGTGAACATTGGCAACCTGATTGGCTGTGGCTTCCATAGTTGTTCTTCAGTAGTGCCATGTCCAAGCTGGCCCGAGCTATTGGAGCCAAATGAGTAGACATCTCCATTTGAAGTCAGGGCAATACTGTGTCCCGCCCCTGCTATTGCTTGAGACTTTTCCCTCCTGCAACAAGCTTCTCCTGCTAGCAAAAACCTCAGGACCAGTTTCCATGAACCTCCACATCTTTGCTTCATTTCTTGCTGCTCTTCTGAAGCCATTGGTTTGAATATGGCCCTCTTCTGGCACATATCCAGAGCAGCAAGCTCTGATATGGATAGTTCAAAGTCCGGGGGAAAGTTTGCAGGCTGTCTGAAGAAGGAACATGTTGCCTGCAATACCCACATTCAAAATCAAATCATCATCATCATCGATTCCCTAACTCTTACACGTGAACTTGCCTCTAGTTTTGCAAGATCCTGAGGATCCAAATTACAGGCAGTGAGGACATGAAGCACTATGGATGGATTGGCAGCCAAAGGAAATTCTCCAGGACTCGAGTTGCCAAAGCAATGTCGCTGACACCGCTGAAACGATGAAGGTGAAGCGACAATGGTAGTGACAGGCTGGTCAGGAATGTTGAGGAATTGAATAGTCGGGGTTCCACTCGTTGTAGCCTCCATGGGCACCGCTAGTTTTTGCAGTGCCCTCAAAGCTTTAAACTGCAAGGAGTAGTTACCAATATTGTGAATTTTCCTATTAGCCTTATTGTAATCTCTGAATCCTGACACAAGGCTAAGCCAAGTATCTACCTTGAAATATATGTTAACAAGCGAGCTTCAAGCTTCAAAACCTACGGATTGACCACATAACGATAAAAGCTCATCATCATAACAGCAGAACAAGAACAACCAGACTTAAATCATCATGATAAACATCAAGACAGAGAAGATTTTTTTCAGACAAAAGGAGAGGAATTTATAGACCATTTCACCTAATCGGTTCAATCAAATGGTTCAAAACAGACCAACTTAGGTAAACCAAAAGAAGAAGCTTTGTGGATAAGGCTACTAATCTTCCATACAAGGATATTCCACAATCATAAGAAAGGAATTTTATCATCAAAAGAAACACAGTGTTCACGTAACCTCAACTACATCACACAATAATTCAGATTGACCCAATCAGAACTGACAGAAACAAAACAATCAGCAGCCATGGGGGCTCAAACCCAGAACATGGCACATGATCATCAACACTTCTCTTAGCAATTGAACCAAAGCAATCAAAATCAGATTTTGGTCAAAACCCAGATCATGAAATTCAAAACACAATCGACCACCAAACAACAACAAGCAACAATAACCACAAAACCATAAGAAAAAGGAGTGATCTACTTTGTTCTTGTTCAATATCTATATCTGTACATTATGATCTTCTTACAGATCGAGATAGAGAAATTAAAAAACGAAGATTACATAAGAGAACATAGACCCACAATTCCTCCAGAACCCATCAGAATCTGTCAACAATTACACAGAAATCCACCGATTCCTTACCCAAAAAACGGCGAGAAATGGATCAATCAAATTGAAGAACCAGGAAATGGGTCTATGATCAGAAGGGTGTCCCGGATTCTCAGTAGCTTTTCCAAGGAAAAGAAATGGATTTTTTCCCGAGAAACGATGATTATATATATGAAAAAATGAGGTTAATTGATTTTGGTAGAGAGAGAGAGGGGACAAATGGGTTTCTTCTCGTCTCTATATCTACGTTTTGTAAAGCGATGAGGTGTTTCCAAGACGAAAGCTACGGAACCATATATATGAATCTCTATACGGAGAGGGTCCGATCCATGACCATGGACACGTCAGCTTCCTCTTAACTATGGTAATTGATTCAACCACAACCCGTGGTTGGTTCCTCGTAAACTTAGGATGATTTTCATTGGAATCGAAAATAAGACTATGAGTTTAGTTCTTAATCAATCAAATGGGCTTAATCTTAATTACAATTCTTAACACATTTCACTGGTCAAGACTTTTATAATAAGATTCAATAGCATGACCCATACCATAGCATACCAATTTGAGAAGATGCAGAAATTGCTTGCTGAGGAAGATGAAAAATGCTTCACATTAAGCTAAAGTGATTGAAATTGCAATATTAGTAAACATTTACATGAAGTTTTACACATTTGATAGGGGTTTGAGTTCTGAGTTTCAATACAAAAATATATATATTTCTTAATGTACATGTTCTCATAAGGAATCACTGTAAATCCAAGAGGAGGGACTCTCAGAAATGTAATGTAGCAACCATGGGATCAGTTCTTGCTGAACTCATCCGCAGTAAAACCATTTCTTCTGCTGCAAAATGCAGATGTAAGCGATTCAGTAACGAGTTCATAACAGAAGAGCATGATAAAACCAGCGATGAAGAGCATTAAGATTTAGGATCACTGCACAAGTTAGCATATCCGTCACTATGAACTCCGAGCAATCCAACAATGTGAACATTTTGCTGATTGTGAACTCCAAATGAATCATCAAACCATACTCAGATTCCACAACAATCTTGTAACTACACCTAGAAGTTCTGGTGCTTATATTGAAATCATCCTAGAAATGAATCGATCATGAAGAAAATCACTACTTTCCAGTTCAGAGAAGTGAGACCCCAAATTGCAATCAAAGCCAAGAAAGCTACACAGATATCCAGATCACATAAAACCAAAAGCAGAGCAAGAACTAAACAAAACCCAGATAAGTTTCATTTCTTAATCAATTGACCCACATTCATCATCTGCGAATTCTCCAGGTGCTATCAGTTTGTTCATCAAACTGAATCTCCATATCTGTTTCACTTGTAATTCTCGCATTAGGACAGAATAGTTTCCTCATGGATTGCATCATTCAGAAAAGAGGACAAATAAGAAAATATTGATTATGCAATGGCAACATAAATGGGAACTCAAGTTTCCAATACAATAATTGCAGAGACCTTACACTGGAAGTTCACAAGAACCTCAAACAAGTGCAATTTTGGTTATTTTGTTTAAGGTTCCAAGCAACTTACCACCAGACCCTATTTACAGTTGAGGGTTGGCCCTTTTTTCTCCTATCTGTACACTTGTTTTTCTCATTTACTTGGAATCAAATTAGGTATTCATAATAGACAAAAAACAGGGCATCTGGGTAATCTTTTGGCAGCTTGTTGATGTAGAGGTAGAACCGCAACAAGTCCTCTTTGCACACCGTTTCAGCATCAACCACATCACCGTTACAAGTCAGCACCCACAAATCTTCTGAATTAACTCTCTTTAAGCTGCCACGACAAAACGGGCAAGACTCTGACCTTGAATTCCTGTAGTTTCAGTTTGGAAACAAAATCATATCAATTCACTGGACATGTATACGCATCCTAATTTCAGATAACATAAGTTTTTTAGTTACCAATTGCGGTAGCATTTGATGCACATTGCATGGCAACAACTAGGCAAGACCATTTTAGCACAAGGCTCCAAGCAAATTCCACATTCATCTTCTCTCTCCACATCAACATTAGAAAGCCCCGTTCCACTCTTTTGCAAACACTTAACCCTCCTTTTAACATCACCCGTCTCCCCAAAGTTATCATGGAGTCGAAGAAGAGATGGTAATATGACAGCTTAATTTCAGTTATAGAAAAAAATCAAGTCAATAGTCAATACGAGGATAAAGAACCAAAGAGAATTCATACATAAGACATTAGCATACCATAAAAGTCCTTAATTGTTGCCTTTCCCCCGTGTGTTGAAACACTTCGTTTCCCGTCTGAGTGTACCTTTACCAATAAGAGGATAGCAAGTGAGACTGAGCTCAAATTGTATGAAAGGCACCAAAATACACAATCCTTTCGAATTTGCAAGGGCAAACCTTGTATACAAGAATATAGAAGAAATCTAGATATCTCGGGAGAAGACATGTGCACGAGGAATCTATCCATTGTAGCAGAAAGAGATAGAGAGGAGCTAACTGATTGTACATCAATTTCATCTGAAGGCGGGCACCGGTTTTGGATGTTGGAATTTGAGCAGCGCTATAAAAACCAATAGTTCTAAATTAGAGAAATGTAATATAGTTCTAAACCTATACAGTAATAGTTCATCGCTTTTGCTCAAAAGTAACCAGGGGCAATTCAATCAGACAACTCTACAATTTACAACCCTCCAACCACAAAACAGGAAGCCCCATCAAGCTCATCAAACCCCCCAAATTCCACATTCTAACTGCACCATCATCTGAAATAAAGCAGCTATGGCATCCAAGAGAACTACTACTAAAAATCCAAAATTTAACATTTTGATCACATGAACTGATAACACATAACCCTGATTGAAAACATAGCCAAAAATCCCCAACTGGGCATACCAAATTTCCTAAAAATACCCAAAACTTCCAAAGCCAAAGCCAAAACCAAAACAAAGTGGTATGGAAATTTCCCAAATTGAGGCCTGTCACTGTATGGTTGTCCTCAGTTCCCATGATGAGACATACTCAAAACCCAATATGAAACATGAATAAACCTAAAACCCCATTAGGGAAAAAACAAATTTAAACAACCAGGAACCGAAAAGATACAAACTTGAAATGAAATTCAGGTGAAGAAGAATCAAGGAAAACTCACAGAGCATTGGCATGCTGTATATCAGCTTCCAGCACCTTCAACGAGTCCTGATATGAAGAACTGGCCAGCTGATAATACACCATCTCCATCCCTCTCTCCGGAAGATACCACACAAGGGTTTTGAGCTGAGTTGGGTTTGGATTAAACAATCTAATCCTCAGAAAAGACAAGTGCAGTATACAGTTGAAAGGGCGAGAGAGAGAGGTTTTGTAGCTTTATTGACTTTACCGTCTCTCTTTCTCTTGTCCTGAAATGGGGGCGGTTCAGGCAAGGATCGGTGGCCGAGTCGGGATTGTTTTTAGCTTTGGGTTTTGCTTTTGCCTTTTGTGCTCTTGCTTTCTGATTGTGATCACAAAGAATCTGAGTGCGATCAAAGGATAATGTGTTTATTTCAATGGTGATGATGATGACAAAGAGAGAAGCTTAATTCATTTTTGTTTTGTTCTTATCTTTTATGTTTTGCTTTCGGAGTTGGCTTCTGTTTTATATTTCATCGCCAAACTGTCTTTATTTCTATCTATTTTTCTATTTCATTATTTTATTCCAATTTTTTTTAGAAACACGAGATAATATTATTTATTAAAAGTGTTTACAAACGATAAATACTGAAACAGTGAAACTGAAATAAATAATAGAACATAAAATAAAGTCGCTCTATAGGAATCAGGAGTTGTTTAGAAGATGATACTGCGGCTCCAAACTGGTTTGCACGGGCCGAGCAAGCCCAGTGTAGAAGTTTGTGGTGGTGGACTAAGTATTCCCCCAGGATGTCAGCGTGCGTCGTCCTCCCTTGAGTGATATTAGTAGGGCTCCAAAACGCAAGAATGCTGACCTCTGAGCTGGTAGGGAAATATTGTGTCGGTTGTTGGTGGTACCGCTGCCACCTTACATCCAGAGGGGCGGTATAACCAACTGATCCCCCTTGGACCAACGAACCTCATTCCTTGAGGCGAGGGTGCTGCACGCCCCCCGCCGCTACAGTTTTTGCTCCATTTGCTCTAGTGGAACAAACATGAGTCCCCGCCCCACTTCGGGCTTCATAGAGTGGGCTTTGTACTTCCCGGGCCGAACCCTCCCAGCCTGAATTGGGATCGGGTCCTCCTGCCCCTGTCTTGGCCCGACCCAAATTGTCCCTCCTCCTTGGCTCAAAGGTGAGCCGGTCCTGACCCAAGCCTTCCCATCTTATCGGCCCGCGGTCCAGGCGAGCCAAGCCCAGCCTGTCCACCCCCGGTCCATCAACACCGACAGAACCACACAGAACCCTAGCTTGTTCATGTTCGTCGCGCCGCCTCCACCTCGTCGCCGATCCTTTGCCGGCCGAGTGATCGGCCACCCCTCGTGATCCTGGTAGCCACGGCTTCCCTCCCCGACTTTGGTCCCGTGGAAAAGGGTCACCGGACGTTCCGATCGAGCCACCAGACCCGCTCATCTCTCCTGCAGCCTCCGCCACAGGGAACACAAGAGTCACGAGCAGCTCTGGAAGAGAGCTAGCCCGTGCATCGGGGAAGGGAAAGAGTTGTCCGTCGCCGATCAAAATCTACATGCAGACCACAATACCCCGTCTCCATACGAACCACACCATGGATTGATCCCTTGGAAAAACCATGGTGGTCGATCAGGAAAAACTTCGCGACGGCTAGGGTTTGCTTTCCCGCCGCTGTACAGTAGGTGTATCAAAAAATAATTGACCAGACCTATCGAAATGTTCCTCCTACGGTCCTACCATTATCTTTTCCCAATAATATTGTTGCCTTTATGACCTGTAATATAATATTAGATGTGTTTTAGGCTTCTGAATAATGCCATGGTTGGTTATAACTAATCAATTTTCAATCATAAACCATTTTTAACTGTACAAAAAAATATTTTCACAAACAAAAAATATTCAAAGGAAAGCTCATTTGATGAGGTCCTTTTGTTCGTGGGATGTTATTTTATTAATTCTCTTGGAAGTGTGTTAAAGAAGACTAATTGTTTATGATGCATGATTAAGTCATGCTTATGATTTGGATTAGATGGGATTCTCATCAACTCTTTGTTCACATAGAAAGATAAGTTTTCAGAAATATATATGTTGATGGTTGTTCAAGTTTGACCGCTCTTGTGATTAAATTTGACACAAATTAAGAATAATTTAGCCACGTTTAAAAAGAAGAAGAATAATTTGGTCATGAAACGTAAACAAGGGATAATGGTAAAAAGATACACCGTGATGTATTCATTTTTTTTTTTGTTAGGGGTGTATAGAAGTATTTGGTAATCCGCCGTTTATCTGTCCGGTCCGCAATTCATTCGTGTTTAAGTGGATGGATACAGGATCAAAATTTATTGATCCACAATAGTATGGACGGATTAAGGTAAATAGATATGTTGATGATCCACCTACCCGTACATTTTTTTTTGATAAACGAGGGGAAAATTTCATTAAACTATGAAGGGGAGTACAATAAAAAGCAGAATACTAAGTCAATATGACTGATTCTGAACAAACAAGAACAATAAAAAAATCACAAAAAACTAAAGCTTGCAACACAAGAATACAAAGCTTCGGCCAAATAACAAAACTTTCTGCTGAAAATATATAGAGTTTAACCAACCATACTACAAAAGTCATCATCAACTGACCTAACTACACGTGTTAAATCAATATTTTTGCAATAAAATCACGTGTAATATTTTTATAACGTAACTAGGTGTCGGAAAATTGCTTGAATAAAAAAATGATAATAGTTTTGTTCTACAAATATTTTTCATTTTAGATTTTGATTATAGTTTGCGGATCACGCGGATTGTATCCGATCCACCCCCATATTTTGCGGATAAAATCCGCCAAATGTTCATTTGTCATGGACGAGCCGTGGATCACAAAAATCAAAATCATCATCTGTATGAGCGGATATCCACCTATCTACACCCCTACTTTTTGTAACTTTTTTTTTTATAATTGTTCAAAAACGTCGGAAACTTGTTTTTTTAGAACTTGTATAAAAATAAAGATTTTACTCTTATAATTTATATTTAAAAAATAATAAGTAAAAAACAAAAACAAATAAGTAAGAAAATATAAGGACATGAATATTTGGATATTTTTAGCATATTATGGACACTTTATTGATATTAAGGATCAGAATACAAAAAATGATAGCATGACCTAAAGCTATAATGAGAAACAACCGAATAAAAAGTCGAGACTTTATTTTTATTCGTGAATATAAAACGCTCGAACCTGTAACAAGATACCCAATTATATCAGGGATGAACGAAATAAAGCAAGCTCCTAAAGTGGAGGCGGTGTCAGAGACCTTCATCACTTATCCTGACTCCACCTGACATTCGTTGTTTAAAAGTGGGGGAGGTTGCGAGGTACACATAATGTTAGAAGAACTTTATGAGATGGGGGAGTAGGGCCTCAAGTGGTGGAGGCGGCGCAATATGTAGCGCATGCGGTGGGGACGGATACTAGCGAGGTATTAGGCAAGCTCGCGACGGAGGCTCTACACGAGGTGGAGACAACACATGTAGTAGACGGGCTTTTTGCGGGGGGAAATACCAGCGAGGTATATTAGGAAAGCTCGTGGTGGAGGCATCATAGAAGGTAGAGGCAGCACATGTAGTAGACGGGCTCGTGGCGGAGGCACTAGTAGCGACGGTGGCTCTGGTGGCAGGAGCAGAGATGGCGGCGACTCTGGTAGTAGTGGGGGAGGTGGCGTGGTTGGCAGCGGATAAGGTAACGATGAGGGTGTTAGAGGAATATGATGAAGTGGAGGTACAAGGTCATGAGTGATGGTAGATGAGGGCGACATCGGCGCATGAGGAAGTGGCGGGGCTCGATCGCTCGCAATTGTGTGGGATATCGCAATAGTGGAGGCGGTAGAGAGGATGGAGGGAACTGTTGCATTGGTGGAGGTGGTGGACGGGACGAGGCCTGAAGAAGGAGGCCGTACACAACGACAAAATGGAACTCCATGGACTGAGGGAAAAGAGGACGATGACTTGCTGTAAACCATAACAAAGCCGCCCCACAAATTTAAACTTTTTTTCTCATAAGTTTAATTGGATTTTTATTCTTTAGCTATTAATTTAAAATTTATAAGGGTGAAATTATAATTTTGAAATAAAATCAATACAAAAGGCAACAAAAGATAAACTCACATACTTTTTTTATATAATTTTCAAATAAAAGAGTTATAAATTGTAAAAAATGAATACCTAAGGTACCCTTAAGTATGGACGTTTAACCGATGATGACGGAGGGGTTTTGAGTTACAACTCGTAACTTCAGTGTATGCATCAGTTAACTTTAAACTTCAGGGTAGTCATCGGTTAAACGTGCATACTTAAGGGTATGCATTTGTAGTTTACCCTTGTATTAAATCAGATCGACGAAATTGTCGGAATCTTTGAAAAGGTGGGTTGAATCTCCAAAAAAGAGTCGGATATCAATTGAATTTACGATCCTTAAAATCGAAGTCGATGAATCTGCAAACGCTGATAGTCTTCATATTCGACGCATACGGGCCCATGGAATTGTTGACCGAAAAAAGGTTGGTTGTCCAGTGGCGAAGAAATATTGTGCCATTAAAGCTGAAAGTTAATTTTGGCTATAAAAACGGTCAACCATATCTTTGTCGTCTTCACCAACTCCACGCTTCTACAATTCCATGCTTTTGCCTCTTTGAGGTTTATTCACGTTGTAGCAAATTCTACGGCAACAACTCTTGCGACATAAACACTAAGCACGGCCAGAAGACGACGTATTTGTGCGACATTTTCAGCCACACACAGCATAATCTCTGCTCTCATCGTCCTGTAGACTCTAGTTGAAGCTAGCTATTGTAGAGTCATTGTCGGAAACTATTCTGTGCATCAGTCTCCGTTCATTTGTCGCAATAGATTCTCCGGAACCTCATATGACCTACCCCAACAATACGAACATGCCTCTTGGCTTCACGTGCGAGCGGGATTACGTCCCCGATTCGTAATACTATTCATGCGACAAGGAGGAAACCTTTGGAAACAAGAATACGTCCCTCCCCCGGTGCTTACGTCGGGCTCCCTTGCATTCCACGCTTCCAACCCATATCCGATGTCATCCGAATTGTCAGGGTTGCACTAACTTTCAGGGGTCAACAACTTTCTCGGGATCTAGTTCGAGTATGGCCCACAATGGGATGATAAAATTCCGGGACAACATTCAGAGGGAGCTCGCTATTGTGACCGATCAAACCCCGATGACTGAGCGAATGACAAAGAACTGCAAACAACACAAGAGCGTCACCAAGAAGAAGGTAAATATGTTTCAGAGGTGATGGTCGGAGTTCAAGCACATCTATTAGAACGGACGATCATACGACCAGATCATGGTCGATGAGGAGATGAAGTATTACGAGAATTACAAACACGTCTTCGCATGGAAGCACTAGTGGAACCTCATGCAAGAAAAGCCTTGTTGGAGGCATCGATTTGAGAATGAGTTCAACCCGACCACTGGATAGTCCACTGGAACCGACGGACGTCGCACGCCCAAAACACCTGGCCTTAGCACCCCAATGTATGAGATGAATATTCTTGCAGCCGTCGTAGAAGAGGCCGAGGGGGGTGTCCAGGACCTGTACGCGGTTGCCGACCTGAGGGCCAAGGAGAAGGGGAAGTTACTAAACAACGTGATACTCAACCCGAAATTGGTCAGAAGCTTGGCCAGCATTGAGAAACAGCATCAGGGTCACTTGCTGCGTTGGAGTCTCTCATACACGAGTTCTACTTACTCCAAGACGCCAATACCTTCAACATGGACCCAGAGAACTTGGCAACTCATATGCTCTCGGCTTGAC
Source organism: Erodium maritimum (assembly GCA_963921825.1). Classification (NCBI taxonomy): domain Eukaryota; kingdom Viridiplantae; phylum Streptophyta; class Magnoliopsida; order Geraniales; family Geraniaceae; genus Erodium; species Erodium maritimum. The sequence continues at coordinate 148,095,588 of OY997588.1, forward strand.
AAATAAGATAAATGGATTGGTGTGATATGGTGTACATTTGCTTTTGTAATCTATTGATGATGTATGAATTTTATTTTATGACCCTTAATTATACCCTTAATTATAAATTATTTAGTTCAATTGGACCGGAAATTCTCGATTTGATCTATTCCCACTGTGGATACTCTTAGGGCTGACCTGTCCTCCAAGAAAACCCTAATATTACAAATTAACTTGGCCTGAAAATACTGTCAATCACTTCTGCCAAAGAAAATCACAAACCTGGTTTGACTATTGAATCACATATAGTCATCATCGCACAAATTATGTATAACAGAGTTCAAGCAGAGAGCCAAGAAATGAGCAATCAGTGTTTTTACTTATATGGACATGCCAAGGTAGTACAAGTTTCACACCAGATACTGGGTTATGCTTAACTGTCAGCAGAGATGAGCAAAATCACCATTCCTGAGGCGTAAAATATACATGTTTAACATTGATGACACAAACTTGTATACCTTGTAGGGTTATCTTGCAGATGGGACTAGGGCACCAGTTGACAAGTCAGGGCTCTCGATCTCAAGAAAGCTAGTGAGCAGTGTCTTCCGCGAAGATTGTGCTTTGGAACTGCCTGAACCCGATGCTACTTTCTGATTTTCTTGATCCCCTCTTTCAATCTTGATGGCATCTTGTATGGCCAGGATGATTTCATGCATTCTTGGCCTGGAGACTCCATGTTGCTCCACACACTGTATTGCAACTTCAGCTACCCTCCACAGGGACTCGATCTTAACATTTCCAGCTAGGTAAGGATCCAAGATGCTTATCACATCCCCTTTGCGAATCAATGACCTTGCCTGTAAATAATAGTTTCGATTCACTATTTGGTGTCACATTACACAATAAAGGATTTGAATCTGATAAACTGCTATTGCTAACCCAGTGAACAATGTTCAATTCAGCGCCATAATCTTCTGTTGAGACGGGTTTCCTTCCAGAGATCAGTTCCAGGAGAACAACCCCAAAACTGTACACATCGCTCTTTTCGGTCAACTGCTGGGTTGCGTAGTACCTGTAGGTACAAGTGTCATTAGCATATATGCAAGAGAAACTGTTCTGCAATATGCACATTCATGTGAGATCAACTTGGCTTACTCAGGGTCTAGGTAGCCAACTGTTCCTCGTGCCACGCTTGATACATGGGTCAAATCTTCATCAGCTTGCCTTGAAAGTCCGAAATCAGACACTTTAGCTCTCATGTTGTTGTCTAGCAAAATATTGCTTGTTTTCACATCTCTGTGAATGATACTAGGATTGCATCCCGTGTGCAAGTACTCAAGACCTGCATGTGATTAAGTTTTGTTCTTAATATGAACCTCAAAATATAAGATGCTTCATAAATAACAAACCTTTAGCTGAATCTGTTGCAATGTTTAGCCGAGCTAACCAGTCCAAGGGCTTTTGATTGACTGAACCTGTATACCAACTTATGTCATTAACAACTGACAAGATTAAATGTAACTAAAACAGATTAGGTTATGTTATGTCACTGACCATGTATGTGGTCACGCAAGGTTCCATTGTGCATGTACTCATACACCAGAAAGCTTTGGTGTTCTTCTTCACAATATCCAATCAGAGGGACTAAGTTTCTGTGATGAATTCTTGACAACAAAGCAACCTGTAAGTGTAAGTAATTATGTTTTAGTCAATCCAAAACGTTATTAGTATTTGATGTCATTACTATGCTGAGTTGACACTACCTCAGTCACAAATTGCCGGGTTCCATGACTAGATGGATCAGACATGACCTTGACTGCCACCTCCTTCCCGTCTTTCATTCTGCCATAGAACACAGATCCAGAACTCCCTTTGCCAATTTTCTTACAAAAGTTACTAGTAGCTTCTTCTAGTTCAGATAGTGCTATGTAATAAGCTACACCTTCATCCATCAAATGGCCTCCCCGTATTGAGTAGCCACTTGAAGTTTTAATGCTGCCACGCAAAGGCTCACCTAATAGGCACAACCCGTTAATTTAATTGAAATGCAAAAGACAAGAGCAGTAACTTTCACATAATAAATAACACACCGAACTAGTTGCTATACACACCTTTCTCTTCACCCTTCTGCTGAGATTCACTCCCTCGAAGTTTTCGCAATAATATCATACTTCCTAAAGCCAGAAGTATTATAACTGCTACCCCGATCAAAATGCCAATTATCACTCCCAAATGCAATTTCAGCCGTGATGCTTTGTGTAGTCCAGGGTTATGTTTATAACTGCAAGAGGATATATATATATATATAGCTGTAAATAGTTCTATCCCCTAGCCTAATATCTTATCGTGGACCACAATAATCCACACGTGAATTAGAATCAACTTACTTGAAAACTATTTTTCGAGTTAACAATTCAGGAGGTATTTCCCCGACAAAGGAGTTGTTTTGTATGTACCTGTAGCATGTAAATTTCAGTTACTGCATACCCAATAACATAAGGTATTGATCTTGCGATGATAGTGAAGTTCATATTGCTACATACAGTTCTTGCAGGCTTGGCAAGTTTCCCAGGTATGAAGGCAAAAAACCGGTCAGTTGGTTGTTCTCTAGATGCCTACATGTGAATCAAAGAAACCATTTAGAAGGCCCATCAAAGATGAACTACATACATGTAAATCACGAAGAGCTTACACTATTTTTAAACTGATAAGATTGCTCATATCTGGGAGTGGTCCTGAGAGGGAATTGCCATCCAACCATCTAAGAAGAAAAGGAAAGCACTTGGATGCTAGACCGTGGTGGAGATTAATCAAAACATTTCCATTTCTATTTAGACACAATACTTACAGCTCTGTCAATTCCTCCATGTTGCTAAGCTCAGATGGGATTTCACCAGTCACATTCTTCCCTGACAGGTTACTGTTTAGCTAGTTAGTAATATAGCACATCATAATTTAGTATGTAACTGTAAACAGTTAAAGTAGTACAAGGAAGTTACATTTTAGCAATTCTTGGTGGTGTAGATGTGGTGCAGGTCACCCATTCCCAGCGAGCTGGGACACAGGGATCGCCGCCTTCATCTGTCCAATCACTTCCAGGAGACATGGAGCGGAGGGCATTAAGAACAACCACTAGCAATTCAAACCATGTTGCATTATGCACCTTTACTACAGATGATTAAAAGCTATAGTAAATTAAAGTATCTAAGATCATGTAATTACCATCTTGGCCTTGAGTCTTTGAAGCAATCGGTAAGTATTTACTTATCTCGATTGCATTTAGGAGCGGTCCTTGTGTAGAATCGGGAGTCTTGTTAAAGGAGAATGACAGAACAAAATCAAGAGTCACGTTCATGTAACTGGGTTCATAAAGAGTGTAGCTACCATTGGCATTCTCTGCAATATTCACAACTGCATTGCTGTAGTCAAGCATGTAAGGTTGCTGCATTGTGAACTTCCGGGTCTCATTAGCACCCAAGTTTTCGATTTCAGCAAAGTAGGCGTAAGCTCTTGCATTTGCAGGGAAATCTTCAAGATTCAATCTGTAGGTAAGCAATCCTTTTGTGCCCACTACTGCGGTCTGCATCACTTTAACAGGTGGGTACTCTCTTGTTCTCACATCGATGTTCTTTGAAGTTCTGATTCTCTCGGTGCCCTCAGCCACTCCTACCAGAAAGTTTTGCCTCTTCACAAGGTCAGACTCCCAAATTCTGTCATAAGGGTCATCTGGGTACCTGAGCAAAAAGGTTAATATGTAGAACATTGTTAAATACAAAACTTGTTCTCAATTCCATCAAATTATTGGGGTAATATGAGCTAACCTTAAAGGATCAACACTAAGAGCACCGAAATTCACTCTAGCAGCAACTTTCAAGAAGAAACTATCCTCAAAATCAGTGGCGTACATTGACAGGTTCAAAGGCCTAAGCTCAAGAGTGGACATGAAAGGAGAACCGGTGGTTGCGCAACATACACACACATCAATGGAATCTGAAGTTGCTCTAATTATGATCTCCTTCGTATGAACCCTCACACCGTCCAATATAGTAACTGTGGACCACTTGGTTGCATCTAAGTAGAGCTCAAACTTAGGGTAAGTGTCCTCATCATTCTTCAAGCCTCCATACTGAAATGTTGCCCTAACCAGATACCTCCTTCTCTCTGAAGTACCAACAGTGTAACAGTACTTCTTCCCGTCTGTGGGAAAGTCCCGCCGCCTTTGGTACTGCAACAAGTTTCCATTTGGGTCTCCTACTGTTACTAAACTCCCATGTTTCATGAATTCCTTGTCTGAAATCCATGCCAGGCCAGTACTAGGATCAGTGTAGTTGTTTCTACCTCCACAGTCTACACTTACAAATTCTGCAGAAGAATCAGTTCACAACACAATTTAAGAAGATTCCCATATTTTATAACCTAAAACTGTAGATTAACAAGACAGGGAGCTGGTTCAGAACACAGAACTTAACAAGACTCTATCTTTATAGCCTAAAGCAGCAGATTCACAAGATATACCCAAATTTCTCTAGACCCAAATGAAATTAAGAGAACTTTTCTTCATCAGAACCACATAGAGACAGTTCAGTCAGTTACAGGTTCAGGATTCAGGAAGCAACATACCTTGAACTTGGGACAGAACAGGAGTTGTAATAAAGAGAAAAATTAATAGCAGAGAATGAGAACATAAACCCATTTCATGGAAAAGAGGAAAAACCAAAACTTTGATGTGTTCTGTGTGTGGGTTCTGGGAATTTCTTGATGAAATCATAAGAGCTGCTCGTGAAAGCCCAGAACTTACCTTTCACTTTCCCTCTGATTGATGAGTGAGCTCATTGTTCATTCACATTACATCCTCTTTTTGTTATGGAATCTCTTTTTTCCAACTTTTTTTTTACTAAATTATAACTATAAGGCTGTTTTTTTTCAGAAGCTTATAATGGGGGTTTGAACAAAATAAGTAAACAACAATGGAATGAACCCATTTTAAATCAATTCATTAACTTTACATTAGTTGAATAAAATCATGAAAATTTCGAAAACTTGAAGGAATCGAATTGGGATTTGTTTAATAATTAACTCTTTTACCAGCAAAAATTAGACATCAATTAGCCATTCTATTCATATGAATATTTACTTATGATAAGAGAAAGTGAAAAAGGAGCTCCATATTAGCCATGAAGAAAGTATCTCAAAAAGAGAGAAAGAAAAGGAGGGAGCATAATTAACATAATATTCCTTTAACGCGCTCATTTTTCTTTTACTTTATTATTACAACCAAATCTGATTTGACCAACTTGTGTGTACCCTTTTAAATTCGTATCTATTTGATTATCTTTAAAGCATGCAGATATTCTATACAAGCAAATGGTTCAGCTCTCTCTTTCTGTTACCAATAAGTTAAAATAATTATTTTATTTTTGACGACAAAATAATTATTTTATATTTTAAGCATGCAATGCAAGTGATTGGGAATGGGATAGCTCTAAAGCAATGAAAGCAACATCTGCAATTGGGTCCATTTCAGTTGACATGACTAGAGCACATCAGGAATGGGCCAAATAGACTGAAACCCATACAGAGCCCATATAATGCACATGGGCTCATATGCATGACTAAAGCACATCAGGAATGGGCCAAAAAGACTGAAGCCCATACAGAGCCCATAGAATGCATATGCGCTCATATTATATTCACACATTGGCCCATGAATGTTTATGACTTATGACTAATTGACTATGAGTGAACATTCATAGGACAATAACATCACGGTTAGTTTTAAAAAATCGAAATACATACTTAAGGGACATGAAGTCGTTTTTCAAGGTAATCGGTTAGGAAGGAGCTTTATGGCTCTCCCTCCCTTTCTTGGGGTTTTATGTTGTCGTCGGCGGTGGCGGCGTTTTCTTTTACGAATTTCGTCGCGTTTATTTAACGTCACTTCATCTTCATCACCTCCTCCTCCCTCTTAGAATGGCCGGGGAAAGGATCAAAGGCGCTCCGCTCCATCCTCCTCTTTAAAACGATGCAAGCGAGTGAATGCACAATTGTGCTCTGCCATAACCTAAGATTCTATGGGAACACGCGGGTGCCGGTAGAAGGCCACAAAGAGGAGCTCGCCCTCTTCTGCAATCAGGATGTGGAGGTCGTCGGCTATACAAAGCAGGTTCGGACTGTTTGGTGCATCAATATGGGGATCATGGCCTGTATCGGGAGGGCTTCCGCCTCTCGAACTTGTACAGTAAAGCATGAAAAATCAACCAAACGAGTTCTGCTAGGAAGTCTCGCCAAGTCAATGAGTCATAGACAGGAGAACAACATTAAAACTTCAAGTGGCTACCGTTAACGATGAGCGCCAAAATTTCTTCTTCAGAATAGTTTACCATTGAATCGAATAAGGAGAATGTAGGACACGAATGGATTTTGGAAGAGTAGTTACACAAGTTGTTATTTTTGTGTACAAAAACAACACAATTTATGGTAGTTTAGAATCAATTATCATTTATTTTTGTCTTAAAGTTTGATTTTTTCAACAATTTATTTTTTATTTTTTTGGGGTTAGCAAAAAGATCCGTTATCACTGAGTTGGTGCCGGCTTTTCATGCAGCGTTATTTATCTAGCCACAGTGAAAACGCCGCTAACCAAAACCCTGCCTACACATCCATTTTGCTAGTATTTACAAAACGCCAACAAATACATATAGGGATGGCAAAACGCCCCGACCCCGACGGGGACCCGACGTCCCCGCCCCGTGCGGGGCGGGTTCGGGGCGGGGATTTTTTATACGGGGCGGGGTATGGGGCGGTAAACGGGGATTTTGGTGGGGGCGGGGCGGGGACGGGGCAAGCACTCCCCGCCCCGCGGGGCGCCCCGCCCCGTGCCCCGCGGGGATCCCCGCTCTATTAATTTAAAAAATATATATTAATAATTAATATTTTTTTAATAACACATAATATATTGTTTTTGGGATAATTCCATTTTAGTACCCTAAAACTTTTGGATTTCGTTTTTAGTACCCTAAATGTTTTTTGTGCCACTTCAGTACCCTAAATCTTTGTTTATTCCAGTTTAGTACCCAATGTCTGATTTTCCATCCATTTTTGGATGGAAAAACGTCATGTGCCTTGCACATGACCCTTTCTTTTATAATAATATCAAAACTACCCTTCGGTAGTTTAAACAAATTGAATTTTTGAAAACTAAAAATGATTTTTTATAAATAAAAAATCAGACGTTAGGTACTAAACTGGAATAAACAAAGATTTAGGGTACTGAAGTGGCACAAAAAACATTTAGGGTACTAAAAACGAAATCCGAAAGTTTTAGGGTACTAAAATGGAATTATCCCATTGTTTTTACATATAATATTTACTTATTTAAATTTTATATCTAAAAAATAGAAAACTTAGTTCAAAAATGTCAAACGGTAATTTTTGCTTATTTATATTTTATATCTAAAAGATAGAAGACTTAGTTCGAATATGCACATTATGAGACACGGAAGTCGTGTGATGTTTGTTTTATATGCGTGTTGTCTAAAATTATGGATTAAGAATTGTATGATATAAAAATTTGTATTTTTTTCGGGGAGAAAATGGGGCGGGGAATCCCCGTTTCCCCGCGGGGCGGGGTCAATGCGGGGTGCAGGGCGGGGCGGGGACGGGGCGCGGGGTCCCCGCCCCGAACCCGCCCCGTTGCCATCCCTAAATACAGACGCTCTTATAAAACAATCGTAAGATGGAACTTACAATACCATATAAATGAAGTAGAGCATACCAGTTTTTTTTTTATCAGCGAAAGCAAATTGAAATTACCTTTTGAGGAAAATGATACAAAACAATAGATCCCAACACAGAAAGTAAATAACAAAAAGAATAAGTCTAAACACAAACTACCCATCCCCTAAACCAAAGTACGATGAAATAGAAACCGGTTTAAAGAACCGGTTAAACCTATCTCAGCTTCTTCGTTTTTTGGCACATTACATTGGAATAACGAAACTTCTAAATATACTAAGGAGCATCAAAGTCTAGAATATAACAAGAGGAGAGAAGCACGATATATACTGGCTTTCAATTAAATTAGTGAAAAACAAGGCTCCACTCAATAGAAGTTGCATGGAGATGATCCTCCCATTTTGTTTGACTAACAAGTGGGCATTTTCCGGTTGACTTTGTTAGGAGAAAAGTCAACGATACGTATGGAGAGATCAAGACTTGTAAACATATATCCCACAAAATTCTCATTTATAGAATCAAACTCAACAGGAACTGTCATTTTAATTAAACTCAGTGCTTAATGATACGATCTTTTCTAAACATTAAAAAAACATTTGGATCATGAAAATTAAAACGAAACAAACAAGGGAAAGCTAAGATGGAATCAGTCTGTAATTCCACTAATGTGGGGACAAAAGAGCACTGTACGGCTATGTTTTGTCTGCGTCCTCTTCAAGCTCTCTCTACTACGACTATGACTTGCATGTTTCAACGCTAAATATTATCAACTTACATTTTAAATTGATTTTTTCTCCACAACTTTAATAGCTTATCGAATAATACATTTAATAATTATATCTTTTGGTTTTGCGATAACCATATAAAAGCTGTTAGAATATTTAAATTAGATTCATTTTAATAATTCGAGTATTCTATTATCCATGAGATTCTTTGGATATTGTTCGTTCAAACATTTTTTCACCCTCCCCGACTTTGATTAAGGCATCCTTAACCCAAAAGTTTTGTCATATATGTGGTCCAAAATAAAAGTCTCTATATATAACTATGATTGCTTATTTTATAAAAGTTACAGTATTTTTCTTCACATAAAACCATTTTTTTTGTTGATCAAAAACAAAATATATCGAACTAAAACCCTTGTCTTTCACAACCTTTGCCGACCTTGCTTCTTCTCTTGCCGGCGGCTCTCTGGTCTTCATGATCGAGGAGCTGTTGGCGATGACTCTCTTCTCTACCCTTCTTCGTTTCCTCTCCTATCCTCTCACTTTTTTGTTGTCTTCTTTCCCTTTCCTCTCCGCCCCGGATCCCTATCCCGACTGATTCGCTTCAGATCTGTGAGATTGGGGTTACTAGCGGCGCGTGTCACTCCTCCGAAAAATCGCCGGAGGTCGATGTATTTGGTGTTGGCCACCATCGATTCACAGTGGCAAGGTGTGGATTCGGTCGCCGAAAACGGTGGTCGTCTCCGTCGTTGACCCTATTTCCTTCATATCTACGGTCGAACTCGCCGGACCTGGGTCACCTCTCCTCTCTCCTTCACTGCTTTACCCTGCCCCCGCCTTTTTACTTTTCTCATTGTTGTTCCCTCCTCCGGTACCGCCATATCCTCCTCCTGCTTCAGATTTGGTGGTCGGTGGCATTTCCCTTCGGGCGTGGAGGGATGTGGCTGCTCCAATCTGATCGTGGGACGATTTCCCTCTTTTGGTGTGGATTGTCGCGGGTTTGGGCTTCTCCTACTGCTGTGGTGGCTTCTACTTCATCATGTCTCAGTTCTCGACGGTCGGCTTCTGATTCAGACGTGGGACACTTTCTTCGACTTCGCCGATGAAGATTGTTGTGGATTGGGTCGAGCTTGTCTCTCCCGGACGCTGAACGCGAGAGTTTCCAGCTTGGATCACTCGGGTTTGTCCCCTCACCTTTGTTTTTCCTTCCTTTGAGTTTCGGTCTGGGCGGGTGTCCTTCTCCGACCACGTTTTGGTGGAGACTCGACGCTTGTGTGCTATCCGAGGTCGAGGGTTTGGCTTTGAGCCTTTGTTATAGACCTATCCAGATCGAAATTGGAAGTTAACTCTACCGTTTTGGTGTTGGCCATCGGTGTGCAGAGTACTTTCTGTTCCCAGTGAGTTTGGAGGGAGACTTAGGTGAGTTGTGCTTCTGAAGGGTTGCTCTGTTTTGTGCTGTGGAGTGGGTGGTCTACCTTCCGTTAGGAGCTCCGTTGTTGTGTCTCCCCTCCGGTATCTGGGTTTGGTTGGTTTGCACTTGTAAGCCGGAGGGGCACTGGTTGTTTTTTTAGTTTGTTTAGCCTTTGTTGACTTTTGTTGTACTGATTATTTCCTATATGGTTTTTAGACTATGATTGTTAGCCCTTGTTGGGCTGGTTTAGGATACATACTCTGTTAATCTAGGAACCTTATGTAAAGTGTCATTCGTTTGTATGTGTCCTTTTTCGAGGGTTTCCCTTAGCCTTGCTCTTCATTTTAAAGGCTTGGTCTTTATAAAAATCTGCTGATCAAATATATATATATCGTGCTTATTTTTTGAACGGTAATTATAATCAATATATTAATTGAAATAAAATTCCAGCTCAAGATGGAATAGCTAGAGAATTTGAATTTTAATGATAATAGTAAAAAGATGGACTGAAATGTCCGAACAACATGGGACGATAAAAAAAATAAAAAAAATGCTCATGTGACAAAATATTCCAGAATGGGTGTTGGGAGAGAGATATTGTGATAACGGACACGGACAAATGTCGAGGCAACCGATACAGCTATTCCAAACGGTGAGTTAGGATAGAGCGGACCCTTTACTAGAAGAATGACGCTGAGGCAGACTAAGTATTACTTCGAGGACCCAGTGTGCGTCGTACCGCTTGATTGATATCGTAGGGTTCCAAGAACGCAAGAGTGTTGGCTCTCGAGATAGTAAATGACTTATGTGCCGGTACTTGATGGAACCACTGTCACCGTACATCTAGTGAGGCTGTAGTACCCGCAAGCTTCTCACTGGTCCATCCAACTCTCATCGGGCGAGGCAGGGGTGTTGATCGCCCCCGTCTCCATCCCATGACCAACTTCACGGTTGATTAACCCGCCTATATGATGTATTAACACATCCACAGTAGTCGAGAACGGAGGAAGTCCTCGGTGTTGGGTCTCGAGGTATGGTTGGAGATGAACCAACTCACAGCGGAAAATCAACGAAAACCAAGAGACGATTAAACCATGAAACAACTAACAAATAATGGATTCACAAGAGAAAAAATTCAGTATTATTTCTTACCAAAACAAGAACACCGGTTAACGAATGATTGGCTCGAGTCTCCAAGACGCCTACGTATCCACATGGGAATCAAAGCCACGTAGTTCTTCTCTTTGAGGACTCAAGAACACAAAAATGGAGGTGGAAACTAGCCAAACCCGAAATGGCCATGGAAGAGGGAGAGAAAATGTGTTTCCTATTCTTGTCTTGTGTTTGTTATGTTGAAAAAAGATGACTTAAACATAACAAAACCCATACTTGTGCAACTAAAGGCATGGGACAAGTATGGTGTCAAGTAAGGTGTAAATAGGACAAAGTATGGCAAGACAAGATTGGGTTAGGTGGTGAATCACCAACACCTTAATCTTTGTCTTGCTTACTTAGTACTAATTAATCAAGACTTGATTAATTAGTTCCATGGGCCTTGGTTGCACGGGCCTTTCATGGGCCTCTTGGAACATGGCCCGTGGCCATTTCCAACGAGGTCCCGTGATTCGCTCATCGCCTCCAAGCCTTCCATACCGGAAATGTCCAACATTATCCGACGCGATCAATCCCAAGACTCCAAGCCTTGTCTCGATCCGTAAAGTCCTATTCACTTACGGGCACATGACCCAAAACCCAGTTTTGGTCATGTCCCGAGACAACTCCCTTTTGGCCATTCTCCATAAATGTGTCAATGCGTTTCATCCTCCGGTGTGACCCTTAGGTGTATGCATGTCAATAGATCAACGTAAAATCCCATTTTACTTGATCCTATTTAAGTGGAAACTAACGAGACTTTAGTATTGCCTGACACTGCATAGCGAATCGACCCTATCGATTCTAACCTTTCCGTCGTCCCTGTCATTAGCCTTTTTATCTCCGATATCCTGATTGAGATAAGGCATAGAGCCGTCATCCTTATTATTCTCAATCACCATTCCTTGATATGTGAGATGACTGAAGATATGATACCCAGTATCATGTGCATGACCATGCTATTCTTTCAGTCACTCTCGATCAAGTGGCCGAGAACCGATATCTTTCTCATACCTCAGTATGAGGGATAAACCCCTTAGCCGTCTTTCCTGTCACTCATGTAGCCCGTCCCCAAGCCAATCCTGGCCGTTATGGAAGCCCTGTTACGGACAACGTTAGGCTCAGGTCAAACTCAGTTGTTGACTACATAGCGATCACAAAGACTCCTTAGTCTAAGGATACATGACAAGCTACGACACTGAATATGTTCATGACTTAATCTATGGCACATATTCAGGGCGGGTCGTCCAATATCATATCCCACATGATATCTATGATCAGACTCCGGAATCCCATTCCAATGACTAACAGAACGTAAGCCATAAAGAGCCATCTTTCATACTAGTCGCTTCTAGTGAAGCTTTGTTGACTAGGGACCCATCGAGTGTGATATATCTCGATCTATGGTTCTATTCGCATGGTGGGCATAAATCAGAGCACACATCGATATATTACTCCAACACATAAGTAATATAAAGCCGCTTTAATTTTATTGCTAATGATGATATATACATTTGGACATTCAGGATTGAACTACGGGCACTAAGACTAACACTCGGGACCTCGAAAAGGCTAAAATTGTGCGACTAACACCACCCACCATTAAAATTGTGCGGGTAACACCACCCACCACTGAAAAATACTGATTTTCTACACAATTTGTATCAAACTAATCATTAATTTTGTGTTCTAAAAAACTGTTTTTTCAATAGTCAATTATGGTCAAATGGGAACTAACCATTGACGTCGGCACATGGTGCTGTCGGTTGCGTCAACTGTTGGAACATTTAGTTTGTGTAATTGTGGTGGGTGCCACATTGATAAAATATAGAACAAACTAAAATGTTTATATAACAATGTGTCAATACTCTAATTAAATTGAGTATATACCAAGTGATAAAACTATTGATAAATTTGTCATGAGACTTATTAAATTATATTAATCAAGACTATGATACTTGGAGGCACGTGGGCATGTGTGTCTGACTCTTCATTTTTGGATTCATATTTTATTATCCATTATTTAACTGATACAAAATGAAGAGGTGTGATTCTCATGAACAGACACTTCCTCTGTTATATAAATCAATCATTATAGTAGTATGAATTCATATTTTATTATTCATTCATCAGCTATTTAACTGATACAAAATGAAGAGTTGTGATTCTCATGAACATACAATTCATCTGATATATCTGCTATATAAATCAATCATTTTGTTCAAAACAAATTATCTCATCTTTATACATAGAATTTTTTTATATTATAGCAGTATTGTATCCCGAAGGATATGCCCAATATAGTGGGGGCATAAATTCTTTACGGAAAGTTTATATCAACGCCTTACTGCAACTCCGTATATCCTCATGTTCTAACATCAACGACGATGGTCGTAAACCGTCGACGTTTCGTGCCCGCCAACGAACCGAATGCCACTCGAGATGCTCTAACTTGCGCGAGATGGACCGTTGCCAATCCGGCGCCAATATTCGTTGAGGCACCTCCGCTCTACTCTCTGTTACCTTAAAACCCAGATCACATGTTTAGCTTTTCAAACTCAAGAGACGCATTTTTTCCCCGACCAGAGAATTGGGTCTCCGATCATTATTGGCTTGAATAGTTCTCGGTCTCTGGTTGAATCGTCTGCAATGATGGAGAACGGTTTCTCTTCGCCCCGGAGCGAAGCTTTTCCGGCAGGTCTCCGGGTTCTGGTTGTGGACGATGACCTGACCTGGTTGAAAATCCTGGAGAAGATGCTCAAGAAATGTTCCTATGAAGGTCACTATTTCTCTCACCCCATTGCTCTTCCTGTGAGTTCTTACATTATTGACCATTTGGGGTTTATTTATGATCTTGTTGATTTCTCAGTTGGTGATGCTGTAGCTGTTGATTTTGGATTTAGGTTTCCAAGTTCTACGACCATGTTGATGTTTTTTGGAGTTTAATTTGATCTGGGTTTTTCTTATTGATGCCATGTTTATCTGCTAATGAGCTTCTGGATTTCTCAAATTTTCATTTGGTTGGGTTTAGTATTGATACATGGGAGCATGCCCAAATGTTTCATTTCAATTTGGCTATCATTTAGCTTTGACTTTTTGTGTATACAAGTTTATATCTTGGCTGAACGACATTCAAGAGTTATAAGCTTGTGCTTGTTTGGCTAGATGAGTTAATGCTTTCTGCATTTAGAAGTCATCTACATGTTTTTAGCTTTACAATCTATCTCTCCATGAAAGCATCTATTATTGAATTACAGTAGCTCTGAACATTTTGTTCCTGCTGCTTGTATTTCAGTGACAACATGCTCTTTAGCTAGAGATGCTTTGAACTTGCTGCGAGGACGAAAAGGTGGGTATGACATCGTAATTAGTGATGTCAACATGCCAGACATGGATGGTTTCAAACTACTTGAGCAAGTTGGGCTCGAGATGGATCTTCCTGTAATAAGTCAGTTCCATTCCACCAACATTCGAAGCTGTCTTGAATTTTACATCTCCTATAATTTTTCAAGTCATGTATGTTTCTCATGAATCATATCACTCGTGTCTTCACAGTGATGTCTGTTGATGGAGAAATGAGGAGGGTGATGAGAGGTGTTCAGCACGGAGCTTGTGATTATCTTCTTAAGCCAATAAGAATGAAAGAACTCAGGAACATATGGCAGCATGTCTTCAGAAGGAAGATACACGAGGTGAGAGACATGGAGAGTCATGAAGTCTTACAATTGATGAGTCATGGATATGATCAAACTGAAGATAGTCTCTTCTTAAGTGGAGAAGATCTTAGTTCACTAAACAAGAGAAAAGCTGTTGATGACTTTGGTGATTCCTCCTGTTCTTCAAAGAAACCCAGAGTTGTTTGGACTGTAGAGCTTCATCAGAAATTTGTTGAAGCAGTAAATAAAATAGGACTCGATAGTGAGTACCATATAGCTTCTCATTTTGATTGTTCAGTCTTCGTATCATTATCAAAACCTAATAGTGTTTTGTTCATGTGTTTGGTTGGTAGAGGTTGGTCCTAAAAGGATACTCGATGCAATGGAAGTGCCATGGTTGAGTAGAGAAAATGTTGCTAGCCACTTGCAGGTATGCACTTCTCTTCAACATCAATTCACGTTATTAGATAGGATTTTTTTTTTCATTCCTTGTACTTCCTATGTGTTTCCTTTGGGAGTCTCATACATGTTCTGTCCCTTGCACAGAAGTACCGTCTCTATTTGAGTAGGTTAGAGAAAGAGAATGCTACAAAGCATAAAGACATGAAATTTTCACTTCAGAACTTGATAAACTCAAACCAAAATGATGCTGCAAATGGAAAGTTACTTGACGCCGAAAGAGCTTTCGTTGGTGATGATCTTGTCCTCCCAATGACAGGGACTTCAGAGTTGGGCTTCAGTCCATTAGCTTCTCTGGAATCTGAAGAACTATATGCATCATTTGATTCAACAAACTCTGAAATACTATATGCAGCATTTGATTCAACAAACCCAACTCCATATCATTGGGATGAACTTCCTGAGATTCAGTTCAACCAAGACCATGAGCCTTTCCTTCAGTACGAGGATAGCTTAACCCATCTACATGAGCCTCTCTATGACGAGTTCTTAGAAGAGCGTTATCTTTCTGAAGTTCCACTCCACTTGTATGATACACACTAAGGTTTGACTACGAGTATCCTTGTGACCCTATAATGTTCTAGCATAGACTAAGGCTCATTTATGTATTGATCCTTCATTGCAAGGGTCATTACTGATTGTTGATATCAATTATCGACTGTGGATTCGGTTAGTGCCTTCTTAACCAGTTTGAGCTTGATATTCTTGAAAACATGATGTCTTTTATCTTATAACCAGTTTGAGCTTGATTTCATGAAAACATAATGTCATTTATCTTAACCAGTTTGAGCTTGGTATCCTTGAAAACATGGTGTCATTTTTCTCAACCAGTTTGGGCTTGGTATTCTTGAAAACATGGTGTCATTTATGTGTTGCACATGTACCTGTTTAAAACATCAAACAAGTCTGGAGGGTTGTATGTTTCAGTAAGTGGGTCCTGTAAATTTACATTTATCTTATTCCATGTAAATTCATCAACAGAAAGGACTCTAAAGGAATTCATATTTATCTTATGTAAATTCATCAACAGAAAGGACTCAAAAGGAAAGAAACTTCATATTATTGCTGAAGGCATGAATATTTTTCTCATCCAACAGTAAGCTGCACATCTGAACTGAATCTCATTTCATTGAAAATACTACTATATAGAAACCAAAAATGAATAGCTAACACTACAAAAATTTACTAGGAATGAATAGCCATAGAAATAAACTACAACTTCGTTAATACTCCAAAGCTATCACAGCCTAACAACTATAGTATAGTAAAGCTATCACAGCCTAACAACTATAGTATAGTGGTTAGTAGCTCTTGGCTGTCACCAGCGGAGGCTCAATCAATTTTACTTGAAATGCTATATACAGGCCATGGAAGTGGAGCATCATTTTCACTTCTGGATATTTGGAGAAGCATTTTCACTTGGATTCTTCTCCTGCAATGAAGGGACAGGACGGGTTTTTTTGTGACCCTTTTCCGAAGCCTGCTTAGAGCCAAGGGTACTACTACTTGTTGGGGATTTCACTGGTGTCCGAGTGATCTTGTCCTGAACTGTAGGAACAGCCTTCCTTCCAAGCTTGGTTAATTGTGGCTGCGGAGGTGGTATCTGCAAAACACCATCAATATATATAAAGAAAATATAAACATTTGTCGAAAATCTGTAAGTGGGCTACACAATATTCTGAATCAAAGAATAAGTACCTTCTTCGAGTGATTATTCAGTGAGTGAGGCACATGTGGAGATACACTTTGATTGGTTTTTAGGCCTGTGCTTGTGCTCTGCCGCAGTTTTGCCAAGCTATGCTCTGTTCTTCTCTGCATAATATGTGTATTTTGGTAACACTCTCAATTGTTCAAGTAATCATGCTTAATAAACTGTTTGTATCACTGAGTGTTAAGATATGGGTCGATGAACTTTCAACTTGAGCCAAATTACGTGGTTGCGATGGCTCAAACTCATGAATCTGGTACAAGAACTGAGTAAGTACACAAAAGCAATGAGAGATCAACCTTAGATCCTGTATGCAGCTGCCCTTTCTCTGCCTCCCTAGAATAACATTTTTCTTCCAATTTCTCATGGAACTGGCACCGCAAATGAAAGAAATAAGACACATAGAAGATTGACGATACTTATAGGTCAGGAGATTGCATTTACTTGCCTTTTTACGCTTGGCTGCTCTTTCATCAATTCTGAGACAAAACGGTATAGCTTTAGTAGTTGATCTTGATTTGTTTCCAGCAGCCTTCACAGAATTTAACTGACTGCAAGAAAACCAGTTTTTAATGTACAAAGTTAAACAGCAGTTCTTTAAGGACCATGAAGGAGCCATAATAGGTTTACTATCCACTAGAAACCATATGTACCAATACAAACTAGGGACCATTTACAGCAAGCATGTGAAGATAAATCAAACACGTTGACATGGCAAAGAACAAGATATATAACAGCTTGCAGTCAAGAAACATGAAATATTCAGGCAAAATATCTTACTCGACAGATTGAGAGTACCATTTACTGACTGCTCTGCCAGTGGTTGCTCCTGAAACTAGATTGTTGACTTGTGTTTTAGTTCTGCATGTAAGATGAACAATATCAGTGAGGACCAACTTTGCATGGATGTAAAATCAAGCACGATCCCAAGATAGTTTTGTAGAGATTTAGAAGCTAAACCTACCTTCTATTTTGTGCCCTGGTGGTCACTGAAGGCGGCTTGGATTCTATACCAATAGATGCCTGCAACTTGCAAGTGAAACTCATCTTAGCTATGCCAAAACTTGGCCATGTCAGTGTGTGTGTGTGTGTGTGTACATATAAGAGACATGAAGGGTGAAAAAGCAATTTATAGAGAACAAAAGATGCACCATATTTAGTGCTTGTGAAGACTTTGCTTTGACTTTCGATATTTTATTAGCAGATACCTGCAATTTACGAATGAAACTCAATTTAAATATCTTTTCTAACAAAATCATCAATCTGATCTGCATGTTCACGTGTTTGTGTATATAAATGCTGAAGGATAACTAAGAATTATATGTAGAATTGAAGTAGCACCCTTAGAGGCTGTGAAGTGTTTGCATTGCCTCCTGATGTTCCACAAACAGAAGCCTGCTATACCAAAAATTTATTTGTAAGAATGTCACTCTTGTGTGGTTGTGTCAAATAAGAAGTGAGAAGTTAGCATCAAAAGGAGTTCAAGTCGCACCTTTGTCCGAGTTCGTGAAGTTTTTGAAATGTCTTTGGATGCTCCATGATCAGTTGCCTGCAAATAGGAACTCAGTTTAGCTATACCTAAGAGACAGTTATATGCAAAGAAAAGGGTCAAATGGAGAATTGAGATCACACCATTTTTGGAACCCGTGAAGTCTTTGAACTGTCTCTGGATGTTTTACAAACAGATGCCTGCAATTTCAAACTCAACTTAGCCCATCATATAATTGTGACATGTCGATATGCACTATGTAGTTCATGTTCAGATGATAATGTTAGACTACAAAACTATAATTGGACCTTCAACTATCAGTTTGAGCTTTAGTTGAGTTGGTCTTATAATATGGTATCAGAGCCTACCTCACGGACAGGACTTCAAATCTCACAATCTTCAAAATCTATTACTATTTCTCTATTATCTTATTTCCCCCCTAATAGGCCTCTTATTAAGTCTTATCTTCAAAGCCCTTATCTCTCTTCTCAATGGGCTCATCTCTCCTTCTAAATAATCCACATTCAAACCCATAAACGGGCTTGTCCGTAAGGACGCGTGTTAGAACATAAAACTGTAATTGGGCCTTCAACTACGGGCGAGTGTCTACTTGAGTTGGTCCTCTAATAAATAAGTATGAAGGATGAACAAGCATTCAATAGGAAATAGAAGTGACACCTTGTTCGTTGTTGGTGAAGAAGTGTTTGAACCATCTTTGCATGTTCCAACAGTTGATGCCTGCAATTTACAAATGATATTCAATTTATCAAAAAGATCCTCAGTGCTGAGAATATTAGTCAGCTATGCATGGAAATAGAAGTAATCACCCTAGTTGAAGTTTGTGAAATGGTGTCTGGATGAATTTTGCATGAAGCCACGTGCATTCTTGAGCTTCGAATCTGTGGACGAACAGGACTTGATGTAGTACTCGTCTTACCAATTGAAGACGCAAAATTGATAGAAGTATGGACTGACATTGGAGTCAATCTCTTTCTGACAGGAGGTGAAGGGATTACTAGCACCGCCTTTTTGCTACATGTAGCAGCATTACTTACAACAATGGGAGGCCTCAAGGTTGGTTTAATAGAAGGAGGCGAAGGGATCTTAGGTACTCTATTCTGTTTGCTACCTGTAGCAGCATTACTTACAACAATGGGAGGCCTCAAGGCTGGTTTAATAGAAGGAGGCGAAGGGATCTTAGGTACTGTATTCTGTTTGCTACCGGTAGCAGCATTACTTACAACAATGGGAGGCCTCAAGGCTGGTTTAATAGAAGGAGGCGAAGGGATCTTAGGTACTGTATTCTGTATCAATGACTTTGTGGAAGGTACCCTACGTTTTTTCTTAACTGCTGAAGCTACAATGACATTATCACTTTCCTGCAACATAGACAACATTGATTTGGAAATATAGTAAATCGACAGCATAGCAAATACAAAACTATGCACATAACTAAGCAATTTACCTTCACAGGCACATGTCCTTCTTGGACATTTGCATCAGAATCAACATTTCCTAGCTCGATTGAAATTTCAACATGAGCAGAACTCTCTGCACATGCTTGCTGTTCTTCTATTCCTGAACATTCAAGCCTGCCATTTTCCAATTCATTCTCTTCAACATCTGAAGCAGAAGGTGAAGTGGTAATAGGAGCAGCGTCTATGTTCCACAGACACACACTAGCTTGTACGAAACTTATATCCGTTGACGACTTGAGAATTTCTCTATCTGCTTCCTCAACCAAGGCTGCTGCCTTCCTGGCTGCAATGTCTTTAAAATACTCTTCAAAATAAGCCTTCTTCTGAGCAACAAGACCCGGCTTCAAACATTTCTCGGCTTCTTCCAAGTACCGGTTTTGGGAAAATGAGGAAAATTTTACCCAGTCCAGGGTTTCTGACATGAACCTCCCAAAGGAGACAGATCCCCCAAATGCATGAGCTATATGTCCCTGAAACAACAATATGCTAAACATGTCTAGATTTCTCAAATTACCCTCAATCTACAAAACTTCCATGACAATGTATATATATTGAATTTGAAAGGATTATAAGTAGAATAGATAGAATTGAAATTCAACATTAAAATTACAGCCATGGCATGGAGGCCCCATAAAGCATCATCCAGGTAGAGCAATCTTGAAAACGCCAATCCAGGGTTATTGCTATGCACACATAATGCAATGAAAATGGACATGAAAGAACGAGAATCAACCCTCCAAACTCACACATTGAAGAACACAAACCCATCCGAAAAACCTTCCCATTTATTTTCTCTATTCTTATGATTTCTCTAGTTTCTCCAGAAAACCAATGAGGATTCGAGAACCATATTGAATCAACGCCGAAATTAGTAACCCTTGAATCAAAAGCCATGTTTGGAGGCTGAATTGCTATATCCCAACAACCCAAAAACGGAAAAGCAGAAACTTTAAATACGCCAAATTTTGATTACCCATCTTGCCAAATCGACCGACCCAAGTCAGGTTTCCCCGACTTTCCCGTAACTTTCTCGGCAACCAAACAGACCCGTAAAGGGCATAAAAAACGAAATTAAACAAAACCCACGATCGGAAAGGGAAAAGGGTTTCGAGAACTGACCTCATTTGCTTCACGGGACGAATCAGAAGGGTGCGAGAAAGATCTCAACAGACAAGGCGAGGGTTCATCCATTTTCGCTCTACAAGCCAGAGAGAAAGACGACTCAGAAGACGCTCCGGAGAAGTAGTAGAAATGTGCAGAAAAGGGAAGCTTTTTATATTTATGGACTGAAAAAGGATGCAAGTAATCAAATACACTAAAGCTTTCTCGAGCAAGTGCCAAGTAGTAACGTCTAGTTTTCTCTGAGTGTGGATTATTTTGGTCCGTAATGAGAAAATAATTAATTGTTAATTTGTTTTCATG
The DNA here is from genome assembly GCA_963921825.1 of Erodium maritimum. Lineage (NCBI taxonomy): Eukaryota > Viridiplantae > Streptophyta > Magnoliopsida > Geraniales > Geraniaceae > Erodium > Erodium maritimum. The sequence continues at coordinate 148,116,801 of OY997588.1, forward strand.
TAAAGGTTTGAATTTGAAAGGTGAAATGGACCGATCTTTTCTTGGAAATTTTTGCAACGGCTCTCTATGCAAACGGCAGCAGCGTTGCCAGGGCCAGCGCAATGAACTATTATATTCAAACTTTCTCCAAGTGGAAGGTCAAAGCCCAATGGGTCAACTTATTGGGCCTCGTAATTATAGTTCGTGGTCCGAGAACTTGTCCTTCATTTTGTACACCTTCATATCTCAATTACCTACTCTGGCCAAGTAGAACCATCCATTGCAAAATAAGAATTTCGGGTGACCCAAAAAGACGTCGAACCGAAAAGTCGATATAATAAGGGAAATTTCATAAAATATGTCTTATAATGGTATAAATTTGTTTCTTATACTAGTATAGTTCAAAATTTGAAAAATATGTTTTTCAATTGTTTTAGGACAATAATACCCTCATTCTAATTTAAACTAGATAATTCATAGTTTATTAATTCATTTAAATCTATTTTCAAAATAAATATTCAGTTTTTAAATAAAATATTTTTTAAATTTTATAAATTATTAAAATTGTATTTTATTTTCTTAAAAATAAAATTATTTCGAAAACTATTTTTAAAAATAGAAGTCAATGATAATTTTTCAAAAAAAATATATTGTACTTCATTATTTTTTTTTGGTTTTATTAATTATTAAATTCTTATTTTAATTTATATTTTTTTAAATCAGATTATTTTGATAAATATAATTTGAAAGATAATTAAGTTTTATAAAAATAAATTCAAATCCGATTTTCATAATTAATAAAATATGAATGTAGTAACTAATAAAATTGAACAACATGTATTTTTATAAAAATAAATTTTATTAATTAATACATTCATATTTTACTTTTAATATAATTTGAAAAATAAATTAAAATCTGATTTTAATAATTAATACAATATATTATAAATTTAAATATGTTTCTAAAATTATTATCAGAGTATTCTATTTTTTAAATAAATTCAAATATGATTTTTGTAATTACTAATATTAACAAAATATTTTTTTCTAATATATGAATATATAAAGGGAAAGAATATTTTTTATATAAACAAATATTATTCTATATTATTAATTATTAAAATCAGATCTTAATTTATTTTTATACAAAAAACAGATTACGTTGATAAATAACTTTTAAAGACAATTAAATTTATAATATATTTTATTAATTATGAAAATAATATTTTAATATTTAATTTATTTTTCAAATTAAAATTTAAAAAATAAATTACGAATTACTAATAAAATTATATAAAATATATTTTATTATAAAATTGAAATTATTTTTCAAAAGTTTATAAAATTGAATTATCTTTCATATTATATTTATCAAAATAATCCGATTTAAAAAAAATAGAAATTTAAATAGGAATTTAATAATTAATAAAACTGAAAAAAAAATAATGAAGTATAATATTTTTGTTTGAAACATTATCGTTGAATTATCTTTTTAAAAATATTTGTCAAAATAATTTGATTTTTTTAGAATATAAAATATAATATTAATAATTTATAAATTTTAAAAAATATTTATTTAAGAACTGAATATTTATTTTGAAAATAGATTTAAATGAATTAATAAACTATGAATTATCTTGTTTAAATTAGAATGAGGGTATTATTGTCCTAAAATAATTGAAAAGCATATTTTTCAAATTTTGAACTATACTAGCATAGAAAACAAATTTATACCATTATGAGGCATATTTTATGAAATTTCCCTATATTAAAGGGTTATTTTCATCTCACTATCCTGACTATGTGATTTTTTTTTCATCTCACTACCTTAACTATTTTTTGTGGCACCTCACTACCCTATAATGCATTTTTTTCACTTTCATACCCGCCGTCAATTTTTCATCCATTTTTGGATGAAAACACTTAATAGTCCATAATACCCCTTACTAACAATGAAATTTTCAAAAGCATGCCACTGGTTTTCAAATTTTCTTTTAAAAATCAGTTTTTAGTGACACAAAAATGCATTCTAAGATAGTGAGTGCCACAAAAAATGCACTATAGGACAATGAGGTGTCACTAAAAATAGTTAGGGTATGAAATTCCAATACATAATCAATTGTTTTCAAACATATACTAAATTTTCTATAAAAAGGTCACTTAATTGAAATTGACTCGAAATAATTTCAAACAAAATTTTCTTGTACTCGATCTACCTATCTCTTTCCAGTCCAACAACGTTATGACAAACCTTTTACAATCGGACAACAAAACAAATATAATTATACACATATATTAAGCTATTATTAATTCGGAGGTATTTTTTTCAAAGAAGATAATTCGTGATCCTTGTCATAGCGATAGACAGTTCAAGGGCGATGTGAGAGGCCTCAAGCTGGAGAAAACCATAAAATGGTCGGTTGAAAGTAAACACAGATGGAGCTACAACAGGAGTGTTGGGAGGTGATGGTGGTTTATTATCCTGGATAGAGGACAAAGGTTGGGAGGCAGGAGAAGCGGAATCCAATGGTTTATCTGTTGTGCTGGCAATTTCCAATTCGAAGGCTATTTTGGCTCCGATTAAAAATACTATTAACGATTGCAAACAACTTGTTCATGGATTGTCAGGTATCAAGGTCAAGCTTGCCTGACGTGAAGCCAACAAAATAACGCACGAGCTAACGAAGGTTACATATGATTGGATAGATCCTGATATCGATTGTAACGTGTTGTAAGAAACGGTTTATAATTTTGTAGTTGCTGATCATGCACAATAATACTCTAGATGCAATAAAAAAAGCTATTATTAATTAAAAAAGTTGATCCTGTCTTTGTATTCAAATGTCAACTCAATCATACATAATTAAAATATTTATCCTAAATTTGTCATTGATGAAATAGTTTTGGATGATATCATACAATTTACGTCACATTATGTACATATATCTTTTTGTTTTTTGAAATACATTATGTACATATATCTACAAATCTGACAAAGACATGTTTAAATAATATGTTTGGACCCAAGCTCCTTAAACGCTATATATGTAGCACTAGATTTAATCACAGAAACAAACATAGATAAGAAATTTGAAATCATCATGATGATCGAAGTAGAAACAATCTCCGGACCCACCATGATCAAGCCATCGTCTCCGACCCCGGACCACCTTAAACTCTACGAACTCTCCTTCCTGGACCAAATCTCTCCACCTGTCTATAACCCCATGGTCTTCTTCTACCGCGGCGACCACTCCACCGACACACAAAAAGTCAACGACCTCAAGACCTCACTCTCCCACGTCCTCGCCCACTACTACCCTTTAGCCGGACGGGTCGACGGCAACGCTCGGGTCCTCTGCACCGACGACGGCGTGCCGTTCTACGAGGCCCGTGTAACGTGCCGGCTCCACGACGTGCTCCGAGACCCGGTCCCGGCGGAGCTCAACAAGCTCGTGCCGTTCGAGCTCGACGCCGTCGATGACGTGGCGCTAGGGGTGCAGTTTAATGTGTTTGCGTGTGGCGGTGTTGGGGTTGGGATGTGTGTGTCGCATAAGCTTTGTGATGCGTTGTCGTTTTTCATGTTTGTGAGGGCTTGGTCTGCGGCTGCCTTGGGAGAGGAGGAGATCGTGAAGCCTCTCTTTGTGGCGGCGGAGCTGTTCCCGCCGATGAACATTGCCGGGTTCGAGCCTAGCACCGGCATCGTCAAGGACAAGGATATTGTTACCAAGAGGTTGGTCTTATGACACATATTATATTGCTGGTAATTCATAAACCTCATATTTGATCAGACTGAGTCAAATTTAATACTTTTTACATGAAGGTTCGAACATTAACCTCTGAATTGTTCATTTGAAGATATATGTTGTGGCATATTAACATATCAAATATAAATCAGTGTTGATATTTGAACACGATTGTATAGACTCAAGTTAAATTTTAAACTTTAATTAAAACGTTTGACTAAATAAACAATTAAACTTGGGTATTATAAGGGATATTAGTAAGGAAAATTTGGAAGTATATTCTTCAGAATACAGTGTTTTTGTTTAATATGCTATTATGTTCGAAGTTTGAAATATGTGTTTTTGAAATATATTAAGATAAGAATATCTTTGTGTCAGATATTGTCATAAAAGGTGGAACACAATTAACATGTGCGAATGATATTTCTAATTAGGTTAAGAAATAACGTTTTCGCTTGTTCATATACGCATCCGTGCATATATTGTGTAGGACTCGGTCACTAACCAACGAATTTATTTGAACACATCATGTGTCTACTTTTTTTATAGTGTTTTTTTTATGGACAATTTCAACCTATTATTCTGGAAATATATTATTATCATATCGAGCTATTTTTTCCGCTACCATGTTAAACTTTTGTTTTTAGTTTAGTTTTTTTTATGTTACTTATCCATTCAAAAAACACAAAAAGTCAAAAATACCTCTACCTAACCATCAAAATTTTAAAACCATGCATTAATTTTCAAAAATTCCTCTTATTTATTTATTTTATAAAAATCATATATATTTTAGAAAATGATAAAAAAAATTAAAATCAAATTTTTATTTGTATTATTTTAATCATAATTAATTCTTTAATCTTATCATTAATTTTTTATATTAATTATTTTAATATTAATTTTCATGAATTGTTTTTCTTTAAATTTTTTTAAAAATTATTTCATTTTTCCTTTTTTTCTACTTATCATTATACCATTTTTTGGTGTTAAAATGTATAATGAAAAACATATTTTTTTTAATTAAAATTAGTATAAATTAAATTAATTTATGAAAAGTAATAAAAATTAAATAAATTTAAACTAAAAAAACTTTTTAAAAAATAAATAAAAACAATTAAGAAAATTATTATTAATATAAAAAAATTAATTATAATATTGAATAATTAATTATAATTAAAACAATACAAATAAAAGTTTGGGTTTTTAAAATAAAAACCTGATTTTTATAAAATAAATAACAAAATTTGAAAACCAATGATATTATTTTAAAATTTTGATTGTTCGTGAGGAGTATTTTTCAACTTTCATTTTTTGGATAGAATAAATAAAAAAATAAAAAATAAAAGTTCATCGCTATAACAGAATATAAAAAAGATATTAATGTAATAATAATATTTTACTCAGGGCAGCGTGATTAAAATTTTCCTTTTTATGTTTTTTTTAGACATAAGGGATTACTGATCATAATGAGTAATACACTGAAGTGCCTCCGGGAGTTCCTCAAACCACTAAAGAATAGGCATAGAACGAGTTGTTCTGACTAATCAATGAGCAGTTTTGTTCGTAATTCTTTTATCAAATTTAAAAAATACTCTCTCTTTTTGAAATAACAGATGACAGATGTCATCTATAATCGTGCCTATCGAAGAGACTGATATACTCTCTCATTTTTATGTTAATACTTGAGTACATATTGTTTTTGCAATTTAAATATGAAATCATGACCACTAAAAATCCAATTAATATTATTTTTGGTTTTTATTTTAACCTTAGCTTTCCATATGTGTCAATGTATTCATGATAACCATATTAAGATTTGTTATCAGGTTCGTCTTCACCTCCTCCCTTATAGCCGACATCCGAAAGAAATACGTCAAAGGAACAAACCCAACGAACCAGCGACCTCCGTCGCGCGTGGAGGCCTTAACGTCCTTCATCTACAACCGCCTCTCGGCCGCCACCGACTTCAAATCCTCCACCACCACCCACCTCCACCTGATCAACCACACCGTCAACCTCCGCCCACGAACCGACCCTCCCCTCCCCGACCACTCCTTCGGCAACCTCTACCGCGTCGCCACCACCGCCCCGTCGCTCGACGCCGAGGACGGCCAGAACCTCGTGAACCAGATCCGCGACTCAATGGACAAAATCGACGGCAGGTACGTGAAGAGGCTTCAAAAGGGTAACGAGCACTTGGACTACATAACAAAGCGCGTGGAGATGTCGGTTAGTGGCGAAAGGGTGTCGTTTAGCTTCACGAGCCTGTGTCGGTTCCCTCTTTATGAAGCGGATTTCGGGTGGGGCAAGCCCGAATGGGTCGGGTCGATGAGTTTGACTTTCAAGAACTTGGTGATCTTTGTTGACTCAAGGGACGGCGAAGGGGTCGAGGGTTATGTTTGCTTGAAAAAGGAGGTGATGGATAAGTTAGAGGGAGATGAGGTTTTTCAAGCTCATGTCTCTCCTTTGACTTCTGTGTGGTGAGTTTGATTCTGGTTCGTTTGTTGTAAGGTTATTGGAAATAATTTCACCCAATCGTGTTAGATTTACTGTCATGTTTACACTAATGATGTGTGCGAATCTCCATGTTTGAGTTTTCAACTCACAAAAGAAAGAAAAAGAAGTGTATTTAGTGCATATGTAAACTTGATAATAAGTGTGAAGATTATATTATGCATAGAAATTGCCGTCTATCATAATTTGTTCATACTTAGGCTTTTCGATTTTTTTTAATCGGTGTTAATATAGCCTTTCATTGATAACGTCAAATACATAGATTATGGACATCACCCCTACAGTCGAGAATATAGTCATGTACTCTTTTTGGAGGTAGGAGCATCGACGCTTTAAGCCAAAACAATCGGCTCATATTAGGCAAATAAGAAGAATTCAAGCGGAAACAAACGATGAGAGCAGATAAACAGTGACAATGAGCTAAATAACCTAATGGGTGATGGACTTGCTCTGTTGGAATATAAAAGGGCACCCCTCTTCGAAGATCTGGAAATCAGTGATCGGGTGTATGCAATAACTATAAGACCGCTCCTCCTGGTCTCTGGTCACCACCGCCACCAATCATGACTCCCAATGAGACTGTTTTTCAGTCCTCGTTGATTAATCTGAAAGAGGTGGTGACGACCCTCCTTCCCATCCATATCAACATCTAGGAGCTTGAAGACCTTCTTCAAGCGATCTTTCAAAGCAAAGGCTCGTATGACCTTATCTTTTGTCAGATCCTTGGAATTCATGAATCTACAAGTCCCTAAATAAGAAGGGAGGGACGTCGTGTCACGCCCCAAATCCGGTTATCGCCCGGACCCGAGGCATGACGAGTAATAGAAGACAATAAATTAATAAATCAGCATTTAGTTCCTGAAAAATCTCCAATAATAGAAACAAATCCGAAATCTGAGTTCAAAACACAATAACCCTCCAGGGGTGTAATAATAAATCATCACAAAATCTGGTTCAACTGAAATAAAGATAAACACGAAGTCTCTAAGGACACCCACACCGAGAAGCTCCCGAGCCTCTACTCCTCTATCAAACCTGTAAACACAACAATAAACTCGAAGGGGTGAGCTTGTGCTCAGTAGGGAAAACACATAACAAGATGGACCTTCGACTCAATACGATCAATCAACAAAGTCAACCAAAGGCATCTCCTCAAACACAGGTAATAGATAAATCAACCAATGCCGTGGCACATGAAGTCTCCACCCTTCGATCCACATGATGTGTGTCCTCTCGGATTTTTCCTCAAATCCAGAGGAGACGCATAACATTGAGGCGACCGGAAACAACCCTTCGGGGCGCTTATCATCGGGATTCTCAGAAACGTCTCCAAGGGATTTTATGTCCTTGGGAACCAAGGTATTACTCCCATGGAGAGCATACACTTGGACAATTTAATAAGAAACAATTAATAATTGAATACGCACTCAACCAAACACACTATGATACAAACTCGACAATAAACCAATTCAATTCCACACATGGCTCACACATCACCAATTCACCACACAAGCAGTACACGTAATCACGCAAACATAGCACACCAATCACACAAACCCCACTTACCGTTCACTTACCAGTTTCGAACCACCGGGGCATCGATCACCTGATTGCACCGCCCGGTACAGCCAGTCATACTCGATGCTCCAAACAACCATTCAAGTAAATCAAGTAATCATTCGAATGCAATCAACGAGCAAGTACGAGTAAACTCAACTAAACATAAAAACCTTCAAGAGAGCATTTACACAAGCAAATCCACTAGTTTCATTAGACTCTTTAGCCTATCCACTAAGCAACCAACAACCAAGCATGTGATCCTAACACGCAACTAATCCGAGGGCTTTGCCAAGGCTCCTCTACCAGACAATCATATTCCAAGTATTAAAAGCGAATTACACTAGTGATTGGCATCCTAATCGGTCACCACTAGACGCTTCAAGTTATTAGAAATTGAAAGACGATTATGCTAGTTATTCGCATCCTATAGGCATATCTAGGACCTTTTCCATTTTATTAACCTAGCATGCATACTAAGCATGGTAAACGAGAGGTTAAGGCTTTCCCTACCTCGAGGTCTTCCTCTCAGCGCTTTGATGAAGCCCGGTGGTCGCTACTCCGTTCTTCACTTGGGTCCCGGCGTGATCTTTGCTCTTCTAGCTCGGGTCCAAGCCCTTGATCTCGGGCGAAGTTCCGTCTAGATTTGACAAAGAAAAGCCCAGTCAAACAAACAGTAAAAGTCCAAAGGTCCTTTGATTTAACCAAGAAATTCTCGTTCAAAGTCTCACCTTGAATTCGTTAAACCGGTTAATTAAGTCTGATTTTAAAACGGTTTCAGTTAAAGTCCGGTTGACCCGGATCCGAACCCGAACCCGGTCCTGAAGTCCAAATGGGCCCAAGGCCCGAGTCCACAATGGGCCAAAGCCCGTTTTCTGTTCTGACCGGCCCGATCTTCCCCCAGGCCCAAGGCCCACTCGTCTCAAGTCTCTTCTGGCCCACTACCGGAATCTGGCCCAACCCTAGGTCTCGAGTTGAATCTGAACTGGGACCAGCTCCGGCGGCGCCGGCGATTTCCGGCCACCGTCCACGGTGCTGCAGGGGCTCGGGCAGGGAGGAAAAAGACGTAGATGAACGCCCGGTTCTCGGCGACGGCTCAGGCGTGACCCAAGACCCGACCTCGTCTCAGATCTGACGAGTTTCGAGGTCGCCGGCGAGGGTTTCGACCGAACTCGCTTGAATCGAGCTCGGAGAGGGACAATTTCCGTCGTTGCGAGGTCAGGGAGGAAGAGAGATGGCGTGAGGAGGGTTGAGATGGACACCCATGGCTTCTGACGCTCACGGCGAGTCCGAGGTTCCCGTTGACGGCGCCGGCGAGGAGAAGGAGGACGGGGTAAAGGGGTTCTCTGGGTTTTGGGGCTCGCTCGAGAAGAGGCAGAAGGAGAAGAGGATGGTGGAGGTGGTGGAGGTGCGGATCTGAGTGAGAGAGAGAGAGAGGATCGAAAGGGAATAGAGAGGCGCGGCTCTGAAATTGCCTCGATTCGCGTGCCTGGACAACTGAAGTAGGAGAAGCACTAGGGTTTCGGGTGTGGGCTTCGCCTTCGTGGGCCGAAACTGGGCCGGCCATCAGGCCCGGTCCTTCTGCTTGGATCAGGTTCTGGCCTGGTCCAAAATCACCTTTTTTTTTTATTTTTCCTTCTTAAAAATTAGTTGTTACAAAATCACACCTCGACGTTTCCAAATTTCACTTTACTACCCCTTTTAAACGAAGCGGGTTTTACACATCGAGTCTCCAGCTTTTCCCCGTTTAGATGAGGCCCTATGTGAGGGCTTTCCCACATTGCCTGTGAGGTAGGGTAGCTGAGTTGGATGCAAAGCGGGCGACAACGGTAATAGTGACAATGGGGGCGAAGGCGGTGACGGTGGAGGCGAGGGTGTCCTTGGGTGATCCTAGGGTCCCCGAGGTGGTGGCAAAGCAGAAGGGTATAGTAGAAGAGGTACTTGGCTGCTGGTCTGACCCACATTAGGTAAGATTGTGGACTGGGTGACCGTCGATGTCGGGTCAGATCCCCATTTTCCCTTGGTAGGCACTCCCCAACCTCCCCGTACTCCCGAAGGGACACACCTTGGAGGGGACTTTACGAAATACTATAGAGTGAGAAACCAATGGGCCCTAATTAGAGGAACCGAAACCCAACGTATCGGAGGTCGACATAGAAGGAAGGATACCTCCCCCCCCCCCCCCTGTACCCACTACAACTTGTGTCGGAGCTGAGGGGAGAAGAAGGGTCGGTCGCGATGTTGGAGGTGACGTTTCCCAATCTGTCTAGAGGAAGCCATCCACCTACAGGCCCACCGTAGCACGGAGAGTAACAGAATACCAGATGGCGTGGTTGTCGACTCCCGGGATGACTACCATACATGCATGATGAATGTGATTCAACTGTTCACACCGAAAGCAAATTTTCTGGAAGCTTCTCGTACTACAGTCGAATGGTAAAGGGCTCCCGAAACCTATCAAAACGGTGTCTGACCTGGCACCTGAGAGGTTTGAAGATGTCAATATCCACTTGTAGCTAGAGCAAGTCATCTTACCATTGATGGCGAAGATGGTTTCCTATGGATACCTCTGCACCCAACGTTGACACTAAGAAAAACCGCATCTAAGATGTTTGAGCTTCACCTTGAATATAAAACCCCCTTACTAAGATGCGGAGAGACCGAAACATTAGCGTCTCCCATTGAGTCCTAGGCGGCAAAGACATGAAGCGGAGGACTTCCTCATGGAAGTTCATGGCTCTCGGTCCCGGACTCCTTCCATTGTCTCTTAGTAAGGGAAGAAGAATTAGAATATCCCGTCAGTGAGGGGGTGAACCATCATGCCCGAGATGTCCCAAGTGGCTGCCATCATGCCACACAGAACCATCCATTCTGCGGATAGTACACCTTCCTGAGGAAATGCAGAACCATCTCGACTCTTTACTCACCACATTTCCCATCTCATTTCAAGCATCCCCTTAACCCTTCCTTCCATCCAACTCCGGCCAAAATTTCTACGGCGTCGCCCATATGGCAGCCCAGCTAAACAACATGAGCATAGAGCTCTTGTAATCCTAGTTGGGATCATTCCTGCTAAACGGGTCACCTCGAGCATGCATCACACACCCTGACTAACTTGCAATAAACATGCTTGTGGACAGTGTAGGACGCCTTCCTGGATTTGAACAAGCAACCATTAGGACCTTTTTTTTGTTGGTGGAGTAGGTTCAACTATATTCCAGGCCAGACTCATTATCTAGGATCTACATGCCTGGAGAGGCCAATGGAAGGAATCCCGGAGTCTGAGCCCGAGTGCCTAGGGGAGGCCATAGTTAAGAAACGAGACTTTAGGTATCTGACACCCTGCGGTTTTAGCACATAAAATAGCACGATAAGCGTATCGGCCGTCAAGTAGTATGTAGAATGTAAGTTCTGGTTTTATCGTATCCAAGGGAGTACAAGACAAGCAATTTCTATCTAGAGTTGTTATTAAGCTATTTCGTTTAGAAAGATGGTTTTGGTTTTGAAAATATCGTGTAAACTTTAAAACAAGTGAACTGTAAATCAAGTACTCAGTTAAACTAAACGAGGCTAGAATCAGAGAAAAAAACAATCGAGAGTATGAATTCATAGAGATCATTCTCGCATATTGAATACGATAATTATTGTCAAGTCTAACTATTATAGGGGAAACATATTACCTCTCAAACTAGTCCTAATTTCTCTCGAATGTTTCGAACCCTAATGGAATCTAACCATCTGGTTCTCCCGAATCAAGGTGTAGGAAGACCCAAAACACTACGTTCTTTGATATTTCTAACTTTCAAAATAATTCTATGGTTATTGCAATTGTGTTAACCTAGCTATCCCTAGTTTAGATTTAAACCCAATTTATTATTGATTTTATACTAATTACGATCTTCATCTCACGAGTGTTGGATCCTAATTCACATAAACTATCAAGCCTACACGGGAGATAGAGCATTAAGAGCAAATCAATAGCAAACTCTAACCTAGATTCAACTTTCACAATATTATGCATTCAATACATGGTGATTCAATCCTCTAATCCCTCATAATACTAGATTATGGAGTTTAGCTACTCATAGAGAAAGAAAGGGAAGATGATGAAGAAGAACAATCATAAACAATCATCATATTGAAAGAGTATTGGAAATAAAATACTTAAGTAGGATTACAATGGTTGAATTCAAGCTCTAATTATCTTCTCTCACACTCTCTTCCCCAAAGAATCTTGCCCAAAGTTGGTCATCTTCCTTCTAGCTTCAAAGTTCTCCAATCTCCACCTTCTAGCTCTCTAGGATTATGCCTAACACTTGCTATATTTCTCCAATTCCGTGCTCCTCTCTTTATAGGACCTTAAGAAAAATTTTCCTCCTCCAAATCGAACTTAAGAAGAGCAAGTTTCCTCTTTTTCCTTTTTGATTCGGATCTGGAAAAAGGAAACACAAACAGAACGCGTTACCGAGCGAGGCATGGAGCGCGCCCGACTCTACGACGGACCGAGGCACGGTCCGGGCATGGGAGAGCAGGGGAACCAGTCCCTCTTCAAGCCTGGACGAGCGGTTGAACGATTCCCGGTCCGGTTCTGGATCCGTGTCAGACTATTTCTTGGTTCTGGGTACCTTCCCGTATCCGAACAGTGGTGGTCTCAATTGTAGATCTCTGAATTCTCTTCGGTTTGATATATTATATGAGGAAAATCGAAGTTCGTACGAGGAAGTTATGCCCTTCGCAAGATCAGCAAGCCTCCAAAACTCCTTAGACCGATTTTTCCTTTATTTTAACCCTTTTTCGATCTAAGAACCTACACAACACCACGAGAGACATAGTACGAGTAACGAGAGAGAAGTGGACCAAATTATACAACCCCAGGACTGAAAAGTTCAAGAATGTGGACTAAAAATATCGAAAACTAATGCATTTTATGTCCACATCAATATCCCTTCCCAACTCCCGAGGTGGAAGAGGAAATGAGAAGTGACAATCCAACAAGGTTTGTTAAGCAGACTAGTTAGACTGAATGAGGCACCATAATGGGCGTTGGTTGTCAAGGGGGAGTATCGACCTTCTCCCGTTCATGCCACTCTGGCTTGATTGTCCTCTCCTACCATGACACATCCCTGATCTTGTGCAATTATCATACTCGAGCCCACTTGGTATAGAATCTCGTTGGGAGATCAACACGCAGCCAAGATAATCTAACTTGACTCAAGTGAGCATGTGCGTATTTTTGAAGAGATTAATTAGTATCTGAACATCTAATGTAAGATCAGAACTAACAACACTTAGTTGGTCAATCCTCTAGGCTAGAGCATTGTGTTCGTTCCTCTCTAGGAGGAAATCCTTACGTCTATTTTCTGTTTACTGTAATAGGTCGTTCCTATAATAAAGTTTCTATTTGCTAAAAAAACATAATTGTTTATGTTTTTTATTTGACATGTTGGTAGATATATGGTGTTTTTTTAGCACAAATCGATAACTTCGTTGACTAAAGATAACCGGTAACATGATTGATGAAAATCAAAGAGGGTGAAACATAGGCCTGGAGCCCGGACAGATCTGAGGCGCTAACATTTTCACTATTCCATGTGACTTCTGGGGGGTCCCTTTTGTCAATAGAGGTGTGCTACTCTCAAGTTTGTACTTTTCTTGACTCGACTCGGATAAGCCTATATTGTCTAACGAACACGTTGGTCTCTCGTTGGAGACCCTTAGGAGAGGTGAGGATGATGCCAAGCATCGAAATAGGTCTCTAGGAAAGAAAAGGATACTTGGTTTTGGGTTGTGTCATATCCCATCGGTACTGGACGTGTTTTCTCAACAGCATCCTGCACTCTCGTCTGGTACTCATTGAACCTAGCGAGGTTGCGTAGATGACGGCGTATGGTTGTTTGGGCCAACATGAGCTCCAATCATTGATCCACGCCGGCACAACGTTGTTGTCGAGTTTTCACCTGATGTTGTCGATACTACCAACCGCTGATTCCAATCTCCATGAACTAGATCAGGGATTTCAGAGTCCAGATCCAACAGAGCGAGCTAGAACGGCCCTTCACGGAGTCCCCGAGTAGTCGGGTGTGCCACGATCTCGTTGCAGGAACCTGGGTCAGACCTTCGATGAGCTTGGATGACCGGTAGGCGACGGAGGAGATTTGGGACCTCACCGGTTCACCACAGGTAGAAAAATAGACTCGCGGCGGAGGAGACATCCGCACGGGTGGTCGCCGATGGATCTTCAGAGGAGAAGGAGGAGGAATTGCTGATAATTATCGAGGATGGATAGACGGGACGAAGCATAAAAAGGAGGACGACGAAGACGACAGAAAACCGTAAGACAGATTGAGAGCTTCTGTCACCGTTTGTAATTTCTCTTAATCTCAATAGCTAATTGAGAGTGTAGACGTATGGTGTTATTACCAGAAACTTGTATGAAATTATATCTTTAAAAAGATTTTGTTTGATGATTGGTTCACATATTGTTAGCCTTGTTCAAGATGAAATTGGTTTAAAATATGATTATAAGTAAATTATGAGGATAAGTCTCAATTAGGATCAAACAAAGGGTAAACTGATATCATTGTTTACTTAATTCAAATTGTGCAACCATATCTTTAGTGGCTGATGAACAAGCCCATAATCCCAACGCTTACATACAGTAGGTAAATTTATTCCTAACTCTGGTGGTTTGGTCGTTTTACCATTTCATCACGAAACAACGCCCTGACTTTCGTGTGGTGGTAATAGCAAGGAACAATTCAATAAAGCAAAATCAATATGGTATAGTTGAATTGAAACCAATCCATGTAGATAAATGTATAGCCAAACTCCAATACAAATTTTACAGTATTTTACTATATAAATATAGAACGTTTCATACGTCCTCTAAAACTTTTCGAATATACATCAAAAAACCTCATACATTCACATAGATTTGAAAAGTTTTTTTTTTTTTTTTTGGGGGGGGGGGGGGGGGGGGGGTATGAAGCGTAGTAATAAAATGATAATCACGTATATTTGTTTGAAATTTATCTCGGCAAAACAAATTTAAATTAAATCTCTTTCAAGGAGGAGGAGTACAACCTAGAGAGTCTAGCTACAAACTCCCCAACAAAAAACAGACCACAACAAAGATTACAATACTTGAAGCTATGAATGGGTACGCAGACCCTGAAGCCATGAATGGGTACGTAGACCCTGAAGCAATGAATGGGTACGCAGACCCTGAAGCTATGAATGAGTACGCAGACCCTGAAGCCCCACACTGGGGAATATCAACAACCACAATGAATGCTTATGGAGACTCTGGACTACGACGAGCATGGCGCTCGGAATACAACCACAAGCATGACGCTCTGAAAACCACCCTGAAATGACAAGCAATAAACGCAGAAAAAAGATAGGTCTTAACCCTGTAACTCAACCCTTAAGCACAAGTGAAACTGACATAAAACTATCCAACAACCTAGGAAGGATGAGTACCCTGTCTCATTGGGACCATCAATACGTCACAAAGACTAGAAGACGAGAACTAACACGTCGGAGACCAACACCGCGATCGACCAAGACAGATCAGATGGGGAATACCCACCCAAACACATAAACCCCTACACGAGACTGAGAGAAAACATTTGAAAGGCACAAGGGCCTAAACACTCGCCGGCGGCCAACACCTTAAATCGGCAAGTCCTAACCACAAAGTTGGAGGAAGCCAGATGCAAAACAAACAGAAATCTCTAACAGGGCCATGCAGGCACACCAAACTTACGTTGAGGAAAGAAATATATAAAAATCAAGCCACGATGATCCGCTAGACCCACGACGATCAACACCATGGAGGATGAAGAAACGCGTCCCACGACCGGGATAAGCAAAACATCGGGCAACCAGACGAACCACCAGAGGCAGTAAGAGCAACTCCGCAACGATCCAAACCCAGAAGGATGAAGAAGCGCGTCCCACGGCCAGAGCTAGAACTAGGCACCTCCAAAGATCTGATAGACGCAATGTGCATGGCCTTGTTGGAAATTTTATTTTGAACAAGTTTTGTTTAACATATAACAAGGAACTTTTATTGATTTTCAAAATGAAAAGTACAAAATGAGATATGGTAAGAGGGCGAGACTCGATTCAGAAACGAATATCTGAACGTTAAGCCTATAATTACGATAATCAGCTATTTCAGGGGAAACAGTTGCGAGAGAATCCTCGATGTGATGACTGATCAGACACTGCTGGTTATGATCATTTCCTGACTCGGCCAGAAAATGCTTGTGGTAAATGAAATTGGGCATTTGAGGGGATAACATGCATCAATGGAGAAAACCAGGAAATGGGGAAATCAGGATGTCGGGTTTGCATCGACCTTGGCAGAGCGAGACGTGTATCCTCATACGCACCCCGTTGCTCGTCCTTCGACTCATTGGGCCTAGCAAGGCTGCATAGAAGACCTCGCTTGATTGTTGGGGCTAACAAAAGCTCATGTTCGTGATTAAAGATAGCTCAAGATCGTCATCGATTTCCACTACTGTTTCCGACACTCCAAGGAGGGGACACCACTATCTTCTAGCGTCGGCCACACCTGAACAGCCATCCACTATTCCCAATCTTCATGAGTCAGATCAAGGGGGGGGGGGGGGATGAGGGGACCTCGCACGGAGATCCCTAGTGAGAGGAATCAAGTCTATTGTGTTGCTGACGCCTTTCCCCTCCTCCCAATGAAATTGGTGGTCCGTGAAGCGAGAGAAAAGGTGGCGGATGATCCAACCTGGGAGAGGGGCGGCGTCCGATTGACGAAACCACGATCACCGTTGCACCGGACGGACCATGGTTGGACGACATTCATTGCATTGGGAAGTTATGCGGGTCGGTGGGGGCAACCTAAAGGGTAAAAAGGGTTGTTGGTATGTTGCATTGGTGGAGGTAACAAACGGAACGAGGTCTAGAGAAAAAGCCGCAAGCGACAACGAGTTAAAGCTCCACAAAAAGAGGAAAGAGTGAGCGGCGGCATCATTAAGTCTCCCGCTGAGTTTTTTTTAACAAGTTTATAGTAAACTAAATCTGAAAATTTAATATTCTATCCAAAAGTTAATAGTATTTTCCCTCAAATATATAAATACTAAACAGAATATTTTTGTCAATTAATTAAAATAAACTTATATTCAATCAGTAGAGAATGTTAGGAATATTTTTTGAAGCGTGAATATAGATGTTTTATTAATCATGACAATGAATCGTAAACCTAAATTGCGTCCCTGATTCTGAGCTTCAATATATGTCCAAGACCTCCGTAGGGATTCCGGCGCACTTGGACCCGTATTAGTAGCCTACTATATATCGCCGAAAATAAAAAAAACACAAAAACGAACAAAATAAATTATAGGGTTTGCGATGCCAGTTCTTCTAAAACCCGTAACTTTCGTAGTGGGGTGTTCTGGTATCGCTAGCCAATCGTCTTGAGTCGCCGGGATCACCTGATATGTCCCTCCTTGTGATGGGACTTGGTTTAAGTGTGATAAGGACAAAGGAGCATGCTCCGAATGTGATTTCACTAATACTTCTTGCAGAAGCAGACCGCTTTACCTTCTGTAGATCATCATCGGATCGACCCACAAGGGTCTGTCCGGACTCCAGGCGCCTGACTTTGGGTGTCGTGGAGATAGACCCCATCCTATCGCCCCTCCTCCCGGATCCCAAATCCACCGTATGTGTTGCTCCAAGATTCATACCTGATATTCACCGAAAAAGGGGAGAATCTGAAGGCCTTTTCGCTTGAGAGGATGATGGCCCGAGGGAGGTGGATCACGGAGGCGTCGACGAGAACAACTATGTGGTTGGTAGTGGACTGCGGCGGCGTAAGAAGAAAGAGGACGGAACCGTGACAGATAGGGTTTTTTTCCCTCAATGGAACGTTTTTTACGTTTTTAATATTAGGAATATTTGGTTTGTAAAAATGTCATTTTCATAAAATCAAAGATAAAACATGTAAAAGAGATAGAAAACGTGACCCAACTCAAGAAGTTTTTTTTTGGATAAACTCGAAAAATTTTAGTTAGAAAAAGTTAGATCCAAGCAAGATCTAACCAAAGCAACCATTACAGAAAAGCTCTCAAAGGGAGTTGTGGGTACTATACCGGAAACAAAAACCAAAATGTGACACTAATTCAACTATCAGTGACCCATTCTTCATCTTCCGAAGTTAAAGTCGGATAATCAAAGGCTTTACCTTAATGAGCTAGCTGAGCTGCTTTAACTTGTGAAATCTGCTTCCCAATGTCTACAAGATACCGACCCAAAAAACGCACTGGTTTGATTTCACGAGTGTAGTAATCATCTAAAAATTTGAAGGCTGACTCTGACGATTCGAAACTCTAGAGGGAGCTTGTTTCGGAAAACGATCCTTAAACACAGGTTTAGGATTCGGAGGTTACAAGAGACCCAACTCAAGAAGTTAATGTTGCTATATACTTATCACATGATTCATGTCTATGTCTATAAGTTTTGACACAACACATAAGATAGAGTATATATGCCCCCATGATTAATACCTATGTCTATAAGTTTTGACAAAGACATAAGATAGAGTATATATGCCCCTCCTGAAAGATTATATATATGACAATATTTTTGGTCATGGCAAACACTATAGGAACAAACATTAGCACACACAACAAAAATCATCATGATGATCAAAGTAGAAACAATCTCCGAATCCACCATGATCAAGCCATCGTCTCCGACCCCCGACCACCTTAAACTCTACGAACTCTCGTTCCTCGACCAAATCTCTCCACCTGTCTACAGCCCCATGGTCTTCTTCTACCACAGCGACCACTCCACCAACACGCAAAAAGTCAACCACCTCAAGACCTCACTCTCCCAAGTCCTCACCCACTACTACCCTCTAGCCGGACGGGTCGACGGAAACGCCGCCGTCCGCTGCACCGACGACGGCGTGCCGTTCTACGAGGCCCGTGTCACGTGCCGGCTCCATGACGTGCTCCAAGATCCGGTCCCGGGAGAGCTCAACAAGCTCGTGCCGTTCGAGCTCGACGCCGTCGATGACGTGGCGCTACTAGGGGTACAGTTTAATGTGTTTGCATGTGGTGGTGTTGGGGTTGGGATGTGTGTGTCTCACAAGCTTTGTGATGCGCTGTCGTTTTTTTACGTTCGTGAGGGCTTGGGCTGGGACGGCCTTGGGAGAGGAGGTCGTGAAACCTCTGTTTGTGGCGGCGGAGCTGTTCCCGCCGAGGAACATTGCCGGGTTCAAGCCCAGCACCGGTATCGTCATGGACAAGAACATTGTTACTAAAAGGTCGGTCTTAAATATGACACTTATCTTAAATATAATTATGTTGTAACAAAACAATCAGGGCATGCCCAACAAATTTAGGGGACTAAAGTGATAGTTTATATATATAAGTTTTTATTTCACCAAAAATCTCTTACTGAGATTACACTCGAATAAAGTTTTTGAAAAACATGTTAAATAAATAAGGATTTTTTTCTTATTAGATTAGAATGAGGCATCTAAAACAAGTTATTTTGGGCTTCTATATTTATTGATGATTGATAAAAATAAGTTGTTACTGTTTTTTTGGAACCTTGTTTGAATTGAGTCGCTAAGTCATAGCTTAAATGGCTTATGAGTTGAGCCGGTCCTGAAAACAATTTAGGAGCTGCTCGAAAACTTTCCGATAGATAAATATGTTTCTGGACGTCATATCTCTCGTCGGTATTTTTATAAAATCATAACAGTCGATTATCGGAAATTGTTAAAAACTAACGAAATCCTTTCAAATTGTCAAGACTAGTTAATTGGCTATACAAATTGTCTATTTTACCCTAATAAGATCGGGTAGAGTTATGAAACGGTAGACAAACCCCGTTTCATAACCTTACCTAATCTTTTTAATGGGAAACTTGGAATTTCACATGGTCAACTAACGAATATTGATGGTTCGAACATATTTGGTTAGGTTTTAATAATTTTTGATAATCGACTGCTATAATATCAAGAAGAAAATGTATTACATCACCAAAATGAGTCACTGTATAACGTACTGAAAAAGGATTTGTCCAACAGTATACATGAAAAAAAATCAAATCAAATTAGTATTTATACAGTTGTAAAATACAGGTTGGTCTAAAATGTGTATAGTTAGAAGGGAAAACTACCGATACCTACCCAAAACCATGCCCATTTGACTGATGTTTACCTAAAATTTAAAATTAACTGATGCATACCCTGAAGTTTCGAAAATGTAACTCAAAACCCCTCTGTCAGCTAAAATGATGAAAATACCCTCAACTACACTTCAATAATTATGTTAAAAAAAATTATTTAAAAATTACTTTTGTCATATATATATATTTACTTATTAAATGACTTCATTTTTATTTAAAAAATCACTTGATTTATATTTTTAAAAAAATATTTAAAAAAATCACTGAGGGTATTTTCGTCATTTTAGCTGACAAAAGGGGTTTTTAGTTACAAGTCGCAACTTCAGGGTATGCATCAGTTAACTTTAAACTTCAGAGTAAACATCAGTTAAATAGGCATGGTTTTGGGTAGGTATTGGTAGTTTTCCCTAGTTAGAATCCCCTTTCAAAAAGAAAGACTAATAAAACTTGCAGCCGCCACCCTCTAGCCTGCGTTTCTCCATCGGCAATGGCCACGACCCATGGTGGTTGCCGGTGGTGACCTTCACTCTCCCTTCATTTCTCCTGCCCTCTATCCTCTCTCAGTTCCTCATCTGCTCGGTGTGTCAGGCATCGTCATCCTCGTCTCTTCGCCGACAAGTTTGGTCTGGGTGTCTGTAGATCCGGCGTCCTCTCCAAGGTAACATTGTCATCGTCTCCGGCGTTCGTCTCAGATATGGGCCGTGGGACATTGTTTCTCGACCCTCTCAGTTGCAGATCGGTGTGGATCTGGGTTGTGCTTCTCCGGTTGACTGGTGGTCGTCGTCTGGTGTGCTGTTTCTACTAATTGGAGCTCTTATAGGCCGGTCAAGCTCGGGTGTCACCTCCCTTGCTCTACTCATCATCGTCTCCTTTGCTCCGCTCGTCGTCCGTTAAGATCGAGCTTCTCTTTCAAGTGAGCAAGGCCGCCTGTGTGATGCGTGGCAGGGTAATTGTCGATCCGCGTCGTCCTCGTCGCGGTTTGGGTCCGGGTGGAGACCGGGTCGCTGAGCCCATATGGGCTCGGGTCGGGTTAGCCTTGGGCCGGTTTGGTTCAAGTGCTTATGGGTGGGTAATGGGTCGGGTTATTCCGACCCGATTACCCAGAACCTGCCCATTTTCCTGATATCTTAGTCTGTGTTCAGCGATAGTTTCGGAGGTGTTGTTGGTGTTGTGGACTCCGTCAAGCTTGAATCTTGTGGTGGCTTCGGTGTCAGTTCTGTCCGTGCTAGGGTGGGATCGTGTTCGGTATAATTACATGCCTTCTCCTTAGGGTCCTCGTTTAGTGTTGGTCGGCGAGGGGTTACAGGTCACGGTTTCGGAACGCTCATCTCGATTCCCACTCTCAGTCCTCGGAGTCTGCTCTCTTGGTGTTTTACTCGGAGTCAAAGCTCTCTTCTTGCTTTCACAGCTTGTTCAGTACGGCATGTGATGTGGCGTTGCGTTTCTCTGCTGGTAGTGGTGACAGTTCTTTCAGGGTGGTGTTGGCTCGTGCTCGGTATAATTACAGGCCTTCCCCTTTCGGGTACTCGCTTGGTGTTGGCCGGCGAGGGGTTTCCAGTTTCGGATTCGGAACGCTCAGCTCGATTGTCAACTTCAGATTCTCGGATCGTGTTGTCTTTATTGCTGTCGGCTTTGAAGTTTGAGCTCGTCTTGGTTGAAATACTGGTCCATCCCTATTGGGCCTCTTTCTCGGTGTTGACCAGAATTGGGTTACGGAGGACTGAGTTCGAGCTCCATCGTATGGTATCTTCTTTTCCTGCTTTGTCCTGCGGTCCTCTCCCCTACTCTTCTCTTTTTCGATTGGTCTTCGCTTCATCTCGTTCATGAGTGGTTCGAGCTCGTCGGTTGAAGGTGTTGGCCACCGACGAGGATTTTGGCATGCTTGCCCTCCTAGAAGTCAATTGAGTGAGGAAGGAAAAAGGAGTTGCTCAGTTACGTCAGGGTTAGGTTAAGTTTTTATCGATTCTTTGGTGGTACTGCTTGAAATCCTATCTTTTTGTGCTTCAAGTTGGTAAAATCTGGATACTGGAGATCCTTTGTTTTTTATGCGCTTAATGATTGGTATATTTGGGTTTTAGACCCCGTTTTTCGTTTGTTGGCTTCCTGCATGAAGAGGGCTGGTTTTTAGTTTTAAACCAATGTTTTTTTCCTTGGTCTTGGGCTTAATGTTTGTAAAATCGGGTACTTAGGCCTTAGTTTGTATCTATCCTTTGTATTGGTTGCATTTTGGTTTGGACGAGGTGTGTATCGGTGCGGTTTCTGGTTGGAGGTTGTGCGTTTGTTTGCTAGTGCTCTTGTTTGTTCTGTTGGGTTTCTGTAGCTAGATCCCACTCTGTCCTCCCTTTCAATTCTCTGAAAACGGAGAGATTTATAATACTGCTTTGCTGATAAAAAAATATACAGGTTTGTCTTCACCTCGTCGGTCATAGCCGACATCCGAGAAAAATACGTGAAAGGCACAAACCTAGCGAACCAGCGACCTCCGTCGCGCGTGGAGGCCTTATCGTCGTTCATCTACAGCCGCCTCTTGGCCGCCACCGACTTCAAATCCTCCACCACCGCCAAGCTCCACCTGGTCAACCACGCCGTCAACCTCCGCCCAAGGATCGACCCTTCCATCCCCGAGCACTCCTTCGGCAACCTCTACCGCATCGCCACCACCGTCCCGTCGCTCGACACCGACGACGACTGCGACGGCCAGACGCTCGTCAGCCAGGTCCGCGACTCCATCAGGAAAATCGACGGCCGCTACGTGAAGATGCTCCAGGAGGGCAACGAGCACTTGGACAACATAAGAGAGCGCGCGGGAATATTCGTCAGAGGTGAAATGGTTTCGTTTAGCTTCACGAGTCTGTGTCGGTTCCCTCTCTACGAAGCGGATTTCGGGTGGGGCAGGCCCGTGTGGGTCGGGTCACCGAGCCTGACTTTTAAGAACTTGGTGTTCTTCATTGACACGAATATCGGCGACGGGATTGAGGGCTACGTTAACTTGGAGAAGGAGGTGATGGATAAGTTTGAGCGGGATAAGGTTTTTCAAGCTCATGTCGTTGCGTTGACTTCTGTCACCACGGGGTGAGTTTCAATTCCTATTATGGGGATCGGGTTGTGGGAATTATACCTTTCAACCTTATTTTCAATTGCAATGATCATTAATAATGTCTGTGGATCTTCATGTTTGCTAATTGTATAAGAAATTGTAATGATCTATCTATATGATATATCCATGGAGTTTGTTCATTTAGAGTATTTATGTTTTGATAGGGAGTATACCAAATAACAACAAATAAATGCAACACAGTAGAATTAATTCTGTCACGCCCGTGCAAACTTAATAGGAAACCAACAAGCAGAGCAAATCACGAAACAAAGTGCACACAAGATTTTAGCGTGGAAAACCTTCTCAAGACGAGAAGTAAAAACTCCGGGACCCTCTAGGCCTCTTAATTATCCACTATCAACAATAATAGGTACAATATCTCTCTAATCAAATTAGAGGCATATACAATATCTCAACACAACTTAGTGTTGGAACTAGCAACAAAACTCAAGAAAGAAGAAAAGAAATCTCACCAACTTGGTGGCCCAACTTACAGCTCGTGTATCTGAAAAACGAACCGTCAAAATCCAAATTCCACCATCCACTTTGAAGACCTATATGTGGAGAACATTCACTCCAAAAATCAGAATCATCGAACCTTTGATGAACCTCTGATCGGGATCTTCAAAGTGACTGGTCGGACTGAAAACCTCAAATGGGTCTTTTGGGCTTCTTCATTTAATGAAACTAAGCCACTGGGCCTTTTCCATTTAATGAAACCAAGCCAACATGTTTATGGCACATGAAATTTTATATGTTACTAAAAAAATATTGACAACATGTATTTACAAAGGTAGATAGATTGTGTTTTTCCAAACCAGTTGGATTGTAATTGACATTCTCACTCTTATAAGTTTAAGGAAATGATGAGGTGAGTTAGGAGGTAAATATTAGGAAATTTTTTAATATAATATTTTGTCAAACATTTTATTTTAATATTATACTTTGATAAAAAAAAATTGCACTTTTCAAACCAAACATTTAATAACAGTTTCATACCCAGTCGTTAACTTTCTGTAAACTTTGGATGGAAATAAATAAAATGTCTATAATACCCGTAACTATCACTCAAATTTTCAAAATCATGTCATTGGATGTTCAGAACTTAAAAATAGATAAAAAGTCTAAAATACACCTTGAGACCAATCAAATTTTCAAAACCTACTACAAAAAATCAATTTTTTTATATATTTCAAAAATTATTTTTAAAATTAGATTTTATTTAAAAAAAACAATTTTTATATATTTAAAAAATCATATTTTTATATAATCTTGTATGTTGAATAATATTCTATTTCAATGAGGGTAACTACTGTGATGACTTAGATTATCATGTGTAGTTGTGAAACGTTAAATGGGCCTCTTACAGAAGTTGATTGTGTACTTTCAGGCTGTCCGAAACAAGAACTGGCCAAGCATATTGCTGAGGAGGAGGAGAATGACTTTTAGATTTAGGTGAAGCCTGATTCGTCGTCTTTCAATTATCTGCCAGCAAGCACGTCTTTAATGTTGTGTTATCTTGACATCAAAAACTTGAAATCGGATTGTTATTATTGAACTTTGTCCTTTTTCTACTTCATGAGAATTAGGATGTTTTGTTATTTTCCATCTGGAATCTAATCTCTTGTACTTTGTTAGTCTCAAATAGAAATTGGTTGCTATTTTGCAATTTTGAATGAAAAATGTTTATGTAATTTTGTATATTAATTCATATATGAATGTAATTTTTGTAGATATATTAGTTAATTCTTTAGATGTAACTTTAAAGAAAATTAATAAATTTTAAAAATAATAATTCAAGAATAACCTACAGAAAGAAATAGAATTAAAGAAAATTCAGATTTATGATACAATTTAAAAAAATTTAAAATAAATTTATGAAAATGAAGAAACGGAGAAAAAAGAACAAAATCAATATTAATAAATTTCATAAAAATAAAAATAATATTTAATATGAAGAAAAGAATAAAGGAAATGAATAAATGTTAAAAATTAAAATTTAAACACAATGGCAGACACTTGAAAATTAGATTGTCAGTAAGGGGTATAATAGAGTTTTTACGTTTTTTTTAATGAAAAGGTAGCACCGTTGACTAATTTGAGCAAAATTGTACGTTCAGGTATCGTTTCGTTACTTTTTAAAATAAAGTATAACTTTTTTAAAATTTTATGATATAATCCCTAATTTCTTAGGCGTGTAATGTTATTACTTATTACCATAAACTTGTATGAAATTGTAGTGAAATTATATCTTGGAAAAGATTTTGTTTGATGATTGTTGACATATTGTTAGCTTTGTTCAAGGTGAAATTGGTTTAAATGTGATTTTTATCATTTAAAGTATAAGTAAATTATGAGGAGAAGTCTCAATTAGGATCAAATAAAGGGTAAAGTGATATCATTGTTTACTTAATTCAAATCATACAACCATATCTTTAGTGGCCAATGAACAAGCCCCTAATCCCAACACTCTTGTGGTTTGGTCGTTTTACCATTTATTCACGAAACAACTTCCTGACTTTCGTGTGGTAGTTCTAGCAAGGAACAATTAAATAAAGCTGAATCAATATGGTATGGTTGAAAATTCTATTAATCTGAAACCAATCTATGTAGGTAAATGCACAACAAAACTCCAATACATATTTTACATGACTACATGTGTGGCAAGTAGATAATGTAATGAACCAAAATGATATAATTTAGACAACCTTGTTGGGATTTGTATTTTGGATGACTTTATCTTTTTAAACTTTTAACGTGGAACTTTTGTGGGTTGTAAATAAGTAAATGTGGAGTACAAATATGAGATCTGGTATGAGACGAAATTCGGTTTAGAAGTGAATTTTTGAATGTTAATCTTATAACTACGATATCAGTTATTTTGGGGGAAATTGTTGTGAGGGAATCCTCGATACGTAATGGCTGATCAGACACAGCTGGTTGTGGTCATTTTCTAACTTGACTTGAAAATGCAAGTGTTAAATAAATTGGAACATTTGAGGGGATAACAGACATCCAGGAAGAACACCAGAAAATGGGGGATTCAGGATGTCGGGTTTGCACCGATCTTGGCATGGAGAGATGTGTATCCCCATACACACCCTGTTGCTCGTCCTTCGACTCATTGAACCTAGACATGTTGCGTAGCAGACCTCGCCTGGTTGTTGGGGCCAAAAAGAACTCATGTTCGTGATCCACAACAACTCAACACCGCCATCGATTTTCCACCCGTTGTTGTCGACACTCCGGGGGGGGCACCATCTTGTAGCGTCGTCCACACCTGCAAAGCCAGTAATTGTTTCCAATCTTCATGAGTCAGATCGGGGGGCTGAGGGGACCTTACGCAGAGATTCCTAGTGAGCATAATCGGGTATATCTGGTTGTTGGAGCCTTTCCCGTCCTCCTGATGAAATTGGTGGTATGTGAAGCGAGGGAGGAGGTGGTGGTGGATCCATCCTAGGAGAAGGACAATGTCCGATTGACGAAACCACGGTCATCGTTGCACCCGAACGAACCACGGATGGACGACAATTGTTGCATCTGGGAGCTATGCGGGTCGGTAAAGACAGTAGAGAGGGTAGAGAGTATTGATGGAGGTGACAAACAGAACAGGGTTCAGAGAGGAAACCGCAAGCACGACGAGTTAAAGCTGCACAAAAAGAAGAAAGAGTGAGCAGCAGCGCTATTAAGTCTCCCGCTGAGTTTTGGTTTTCTGAACAAGTTTATCGTTCAACTAAATTTATAAATTAATACTCTATCCAAAATTTAATAGTACTTTTCCTCATATATATGCTGAACAGGATATCTTTGCCAAATATTAGAAATATTTGGTTTGTAAAATGTAACCCAACTCAAGAAGTTAATGTTGCTATACTTATCACATGATTCATGTCCATGCCTATAAGTTTTGACAGCGCATAAATTAGTGTATATCCCCCTCTTGAAAGATTATAAGTATGACAACATTTTTAGTCATGTCAAAACACCATAGAAACAAACATAAGCACACACAACAAAAATCATCATGATGATCAAAGTCGAAACAATCTCCGAAGCCACCATGATCAAGCCATCGTCTCCGACCCCGGACCACCTTAAACTCTACGAACTCTCCTTCCTGGACCAAATCTCTCCACCTGTCTACAACCCCATGGTCTTCTTCTACCACAGCGACCACTCCACCAACACGCAAAAAGTCAACGACCTCAAGACCTCACTCTCCCACGTCCTCGCCCACTACTACCCTCTAGCCGGACGGGTCGACGGCGACGCCGGCGTCCGCTGCACCGACGACGGCGTGCCCTTCTACGAGGCCCGTGTCACGTGCCGGCTCCATGACGTGCTCCAAGACCCGGTCCCGGGAGAGCTCAACAAGCTCGTGCCGTTCGAGCTGGATGCTGTCGATGACGTGGCGCTAGGGGTGCAGTTTAATGTGTTTACGTGTGGTGGTGTTGGGGTTGGGATGTGTGTGTCGCATAAGCTTTGTGATGCGCTGTCGTTTTTTACGTTCGTGAGGGCTTGGGCTGCGACGGCTTTGGGAGAGAAGGAGGTCGTGAAGCCTCTGTTTGTGGCGGCGGAGCTGTTCCCGCCGAGGAACATTGCCGGGTTCAAGCCTAGCACCGGTATCGTCAAGGACAAGAACATTGTTACTAAAAGGTTTGTCTTAAATATGACATTTACATGCATACGGCTGGTAACTAATAAGGGATATAATTATGTTGTAACAAAACAATCCGAGCAGGCCCAACAAATTTGTGGGCCTAAAGTGACGGTTTATATAAGTTTTTATTTCACGAAAAATCTATTATTCAAACTATACTCAATTAAAAATTAAAAGTACAGGTGAAATAAATAAAGATTTTTTCTATTAAATTAAAATAAGGCCTTTAAAATATGTTTTTTTATTCTTTTATATTTATCGATAATTGATAAAAACAAGTTTATACTAATTTTTTGGAGCCGTATTTGAGTCTGGACCTTAAGTAATTGTTCAAATGGCTTATAGGCTGAGCCGGTCCTGAAAAAAATCTAGGGGTGACTCGAGAACTTTCCGATAGTTAAATGTGTTTCTGGACGTCATATGTCTCGTTGATACTTTTTATAAAATCATAACAGTCGATTATCGAAAATTCTTAAAAACTGACGAAATCCTTTCGAAATGTCAAGACTAGTTAATTGGCTATACAATTTGTCTAGTGTACCCTAAAAAGATAGGATAGAGTTATGAAACGGTAGACAAACCCGTTTCATAACCTTACCTAATCTTTTTAAGGTAAACTTGAAATTTCGTATAGTCAGCTCACGGATATTGATAGTTTGAACGGATTTCGTTAGGTTTCAATAATCTCTAATCGTCGTCTACCAGGATTTCTCAAAATGAGTCCCTGAAATAGGATTTTTCCAACAATATACATGAAAAGAATCAAATCAAACAAGTTTTTATACTGTTGTAAAATACAGGTTTGTCTTCACCTCCTCGATCATAGCCGACATCCGAGAAAAATACGCAAAAGGCACAAACCAAGCGAACCAGCGACCACCGTCTCGCGTGGAGGCCTTATCATCCTTCATCTACAGCCGCCTCTTGGCCGCCACCGACTTCAAATCCTCCACCACCGCCAAGCTCCACCTGGTCAACCACGCCGTCAACCTCCGCCCAAGGATCGACCCTCCCATCCCGGAGCACTCCTTCGGCAACCTCTACCGCATAGCCACCACCGTCCCGTCGCTCGACACCGAGGACGACTGCGACGGCCAGACGCTCGTCAGCCAGGTCCGCGACTCCATCAGGAGAATCGACGGAGGCTACGTGAAGATGCTCCAGCAGGGAAACGAGCACTTGGACAACATAAGAGATCTCGCGGGGATGTTCGTGAGAGGAGAAATGGTGTCGTTTAGCTTCACGAGCCTGTGTCGGTTCCCTCTCTACGAAGCGGATTTCGGGTGGGGCAGGCCCGTGTGGGTCGGGTCGCCGAGCCTGACTTTTAAGAACTTGGTGTTCTTCATCGACACGAATGTCGGCGACGGGATTGAAGGCTACGTTAGCTTGGAGAAGGAGATGATGGATAAATTCGAGGGGGATAAGGTTTTTCAAGCTCACGTAGCTGCGCTGACTTCTGTCACCGTGGGGTGAGTTTCAATTCCTGTTATTGGATCGGGTTGTGGAAATTATACCTTTCAACTTTAATTTTAATTGTAATGATCATAATTAATGTATGTGGATTTTCATGCTTGGTGTTTGTATAAGAAATTGTAATGATCTATCTATATGATATATCCATGGAGTTTGTTGATTTGGAGTATTTTTTTTATGGCACATTGAAGTTTTATATTTTACTAAAAATAATATTGACAACATTTATTTACGAAGGTAGATAGCTTGTGTTTTTCTAAACCAGTTAGATTGTGATTGACATTCTCACTATGATAAGTTAAAGGAGATGATGAGGTGGGTTAGGGGGCAATAAATATTATTATCTTCACAAACTAAATTTCCAGTTTTGTTTGTGGTTTCGCTTGGCGTGGTGGGTGTCGTTTTGATGTCACCGTTCCTTGGTTTTGGAGCTGACGTTTGGAGTGGGTGATTGATCTATTCTGTTGTGTTGGGTGTCGGAAACTTTGGTTTTCTGGAGGTCTCCAGGTGTCGGCTTGACTGGGTAAGGTTCTCTATATTTCCCCATGTCTGATTAGTTGATGTGAATACACTGCAATTTGTCCCTTGGATTAGAATCTGGTTTGTTCTTCTGTATTACAATCACTTGGATGATTGGGGCTCGTCGAGTATTTAGGTGTTGGTCTCCGGTGAGCGGTTATAGGTCTTGGTACCTTTGCTTGAAGACTCACCGATTCATTTTCTAGAGGTTTAAAGTATCAGAGTTTTTTTGGACCTCCGGTCTATCTATGTCGTTTTTTGGTGTTGGTCGTCGGCATGTTAATATCCATTCAATTCTTCGAGTTGGTGCTCCCGATGAGATAGGGTGTTATTTACTTTTACTTGTTAGGTTTTTAGGGGTTCAGAGTTTTGTTGAGCTTCATGGTAGTTAAATCTTGGTTGTAGACTTTTCTATTGTGTTTTGATAGCCCCTTGTTGGGTACCTTATGTTTTGTTGTTACCTACGAGCTTCTTGGTTATTAATTTCGGTTTGTTAAACCGTTTTAGGTAACTTTGTTTTCATCCCTTGTTGGTTTTGTTTCCAGTTTGCTTCACGATTATAAAACCCAAGTTTTATACCTGTTTATCCCTTTTGATAGGGATTGTTGTAAGGGAAATTTTCATTTTACCACCCTGGCAAACATTTAATTTCAGTTTGATACTCTGGCATAAATTTTTATCAGTTTCATACCCTAACCAAACTTGTAATTTCACTTTCATACCCAGCCGGGTAAAATGTCCAAAATACCCCTAACTATTATTCAAATTTTCAAACTCATGTCATTGGTTAAGAATTTGAAAATAAGTGAAATGACAATAATATCCTTCATTGTTAAGGTGTTAAAATGAAAATTTCATTACTTTTAAAATAAAATCAGTTTTTTTTATAAATTCAATTTTTATTTAAGAAAATTATTTTTATGTTCAAAAATTCAGTTTTTAATTTTAAAAATACATAAAAAAAATCAGATTTTATTTTTAAAAATTCAGTTTTTATTAAAAAATTAATATAAAAATCATTTTTTTAAATTATTGTTTATATTTCTATTTCAAACATCAAAATTAATATTTAATTATTTTTTTTATTTAATTATTAATTTTTTTTTTGAAATTAAAAATATAAACAATAATTTAAAAAATAAAAAAATTGATTTTTATATTATTTTTTAATAGAAACTGAATTTTTAAAAATAAAATCTGATTTTTTATGTATTTTTAAAATTAAAATCTGAATTTTTGAAAATAAAAATAATTTTCTTAAATAAAAATTGAATTTATAAAAAAAAACTGATTTTATTTAAAAGTAGTGAAATTTTCATTATTATTGTCATTTCACTTATTTTCAAATTCTGAACCAATGACATGAGTTTGAAATTTTAAGTAATAGTTAGGAGTATTTTGGACATTTTACCCGACTGAGTATGAAAGTGAAATTAAAAGTTTGGTTAGGGTATGAAACTGATAAAAATTTATGCCAGGGTATCAAACTGAAATTAATTGTAATTATTGAGCTTGGTTTTCTCTAGGATCATTTATATTTGAAATGCCTTTGTTTATAAGTTTGTTTGAGGAATTTTTTTCCTTTACCTCATCCTCTGTTTTAAAGATGGGGTATTTTATAAAAAAAAAATTGTTGATACAAAAAAAAGAAGTTGGGTGGGGTTAAATATCTTTCTTTTGATAAACACCGTAAATGTTGATCATGAACAAAATATAAAATAAAATAGATAAAGATGTTACTTGTAATTTTTCTGAAAATGAGAGATATTTTTATTGAAGTTTAAAATCTGCTTTAACTGGGAAAACTATCTACGAAAGTTTATGTTAAAAATACATTTTGTACAAAAAAAAAAGCTCTCTATAGAAGCGGCAGTTAGGGTTTGATCTCATCCGTCGCAAGTGAGCTTTTATCTTTCTAGACGAAGCTTGGACTTAGTCCCAGATCTTGTACTAGTACATGGATGTTCTGCATATGCGGTTCAGCGGCCATGAGGTGAGTGTTTGGTCCTTGATCGTGTGCTGGTGTAGGGGTATTATGCAGGTTTTGACTGACGGCAAAAGGATGGGAATCTGAGGTCAAGGTTTTTTGTTCCCGGGTGGTGATGGGCGCAACACCAGGGGGGCGAGAATCCACAGGTTGATCTCAGGAGGGAAGAATGGTCCTGGGCGAAGAAGGGAACGGACCAACCGAGGACTACGAGACCGATAATGGCGGCCATGACTGCAGCGATGCGAGATCGGGAGACAATGGTGAAGCGGAGACTGTGACCTACGTTTGCCCACTCATGTGGGGTTCGCTGACGTCGTTGGGGCAGGGCATTCCGGCCAAGGTTGTCTTGGAGGTTCCGATCTCGACGTCGTTTGGCGGGATGAGGTGTTCAGGTGGTCGGTCAATGGTGGTGGCGGTGTTGTAGAACACGGGGACGTCGGTGGTCGGGCAGACGTCGAGGTGATCTTGGGCATACAAAACGACGATGGTAGTTGTGGCGGAGGACAGAGTGGAGGCAGTGGGTGTAGTAGGCCGATGTTTCGATCCACAACTATTGTTCGTCTGGCTGCAGAGTTTACAGGTACCATATGGATCTGGTCCTCTGTCAACAACATGATGTACCTGTGTACTGTTAGTGTTCGGATGATGAATGGTCCGACGCTAGTTTTTACTAAAAATTGACGGTGTTAGTATTATGTAACGAAAGTCGTTGTTTTATGTTAAAACTTAAAAGGTGCATTTTTGGAAGAAAAAAATGGGCATAACACGTTTCTGTTAAAAAAATGTCAAAATATGGCATGTATTTGGGATTCTCACTTAATAAAATGAACAAAAGGGAGTTCAATTTTGTATTTTGACTCGTCTCTGTAAGGGTGAGAAATTTGATCAAAAACATGAAAGCATGGGTGATAGGTGTCACAGAATTGTCATTGCTACCTGTTTTCAATTCAAATGTGATAGTACCATTTCGATCAATTACTGCGTTACATTTCCTGCCAAGGCAAACCTAGAAACCCGATCACATCTTATGATGATGAGGCATTTCAACGTGGGAAATAGTGGTTAAATTTATGAGTGAGTTGGTTCAAAAGTGACCAGAATTCAAACTCAACATGTCATTTAGGGAAACTAATTTTGATGTCTAAAGTCCAAACCAAAAGCAGCTCAAAGTCGAATAAAATATAGATTGTCAAAATCTAGATGAAGCAAATTGTGAAGTTCAAGAGAATATCTTCACTAGGAGCTTCAGTTCCATCCGAGTTAATTCCTGGATTTTTTTCTGGACTTGGATGATGGCTTGGAGCTGGTTGAAGGTTTGGATTGCTCAGCAACTGCATTCTGCGCTTTGGAAGTAGGCGCTTGGTTTGCTTTGGAATTCGAAGCGCCTGAGCTGCTACCAGCAGCACCAGCCTCCTGTTTGTCTCTAACCACAGCACCTTGAGAGCCTCTCACCTGAGCCGCTCTCTTATCCCGACGCTTGGGTCTGAAACTAGATCTCTCTCGCTTGGGGAGCCACCTCTCAGGATCCGGTGGAGGGCCAGGGTTTGCAGGGTCAAACCCTTTAGGATACTTTGGCTTTCTCTTCCTCTTCTTCTTTGCTTTCTCCTTCTTACTCTCCTCATACACCTCAGTCACACGAGGTGCAACTTCTACGTGTTTAGCTCCAGAAGTCTTTTCTAAGCTATCCACATCAACTCCCTTGAGACCTGGCAATGGTTTCAGTTTCTTCTCATAAGACTCCGCTTTCACAACATCCACATGAGCAACTGTAGTTACCAACCCAACCAATGCCTCAATGCTTCCTTGGCTTTTCACAAGCTCCTCATATAAGCGAGCAGCTTCCTCCTCCTTACTATGCCTGAGCTTGAAGGAAGCAGCCTCTTGCATGATGACACTAAGCTTGCTGTCTTCTGTCATGGCATTTGACCAATATTTAATTGCACTGTCAAGTACAGCAGCAGCACCATCAACATTCCCGGCTCGCTCTTTAAGGCACACAAGGGTAGCAACTGTAGCTGGCATGTGTTGGATATCGGGTATCTCAGCAAGAGAATCGGCAGCAATACTGGGGTGTCCAGCTGCTGCAGCAATCTGTGCCCTAGCAAGAAGAATGACCCTGGACTTCTTGGGGAACCTTGCAGCATACTCCAATAGTAACTCTTCAGCTTTGCCTGCCTTGTTCTCTCTCACCAGGACGGCAGCTTGAAGCAGTATTGGCATTACGCTGTCAGTAAACATGTCACGCAGTGCAGCAACAAGCTCTCTGGCCTGGAACAGACAACAAAATCAAGTCACAAAGTAAGCTGGATAGCAGGCTGACAAAATATGTAACAACTGCATGGTAGAATCAAAACAAGCTTGCTTGTCCAACTGGTCAAGCACTTCAACTTAGGTCTTGGGACCTAGGTTCATGTCCCAGCAGCGGTACCTCACTCCTTATTTATTTCTTCCCAACTTCAGTTCTCTCTCTAGCCAGCCCTTTGGGCCTCTCTCTCTAATCAGCCCTTGTAGGGCCTCTCTCGAGGTGGGGCTCACAAAAATTTAGAGCCCTCTATACATAGAGAGTTCATGTTTGATGCAATAATCTTAAAAAGTTCTTTGAGAATAATAAAATGTTTGGTGCTCCCTTGCTTCTACATATGCAAGGTCTTGAGACCAAATGCTTTGATACACTCGATGTAGTCGATATAAAGAAAGTACCAATACACGAGGAATATCCAAAATCTTAAACCTGATCCAATTTGTTTGCATGGAGAAGCAGAAGCAAGCGGTTTGCATATATTGCCTCCATTTGTTTTGAAGAAAGCTTCAAGTCACGAGCAAGCTGGAAGCTCTGTGTTTCACCGCCTTTTTCTTTTAGCTTATCCAGTTTCCTTAGGCTATCAGAAACATCTTTTGGGCCTTTCAGTGCAATAAGATTGTTCACTGCAACAGCAAGTGATGACTGGTCTGCCAGGTTTCGTTTTATGATGGATGTGTAACCTGCACTGGCCTCTTGTGTATGTCCAAGGAGCTGATAAATAAGTTAATTTTAATTATTTGCTATTAAATGAATTAGTAATCCCAGACCAAAATAGAAAGAACATATATATGGAGCATCATTAATAACCTGCTGGACATAGGCCAACTGGACAGACAAGGGAGCCAATTCAATCTCTATCTCGTCCTCAGCAAAGTTCTCTTCCATCAGTGTTTCTTTGCCGATTCTATTACATATGAGAAGCAAATTAGTCTATCATGACTTTTCTCGCTATTATGGAAAAAATAATATTTAAAACATAACAATATGTAACAAAAGAAGTTCCAAACATGAAAGAAATGAGTGTGAATAACTGCAACACGAAAAAAATATATGAACAAATAGGTAACCAAAACATAAACAAGAATCATGGATAATTTACCGAACTTATGCATGTCACTGCCATATAAATCCAACAGGTTTATAGCACATACGTCAGATTTGGAAAAAATACAAAATTTAAAACAAATAGGGTGAATAAGAATGAAGCATCCTAGTTAATCATGTGCTGATGAGAAAGGGAAAAGGTAAATGGACATAGTATTAGGGAAGAAATTTTTACTGGGTCTAGATTATAAAGTTAAAAATTTAAAAACTAAAAAGTAGCCAACTCATAACAGCAGCATTTGGCTAACAAATCCATCTTATAGTTGTAGAGCATTTGAAATTCCATCTCAACCAACTCCATATTGTTTGAACATTGGAAATGAAAATATTTTATAACAACTTATCCCTCTTTACCAATCAACAATGATAAGGAAAAAAAAAACTAATTCAGTCAATATCAGGCTTGTCAGCACACTAGATCTAAGCTTCACGGAAGATTCAAGATTTGTTTAGAAATGTCACAACCAAAGACAATTGGGATTTGCATGGCAAAGTTTGCAAATCAAACCCTTAACATAAGAAATATATAAATTAATGATGATAATGAAACTTCTTAACAGGAAGCAAGTTGCATACAATGCAATACTTAATGTTCATATAGGGAACACCAAAATAGGATACCTTTGGCCTGATAACAAGAGTTTTTCTGCATCTGTGTACAATTTACTCTCTATCAAAGAGCAAGCAGTGTTGTAGGCTAACTCAAAGCTGCTAGTTGCTTTAACCCTGAGTGCATCCATCATTGCTTTCACCTCAGAAGACCTTCCAGCTGAAACCAAAGCAGCAACAGCATTTATCTCTAATGAATCAATCTTTGACTTTTGAAGCTTCTGGTAAACATCCACACAGGCATCCATCTTTCCTAAACGATACAGGACCTGAGACTCTAGCAGCATGGTTGCAGAGTTTTTCTCATGGGTACCCAACAAATTCAAAGCTTCATCTAATTTGTTTTGTCTGTATAAGCAGTATGCCTATCAAGAAATAAGCAAAACATACCACGATTAGTAATTTAGAAGAGATAAAGGTACATTTTACAAAGCATTGAACACCGCAGAATATAAAATTATGAAAACTAGAAATTAAAATGAGATCATGAGCACATGACAAATTCATTTTGAAAAGGTACCCATACAAAAAATACTGAAGATTATAAAACCTGGATTCTTTTCTAGCAATATTTAGAAGCACCACAACCAAAAGAAACAGAGATGATTACTGACCTGATGCGATAATGTTTCCACAAATAAAAAAGAGATAAAGACAAGCTTGGATAAAATAAGAACAATATATACATCTAAAATCCTAAAATAAGAACAATATATACAAGCTTGCATGACAGAACAAGATTTTCAGAGTTATTTCTCTCACAACCAAACATCATACAGTTCAGCAGCATCTTAAATCCTAAAATTATAGCAACTCTAACAACGAAATTATCCAAACAACAACACTACAGTTTTTGCTATAGATAAAATATTATTATTCTGAATACCAGTGAGAAATCATATTTGTATTCGTCTAGTTACATTAACTAGACAATTCCAAAACAAAACCTGGAAAACATTTTACCTTGAGAAAACTAAAATCAGAAGGAGGGTTCTTCAAAGATTGAATTGTCGAAAGAGAACCGTCAATATTGTCAGCCTTGATCAATGCCACGACCTTGCATCTAATGGCGTCCTCATCGGCAGGGGCAATTGAGAGGACTGCAAAATTAAACAGAGAATTAAATTAAATAATAATCTAAGAATTAGTATCTCTGATCGAACTAATTGAAATCGGACCTTGATCTGCGACTTTAACGGCCTGGTCGAACTCCGAGCGCTCGATGTGTCTGTTCAGAGATGTGAACAGATCTTCGATGGGAGCAGGAGGCTGGGGCGGAGCGGACGAAGGTTTCGGTTTGGCCTTGGGCGCCATGGATTCTCTCCAATGCGAGAAATGGAACTTTCTCGCTAGCCAAACAGGGGTGAGAATCGGAGAAGACGGAGCAGAGAAAGGGGATGGTGAGAGATTTCGGCTAATGTTACTGTGTTCCGAGTCCACCTGCTGTTTCAGTCTTCTCTTTTCTCTCGCGGTTTCTGGTGCCGAGTAATAAACGGGTTCGGGTTTGGGCTGTTCATCCCAGGTTGAAGGCCCAACGATCAATTTATACCCGATCTGTCAAGTGACAATCAGATTGGGCTGAGATGTATGAATTTTGTAGGGTTTAATATATGGGTATGCTCGAGCCCATGGTTGTGATTTTGCTTTTTTTTTATAATGAACGATTGATATTATAAATTGCAAGTGTTTACAAAGTAGAATAGCAATAAAACACTGGAAAATAAATAACATAAAAGAAAAGAGTTTCCACAATACAGGATACTCATGCAAAAAATTAAAGCGTTCAAGTCATCAACTACCTCCTGAAGGCGTCTGGAAGGTGATACTACGGTAGCGTCTGACGACACCGATACAGTGAATCCAGACTGACGGAAGTTAGGACAGAGCATGCTCCTTACTGTTAATAGATAATGGTGGACAGAGTATTTCCCCAGGTTGTCAATGCGCGTCGTCCTCCCTTGATTGATAATGGTAGGGCTCCAAAATGCGGGGTTGTTGACCTCTAAGCTGGTAGGATAGTACCGTGTCGGCTTTTGGTGGAACCGTTGTCACCTTACGTACAGAGGGGCAGTACAACCGACCGACTCCCCTCTGGACCTCTTCGAACTCATTCCGCGAGGTGAGGGTGCTTATAGCCCCCGCCACTGCAATTGAATTCCCTTCTGATTGTGTGGATGGATCCCACCGACCCGATTTCGAACTTGGGTGCCCCCATACCCGAATGGGCTTGTGCCCGACCCAGGTCCCGGCCCAACCCAAGCCTGTTTCGTCTCCGTGACCCAAAATGGAGTCGACCCTGACCCACTCCAACGGCCCTAGCCTCTTTGTCTCCCTTGTTGTGGATCAGAACCCTAGAGGGTTCCTTGCCCAGCCTTCTCTTCTAGGACGTCGCCGCCACGCTTGGCCCCTGAACCTCCCCGCCTAGAGCTCTCTCCGGTGCTACCGGAAAAGCCCCTCCATACTCCCACAACATGTTGTCATCGGAATCCCCCTCCAGCTCTATTGGCTTTTCCGACTCCGACTCTACCAGAGCAGCTCTCCGGTGAGCTCCTTTTATAATCGCCAAGCCTCGTAGGAACTTTGGTGAGTTTGTCTGCGTGTGTGTGCTAGTTCGTTTCCTCGCCGACATGGTTGTCTCGGTCATAGAGATCTGGTTTAGGCTGAGTTCGAATCAATTTCTTGCTCCGGATATGCGGTCGGGGTTGGGTAGGCCTTGCCGGAGCCAAACTTGGGATCTCGTGACCTTTGAGAGTGGGGGAGTCGCCGACCGTTCTTTTTCCGGTCAGGTTTCATTTTCGTGGTGTTGTCGTGAAGCTCGCCAAAACGTTCACCGGAGGTAGTGATCTTGGGACCGTGTGGTGCCTCAGTCTGGTGTCTGGTTCGTCACTTCTCTCCGCTCCCGATCGGACGTCGCTTGCTTCAAATCTGGTCGTGGGACATGTTTCTTCATTTTTCCGGGTGTTGATCGTCGTGGATCTGGTCGTTCGTCGTGCTAATGGGTGTCTTGCTTGTAGCTTCCTCTTTGACTCGGTTGGTAAGGAAAGCATTACTTTTCTTATGCCCGATTTGTTGCTTGTGGAGTCGCTTCTCTTTCCAAAGTTTTATACTCCTTTCGATTTCCACTATTTCACCGCCTTTTGATGGTGGGGCCTGTTGATCCTTTAGGTATTTACCTTTGACAGGTTATGTAGTCCTTGGGCCTTAGTTGGGAGTCGAGAGGTTTTTGATCCTTTGTGTCTTGAGTTTCAGTGGTTTGTGATCACCGATCTATTTCTGCTGTTTGTGGTGTTGTCTACTGGTGTGTCAGTGTCTTCCCAGGCGCTGATGAGATAGAAGTGTTCTCTTCAAGTTCGATTAAGGTTAGGAAAAATCTCCAATAGCAAACCACTGCACAATGGTTTGGAGTAATAGTTTGGGCCATTTTTTGGCTTTCTCTCTCCTCATAACCACTACCTCTAACCACTACACTTCTAATGGAAAACCACTACTAGAGGTTTGGTGTAGTGGTTTGTACTTTCACTGTTTAAAAAAATTCCCCAAATTAAACTACTATTTTTATTAATGCCCAATATGAAGTACATTATGTTATTAATATTACTATAATGATCGGTGCCATCCAAATGTGTTTGATGAGGTCGGCGTGGAGGTTGTTATGGACATTCCGATCCTTGATCATTGCTCTATGCCCCAATATACTTGTATAGTCCACCGCTGGTAGTGGTCCTCTACGGGTCGCCGGGTCTGGGGCACCAATATCTGCAAACGGATAAGTGGGGTACGACCTCCATTGATCCTCAACAATCATGTTGTGCACAACAAGTCATGATGATTGCGAGTCAGTGCCTATCCCACATTCGGCTCGGACGAGTGACGATGTGGAAGCGAGCATGTAAAACTCCAAATGCTCGTTTGATATCCTTCTTGCACGCTTCTTGGACTCTAGCAAAGCACTTTTGTTTCGTCGTTTGTGGTGTCGGTATTGTCTTCACAAATATAGCCCAAGAAGGATAAATTCAATCGGTCAAGTAGTAAGGGGTTGTGTATTCCTTACAGTTGACCGCGAACTTCACATATGGAGCGAAGCCTCGACATGCATGGTGAAACAATGTAGAACTATTGAGCACGTTGATGTCGTTGTTGGAGCCAGGTGTTCCGATTAAAGCGTGTCATATCCACATGTATTGGGATGCAACAACTTCTAGCATGATTCTTGGGACGTTTTCGTGGTCCTTGCTCGAGAGTTGTGCAGCCCATGCTACATGACAGTTCTTCCGATCACAATGCATCAGTCGAAACTCCCTATCATCCCCGGAAGACACACAGTTCGTTGATTTCCAGCAGACGACGTGTATCATCCTCGGTCGGGCGTCGTATATATGTCCGCCCAAAAATCCGGATGACACCGACGCAAAACTTCTTGACGCATTCCAAAGCAGTTCTCTCCGTCATTCGCAAGTACTCGTCAACGACATCGACGGGACCTCCATAACAGAGCTGTCGAAGTGCTACCGTACACTTATGGTGTGGACAGAACATGTGCTTCCCTGTAGCATCCTATTGTGTACGGAAGTACGCGTACCGGTTACTCAATGCATTCATGATCCGTATGAACAATCCCCTTGACATCCGGAAGCGTCTATGAAATTGTTGGTCGATGTACACCGAAGTAGGCGCAAAGTAGTCAACAATCAAGCGGTCGTGTCCTTCGGCTCGATTACGCTCTATCACTCTCCGATTTGGTGGCGCCATCAAAGTTGAACCCTCGACTGCATCTTCTCCCCTTGGATGTATACTTCCCAAAAGTTGATTATGAATTTGTAGCGCCGTTGTTGTAGCCACCCTTGTCATCGTCTCATTGATTTCTTTAGGGGCCATTTTCTCTAACTCTGCCAACGTTGGAAAACGATTCATCATTTAAAGGAGAAAAAAAAATTCACGAACGAAGTTTGAGAGAGAAAAAAATGAAAGAGGAATAGTAGTGTAGAAGAGAGGTGTACAATTGGGGTAGAGGTTGTTGTGTATATATAAGAAAATTTTAGGGTTATTTTGCATTTAGTCTGCGTCACGTGTCGGCGTGGGACAGGTCCGCCGACTAGCCGTTAGGCCAATGACGACTCATAACGTCGTGGCAGGATTATGAGATGACTCGCTGCGACGTCATGCCAAACCACGGCTCCAGCAACAATACGCCGTGGCAGCGAGCCGTGACAAAGCAGGCGACACCACCTAAATCACGATGCTGCAACGACCGTTGGAGCTACTCTAATCCGTCCAAATTTATTATTTTTCTTATGGGTCTTATCCGGCGGAAGAAGAGGAAAAGAATCAGCTTCTCTGGTCAGTTGTTTTGGGGATAAATAGCGATTTTTGATCGTTGGAAACTTTTTGCCTCAAGTCTTCTGGTAAAAGATCAATAAAAATCCCAAATTTAGACTCACTCAGCTCCATTTCCCCAAGTCCACTGACTGACCTCACCTTCTTCTTCTTCCTCCTCTCTCTAACGGTGAAGAATATTGGCTAAAGAAAGAGACCCATAACACCAGAAAGCTCTAGAGATCCAGACCCAGAACCGGTCAAATTCAATTCTCTATCCACCTCTCAATATCAAAGCTTTCACTTCGCGCCCCTTCATCATCTTCTCTAATCCCCAATCTCGTATCTCTCTAAGCAACGACAACATTCAATTCAGCTCTGGGTGACGAATCGTCTCATTATCGTCCAGACCCATATCCCCAAATTGACTTTTTCATGGTCTCCAAGCTTACCTATCTCTAGACCGCCGGACGCACACCACCTGTTCGACGAAAAGCCTGAACCAGAAAGGAAAAAAAAGCCTGAATTGGCGCCATGTACCTATCCGAGAAACCACGCCCAATCGATTTCTATAAGGAGGAAGGTGGGCGGGACACGATGATGGAGGTGGTCTCCAATGGGGACATGCAGCAGCAGCAAGCTCAGCCTCAGCACCAGATGATATTGGGGGAGAGCAGCGGCGAGGACCACGAGGTGAAGGCGCCGAAGAAGAGGGCAGAGACCTGGGTCCAGGAGGAGACCCGCAGCTTGATCTCTCTCCGCCGCGAAATGGACGCTCTCTTCAATACCTCCAAGTCCAATAAGCACTTGTGGGACCAGATTTCGGCCAAGATGAGGGGGAAAGGCTTCGATCGGTCACCGACCATGTGCACCGACAAGTGGAGGAACTTGCTCAAGGAGTTCAAGAAGGCCAAGCATCATGATAGGGGAAGTGGGTCGGCCAAAATGTCTTACTACAAGGAGATTGAGGAGATTTTGAGGGACAGAAATAGTAAGAGTCCCCAGCACAAGAGTTTAACTCCTACTAAAGTTGATTCATTTATGCATTTTTCTGATAAAGGTATAGTATAGACACTTCTCCACTGTCTTTATTAGCTACATCAGTGTTGTATGGTACCTAAGTTTCCTTCAAATTTTGATGTTTGTCCATCTGGTTTAGGTGATTGATTTAGCAGGATGTGTGTGGGTGGTCATTTCAACTAACTGAAGTTCTGCTCTTAAATTGTTAGTTTGGCTGCTAATCTCCTAGCTGATACTTTTTAGCTAACTAGGCGTTTCTTTGGATGAGTTATTTAATCACACTCACTTCTATATGGTTCTCAATCTAACCAGATATTGTGACAGTTTGAGCTACTTGCTTACTTGAGTTATCAGCACAATTTTATTCTATTTTGCTCTTTAAAACCACTGCAATGGTAATATCCTCGATACCAGCTTCATTGATATATACCTTCTTACATGGTTTCTTTTAGTCTCATGACTCACCAAATGCTTGAATGTTGTGAAGTGTGCCACAAGATTTAGTTTATGTGAAATCCTTCTCTTTCGATAAATCATTCATTTCTTGGTATATCCCAATCTACAACAATACTGTGTGCATTCCTTAATTTTTTGAAATGTTTTATTTTACAACTTAACTGAAGCTTTTTTGTTTGTTAAAGTATCATGACTTGACATGCATTTAACTGTTTGATTTGAGCAGGTATAGACGATACCAGTATTTCATTTGGACCGGTGGAAGGTATCCTTGATATACTTTGTTTTTGCATGTAACATACTTACTGATTTTTACTACGTTATTTATTTGCTTGGCAGTACAATTCAGGAGTGCATAGCCCAATATGGGCGTATATGGCTTATTTGATCTGTATTTATGCAATTCATTTGGTGAAACTGGTATTGTCTGCAATTTATTTGTCACGCATCTGGTGTTGACATAATTCTTGCAAATCAACCATACTCATGGTTTTGCCTTTGGAAAATAGAGTGAAGTTCTAGTTTATGAGAATAATCAACCCTTAGATAACCTTCCTGTATTCACTTCTTGGTATTAATTTCCTTGGTGTGTAGCTACCGGCAGGCCAACACTTAATCTTGAAAGACGCTTGGATCATGAAGGACATCCACTTGC
Organism: Erodium maritimum; assembly: GCA_963921825.1. Taxonomy (NCBI): domain Eukaryota; kingdom Viridiplantae; phylum Streptophyta; class Magnoliopsida; order Geraniales; family Geraniaceae; genus Erodium; species Erodium maritimum. The sequence goes on from OY997588.1 coordinate 148,159,981, forward strand.
AATCACTGCTGCTGATGCAGTTACAGCAAATGGCCTTCCTCCTTGGAATTGGAGAGAAGCTCCTAACAATGGTAAACTTCACCACCTTACTTAATATTCCCTTTTCATTTGAAGTTTTAGCCCAAAGGACGAGGATGAATTTGTATGAAAATGATGATTTTACCCTTACAATTTAGATTAAAAAAATATTAAGTAAAAAACAAAAAATCCAAATTTTCTTCCTCTTTGTACCATACAAATAGAGAATTTATGGGATATGAAAATTTGGATTTTTTGTTCTTTTAATTTTAATTTTGAAGGGTAAAATTGTCATTCTGAAACAAATTTATACAAAATGCAACGAAAAAGACAAGTTCAGGGCACTTTTTGCTATTATCAAAGAAGTGGGCTACAAATTGAAAATAGCGAATATCTCAGGGTACTTTTTTGCTATTATTCATTTATAAAATGCAAGAATTGGAATTATAAGTATCAAATCAAACGCTGGTTACTGAACACAACCTTGATGCCCCGTAGGTGGGGAGAGTCAGTCATTTGGTGGAAGGGTGATTTCAGTGAAGTTGGGGGATTACACTAGAAGGATTGGCATTGATGGAACTGCAGGTGCCATCAAGGAGGCAATCAAGTCTGTGTTTAGGTTAAGAACTAAGCGTGCATTTTGGTTGGAGGACGAAGATCAGATAATTAGAAGTATAGACCGTGATATGCCTCTGGGAACTTATGTTCTCCACCTCGATGAAGGTATGTTAATGCTTAGATTGTTTGTAGGTAATGGATTTTATGTATCTAATATCACCGTGGAACTCAATGACTGTAGGGCTGATCATTAAAGTGTGCCTCTATGATGAGTCAGATCACTTACCAGTCCATACAGAAGAGAAGACCTTTTACACAGAAGATGATTACAGGGAGTTCCTTCGCAGACAGGGTTGGACGTGCCTGAGAGATTTTGAAGGGTACAGAATCGTTGAGAACATGGATGATCTCAGACCTGGTGGAATATACCGAGGTGTGCGATGAGTCACCTCAAGGATTTGTGTACTGATTTAGTTCTCTGTAATCTGTATATATTCAAGGACATGGACCCTATACTTTCTTTCAACTTCTTTTTCCAGGATTTGTTTCCAGAGCTCCCTGTAAATGTATATTAATTAGGTTTCTTCTGATTTTGTCTTGTGATTCATACTGAAATTACTAGGTTTCTTCTCAAAGACAAGTCATTGTTGTACACTTGTACCAGCATATACATATATATTTTTCCTGTTAAGATAAAGTATTTTATTCAACTAAGTTACCACTGTGATAAAAAGCTCTACATATCTCAGCTCTTTTTGAAGTTTTGGATTGGAACTTTAGTGATATAAATCAATCATAGGCCCAAAGCAGCTGATGGATTTTTAGGATCTTAAGGAATGCTGATATGGTATGACATGTAAGGTTTCGTGGTGTAGTTGGTTATCACGTCAGTCTAACACACTGAAGGTCTCCGGTTCGAACCCGGGCGAAGCCATGTCTTCTTTTTAAGTCAAGTTTTTCTGTGCACTTGAAAACTGTTTTGTTTGGGCCTAGACTATGAACCTAAGATATGACTTTTATGAAAATGTTCGAGCCCAGCCCAGCCCAATGTATTGTGCTTGTGTTCTTTATTCCATATAATGTGATACATCAGTGTACTTGGGAAGACTATGGGAAAAAAAGTACTTCCGAAGACAATACATATTTAGACATCTTCTTATCAAATAATGTAGTAGAGTTAGTGAATAATGGCAACTGAAAAATAGTATGTATATTACTTTATTCTTATGTCACATTTACCGTATTTGTCACAAGACGAGTAAATTAATTCGATATTTAGTAGGTCGTTAATAGAAACAAATAAAAAAGTATACAAATAGATATGATATTAAGCATATATAATAAAAGATTTTAAGCGCAACCTCTTTATGCTCTGCTAGGGTTCAGGAGGTTTTGTGAGTTTCGTCGTACTTCATGGTGTTTTCGACCGAGATGGAGGGCGGCGGCGACGGCGAGGTGCACTGGGGGCCTCGTCTGTCGGAGCTGGAGGACCAGGACGTGTCTCAGGAAGATCGAGACGAGTCTCACGGTCCGATTTTGATGGAGCCGGAAGAAGTGCCGGCGGAGGAGGCGGAGGACGCGCGGTTCTCGTGGCCGGAGGAGGAGCCGGAGGGGGAGGACAGTCCGTTGATATTGGAGGGGGTGCTGACGGAAAAGGTTGTGGGGTCGCCGGTGATGTGCTTCTCGGCCCGTTCCGTGGAGGAGGAAGGATGGGTGGTGGGAGGTCGGGTCCGATTAGGGCCGGCTGGCCTCCACCGTACGCCGGCGAAGGGGCCGAGACCTCGACGTCTAGGGAGTGGGGCAGGACGGCGGGAAGTGGCTCGGGCTGCCAGTGATAGTGGACGGGACCGGTGGTGCCGGCGAGCAAGGGAGATGGGTTAGTCCCGATCCCGATCTCGTCAGGCTCGGAGATCACGCCGGAGGCGGTTGCTTTGCATCGAATGGGGCGTCATCTGCAGCGGCGGGGGGCTTCAAGCACCCTCGCCTCCAGGAATGAGTATGGAAGGGGCCAGGGAAGGTTTGGTCGGCTGTACCTTTTCCCTGGTGTATAGGTGGCATTGGTACCATCAACAGTTGATTAGTTACTCCTCTACCACTTTAGAGTCAGCAATCCCGCATTCAAGAGCCCTACCATTATCAGTCAAGGGAGGACGACGCACGCTAACATACCGGGGGAGTAATCGGTCCACCACTGCATGTTTATCCTCTGATCTGCTCGATCAGTTTCTTTTGGTTGGAGTATACTGTATCGGTGTCCCTGGATGCTACCGCAGTCCCGCCCCCCGACCGCCATTATGTCTAAGAGAAAAATTTATTTTTCTGCACTTGTCTTTCCAATTCTGTTAGTTTGGTTTATGTATGGTGATTCCTACGTTCGTGGGCACCAGAATACTTGAAATTTATAATATCATCATTTCTCCTAAAAAAAAGCATACATAATGAATTAATCGTATCTTTAGATTTTTTTTTAATACTCACTCGGAATTTTCAAGGTTTCTCTACGAATCCCTCCTCCTGAATATTATTTTCGCCTCTCTACCTCGCTTCCTTCTCTGATCACCACCATTTCTACCATGTTCTTGAGTTGCTCATCATGGCATCACAACCATTAGGGCACGGCTGCTGGCCTTCGTCCTCCAATGATTGTTGTACGACAATGCGATAGGAGAAAGACCTCGGGGATCCATTAGGGAACGAACGCTGGCCTTTATCCCTCCCCACCCTATCACCGAGAATCCAGAACTAGATATGGACCCAGGAGACCATGCGATCAGCCTGGTCTCGAGAGGAGGAGATCACTCCACAACCACGATATGCATAGGACCGTTGGTCCTGACCTAGGGAGTCCTACCTTGTGAAGACGATCCACCACCATGAGCGAGTTTTCTCCGAACTGGTCAACGCTTCCCCCAAACGAGCAAGGCCCCAGCCAACCATCGCGGGTGATATATATGATGATAATGGCCCGTGATGCGGTGGACACCCGCCCGTGCATGGATATCCCAGAAGATGACCGTCAACACCCACATGACAACCGGCGAGCTGCAGATCATCGGCCCGCTCCGACCCTCTAGGACCCCTTTAGACTATACCGTGAGGAACCCCCCGCTGGTACCCATCCCCTCCTTGGTCGGGCGACTCCGACACCCATACCCACTGGATGATATAACAACATTGGTACTTCTCCTCCCCTTGGTCGGATGGATCCGACACCCCTACCCAAGGCAGTTTGAACTAGACGGACAATGCTCAAGAAGATAGCCCCGACGGGGAAGTAGCGAGGCACGTTGTGCTGCCTCGCGGGACACCATGAGTCACCCAGGACACCTGGGGTGTCACTGAGGAGCCACACCCCGCCTCCGCGAATCAGATTCCTCCTGATTCCTAGCCTCATCCTTTCCCTAACATACTCCTTGGACGGTTATTACGACATAATAGTATCGGTCGAGTCGAGACGGAGAAAGTATCATGGATATGCAGCACCGAGAACAATTGGAATAGGGAACCACCCCTAACATCTCCTTCGTTTCTACCGGGCATTTAGTGATAAGATCAGTGTTTTGGTTGTCACCGAAACTATATCTCATCCTATTAATTGAATTCTACTCTTGTACGGTCATTCTAGACCTTTTATCTCTATATTAATAAGATCTCTTCCGTATGCTAAAAAACATATATTTAGATATAAAATAATAAAATTTAATTTTCTCTTATTTTACTCATATTTGAATAATGGGCTTTGTTATTCCTTTATTATTATTATTATTATTATTATTATTATTATTATTATTATTATAATGGAGGTTTTATCATCTTGATTTTATTGTTCTTTTATATCACATAAATAATCCAATACGAGTAACCTTATAGTATAAGCACATAAGAAGACGGGAAGCATTTTTTTAATCAATGTCAAAATTTATACATCAATAAAAAAATATACATATACATGCTGAAAACGTTCGTAAGAACCAGAAAATACGGACTTTTACAGTACAATAAGGTGCACAGCACTAATACAATGAATACACATATATCCCATGTCAAACTCAAGAACTCTCACGAGCTCCGTTAACTAATTTTTTACCATTGGTCTGCTCGACAAAGGCTTGAATTCGAGTTTCATTGTCCTTATTCCTAAGGTTGCTTGTCCTAAGGATTTCTATGAGTTTTTGCCTATTAGCCTTACCACGGCCACTTATGCGGTTATTACCAAAACTTTCTCCCCCAGTCTTAGCTTTTTTTATTGGTAGTCTTATCAGCGATACTCAATCGTCTTGCATTAAGGGTCAACAACTGGTTGATAGTGTGATGGTGGCTAACGAGTGTTGGAGTAATATATCGACATGTGTTTTGATCTATGCCCACCATGCGATGTAGAGCCATAGATCTAGATAGACCACATTCGATGAGTCACAAGTCAACTAAGCTTCACGAAAAGCAAATAGTATGAAAGATGACTCTTCATGGCTTACGTTCTGTTTAGTCATCGGAATGAGATTTTAGAGTCTGATCATAGATATCATGTGAGACATGATATTGGATGACCCGACATGAATATGTGTCATAGATCAAGTCATGAACATATTCAATGTCGTATATTGTCATGTATCCTTAGACCAAGGACTCTTTGTGATTAATATGCAGTAAAAAGATATTGGCACAAACCCGATGACCATTCAACTAATTCTTAATCGCTTTAATGTGTAGACGTCATTTCGGCTAATCTTTGAGCATCTCCCACACAACACGTTTTTTTAGAGGCGGAAAATTTATTAAATAACTCCCAACCCAAGGTTACAAGTAGGAAACCTAGGCAAGTAGTCCTCAGGCACCTGGACGGTTCTATAAACCAATCCTCAAAAGAAACTCACTGCTCCAACAGATTTGAAATCCAAGCTAACCCAGAGGCATAATGTTGTACCTTCATCACAACCGTGTCTATAGTTGACATCTCCTTTCTGAACAACATTGAATTTCTCAATAACCAAAGATACCACAATGCCGTGTAACATGTCTGTTGCCAAGCCACTCTCCATTTTTTGTTGCCTAATCCTTGGCAACCACATAACAAATTGCCCACCGTCTCCGGCATAACCCACTCTATTCTCCACCATTGCATCACACGGCCCCAACACACCCAAGCTAAACTGACCAAATGATTACGTTTGGAAGACTCGTCGATCGTATCCGATGGAAAACACTAACCTGCCACAATAAAACCACACCACCTGCTGCTGTTACAGCTGATACTTCTTCCTACTTCCAGCCTAAACCGAAGCCATACTCCCTCATCACTTTATTCTGCATAAAAGCCATCTTTGTCTCCTGCAGAAGAACACAATTTGGCCTCTCCTTATTCACCAAATCTTTCAAACTCATCCTCTTTTGTGAGGAGTTCATTCCTCTCATAATCCATGAGAGGAATTTCATCGCTAATAGTCAGGCTGAAGTAGAAGGGTTGTCCCCTTCCCTATCCTCCTCCCAGACCTCTTCCTCAGACTCCTCTTCATAATCCAACCTCTTGTTTACTTCGGTGCGCAGATTTTTCCTCCCACACAACACATTTAGTCCATACTTTGTTTTTGGCCACGCTCGCAGCATAGATTTCCGCATCGACTGCTCGTTTTCTATGATCGTTGAGATGGTACCGATACATCTTATCGAATGCCTTGCATTTTTGGTTCGTCTTGAGGAAATGATCCTTCATCAGTTTTTGCGTTCGTGTAAGCCACTCTTTGTTTGCGGTGTCTAGGAAAGCGAGGTAGAGTTCTTCCAAGTACCTGTCTCCGACCTCGGCAACGGTTAGCCACATTACCACCAAATGCATCTCCTATTCTGCCGACCACACTGGACCAGTTGTCTAAGAAAACGAAGTTATTGTAGAAGAAGAAAAGACGAAGGATGATGAGAGAATTCGAGAGAGAATTTGAGAGGAATGTTTGAGAATTAGTGAAGAGGTGTGAAGTATTTATTGGGAGGGAGGGGGTTTCAGCGTAGCAGCGCCGACACACACTATTCCTTAAATAGTATGCGTGTACGAAGATCGAGACACCGAGAAGACGATACAAAAAAACTTCTGACAAGTTATTCGTTTATTACTGAAAAGGCGTTGAAAATGCGTATAAAGCGGGAAAACCAAATAACGACAAGAAAATTTAATTTTATTAATTTGAGGCTAAATCAAAGAGACCCCAAACGTTTCCCGATGTTCTCTATAAGCGAGGTACGAGCATCCCGTTCATGCAAGGTCATATTAGTGGTGTCTTGGCTAGTCACTGCCATTAACATATCAAGCAAATTTTGCTGTATCTTTTCTTTGGTCTCAATCATTTGGGTCTGGAACTCAGTAATTTGGACCTGGCGCTCGCCATAATCGTGAAGAAAATGAACTATTTTGGGAACAACTTCATTGTCCGCCTCCACTTGTTTCCTTTTCCCTTTGTCTCTAGCTCTAGCCTTGGCTTTTTTCTGGTCGGTCGGACGCTCCTCCCGTACAAGTGAGGTCAACTATGTTCGGTTCCGTCGCCCGATGTGTAGTTATAATTGTCGTCCAACCTTGAACGCTTGCTTGCTTCACTTTCTGCGTCGATTTCCGAGACCGCAATGTCAACTGGACATTGCAGGAACACGAGGTTCGTCCACTTTGGTTACCCCTTCACGATGTTCCAAACATGCTTCCAAGCGAACTCGTGTTCCTCCTCGACCTTGTACGCCCTTTCAGCTCCTTCCATGATGTCAACATCATTCCTCCCACTTTGGCACGTGCCCTCCATACCTAGACATTTCTTTTGAAATTTAGTGATTTTTTGGTTGATCTGATGAGTGGTCCTTGCAATTCTTCCACCTTTGTTGTGTGTCGCTTGGCTTCTTCATCGCTTCAACCTCATCTCCGATTTTTTTCCGATACATGTCGTTCATTTGGTTCTTTCCCATGATGCTATCCAGAGAATGGTTGAGCCATGTCGACACCAATCGTTCCTCCTCATGAACGCTCCATCTCACATGTAGACCTGCGGTCAATGCAAGATTCTTTGCCTTTCTCCTTGATTGCTTGGCCGGAGCATATTGTGAAGGTTGCTCGTTGGGAAATTGCGACTGTACCTATTGGGTATGTTAGAGCGGGTGGAATTTCGATGGGACAGATTGAGTCGGTTGGAGGTTGGAGGTGTAGGATTTGATATGACAGTTGAGCTCTTCTTCAGTGTGATGAGACGTCTCGTCCAAGTTCAACGAGTCGATGTTGAAATCGAAGTTAGTTGGGTCGACCATTGTCAAACGATATAGGAAAAATTAAGGAGAAAAGAGGAGAGAATGTGTGTAGAAGAGAAGGAGAGGTGCGATTTTTAAGTAGATGTCAAAGTATATTTATAGGGAAATTTTGGGTTTTTTTAAAAATAGACGTTGCCACATGTCGCCTCGTCGTTGGCTCGCTGATTAGTCGTTGGGGCCGTACCGACCCGTCACGTCGTTGCAGGAACCTAATATGATGAACTGCGTCGACAAGGTTTGAGACGACTCCTGCGTCGACACGATGTTGCATGAGCCGTTGCAGGGACTACGATGGCCCCTAAACAACGACTCTACACCGACCGTTGAAAGTGCTCTAAGGGTAAAACCGTGCCCACTTTCCGGGTTTCCCCTTGTCCAAGTACATTTTAAGCGCGCGTAGCCTATATATCTGCTTAAATCAGCGGCTAAAACCACACACATTAGTTCAATCCGGCGGCACAAACTGACCTTTCTTTCTTCCCAAGAATATTGCCCGACCATGATGACCTGTTTGATACTTGTATAAATAGTCCCAACGATGTCTATGTTCTTCAGTGAAATTTAATAAGTCTACAGTCCTCGACCTTTATTACTACACTCCACACACAGTACTCGAACTCGCATTTGCTTGCTTTTTGTGATCGTCATGGGTATGAAGGCTATAAGCTCTGTTGATTACTTCGTTTTTAATTTTGTTCTAATGTGATTAGTGTTGGGTTTTTACCATTTTGTTCACCTGGTTATTGTCTGATTTTGGTGGTCTGTGTAGATTCTGACAAGAAAATTAAGATCGGAATCAACGGTATGTGTTCTTCGATCCATGTTTTGCCCTTGGATTATCTCGATTTTTGGTTTCGATTTTGTCTGCTTGTCCTTGTTTCTCACTATTTGCTTGAAAACGACAGGGTTCGGAAGGATTGGTCGTCTGGTGGCGAGAGTTGCTCTCCAGAGGGACGATGTTGAGCTCGTCGCCGTCAACGATCCTTTCATCACCACTGACTACATGGTACTTGTTTTCATTTGTGTTTTGTGATCATCCATGTCTCTGATTTGGGTCGATTACTGAGATAAATTTGTGAATATGGTGAAAAAATACAGACATATATGTTCAAGTATGACAGTGTTCACGGTCAATGGAAGAACCATGAGCTCAAGGTCAAGGACTCCAAGACCCTTCTATTTGGAGAGAAGCCTGTCACTGTTTTTGGTATCAGGTATTTATGTGTAACAATGCAGGCCCGGGATTAGCGTTTTGCATAATGGGTTTGAGAATCATGTTTGTGGGTGTTACTTGTAAGAACCCTGAGGAGATTCCATGGGCTGAGGCTGGAGCAGACTTTGTTGTGGAGTCTACTGGAGTGTTCACTGACAAGGACAAGGCTGCTGCTCACTTGAAGGTTCGTATTTTGCTTTAAGTTTAATCTGGTCTGTTGGAATTAAGTTGATTTGTAGTTTGTTGTTAAGGAGTTAGTTGTGTTGCACACCCATTAATATTTGTGGAATTGTAGGTGTTAGTGTTATGTGACTGTTACCCAATTGATAGTTGTGGAGCTGTAGGTGTCAGATTTGACTGGTTGTTTGGTTGTCTACCAAACTGATAGCTATGGAATTGTATGTGTTTGCTTATAGTATTTTTTTATGTTGTGTACAGAATTGCTAGTTATGGAAACATAGGTGTTAAATTTCAGAGGTTGCGGATTTGTATCATGTTCCGGTGTTCATATTTTTTAGTTGTGTACAATAGGATTTGAAGATTTGTGGGTATTAAATTTCAGTAGCTGTGTGTGATTTATACATTAGGTTTAGGATGTTTTTTTTCCTGTGAAGATGATATGCAAGGCCTACAGTTATCCACTTTCAAATCGTATTTATATTGATATTCTAAATTGTTATACCATGTTTTAATTACGCAAGAATCACGTTGATCATGTTACAAGATATGACAAGGATTATTATGATGATCAGGGTGGTGCTAAGAAAGTCATCATCTCTGCCCCCAGTAAGGATGCCCCCATGTTTGTTGTGGGAGTCAACCACACTGAATACAAGCCAGAGCTTGACATTGTGTCCAATGCTAGCTGCACCACTAATTGTCTTGCTCCCTTGGCCAAGGTTAGCTCATACATGTGACAATCAATTAATGTATAACATGTGTGGGCTGTTTTATTCATGTCTTAATGGGAAACTTGTACAGGTTATCAATGACCGGTTTGGAATTGTTGAGGGTCTTATGACCACTGTCCACTCCATCACTGGTGAGTGTCTAGATGAATGAATTACATTTTTGTGCATAGCGATTTATAAATGTGAAATTTGAGTCATGTTGTGTAAATCAGCCACCCAGAAGACTGTTGATGGCCCATCAATGAAAGATTGGAGAGGCGGAAGAGCTGCTTCCTTCAACATTATCCCCAGTAGCACTGGAGCTGCTAAGGTAGTATTTGACATCATGAATGTCTTTATATGACATTTGCAAAATTGTTTATAGAGATGCTTGAACACTGAACAGCTTGGTTAATTGTGTTCTGTGCATTCGCAATCGTACAGGCTGTTAGAAAGGTCTTGCCAGAACTTAATGGTAAATTGACTGGAATGGCCTTCCGGGTCCCTACTGTTGATGTCTCTGTTGTGGACCTAACTGTTAAGATTGAGAAGAAGGCAACCTATGAGCAGATCAATGCTGCTATCAAGTATGTCTTAGGAGATTTTGTGAGTGATACATTTAACTATCGTTTTTAATAAGGTTTCTTAACTGTTGCTGTCTTAATCCTCAGAGAGGAATCTGAGGGCAAAATGAAGGGAATTTTGGGTTACACTGAAGATGATGTTGTGTCCACAGACTTTGTTGGTGACAGTAGGTAAATAACAACTTTGCTTCTATGACTGTTGTTCCTTAATCCATAGAAGTTGTCCTTTGGCGTGATTAATGAGATACAATTAACATTTAAAATTAGAATTGACATTCAGTCTGCTACTTCCCCAGTCTCATTTGATTATGATAGATTTAATATACAAGACGTGACTTTCAGTTATAACCCATTTCATTTTTAGTGATATTATTCACAATCCATGACCAATTACCCAATTAAAACAAAACAAGATACTTATTTTGGGACTTGTTATAAGATGTCTGATGATGCCTTTGGTCCTTCTGTTCTTTAAAGGTCAAGCATATTTGATGCCAAGGCTGGAATCTCTCTGAATGAGAACTTTGTGAAACTCGTATCTTGGTATGATAACGAATGGGGCTACAGGTAATAATGTCAACCTTCTCATAACAACATATGAACACTGTACTGTTTCTCCATATTCAGTATCTCTGTGATTAACAAACGTTTATACATTGCACTGCAGTTCTCGTGTCATTGACTTGATCGTGCACATTGCATCCACCATGTGAAGTTCAAGCTGGATCATGACTGGCCATGTTCTCATCGAGTCATAGGTTTTGAAACAAAGTTTGGGACTTGAAATAGAACTTGAGTTGTGTATTATGAGGCTTGTGCTCAGAGAGCCATAGGTTCCTTTTGCTCTACAGCTGTTGATTTTACATAGTTCCGCAAATAAGTAATTTCCCATCAGCTTAATGGCGTAATTGTATTTTTTCTCTTCCATCCTTGCTTCCTTTTCTTGTCTTGTATGCATTTCTTCATTAGGTTTTGCTATCTTTTATATTACAGTGATGTGTTTAGAGAGACCGCAGTGCTTTGAACTTTCAGACAGGCAACTCTGAAAACAATGTGACCGTTTCAATTGTAACTTGTAAACCAAACAATAGTTGAGACAAAATCAGAGGATGGGTTGTTCCTTGTTCGTTTGTTTTGTTAGGCTGCAATTCCGAGCAAATATTAAAGTCCTTAAAAGTATACATAATTACAAAAATAATAATGCTGTGGAGTTTATTACTCAACATCAAACGCCAGTAACTTGTGTAAAAGCTATGGTGGTGAACAAGCAAAATCTCACATTACAAACGGCCGGATAATGACATTTTTAGCGACCTCGGTCATGGGTCATTTTGTTCACCGTCCTTCGAACATGGACAATAGATAAATCAGAAAAAAAAAAGAACTAAGACGGACTTTGCACCCCTACGATTGCACCCAAAAGAGATAAGAGACGGATATAATTATTAATCGCCAAAACCACTCCCAGACAGTCTGTGTCCACAGCTCCTCCCAACCATTTTGCAAAATCCACTTGAGGGCATGTCGTATAAAGTTGAACTTGATTCGTTACACGTATAAAATTTCAATGGTAAATTGTTATTTCAAAACATATTTACACAAAGTACGAAAAAAATATAAGTGTTTTAACATTTACAAATATACAACGTGTAAGATAAAAAACCTCAATTTTTTCCCCACCAATTATCCCTTAAAATAAAAATACTCTATTTGTTTGTCAAACCACACCATCCATTCTTAATGATCCAATAAAAAGCCAATGACTAAGTGGATCAATTAGGTTTAAATCTTTGATCAATTAATTTCCCATTAATACTGAAATCTCAAAGTATTTACTGTTTCCATATGGTTCAAAAAAAACAAAAAGTCCAGCAATTAATTAAATCAATGCTCGAAGATGCCAGTCTGCCTAACATTATTGTGTGACTGACAGGCAATTAGGAGTTAAGATTGCTTCTGATCTATTGCAACTTGTAGTTGAAAGGGGACATATTTGCAAAGAATTAGCGGCCAAAAATGAGAATAACACAAACCAGAAGGCCCTTATTTATAAATTTCACACAAACGACCCATACACAGATGTAGCGTAACCGTGATTTGCCTCCTCTGTTTCTTGTCCTTTCTCTTCCCCTTCACAGAAATTCTTTTCCCGTTCAAAATTATCCTCACAACTGCAAAATTCTTAAATCCTCTCTCTCTCCACCAAACGATTCTCATCTCTTTAGGTCATTTTCGTTTTCGTTATGTTTTTTTCCTCAAAACCAGGATTAAAAAGTTGATTCCTTTACCGTCTTCTTCAACTTTCCTTTTAGTTTCATGCTTTTTATTGAGCTCTTGCTTTGTATTGTGCTCTAAAATGGCTGTACAACCCACCTTCCAGGTTGATTCCTGATCATCTCTCTTATCAACTGTTTTTGGCGTAACCCTTAACGGTCAGGTCTTTCTCTTAATCTACTTTCATACTCCTTTACCTTCTCTTTTCCTAAAGCTTGATTCCATTATTCCTAATCATTTCTAGCTTTTTTTTCTCGAGCTTTTGTGCAAATTAATTTTATTTCTCCCACCTCCACTTCGGCTTTTGAGTAATTTTTTTGGTTATCTTCTCAATCCGCGTCGAACTCTCCACCGGGTCGGTTCTGAATTATCGAAATTCTCAACTGGGTCGTCGATGGATTCTAGAATTTGAACTGGGTCGTTGCTGAATTTTGGAATTGTGAACTGGGTCATCGCTGTAATCTAGGATCCTGTACTGGGTCGTTGTTGAATTCAGAAAGTTTTTTTTTTACAAAAAAATGGCGCCGCTGAACTTCCCTCTGCGGTGGGAGAGCACCGGAGACCAGTGGTGGTACGCGTCGCCGATTGATTGGGCGGCGGCTAACGGGCTGTATGATCTGGTCAGCGAGCTTCTCCACCTTGACTCTAACCAGCTCATCAAGCTGACCTCCCTGAGGCGTATCCGCCGCCTAGAGACCGTCTGGGACGACGAGGAACAGTTTAATGATGTCGCCAAGAACCGCTCCCAGGTTGCCCGGAAGCTCCTCCGAGAATGCGAAACGAAGAGAGGCCACAACTCTCTCATCGGAGCTGGATATGGCGGATGGCTCCTCTACACTGCTGCTTCGGCCGGGGATGTGGGTTTTGTGAGGGAATTGCTCAAGAGAGACCATCTCCTTGTGTTTGGAGAAGGAGAGTATGGAGTTACTGATTTGCTCTACGCTGCAGCTAGGAGCAAGAACTCCCAGGTCTTCAGGCTTCTGCTTGGTTCCACAATCTCTCCTGGCAATGGTGATGATTTGGGGGGACGAATTGGTGAAGATGCTACTTCTGTTTTCAAGTGGGAGATGATGAACCGGGCTGTTCATGCAGCGGCTAGAGGAGGGAACGTGGAGGTTTTGAGAGAGCTACTTGGGAGTTGCTCTGATGTTTCTGTTTATAGAGATGCTCAGGGTTCTAATGTTCTTCATGCAGCCTCTGGAAGAGGCCAGGTTGAGGTCAGTCCTCAGAATTAGAACATATGCCTTTCATTTTTGCAGCTGTTTATTTGCATTTCCTAGTGTTCTAGCTAGTACTTAATTGCAACCGTATATATAGAATTTATGCTAGTTGCTTATAATTCATGTCTGGTTAGTATTAATTGCATCATATGTTTCAAGATGGTGTGCTTAGTAGGTTGTGGGACTGGGGTTACACAACTACAAGTGAATTGGGGTAGTGTAGCGTGTAAATGTTGGCATTGTATAAATTTATATATCATCATAGAATGAAGCATCTCTATTCATCTGGGAAGATCTTTCATTCTCATGATCTATGTTTGGTTTCTTTCAGGTAGTTAAGTATCTAGTTACATCCCAAGATATTATCACCTCAGCTGATAATGTTGGGAACACTTCATTACATGTGGCAGCTTATAGGGGTTACTTGGCTGTGGTTGAGGTTCTAGTTCAAGCTTGCCCCTCCTTAGCCTGTTCAACAAACACGTATGGGAACACCTTCTTCCACATGGCAGTGGCTGGTTTCAGGACCCCGGGGTTCAGAAGATTGGATAGACAGATTGAGTTGATGGAAAAGTTGGTCTGTGGAAAGTTGCTGAACATGGAGGATATTATCAATGTAAGGAACAACGATGGAAGAACTGCTCTTCACTTGGCTGTAATTGAGAACATTCAGTCTAATGTTGTTGAGCTCCTCATGACTGTTCCATCTATCCAACTCAATATTCGGGATGCTGATGGCATGACCCCTCTTGATCTTCTCAAACAACGCCCAAAATCAGCATCTTCAGAGATCTTGATCAAGCAATTGGTTTCTGCAGGAGGGATCTCCATTTGTAGGGATTTGCGGGCGAGAAGGGCCATTGTTTCTCACATGAAAATGCAGGGCGTTGGGGGCAGTCCTGGAACTTCTTTCAGAATCCCTGATGGAGAAATATACTTGTACATGGATATTGATGGTGCAAGTATCGAGTCTTGTTCTTACTCCAGTGAAATTATGAGTCAAATTGAATCTCCTAACTCATCTGATAATAAGAAGCCGGCTTCTGTTAACAATGCAGCAAAGCACTTAAAGAACCTCCTATTGTGGCCAAGGGGCAAAGAGAAAAAGTCTACCTCCAAAGAATTCGGCGACAATGATTCTTTGGATTTGTTCGCTATTTCAGATCACCATGCAGTCCCACTTAGGCAGAGATACTCAAAATCATCATCTCTTCCAAACAACAAAAGGACAGCCTCTATTAGAAGCACTCTTCCTCCAAGTCCATCAACTAAAAGGAACTACGCATTTGGGCTAATGCATGGTGTAATCAATGCCACACCACATTTAGCTGTTGCATCACAGTCTCCTTCAAGTCCACTTTCAAAATCAGCCATGTCTTCGCCTGCTTCTGCACATGATAAACATAAGGGCGGTCTCAAATCACAGCAAATGAATTCTAAGCAGGGTTCTTTTAATAAGAAGTTGATGAACGAGTACTTCTGTTTTGGTGCTCAAGGCCTTGCTGTGAAAGAGTCCATTAGCACCTACACAAGACCAACACAAAGTCTCAAACATGTCAGTTCGTTAACTACTTAATCTTGAACTATATTTTATACCATTTTGTTATTACCATGTATATGTAACTGTATACTGTGTATGTCTGTTACAATAGAGATTTACAAAAGAGGCAGGTATTTAGAACCTAGATTGGTCGAATGAGAATAAGGTAGCTGCAATGGCTTGAATTTGTTGTCGAGAACCTTAAGACACAGAAAGAGCTCAATTCTAAGAAATACAGTATGATTTTTTCCCCATCGCCTACAAAATTTGTATAAATATGCAATCTGTTGTTTTCTTTTATGCTTGTATTGTTCCTACATAAGTTTTCTTGTATAAATATTTGTGTTTCATTTATTTTGAATCTAAAAGCAATTCAGGAAGCAGGAAACTACTTGAAAATATTTGTTTCGAGATAAGGGAAGTGTGGCATCACTTCACTGAAGTATGCCTGTTGCTTTCCTATGATTATGATGTCTGCATAATTGTTTTTCTTAATTACTATTTCATACCTGTCTTCCATTTTTAATTTAGTTGTGTCCATGACAGTCGATTTCACGAGACATTCTTGAAAAACAAAATCACGATGGAATGACAGATTTGGACAGATTCTTTTGCTGTGATGTTTCTTCTCAATGTATGGTTATCAAGAGGAATACTTAGAAACATGCTAATTCTGGATTTTCTTTAGAACACTCTCCTTGATTCACTATTAATACTTGGCCCTAATTCTATTGTGTGAACGTATGGATTTTGTGGCCTTAGAAAGAAAGAAGGAGTTCTTAACTTCTACTTTTATATGCAATCTCTGTATTCTCTTTTACTATCAGCACTTACATGGACACACCATCTCTTTAGAAAGTGTTATCTTTTATTGAAGAGTGCTAAGATTGTTTCTTGTGTTGGGTATATCAGTTTGATTAACGAGTAATGTCAGTTCCAAGCACCAGACACTGTGATATGGCTCAAACGTCAAACCAATGTTGATGAGTGGCTCCCAATCACCTCAGATCATAGTTCAAAATGGTGGTACTCAGCTTTCCACAATGTCACAGCCATGGATGGCGCCGAGCTCCTCAGCCTTCCCTTCACCATGTCTCATCTCCGATGGTAAGTAATATTACAGTCATGCATACATTTTTGGATAAATCTCATGACTACACCCAACTTAACACCTTTTCACTTGACTACACTCACTTGTAAAATGTTTCCCCCCTCCAACCAAGTTTTATACCCTAACGACGTTAACTTCTGTTGGTCTTAAATTATTTGGACATGAAATGGTTAAAATACCCTAAATTATTTTGACATGAAATGGTTAAAATACCCTTATACGCTATTTTTTCATAGAAAAAATACATGACTAAAGTTTTGTTGAAAAAACAAAATAATTTCCTTTTATATATAAACGAGCATTTTCGTCATTTCACGCCAAAATAATTTGGAAACTAACGGATTCAGTAATAGTTAGAAAAAAACAAATTTGGATGGGCTGGGGAAAACATTTTAAAGTTGGGTGAGTCATATGAGATTCTGCCTACATTTTTTCTATTACAAAGTACAAAAATGAATGAATTGGTCTGTTTTTTTTCCACGGGTTCTGAGACTGTAACTCTTGTAATGTCATGGATTATATGGTTGAGATGCCCGAACTGATACCTGCAAAGCGATTTTTGCTTCTGTCCATTTCGTCCTCTCTCGTCTCCCCAATTCCATCTCCATCTCCGCTCTCCTTGGTCGCGGCAATCATGTCCTTGAGTATAAAAAGTTTATGAATGTTTACAAGTGTCTAGAGATGCAAATCACTGCTCACACAGATTTACCACAAACTAGTAAGTGTACTGCAATAAAAACACAACAAACAGATACATTATAAATTGTTCACGACAACAGGTTACCATATAAATTGTCACGCGACAACCAAATACATTATAAATTGTCCACGTTACAAATAATTATAATATATTTTGTTCATGCGACAAGCAACTATAATATAAACGGTCCACGTCACACAAAATGGACGGAAAATAGGTTTTTGTTTTAGCAAGTGCAGTGGTGGTGGAGGTAACAAATTTCCAGCAAACAGCACACACGTTTTTCTCACTGTTCATTTATATCTAATTGTCGCCTCGCACGTGTGGACAATTTGTAATACATCTTATTGTTGTGTTCTTTTTTGTAGGGCACTTATTTGTTTGTACTTAACTCAAGTATCTAATAATAACCTTGTATTGTGGTGGGAGTGTTGTAGATCGTTCTGTCACCCACTGGGCCACTGAGGTCTCTCATCATTGACTCCGTGAACTACAAGCTCTTCTCATGAAGTGACATTCAATACTTGAGGACAGTGTGTGCTTAATCTTCTATGCTCGTTTTTTATCTGTAAGATTAATCTGTCGTTGAATATCAGAAATTTGAAGGTTTTGTTTTGTTTGTGTTATGCATCTCTTAAGAGAAACAAACAAAATGACCCGTGTTGTCCCTGACTCGAGTATTGATTTTATCATAATATAATTTCACATTAAAAAACTATAATTAAACTTATTAATAAACTAAACTCTTTAATAGTGAAACTCTGATCCTCAAGACTCAAGAGTATAACCAACGGTTAAGGCTCAAGCTTTTATGTGAGAGGTCTTGAGTTCGATTAAGTCCGAACAAGTATTACCTATTTATGAACACATTAAAAAAATAGTGAGACTCAGTGTATGGTAATTTTTTTTTTTTGTAAAAACATGATAAACTATTTTCTGTTTGTAAGTCACAAATGAAGTTAATTTTTTGCAAGAAGACAAAAATACAATTATAAAAATACATACATAAGAATTCTAAATTGTAATATGTGTATATATGAAAGTTATAAATAACAAAATTTTAAATAAAAAATAAATTCACAGTGAATTTTGACAAAAATATAATTTTTAAATAAAAATAAATCAACAGTGAATTTTGACAAAAAATAATTTACCCTAGATTTTTTTCCATTATCCTATTTTTTTAGTATGCTTTAGAAACTAAAATTAAACTACATAATAAATCCAGTAATTTTTGTTAGGAGCCATGTTAAACGGTGCGTTTTGTACACATGGGTATAATGGTAATCTAGACAAAAGGACAGACGCATATATATATATATATATGGGATCTGTGGTTGGGTGCTCAATTTTCCCGCCATTTTCATGCGAACCGCCGAATTGGGGAGTGGAAGGCAGAGAGGAACCCTAGACCCTGAAGCGGCCATGGAAGATGAGATCCGAGCAGAGTTCAGGAAGAGTGGGTTCGATATTGAAGACGAAGAAGAGGTTCTCAAGAAATGTGAGTTACTGTCTGTCCCCTTTCTGCCCCTCGGTCCTGTACAAATTTGCAGAAATTGATGCGATGTTTGGTTTTGAATCGATTAGGTCATACGTACTGTATCAACTACGATCTAAAGCCCTCCGATCTCGTTTCAAGCTGGGAAGTTTACTATCTCAACAGGTTGTTCACTTCCTTTGTTTTCGGCTAGTAATTTCTCATTAACCTAGTATTAAATGTTCGGGGGATTATCTTATGTTTGGATGCTGAGACAAATATGGACCCAGTGAAAGCAGTCGGGAAATTAATTTGAATTAGCTATAATCGTTGCTATTTGGGGATTCAGATTAATTTTGGCGGTAAAATTTAATATATATTTTTGTTTTATGTAGTGAAATTTAGTTTTGAGAACATAAGCTGTTGTTAATTTTTTTTTCATAATATAGATTAATTTTCATCTGAATTTATTGCATATACATACATGTAAAATCTGTAACCTTGAGTGAGTATTAAATGGGCTTCCACTGCTTAACTGTTCAATTGAAACATAAATTTGTGGCAGGCAGTTGAATGAACCAACTGTACAGAATGATCAAATGGAAGGGTTTTTACTTCACCTGCAAAATGACCAGAAAGAAGCCATTTTAAAGGAGGAACCCGGATTGCATATCTACTCCAGTAAGGATGTGGACATGTAAGCACTCTTCTTATTTTCTACAGATCTTAGCTACTTATTCACATTATTTTTCTCACATTGTTTGTATGGACATGTATGCAATTTTTCTAAAACATAAGCATTTGACTTTAAGAAATAATTTCTCTATATGGGCAACAATTGGACAGCTGATATCCATAAGGCTGCATCATCTCATCTGCTCACCATCTCACGTTTTTCCATGTGTTGATTTTCTATTCAAGAACCATCCCAATTTTCACAATGCTACTTGGTTCAATTCAGGCAGTATTTTTGTTGTTTTTGCCTTAGTTCACTGCTTGGTGTAGCTGAAGTATGCTCTTAATGTGCTAGATAAAATGTTATGATGATCTTAACAAGATCCAAATATTATAGCATGCGACTGAACATTGAGAAATCTCTTGTGTAGGATTTTGAATGATGATCATGATGATACAAAAGAAGATGTTCCTGGCACTCCAAAGGATAGTACTAAAAAACTGTTTTCTGAATCACTTGACTCCGCTTATGAGACCAACGGGAATGGTTATTCATCTAAGAAGCCATCCAAACTTGTGACTCCGTTCGGCCAACGAGTGGAGAAGTTTGTTGTGAAATTCAGCATCAATAATGTGCCTGATGCAGAGGATAAAAATAATGAGCAAGATCATGAGAATCTTGAGGATGACATTATTAAGAGAGTTAAACCCCGCGAGAGGTGTTCCTTGGTGGTTCATGGATCAGGACCAGAACCAGGTTGCAGATTCATGTATGATAGGATTGAAGACAAGGTACACAATACTTTCCACTGTGATGGGCTGTTCGTTCAAGTTTCCTCATGTAAATTTTCTATAATGTAGTTTGACGCTCTAGAAAGTCGGATTAGAAAGTATGCAACAGACATGGCTGCTACTGGCCTCTATGACGCACCAGTGGATCCTACAGTTGCTTCACATGTAATTTGACTACTCTTGCTCTGTCAGTAATCCCAGACTCGTAACTTGCCAAAACCACTTCCACGATGCATCATTTATTTTGGTTCATAGAGTTACTGTTCTGTCATCTAACTTTTCATCATTCACAATAGTTACAGTGTATCATGATATAAGCATGTGCTTCTCTCCCTCTTACACTTATCTATTTTCTTCAGAAAAGTATATTCGCTGTTGGCATGATCCGTTGTGATGGAGAAGGCCGTTTAAATGAGAAGTCTACCTTGTTGCAAAGCAGGTATTTGCTCCAACTGTTAATATGCATTAGTATATTGGTTGTAAGCAAGAATATACTTGCTACTGTATCAGCATATGCAATGACAACGATGAGGTGTGCCACTTTTAGTGTTACTGCTACCTATGGAATTGCAGGGTGACACTCAATGTGGTCCGTTACTCAGTTTATTGCATGAAAATGCCTAGGTTGTCAAGTCATGCGCCGTGTTATATTTGGGAAGGAAAGGCAGAGCCTAGACTTGTGCACTTCTAAGAAACTCCTTAACATCAGTCGGATTTTTCTAATCAATCTATGGTTTTGGTATCAAGCATTTTGAACGCGTCTGCTGAATGCTAGGCCAGTTAACTTTGTCTGATAACTTAATAAGTCCCTCTTATTCAGCTATTTGTCATACCTGCTATAAGTATTCATTTTAGACTGGTGTCATTAGTTCCAATTCTTGAGTTTTGACAGTGCTGAGCATTCCGGAGGGCAGAAAGTTCGTCTAGACTTACAAAAGTTGAGGCAATATTCCATTTTCCCGGGTCAGGTAATTTGAAATAAGGATCAAAACATGTTTTTTAATGACATGGTGAATTGCAGTCCTACTTTCAAGTTTAACATGCAGAACTGCATTCACAGATAGTTGGTGTTCAAGGGGACAATCCTAGTGGACATTGTTTGATTGCATCTAAGGTGGTTGATTCCATTCCTTTGTTTGATTCTGCTGATACTGATTTGCATCCTGCAAAGAAGCAAGCTTTGGATAACGGGATTCCTTCTACAGATGTGGCCTGTCTGCCAGAAGAGCTATCAGTGGTGTGTAAACTGTAAATTTGCACAACAATGTTCATTTGTTTTGGCATTGGCTTCCTTGTACCTTGTGTGTAATGAGGAACATAAATGTTACTAGGATAGATAAGATTATAGGTATAGGGCTATGAGCTTTTGAGGAATTCCTTAGTAGGCTTTCTTAGTGATAAAAATAAGGACAGATGTATAACTGAAGTATGCTAACACTGCATTATTTTAGTCCCCCCCGTGATTATTTAATATGGTATCTTTATTCCTGCAAGTAATTTATGCCTGTTTTGGTATTTGAGCAGATCATTGCAGCTGGCCCTTACACAACAACAGACAATCTATTCTTTGAACCTCTGACAGAACTGCTAGCATATGCAAGGAAAAAGCTTCCTCAGTTGCTTGTACTGGTAAAGAGCGCCATTCTTCCCTTTGTGATTGTAAAAATGCCTTGTTCTACTGACTGACGTGGGACGTTTCTTATCTATCTTTTTGAATTTTCTTCAGCTAGGACCATTCATTGATTCTGAGCATCCAGATATCAGGAAAGGAACTATAGATCAAAGCTACGAGGAAATATTTCGTGTGCAAGTTCTCAGAAGGGTACTTGCTGTGAAATAGTGATTTAAGAATAAAACTACTTATGCTTCTTCAAGTTCATTTTTTCTGTAATTTGCAGTTGCAAGATTATGTGGAATGTATGGGTACTGCTGCACGTGTGATTCTCATGCCATCTATACGTGATGTAAACCATGATTTTGTTTACCCCCAGGTTAGTATTGTTGAGTTGTATCAGCTTCATTTCTGACTCAATTAAGCATATTCAGTATAGAGCATACAAATTGTTATAATAACTTCGTCTTTTGGTTTTGCAGCCTGCTTTTGACATCCAACTATCTGATCTCAAATCTCAGGTACATAATTTCTAAAATTAAATTCATCTTTTGAAATAGTAACCAACTACTACTCAAATGGTCATTAACCACAGTGACTGATTAGTAATGATAATGTCTTTCCAGATAACCAGTGTGACAAACCCAGGGACATTTGAAGCAAACCAGGTGCAGAAAATGACCATCTTAGTCCTACTAGGATTCTTCGAAATCCTATTAATATCTTTATATCTGATTGTTGCTCATTTAGACGTGTAAATTCTTTTTCTTTTTTGACAATGGAAATGGTTTGCAAAAACCAAAGTGGTTTCAAAGGGTGAGCAATAAACATCATGTCAGACTGGTCTGACTGTAGAGTAGTTTTTATTCACATTTTTTATTTGTGTTTCAGGTGAAGATAGGATGTTGCACTGTGGATATTCTCAAACAGCTAAGTGGAGAGGAGATTTCACGAAATCCAGCAGATGGCTTGCCCAGTGATCGCATGAGTAGGCTGGCAAACCATATACTTAATCAGCGCAGGCATGTTCAGATTTTCCTGGATTCATTTTGTCCACATTAGGAAAAAATGGTTAAAGTATCTTCTCATGTTGTGGCACTATTAACTGACTTGTTTATCTGTGTAAAAATTGAAACAGCTTCTATCCTTTATACCCACCAGCTGAAGACGTCCCATTAGATTTTTCACTTGCTTCAGAAGCTCTTCAATTTCCTTCAATTCCAGATATTTTAATACTTCCTTCAGATGTGAAGTACTTTGTAAAGGTAAATCGGGTATACAGTAGATGCAATAACAATTCTTTCTTATTCTATAGTTTCACGAAGTACTTTTTAAAGGTAAACAGTAAATACAGTAGCAAAAACAATTCTTTCTTATTCTATAGTTTCACCATCTTTCTTAGGAACCATAAGTCCATGCAAGATTTTCCAAATGCATCTACTACACTGATTATAGGATCAATTGTTACACACTTGGCTGTGAATCCAAAATTACTTACGGGATTGAACTCTGTTGGTTGTAGGTCTTGACACTTGGAGGCAGAAGTGAAGGAGAAAATGAAGTTAAATGCATTTGTGTCAACCCGGGAAGACTGTCCCGGGGAGAAGGAGGGGGTAGCTTTGTGGAGCTCAACTACCATGGAAGTCCCGACACTACAAATGCTTCAGTTATCAGCATATGACCCCGGGCATGCATGGTTGGAGCATCTTCAAGAATAGTAATTAAAGATCAATCACAGGCTTTGACAGATGTATCTAGGCAAAGGTATGTGCAAAAGTCTCTTAGGCTTTGAAAGGAAGTGTAGTTGATCTATCTGCTGAACAAAGAAGCTGGTAAAACCAGAAAAGCGCGAAATAGTTGAGTGCCCTGTAATGCTGCAATATTTATGTATGCATGATTATTTCTCTTTACTATTTGAATTTTTTTATGAAAGATCTTTACTATTTGAATTTGATTTAGGAGTCTCTGAATGGATATGTAGATTGAAAAATAATGGACGGGCCCGTGACACTCATAGTATGCCCACTGGTCAAGCTTGACCTTATTTTCTTCTTACAATCGATTATTAGCTTGACCCAATCCGAGCTTAACGAGGAGCCTTGGATTTCTGCCATGAATAAGAACCTATTTATATTTTGGTTGGTGAATTTGCACTTGATGTTCCTGTTCATTACCATTCAGCCATAGTTAGGGGAAAGAATCATACAAAGTTACTAATGCATTTGAATTAGGAAAAAAATGAGGATGAATACACCTAGGTCCACTTAGTTTGTAAGGCGATTAATTATTTGTAATAAAGTTACTACTATATGATGAAGCTCAATCCAAAGTCACTCCATAGAGACACACAAGTAATCAATACATGAAAATATTACTGTCTAACCCGCAAAAATCATACAAATAAAGTAAACTAAGGTTTTGACGAGTTTACACCAAAGGGGAATTGTCCTACAATTTCCATACACCCTTTTGCAACTCAAAAGTTCAGGCTACGAACTTTTCTGCACTCGTTTCTTGGAGTTGTTCTTGCGACGAATCTTCACAAAAGGTTTCGCCAAATCCTGAGAGATTGTAAGAGATAAGCGGTCAGTTCAATCAAAGAACTAGAGAGTAATGCAACCATAAATGTAATATTTATGGCTGCTAATTTCGATTTGAATAAAAACATGAATCAAAAATAAATTTCACATTTCACCAGGCATATGGATCAACCAAAACAGGAAGCAGATAGGCTTATCCCAGTCACCTGGGAAATCATCATTACTGGTCCTATTCCTGTACTAGAAAATTATAAGTTTTCACTCCCAAAAGAAATATATGATTTGACCCTGATAATACTACTAACTTCTTCAGCAGTTGTGCATCATTAACCATGACAATATTCACGGAATCTGCATAAGCAGTGACAGCTTTGTCTTAGAACTGTAGGAGAGTTTGCACCACATACACCTCTTATCGATTGTTGGAGAATAAGAGAAACAGAATGGTATAAGCTTCTCAGTGCTCAAATACTTATAGATACAGAAGATAATGGTACAGCAATATGTGTCCCCCACAAAGTCCTTCAAACTAACTTAACCTCCATATCATTCACGCCAAAACAGTTGCAGTCTCAATGCTTTTTGTATTTGGATGCATTATTGTTATGAAATTTCCCAAAACAATATTGGTGTATAATTTTCAACATCTAGTTTTCCATTCTTCCATGAAGACCAAAAAATAAAAGGCGGTGAGCTCCCTGAGCTAGTATTACATGTGTCATGCGTGCAAAAGCATGTCATACAAAATTGTAGCAGAAAGATTATATAAAATGCAATAGAACATCTAGACACTCCACATGTAATGAAATTATCATACAAACAAAAATAAGCTACCTGTTCAGGATCTTTTTGGTTTGGCGGTGTGGTCCACAGATTTTCCAGATTGTAGTAAGCTCTAGCATTCTCATCAAGAGCATGAACTATTACTCTACCTAAAAAAACATCAGGAGAAAGTAAAAGTAAATATACTTACATTGACTTCTAAACCTATTTTGATTTTTCCCGGGCAAACTTATTATACTCCTTGAACCACACAGTCTACTACCATCAAATTGATCATTCCATTTATTAATTATTATCATTCGTAGTTCTTGCCATATATTAAGTGTGCACTTTCTCTTTTAATAAATGAATTACACCCGAATTTTGGAAACATCTTTGAAAACAGTCAAAAGAACATGAGAATCATAAATCGTGTGTGATCAGTTTGACACAGTTGCTATAAAGAAGATAAATTGTAACCCCATGGTCTCAAAATAAGTGTCACATCTGACTTTGTCATAGAAAAGTCAAGGATACTTATTTCGTTTCCTCCACGTGTTTTTGTTCTATCAAATTAAAGTGAATACAACCAACTTCTCCGCATAAAAATATTGGGAATTACATCTAATTCCCTTGGCAAAATATAGTGAACATTTACTTCAGGACAACCAAATTCAGTATGGTAGCCACTTTTTAAGGACGGGGCAAGTATTGGTTAAGCTTTAGTTGTTTTCTACTCCATGTGCTACTAATTCTGAATGTATCCACTATTGCTACTTACTAACATACAATTAATCACGACTTGGGATCACTTTAGAACAACCAACATTTGAAATGTTAGAAAATGCAAGCAACATACCCGAGTCAACAACAATCCACTTCCCTCCCTCTTCCCCCTCTACACTAGGCAGCACCATCCTCTGAACTCCTTCTTGCTTTTTCTTTGCCTGCACCAGAGTTTAGGATTTACACTATATAAGAACATGGCGTCTTCTTGTTTTTGACAAAGTTCATCTCTTCTGAATGCACTTCACACAACACTATAACTAGATATGATCAATCACCAAAACTACCTCTAAGTCTGCATCTTGCATAGTGCATAATTTAACTTACTAATTTGATTATGGTCAAAAGAGCCAGAATTTTTTTTTAAGATGCCATCTCAAACACACTCATTCAACACGAAACGGGAAATTTCATCTATTTTCTCGGGAACCAAACAGAACAGAACATTGACGGTATTATAACGAGAGAACCAAACTTGCCTTGTAAATTAGGGCTTGGGCAATGTTCCTGATGTGCCACGAGGACCTTCCGGTGGCTAGCACCATGTAATCGGTCCAATCGCAATGCTCCCCAGACGGTATCACCTTCACATCGTCGGCTTTCACGTCGCTGAGAACCTGCTCGATCTCTTGGAGGTTCAGCAAGCCTTTCACATCCGTATCAAGGGCTGGTGAAGAAGATAAGCTGCGATTGAAGCCTGGAAACCCTAGCTTCCACAGCGGAAGGCGAGAGGACAGAGACCGTGACCGTAGAGCCGCCAACATTTGATCGCACCACTCGGAAAAGCCTCAGCAACGTTCACAATCACAGAGCGAAATGCACAACTACGTTGTTAAGTCGGCTATGGTTAAGAATTAAGATCAATATATTGCGGCCCATGGAGAAACGTTGGTCCTGCCCACTGGACCCTCTAGGCCCATCATTGATGTGCCCTACAGTAATCTAATGAAACTCGTGGTGGGACTGTGACTGTGGATGCCTCGGATATTTTTATTTGTACCCATTGCGTATCTCAATTTGACAATCTTTCGAGCGGGTAAGAGCATCTGCATCAAAGTTGATTTATCAAGAAATATTTTGTCTCAATCTATATTTATGTAGAAGTAAAGAAGCATCCAAATATTTTGACCCCTACCCTGAGAGAGGTCCAACAAGAACAGAAGAGAGAGAGGCCTAAATGGAAAGATCAAGTTCAACCCAATAGAAATTGGGAATGAATAAGGATTGAGGTGCCGCTGAGGTTCAACGCCGTTCGAGAGAAAATCTTAACTATGGCCATGACCATGGTCTCTACCATGCCCTACGTTGTGGCTCTATTTCTTTTGTTCACAACAATAGCGATACTGGGGGATAATGTTCTCATTCTCATAACTGTTTGGCGGTGCGGCGGCAACAATCATTCGATGGGGGCGTCGGTGGTCGATTCCAGTAATGGTCTTTATTCCCCGTCTGAACACAGCCAAGGTAACTCTCCACCGAGTCTAAGAGACTATATAATGAGTCTAAGAGAGCATAGAGAGTTTCCAGGGCTAATCCAAAACATATCCCCATAATTTACAGTTTTGATTTGTCGGGGTTTGGTTTTGGTACAATTTCATCATCTGAACACCTGCACGCATCGTTTGAAGAAGGTCTCGGAGAAATACAAACGATGGACTTGGGATCCGGGAGGAGGAACGATAGGATAGGATATGTCTCCATGGTACCCAAGGTCGGGTTACCCCGACTACTCAAGACGGATCGACATTGCAAAGACCCCCTACTACGGGTAATACGAGATTCAGAAGTGGCGTCAAATGAACCCCAGTATTGGTGTTACGTTGTATTGGTTGTTTCTTCATTATGTGTTTTTTATTTTCCTGGTTTCTGTTTTTAGGATTTGGGTCAGCTATTGGTTTGAGTTAGACGTGCTCTTAGTTGTTTGGTTTCATTTCTTTGAAATTGTGGTAAGGGGATGTCTTCAGTTTGTGTCTATGATTAAAAAAAATAGACTAGTTCTACGAGTCCAAGAGAGCTGGGTCACCTACGGGGGGCTCGGACAATATTTTGGAACTCAGGGCCTCTGGCCCTACTTTGTAATAGTTGATCGGTAGTAACACACTTCCTCATAATACCCGTTTTTTTTAAAAGGGTAAATTACAAATGCATACCCTTAAGTATGCACGTTTAACCGATGAATACCCTTAAGTTTAAAGTTAACTGATGCATACCCTGAAGTTTCATTTATTCACTAAAACCCCTTCCGTCAGTCAGATCCGTCAGTTTACTGTTCATTTTTCTAAAATACCCAAAATACCCCTAATATAAATATGTTTTTATATAATTATATTAAATGTATATATATTTTTATTTACTAAAAAACAAATTATTTTTATAATCTAAACCTATCTTCCACAAATCCACTCCACTCATTTCTTATCCTCAGCATTTGTACATCTATCTCTAACCCATTTATCTATTTGTTTCCAAAACCTAATCTAAACTATTTCTCCTTCATCAATCGTTCTTCATGTTCACTTGAGTTCGTCGATACCGGGCCGTGAAGACATCCGAAGAAGACGTCGTTCTTCATGTTTCTCAGATCTAAAGCTACCCCCATCTTCCTTTCTCCCTTCCTCTTCACACCGATTTGGCCACTGGACCAGCGAGTCGGGAGATCTAAGCGGCGTCGAGTTAGCCGAGAACCTTCGCATCCTTGCTAGCTCCGTCTCCGGGATCATCTGCAGCTGCGACGACCACAATATGGGCTTATTCAAGAGGCTCCCTTAAAATTTTGCCGACTCCGACTTCGATCCCCATAACTGGGTTCTCTACTTCAAGGAGATGGAGTTCTTCTCGATGAAATGAATTAGATCCGAGGTGAGCTTGACTTGGGATGAGGAGAAGAGGTTGAGTTCGTCTGGTTCTTTTCTTGGGCCAAGCAGAACTTCTGTGTTGATTTGATTTGATTTGAGGACACGAAGTCATTGCTGGAGGATTTAATTAGGGTTTCATTGTCTGACTCCACTGCTCTTCTCCCTCAAGTAATCTGTTTCTCCACTTCTTAGAAAACCTGTTCATCAAATGCTTTTGGATTATAGTTCACATACTGTTTTTTATTTTATTTTGTTACTGGTAATGAGTAGGAACAAATGAAGAATTGATGATGCATTTGATTAAAGAAAAAGCTGATGTGAATTTGATTTCATTTGTTGTGAATCAGTGATTTGAAATAGAACAAAGGTTGGTTATTGTGGTTGGGTTTATTTTTTTGAAATTATTTCTGCTAGAATTAGAAGAAAAAAGAATTTAAAAAGTAATAAGAGAAAAAGGACTCAAATGATTTTTTAAGAAATTAAAATGAAATTAACTTTAATTTAATAATATAAAAGGAATAAATGAGAAGTAAAAGAACAATTAAAAAATATTCATTTTAATAATATAATCTGATTTTTTAATATATAAAATATACTTTTTCTGATATGTATTAAAATAAAAATGAAAAATGAATTAAAAGTGAAATTAACAGAAAAAATAAAAAATAAAAACTAATTATAATTTAATATTAGATAAATGAAAATTCTTTTTTTTTATAAATAAATTTAATTTATGTATATTTTTTTAGAAACAAAAATAATGAATTTTTTTTTAAAAAATGAATTATGTTTAGGGTTAGAAGGGTATGAGATGTAAATTTAAGTAACAGTTAAGGGTATTTTGGACATTTCAGAAAAAAGTAACAGATTTTGGATGGAAAAGTGGACGAAAGGGGTTCTGGGTTAATACATGAAACTTCAGGGTATGCATCAGTTAACTTTAAACTTCAGGGTATTCATCGGTTAAACGTGCATACTTAAGGGTATGCATTTGTAATTTACCCTTTTTTAAATGCATACAAAAATGATATAATGGAAAAGGGTGAGACGAGGTCCAAAAATAAGGTTTCTATACGCTAACTATATAGTTATTGTACCCGACTATTTCAAGGAAGATAGATCGGCATTAGTCCTTGTGATAATATTTGATCAGTTGGAGGAGTGGGTGGTCATTTCCTGACTTGAACTGAAAGTGCCCGGAGGAAAAGATATGTGATACTTGAGGGGATATCGGGCACCCAAGAAGAACATCAGGGAATGGGGGAAACTGGAAGTCTATCTTTTGTCGGCTTGGGTAGGATATACATCCCCACGTATACCCTATTGTGTGAGGGCGTCCTCATTGATCTTGGTGAGGCTGCTTTACAGTCCTCGCCTTAGCATCTTTTGGAGCAAGCATTTCTTGCGTGAGATCGAGAACGTACATGACTCATTTTACCCTTATTTTATAATAAATAAGATTATTATAAAATAAGGGTAAAATGACAACTTCCCTTATTAAAGTCATAAGGTTGATATGAGTAATGTCAAAATCGTCATTTTACTCTCAACTAACTATCACATGGCTAACATAATGGAATATCCCGTCTATTTTCACTAATAGAATCGTGTGACCAATATTTTATGTATCGCATATGTGATTTGCAAACATGAGTAGTGTAGTATTCATGACCAATACTTAAGAGTAAGTTTTAATATTTAACCCATTAGGTTAATATATTAGATTAGAGGTTAAACAGAACAAATTAGGATAATTTTTCGTTTCAGTTTTTTATTTAATTTACTTTCTGAAAATATTTTTTTATTTATTTATATATTTTTTTAATATATATTAGTTTTAATATGAAAAAAATGGTAAATTAAATAATAGGAAAGGAGCGTAAAAATAGACATTTCATAGGTATTAAATGAGTTATTAGAGTTAAGGAGGGTAAAATCGTCATTTCACACCCAACTTAACTGTACATAGAGTCACATGACTAACTTAGAGGAGTATTATGTTAGTTTTCTAACGGAATATTCCAATTCTGTTAGTTTTCTAACGGAATATTCCAATTCCGTCTATGGACCGAACATCTGGGTACCCAAATGTATTAAAAAAAAAGGGTAAATTACAAATACATATCTCAAACTTGTCACGATTAACTGATATCTATCCTCATGTATTTTTATAACCAATACATACTCAAATGTTTTCGAAATATAACAGATAGCCCCTGCCGTCTGATTTTCCATCCATTTTCTGTTACTTTTTTAAAAAATACCCACAATACCCTTAACCCTAAATCCAACTCTATCTTTCAGATATTTACGAAAATACCATTGTTTACAAAAAAAATCATTTCTTATAACATTTTTATTAATTCTGTTTTATATATTTAATTAAAAATTGATTTTTTTAATTCCTAACTATTTTTTTAATAAATCTGAAATGTTTTATTTGTCTTAATTATTTTTAATACTTCTTTTTATATTATTTCTTTTTGTAATATAATCAAATAAATGTAATTTTATTAATATGTCTTATTTTCATTGATTTATTTTAAATGTATTTTTATTATTTTTCAGAAATCCTTTTTATTAATTAAAAATTTATTAATATTACATATTTATAAAAAAATAGAATAACGGTAAATAAAAAAATAAAAAATCAGTTTCATCTTCTCGCCTCGTGCATCTACCCCTCTTCCTCGCCGATTCCGAGCTCAAATCCACCGCCCCTGTCTAACGGATCCAACAATTTTCAGCTCAAACATGCTACACAACACCCAGTAAGTGATACAAGAATTAAAATTGATCAAACATGCTACACAACACCCAATAAGTGATACAAAAATTCAACTCAACCAGACCACAAAATGAGTAAATCAATTAACAAGACTGACCAAACCCAATACTCCAAATTTAGCTCAACTGGGTCTTAAAATCATTACAGAAAAGTCTTGCTCTCTCTCTCCCTACCCTTTTCTCAGCAACCAGTAGATCAGATCTACAAAAACACATCAACCAGTAGATCAGATCTACAAAAACCCATCAACGAAATCGAAGGAGAAGGTAATCGAAATCAATTGATGAAATTAACACAAACCCATCAACCAGTAGATCATATCTACAAAACCCAAACATCCCCCAAAACGAAACTCGGAGGAGGTGAGAGGGGCGGCGTCCCAAGGAGGAGAGGGGGCGGTGGAGGGAGGAGAGAAGGGCGACGGCGATAGAGCGAGGAGAGAGAGGAGAGATGGGGAGGAGAGAGAGGGAGGAGAGAGGAAGGAGAGATACAGTAGAGAGAGAACGAAAAAGGAAGGAGAAAGAGTTTATTTAAAATAAAAAACTAAATAAATAACAAAATGGCATAATTATGTAATATTCAAAGTCTGTTGAGGGTATATTCGTCATTTAACAAAATGAGACTGACGGAGTTGGACGACAGGGGCTATCTGTTATATTTCGGGAACATTTGAGTATGTATTGGTTATAAAAATACATGAGGGTAGGTATCAGTTAATCGTGACAAGTTTGGGGTATGTATTTGTAATTTACCCTTAAAAAACATAAGGGTACCAAAAGGTTCGTGGACCGAACACAAGGGTGCCATAATGTATTTAACCCAAAATTTAAACTAAGAAATGAAAACAAGGAGATGAAATACGGAATTGAAGCAAGAGAAACACTGAAAGTCACATTTCAAGCTTATGCGACAACATCGCGAAGACATCATAGTTGATCGCAAGCTCTTGAGGAGTCATGGTCGAAGTGTCCTTGGTCCTCTTCTCCTTGAATATCTCAAAGTACGGCTGGAGGTCGGCGATGAGGATGCATTTCTATTCGAGCGCATTGCAGACTGCTTGTTGTGACTCCTTATGAATTGTTGCAAGTTGCTTTGCCTCCGTGGCCGCCGAATGCTTACCTTTTCCTTTGAGCCTTGGAGTTTTAACAACCTTCTAACCAATAGGTCGGGTATCCGAAGCAAAGTTCATCCTCATGGTGCGCTCAATGTCGTCCTCAGGTTTGTCCTCCCGACTTCGCTTGCTTGATTCACTCGAAGGTTGTAAAGAGGATGTTGGTTTGAAGGGTTCTTCATTGTCCAATTGTTCTGGGACTCCAAAGTGTCGATCCATACATTTGTTTTCATTTCAGACAAGTTTCCACCAATACTTTCAAACAAATTCCTGGCCTTCTGTAGTCCTGTATAATTCTTCGAACAAGTACATAATTTTGTCATCGGATTGTCTGCTTTGGTGATCTTTGACGGTGCATTCGTATTACCCTTGGAACTTCATAACTCGCGAGTTGACGTTATTCCACTGGTTCTTGCAATTCTTACCGGACCGCAACAGATCATTTGGTCACCGCAAGACAATGACTTCTCTCCCGATGTCATCCCAATACTTCACGTTTCTCTTATTATTTCCGCATATTGAATCGTACTAATTTACCATCCATGCACGTACAAGACGAATATCCTCCTCGACACTCCATTTCGTGGAGGTCTTTTTTGTTTTCATCTGGCTCGATCAGTTTGTATGTGGTTGCGAACTTTGGGTAGTGTCGACACTCGAAAACATCTCCACAACGTCATCACCGAGCGGACTTTCTTGAGTTTTTAGGACGGACTCTTGGCACCAGGAGTACTCTTGTGTTTAATCTTGGACTTCGCATAAGAAAGGATTGAAACCATCCATTGTCGAATGAAAAAAAAAATGAAGATTGAGATAGACGAGAGTAGTAGAATGGAAGAACTGTTGTAGGTTTGTGAAAAATTAAGAGGAGTTAGTTGTTTAAATAGAAACAAATTGTTTTTTGTTGTTGCCAACGCTGCCACGTGACGACGCCGAAGTGGCAACCAACGACCAGTGCTGCTCCCGAGACAGTCAGCGCTGACTGGTAACGATCACATGCATTGATTGATAGTGTTGTCGATAATATAAGCAACAATATTGTCCGTTAGCGCATTTACGCTAGTTTTCTGTTGTTATTTTTTTCTTTGAGTCTACGTTTTCATTCTATCGACAGTTTTCCACCAACTATCAGCCACCAACTACAGATGCTCTAAATAAAAAATTAGGATAACATAAACCTACCGTTAATATTATATTATTAGAAAGGTATATTCTGGAGTAGGTCTGTCCAAAATGAACCCGCAATCTGGCCCAACCGGCCCACCCCGGCCCCATTGGGTTTCCCCCAATGGGTTACGGGGGCAGTAGTGGATTGGAATTAGAAGCTCCGGTGACAACTGTGTCGGGTTATGGATTGAGAAAAAAATCCACCGGGGCCCGGCCCCAATCGGTATGGTATGATGTTTAAATATGTGACGAAATTTCAATGGGGTAGGACATTTTTTATCGTTAAGAAGTAACAAAATTCAGAGTTTTTAAGCACTCTTTGACCACTTCTTAATGATCTATTTGCCAATGAAAAAATATTGAAATTTTTTGTGTTAGTCGGGTGAATGATATTAATTTGAAGCTTTTAATTATAGACTTGAAATCTATTTCGGTAAGACCGGTGCAAACCGGTGGCCCGCCCCATTACTTGAACAAGTGGATTCTATATGAGCTAATGGGCCTAGGGTCGGAGATGAGTTCTAATTTAAATAATCCGATCATTCTGGAATGGACTAAAAACACGTTAATGGAGCCAGACCCGACCCATGGACAGCCTTATTCCGGAGAGACATAGAAAGGAAAAGAGACATATTCAGCTGAACTGGAACTTAACTTTTCCCTGAAACGAAGAAGAAAGTTAGTTGGTACATTCATTTCCCGTTCCCTCTCCTCTGCCATTCCTCACCAGCCCCCAACCATCTCTCTCCTCTCGCTCTCTGTTACGCGCTTCGATAACAAAACCTAATTCAATCCAGCTCTTGCTTCCATTTCCTCTTCCCCGACCAATAATTTGTCTACGTATCCGCGATTTTGATTTTACCGTTTTTGTTGACGAGATGGGGGAGACGCACGATTCTTCTTCGTCGTCGTCGATCCTCACTAATTACCCTCTCATCTCAGCTCTCCTTGCTTTTGCAATCGCCCAGCTCATCAAGATCTTCACCACCTGGTATTTTTTCTTCTTTCCCCCATTCTTATTTCCTTATTTATAGTTTTTTTTGTTCCTCTTCAAGGTCCGATCGAGAACCCTATTTCGCATTGGGATGTTTTGTTTTATGTATAATGTACCGATCACAAAAAGAAGAAGAAGAAATGTTTTGTTTTGTTTTGTTTTGGGTCTTCAACTAATTGAATATTTGACTGAGCTTGAATTGCATTGTTGGCCAAAGTATAATCGACTAGAGAGAAGGTTTACCCTTTTGAGTTACTGATTATCAATTGTGACTATGATTGTTCAGACTAGGAGGTATTTGTGCATCTATGATTGTTTACTTACTTACTGTTATAGCACGAATATGTACGGAGTTGCAGTAAG
Source organism: Erodium maritimum (assembly GCA_963921825.1). Classification (NCBI taxonomy): domain Eukaryota; kingdom Viridiplantae; phylum Streptophyta; class Magnoliopsida; order Geraniales; family Geraniaceae; genus Erodium; species Erodium maritimum. The sequence continues at coordinate 148,195,283 of OY997588.1, forward strand.
GTGTTGACATTAACTTTCCGTAAAAAATTTATGCCCATACTATATTAGGCATATCCTTCGGAATACAATATTGCTATATTATAAACTTTTTCAAACTGATATATATAGCAGATGGAAGTGACTGCCCAAGTGCCATAGGCTTGATTGATATTAATTATGCAAGACCCATGATAAATTTACCAATGGCTTGATTACTTGGTACATACTCCATTTAGTTAGAGTAAGGACACATAGCTATATAAACACATTATTTTGTTCTATACTTTATCAATGTAGAACCAACCATATTTACACAAACTAAAATGTTCCAACACTTACCACGATATACAATGATTTAGTTTTCGCTTTTGCTTTCTACATTGTACAATCAGTTCTCACGAGCAGCAATGCCAAATATTGTTGCTGGCTCCGGCACTGTGGCTCAAAGCTATTTTGGATGTATTCATGTAGTATGATTATAATGAGTAGAGATGATAAGCTATAATGCATTAATGCTAACCTGAACCTCTTGTGTTATGGGGAAGGGAATGGCTGACTCCTCAGCTTAGATCTTGAGTTAGAAATTAGAACCGTGTTTGGCTTCTTGTGTAACTTGCAAAATGTTTAGCAATTTGGAATTGCTTTAGTTATACTCACAATGCTGAAAGTACCCACAAGCCGAAGTGTGTAAAAATCTATAAATTTCCCTAAGAGTTGGCTCTCATAGATTTGCAGGTATAAAGAAAGGCGATGGGATCTCAAACGACTTGTCGGGTCTGGTGGGATGCCATCATCCCATTCTTCAACTGTTGCGGCTCTCTCTGCCGCCGTTGGGCTCCAAGAAGGTTTTGGAGGATCTAGTTTTGCCATTTCATTGATCTTAACCAGCATTGTAAGACTCCAAAATCCTTCTTTTGTCACATTTCCCATGACCAAACGCCCATTATATCTTTATAGTTCCATTTACGTTCAAATCCTAGTAAGTATAGTTTATGAACTCTTGTTTTAACTTGTAGCTTTAAATGATGAGATGTTGTATTGTTGTCTTCTTTGCTTTTGGTGAACTTTCATTTCAAAGCCTTTAACATCTCTAGACAGTTGACATCGATTCATTGATCAAATGAGGAAGGAGAAGTTGGTGTTCGTAAAAAGTTTTTACCATGTGGATGATTTTGATGAGTTATTTGCATTATCTGATTACAGGTGATGTATGACGCCACTGGTGTAAGATTACAGGCTGGACGTCAAGCAGAGGTTTGATTAATGGTTCTGTTTTTATTACTTCACTTGTGTAAGAATTAAGAACTTAAGTGTACTTTCGAATTCTACTTGATTTGTTTCATGTACTTGTACGGGATATTCCTCAGCTTTTGAACCAAATTGTCTTCGAACTTCCTGCTGAACATCCTTTGTCAGAGAGTAGACCACTTCGAGAACTTCTTGGCCACACTCCTCCTCAGGTTATAATCTACACCACATTTGATTTGTTGCTATAATCAAAGCAATGGATGCTGATAATATAATTATTTGTATTGAAAATCTTTTCATCTATATATTTGGCAATATCAACTAATCGAACTTTCCCCCCAAAAAAACTATTTACCATCATGTCAAAATCACCGATAACCTATACCATTTTATCATCAAGATCATGATGGTTATTTTTTACCTTCAACTGATTTTCTATCCTTGATGTGCCCTAATGATTAATGGTTGTTTAAGGTAGGCTCTTACCTCTGGCTCAGTCTCTTCTTCTAAGATCACAGTGCAACGAACTGATAATTAACATCAAACTCGAGTAAAATCCCGTTTATGTTAAGAATGGTACTAGATTTAGCTCTCTAACATTCTTGTTTGATTACAGGTTGTTGCAGGTGCATTACTTGGGATAGTGACAGCAGTCATGGGTCATATGATCATCTTATTTACTGGGAAAACTTGATATACTTAGGTTAGGTAGCGCCTCCAACGGTAAAGTTTTCAGCCGCTCTAGTGAACAGGACTGAACATTCCAATGGGCAACAACAACATTCAAGAATCTGATTGTTCCAGAAATGCCCTTAAACTGAACCAGAAACATGTTGCTGATGTAATTTGATTGATTTTATGAAATTGTCTGTTACATCCTAGCTTGTATGGTCCATGATTGAAGCGAATGTAAGTTTAATTTCTATCAAAATTGAAGCTCTATTGAGAAATAGGGCCAGAAAGCAATAACAATGTTTCTTTGAGCCTGTTTCTTCATACACATTTTGCAGAAACACATTTTGTCGTTTGTAAATACTTTTAATTTATAATATTACCTCATATTAGTCAAAAAAAAATCCCTGCCTTACGCTTACGCTCAGTCTCTTCTTCTGACTTAGGTTGTTCCAGAAATGCCCTTGAACTGAAACAAAATCATGTTGATGATGTAATTCGATTGATTTAATGAAATTGTCCGTTAAATCCCAGCTTGTATAGTACATGATTGATGTTAATGTTAGTTGATGAATAGGGCCTGAAAGCAATCAAAGTGTTTCTTTAAGCCTTTTTGTACACATTTTGAAGAGAAGATGGTCTTCCCAAATGTAGAAACAAAGAACGACGGCCCAGTTTGACGTACTGTGGCCTTTGGGCCCATATTCATAACCACAGCAAATTAAAGCCACAGTCAAAGGAGTGAGAAAATATAGTAGTACTGTACAAAACAAACAAACAGGGTCATTAATTAACCAATAATTACACTTGTGGCCCATTCTGACCCACGTGAATTTGTTCAGACAACACCGGATACTGACACTCCTCCGTCATCCACCGTCCACGTGTCCTCCTCTGGCCTTCCACTCTAGTTACCGTTAAAAAGGACAACCGTATTTCAAAAATGTATATTTTTGGATATTTTGATTTTTGTGTGAGAATATAAACAAAGAAAGATCACTGCCCAATTCAATTGCACTGATTTATATTCTATTTTACTATTTCCCCTTTCTTTTTTAATCCACCAACTAAAATTCATATTAAGTGGTGTGTCAAGATTATTTACAAAAGAATTGTCTTGAAAATTGAATTTCATATTAAGAAAATCTATCCAAAGGTAAAAATAAAATTCACATATCTCCATGTAAGAATGCTAATTTATTTTATCCTTTCTAGCCTGGTTCTAGCTTCAAGTTTCAACCATGTAACCTTTTTTAATCCTTTTTTTTTTCTTTCACATTTTGTGTTTTCTACTGTTTTATTAGTTCAATGGATCTGAACTATAATCCCTAGTCATTGCTAGACCCAAAATTCCATGGTTTTAAGGTACTGTCATTCTCTCTGTGGCTGAGCTCTCCTCAGAGTCACCTCAACTTTGATTTTCTTCTGTTGGGTCTCTATCTTAAGTTCTTGGTGTTCTCCATGGTTTGATTTGATGGATCTAAACTCTACTGTCTAATCATTTTATGGGTTTTGGGTCCAAGAATTTAAGATAGTTTCTGTGCATTTATTGAAGTAGCATCTACAATATATGATTTGGGTTTTAGCTTCTGGGTAGTAAATATGGTTTTGGTTTTGGGATTTTAGCTTCTGGGTAGTGAATTTGCAGTCAAGTAAGGCCAAATGGGTCCCTTTCATGCAGTGAAAGAGAAGGTTCAGATATTTTTGAAGGTTTAAACAGTAGTGTATTATTGAAGTCTTGTTTGATATCACAAAACTGGCATCTGGGTTTTAGTTACTGGTAAAAGGTAAGGATAAAGATACAATTTTTATGATTTTAATTGGTTTGTTGTGTAGTGTGCTCAATAATTTCCTCTTGGTTGGCCTTGTGTGTTCTTATATTGGATTATACATTGCTGCTTCTGTGTTTAGGATATGGGTTTAAGGTACTTGTGAGCCCTCAGATCTGTGTTTTTTTGGGTGCAAATCTGCTGCTTAAGCGACAGTGAGATCCATGGAGGATAAGGAGATCTCTGGAGGTGCTATCAGCTTCGAGTTTCACAAAGGGAATGGAACAAACCGTACCAATTCAAACTCTCATCACCATCTCCATCACAAGCCAACACCATCGAAATGGGACGATGCACAGAAATGGCTGATGGGTCTGTCCAGAGGAGCGGAGAGGAGCCACGTCAGCAACAGCCAGGCCCGGAACTCGAACGCCGATGACCGGAGGCTCATCGCTCCGGTCCCTCAGAAGGAGCAGGACTATTCGAGCAGCGAGGAGGAAGGAGAAGAACATGGACCGGAGACGAAGAAGATCATGGACTGTGATGGGTCCGTTTGGAGGGTCAACAAGGCTAAAGACAAGTCCTCTACCAATGCAATGGGTGTGAGATCAGTATGTGTGAGGGACATGGGGACTGAGATGACCCCAATTGCTAGCTTAGAGCCCTCCAGAGCAGCCACTCCCATTAGAGCCAGGACTCCAATTTCCTCCGGATCGTCCACTCCTGTCAGGGCTGAGACTACTAGTTGTGGAGTTGGTGAAACCAATCAGTGTAGAGAAGAAAGTGATGCCTGTAACACCCGAGCAATGGCTTGGGGTGAGCCCGAGCGAGCTCAGCACACAAAAAGGTGATTTCCTAGTACCCTTTACGCTCGAACTTGCAGAAATCGAGGTTTCAAGTTAACCAGCGAGCATGTTCTCTATAAAGTTTGTGACTTGGTTACTGACTTATCATCAGTTCTTTGTATTTCGTAACGCAATGTCTTTTGTCTAAAAAAAACTAGTTTGTGTATGGGATGTTTGGGGCTGAAGAAAGTTGTGTTTTTGTAGTGTGCCAGAGGAGAAGAAGAGCATGGATCAAGGTAGGAAGCAGAACACGCTAGAAACCCGAGCAGTGGCGTGGGACGAAGCTGAGAGAGCTAAGTACATGGCAAGGTGATGATTTCTGATTGCTCAATACCCTTTATGTGCAGTTTGTGTATCAGCATTTCAGGACTTGGAAATGTTGACAATTGTGCAGGTATAAGCGCGAAGAGGTGAAGATCCAAGCTTGGGAGAATCATGAGAAGAGGAAAGCTGAAATGGAAATGAAAAAACTAGAGGTACTTCGACTACTACTCGATGGTTTGATTATTTGCAAGAGCAGATTCGTTATGTTCTAAAGAAACAACGCTTTAGTTTGATTCACGTTTCATCAAAAAGCCCATTTTTTGCTGCTTAAATACTCTGTTTACTGCTACAAGAACTGGCATTGACATTGGTGTATCTTACATTGGTTTGGTTTCTATGGTTATTCTTAGGGAAATTCATTGTTTTGTTACTTGTATTATGTCATTAGTGTTAGATCAAACTTGTATCATGTCACCCCGTAAGCATTAAACTTGTAAATCTGTCCATCATAATAAAATATTTATGTGACAAGACGTCATTTTCTGACTTTTTTTTCTTTTTTGTATTCGATGGGTATTTAAAAAAAGTGATATCTTTACGGTCATGGTATACGATAATTTCAGCTAACTTTGTTTTTCTATAGGTGAAGGCGGAGAGGATGAAAGCTCGGGCGCAAGAGAGGCTAGCAAACAAGCTTGCATCGACGAGAAGAATAGCAGAGGAGAAGCGGGCTAATGCAGAGGCCAAGCTGAACGAGAAGGCCGTGAGGACCTCGGAGAGAGCCGATTACATAAGGAGGACAGGCCACATTCCATCTTCTTTCTCCTTTAAGTTGCCTAAGCCTTCTCTTTGTTGGTAACATTCTCAACAATATTATGTCCTTTACATGTAAAGTATTGTTAATTTTGGCCATACCGGTTCAGATGCAAACTCAGTTGATTTTTCTTTTTATTCTTCTTTTTTGGGTTCTAGTTAGTTCTTGCGTGTTTAATCAGCTGATAAAAAGGCCTTTTGTCTTTGTAATGAATGACATAAGTTGTGTACGTATTCTATCAGGCTTTTGTTATGGTTTAGTTTTTTTCTTTTCTGCGTTAAAGTCGAACTCACTCATAAGGATGCTCAAGATGTTTATGTTAAGAAAAATAGAACGTGAGAATGACAAGATTGACTATAATAAAATACATACATAAGTACAGATTTACAAAATAATTATGTTTTAAACTGCAGAATACAACATATTCTACTGGTAATAATTTTATTTTTTGAAAAAAAGTATGGATTTATTAAATTAAATCACCTAAGAGGGCGTGATACAAAACATCTGGAATGGTCATAATGGTCCAGTCAACTGTATCCCACACATTATCATTCCTAGTTAAGACATGCATTACTTTATTAGCAGAGCGGCGAACAAATTGGAGTTTACATCCTGCGATAGTGTTATGGAGATACCTGCACTCTTGAACCACAAGGTCGAACGAAGAGAGCATCTCGGCATCCCTATTGGCTGCCTCAACGATGCCCCAACAGTCCGACTCATCCACTCCGACCGACCATCCCTCTTCCTTCACCCATATCAGTGCTTCTCGAACACTAAGTAACTCCACCATTTCAGGATCATTACAGTCAGGATAAACAATGCATTCGCCGCTCTAAGAGTTCCCGTCTCATAATGTTAGATTAATTATCAAAAACATTAACGAACATAATGGACAAAAATCAAAATGTGGATGGATTCTCTCTCCGGACTCCAAGGCTCCATGTCGTCGTCAGCGCCCCCAATCCCAGGCTCAGTCCTGTTCTTTCCCTGTCGCTCCATCATCACCAACAACCTCTCTTCCGGGCCTCTTTGGAATTGTCGAGGTATGATGGCTCCTTCTCACCCCCAACACCTGAAATTCCTACTTAACCAATACACACTCTGGATCCTTTTCTTTTTTGAGACATTATAATCGGACAACCAGCGAACCCTTAGAGCATCTCCAATGGTTAGACACTGTGCAATGTCTATGAGCAGTGTCTAACCATTGTTTTTGGCTTCCAGACACTGCATCCTGACACTGCTCCTCCAATGGTAGTGTCTACGCAGTGTCAGGAGCAGTGTCTACACAATTTTAGTTAATTAAAAAAGCACCCCACATTTTAAATACTAATTTTATTTCATACCACACAAACATTACATAATATTTATACGCTAATACATATGTAGATAATTTAAAACATAATTATTAAAATACGATTAAACTAATTCCTATTTCTACTAATATGTAAACGCCACCTCGCATCGTCCTTGAGCATCTCCCACACAGGACGTTTATTCCACAGCCCGTGTTCCCTTTCATAATCAGAAACGGCCGCGGCATATATTTCGGCATCCGTTGCCCCTCTCTTAAGGTCGACCATTTTTCCCCGGAATTTTTAATCAAACCACTTGCACTTCTTGCTCATCTTCTGGAAGTGGTCCTTCACTTGCTTCTCTGTCCGTGGTGGCCACTCATCGTTCCCGATTTGTACGTAAGCCAGGTACAGAGCATGCCAATACTGGCCCCCGGGCTCGTAGTGGGTGAGCCAATTGACCACCAAATGTATTTCCTCCTCTAGTGACCAAAGAGGCCCGGTTGCCCAAGTAGACATATCGACTTGAGAGAAAATAAGAGGAAATTAGAGAAAATGAGAGAAATGTGAGAGAGAGAATTTGAGAGGTGTGAGAAATGAGGAGAGGGGTGAGGGGTATTTATAGGAGGGGGAGGGGGAGGGGTCGGTGCGGCTACCACGACCTAGGGTTACTATTTCAAATAGTAACCCTAGCATGCTCCTCGAGGCTCCGATAATTCGATAAAAAGTCGATTTTTTTTAATAACACACACCGTACATTAAGAAAACAACTAGATTAAAACTTTTATTACGAAAATACAAAGTACATTAAGAAAACAACTACATTAAAACATAGATTAAAAACTAAAAATAAATTGAAGCCTTGCCTAACCCAAGAACTCCAAACGCTTCCCGAGGCTTTGAATGAGAGAGGCACGAGCACTAACTTCATCCGGGCCCATGTTGGAGGTGTCTTGGCGAAGAACAAAGTTCATGGTGTCCATAACCTCTTTCTGCATCGCCCTTCGGACGTCTAACTGTGCGTCTTTCCTTTGGGAAAGAGTGTCGAGGAACTGCATTTGCTCGGGAGGTAGCCCGGACGCCACCGACTAGGAGGATTGGGCTTTGCCTCGAGCCATGGCCTTGGCTCTCTTTTGCCGGTCGGACGATCCTCGGTGGTAAACGAGTTCAACTCGTGGTCGAAGTCGTCTCCACAAGTGCGAGACTCGTCCATCCTCGTCCGCTTGCTTCCATCACTGTCGGCGTCGAGGTTGAGGTCAAGGTCGGGGATGTCACATTCTGGAACGTTTTTTTGTGAAAAACTTCAGTTGCCCCCTCACGACCTCCCACATATGTTTGAATTTGAACACGTACCCTTCATCGTTGCGGTACGCCTTTTCAGCGCCTGCCAGGACGTCAACCTCGTTCCTCCCGCTTGTCAGCGTGTTCTCAAAGTTGGTGTACTTCTCCTGGAACTTGGTGATGAAGCCTTTAACCTTATGCCAATGGTCCTTGCACGCCATCAATGCCCGAGGTGGGTCCTCTGCCGGTCTAACCGCCTCGTACTCGGCATGCACCTTTTGCCAGTACTTGTCATTCTTCTGGTTCTTCCCGTTGATGGGGTCGAGCGAATTGTTCAGCCACGCTCGTGCCAATCTGGTCTCCTCCTCGGCGGTCCACTTCTGTTGCGGGAGTGGTCTCGGCCGCTGATCTGCAGATGCCGCCGCCTTCCCCTTCCTCCTCCTCGCTTGCGTCGGAGCTGACTGGCAAGGTTGGGTGGCCGGAACGAATTGGGAAGGTTGCACTTGGGACTGTGGCCATTGGGTCGGCGGGGTGTATGGAGGAAGCGACGTTGAGTGCCCCGATTGGAGGAGTTGGGAATAGGAGGAGTAGTTGGCCAAGAAGTCCTCTTCGGTGTGTTGAGAACTCACGTCTTCATCATCCATGGAGTCGGCAAGGGATTGGATGACTTCATTTTCATTCGGGTCCATAACGAGTGTAGGAAAAAAATTGGGAGAGAATTTGATGAGGAATAGAGGAAAGAAAGCTAAAAACAAGTGAAGAGAGGGTAAAATTTGAGTTGCGGGTGGATCTGTATTTATAGAGAAATTTAGGGGTTTTTTGGGGTCGGCGTCGCCACCGTCGTGACTGGCCAGCCGACTAGCCGTTGGCGCCAGACACGACCCCCCTCGTCGTTGCCAGACCCAGCAACGACCGTCCGGACACGCCTTCCAGACACGACAAGTCGTGTCTACACGTCGTGTCTGGGCCGTGTCTACGCCAGACACGACGCGTAGACACGACCGTTGGAGCTGCTCTTAGTTTTTACATAGGGACCTGGATACCCGCGGAGAGCCACCGGGGAGGCCTTGCCTTATTTTGGGAAGCTGGCTTGGGGGTCGAAATGCTCTCGTCATCCTCGACTTATGTTGATAATAGGGTTACATCTCCGGGCCAAGAACAAATTGGCATCACTATAACCTATGGGGAGCTTTGTAGGGAAGACCGACACCGAACATGGGCTTTACTCTGACAACGAGTGCAACATGATCGATAACGGTGGATCTTGATAGGGGACTTCAATGGTATCCTGGCTCAGATCGAGACCAGGGGAGGTAACCCTTACCCCCAATTCTTAATTGATGCGTTTTAGGATGTCTTGGAGGATATCAGGATTGTGGATGTTCGTATCCAGAGACACTCGTTTACTTGGTTTTGAGGTCGCTCACACGGCCACCCAGTATAGTCTTGATTGGATCGAGCTTTGGCATCCAATAACCTCCTTCAGGTGTTGTACAATATTGAACTGCAAAATGTAAGCCCTACTACCTCTAATCATTACTATTCATGTTGGTTCTAGATCTTGTCACCAAGGTGACAATTATAAAGAAATTTCTTTTTGAATCAGTTTTGATGGAAGACCCAGAATCCGGACGTGTTGTGCATGATAGTCACAACAAGGACAGTTCAAGTGGTATGATGGACCGAGCTGCTCGAGTTGAGGAGGCCCTGGATTTTTGGGGGTAAGGATGTGTACCGAGACACCATAAACAATATAAAGTAGTGATCCTGAAACACGAGTCCTTTTGGAGACAATGGGTGAAGCACTACTGGCTTACAGATGGAGACTGGAATACCATATTTTTCCATGTGTACGCCTTCTTCCGTCGCCAATTGCTCACTTCTGAATGATCAAGAACATATGGTTACTAGAGGAACATGTATGAATGAACTTTTGCTTCAGTATATTCAGAAATTTACTACAACCCCAACTTGCATGGGATTGGTCTTGGTTTTACGCCCTTCACAAAATGTTGTCCCGACTGCTTTGATATTACTACAGATGAAGTTACGCAAGTTGTTTTTCAGGTGAGACTTGACAAATCCCCAGGACCGAATGAACTCGATTAAAAAATTTACCAACATTATTGGCCTACAACAGTCTATGTGTTTACCTTTTTTATCCAACAAATTATGGAGGGAGGACCGTTGAGGCGGGGGATAAATGATATCACCCTTGTCCTCATCCCAAATAAGGTCGATCTGAAATTGGTTACTTATATACGCCTCATAACCATGTGCAATGTTATTTTATGGATTTTGTCTAAGGTTCTAATGAATCGACTAAAAGTACTCTTACCTGCTATCATATCCCAGATCCACCCAAAGGGATTTTGTGCCCAGTAGATCTATCTAGGACAACATTTTTTTATCTTCTTTAAGGTTATCCACTATCTCCACATGAAGACCCAAGACATGGTTTTTATATGACACTAAAGCTTAATGTGAGTAAGACATATGATCAGGTGGAATGATCTTTTGTTTTAGCTATGATGAGATAGTACGAATTCTCTACTGTATGGACGAATCTGATGTCTGCATGTATGGGTACAGTCTCATATAGAGTCAACTCGGGAGGGCAAGAAATAACACATTCGACCTAGATGTGGTATCCGCCAAGGGGACCTTCTATCACCTTACTTGTTCTTGTTTGGTATGAATGGCCTATCCAAACTCATTGAGTAGGCGATTCGACATGGTCGACTTCATTGGTGCTCGGTGACTGAGGGGTGCCGATCATCGCACACATGCTCTTTGTTAATGAATGTTACTTTTTTTGTCGAGCCACTCCAACTGAAGCTTTACAGGTTCGCTGTATCATTTAACTATTTGGATTGTGGCCTGGACATATGATTAACACCCTAATTCCTTGGTCTTCTTCAATTCTAACACTTCATCGACGACCGACATGAGTGTTGATACTTCCTCACCATTCCAAGAAACTTTTGAAGCTTTTATGTATCTAGGTGTTCTGAATATGATGGATTGAAGTCGGAGTCGCAGCCGTGCGTACCTGGGGGGATAGGGTCTTCCAAAGTATCCGATTTTGGGATGGGAAGACCTTGGCCCTAACTGACGGGGAGCTTACTCATTGGACTTGGCGAGGGTGCATAGCAGTCCTCACTTGATTCATCTGATTTTTTCCGATTATGTCGCCGACCGTGTCCCCGCTCGAGACGTGGGAGGCTAACACGAAGTGGACGAGCACCACCGCAACAAAAAGTCGCGGATCGTCGTCGATGCACCATCCTTCTAATTACATATGAGAACATTAAGAAGGGACGGTATGTGATTTGCAAATTGATGCAGGGGGCAAGTGGATATTTGAGTAAAGATAAAAGTGTCTAAATGATATTCCGGAAAGTTATGGGGATATTTCGTGATATTTAGTCAAAATATTCGAAACCAAAAGAAAACAAATAAAAATGAGAAGAAATAAAAACATCTCTCGTTACGCGATCAGAAAGAGCGTCTATATATCTAAAACTCAGTCTTCACGTTTTCGCCTCCTTGCTTCGCTTCTGTCAATTTGGGGATTTTCCTTCAGGATCAGCGCCAGCTCCTCCTTCTCTGCGGCTGTATCGGTTCCGGTAAGCCTCTCATGCTTTCCGATTGTTGAGTTCCTTTCCATCGAGAGCGACGCGGATTGTTCAATTTTTAGGGCTTGTTACTTGCCTCGAATTTTTAGGGTTTTGACCCGAATTTCAGAGGTATATTTTCTCGCTGGGCTTCAACTGCCCTGCCGGATAATCCGGTTTTCGTGTTAGATCTAAAATTATTCAGACTTTCACATTGGCTTTTTGTGAAATTGTGTTTGTATAGAAAAATTGAAAAATAAAGAAGTTGGTGTATTCAGGGGATTAGATTTGGGAATTGTGTTGGGGTTTAAGGGTTTCTTGTGGATTTCTGTTTGATTTTCGAAGTTTATATTTATATATATGGCTGCTGGGAGACATGGCAGTTATAGGGATAACAAGTTCAGGGGCCGCGAGTCTGATTTCAATGGGTCAAGGCGGGAATTTTCTTATTCTAAAGAGAAGTACTACAGCAATAGGAATGGTAATAGCAGAAGCGGAGAATGTGATCGAGCTCAGGATGCCAGAGAAGATGGGGTTGGAAAGAAAGATATCTGGGAAAGGGAAGTGGTTAATGGTGGATTTCATTCTTCTTCGAGTAGGAGTGCTTCGGGTGGTGGTGGTGTGGGTGGGCCCCAGAGGTGTGGCTATTCAGTCAAAGCCTTGGATAGAGAGCCAGGTGAGTTGTCCAGTGAGAGTGGGTCTGATGATGCAATTGAGTCCGGAAAGCAGGTCAACGGAGTTGAGCATCCACAGGCAGAACATGGTAAGTCGCTGTCACCATTGGACAGGAAGAGGAAGTTTACGCCCATAGTGTGGGATAGAGATGATGAAACAAGAACTTCTTCGAGGAATAAGATTGTCCCAGCAGTGACATCTCTTCCACCACCACCCCCTCTGCCTAAGGCCTATTGTCAGTCCCCCAATGTTATACCTGATGTTGGTGTTCCAATATCTCCTGTTGTAAATAGTAAAAGTAAGGAACTTCAATCATCTTCTCCAGTTAAGCCTTCTATTACTTCCATGCTGGTTGGGAATCCACTGGCTGAGTCTCCAGTTGGGCTGTCTTTGTCTTCACCACAGGAGCACCAACAGGTTAAAGATCAGGTAGCAGAACAGCTTGAGGATGAGGATTATGTTCCAACACGGAATATATCGGCTTCGAGGTGGGCAGCTGCTAATAATTCTTCAGAGGATGAAGGTGAAATCATTGATGAAGTACCTAAAAGGAAGAAGAAAATGCCTCTTTCAGAATCATCAGAAACCAGGCTACATGGTAAGTCAATCAGCCCAGAGCTTGATGAGCTTAAGAAAGAGAGATCTGGAGGAGCTAAAGTCAGATCATCTGAATCTGACGATGAAGGCCCCCGTGCTCGGTCATCAAGTGGGGATGAATACCCTGTTAATGATTCAGACAGGAATGACTACATGGAAATTGACCAGCAGCGGAAGAACACTGAAACTAGTGGTAGCCAGTCAGAAACTGAATCTGAAAGTGAAAATGACTCACAGGGGACACCAAAACCTGCAGCTCCTCCACAAAGAAGTGTCAACATGCTTCTGGGTTGTAGAAGCGTTGATGAGTTTGAAAGACTAAACAAGATAGATGAAGGAACCTATGGTGTTGTGTTTAGAGCCAGAGATAAAAGGACTGGAGAAATTGTAGCCTTGAAGAAGGTCAAGATGGAGAAGGAAAGGGAAGGTTTTCCTTTGACTGCCTTAAGGGAAATTAACATACTTCTCTCTTTTCACCATCCGTCAATTGTGGATGTCAAAGAAGTTGTAGTAGGTCGTAGCCTTGATAGTATCTTTATGGTAATGGAATACATGGAACACGATCTTAAAGCACTCATGGAGACAATGAAGCAGCCATTTAGTCAGAGTGAAGTTAAATGCCTGATGCTCCAGCTATTAGAGGGTGTCAAGTATCTTCATGATAACTGGGTTCTCCACAGGGATATGAAGACATCAAATTTGCTTTTGAATAACCGTGGTGAGCTTAAGATTTGTGACTTTGGGCTGGCTCGGCAATACGGGAGCCCATTGAAGCCATATACTCATTTGGTGGTTACACTTTGGTACAGGTAAGCTGCATACTTACTATATACTTCTAGATTGAGCATGACTCTATCTATAATGTTGAGTGACCTTATTTTGTTGGAATGTGTCATTACCTTCTAGATTGTCCAATGTATGGAGTGGGGAAAGTTGGCAACTATTTCGTCAATAGTTTACTTGCGCACCATTCAATTAGTGAAATTATAGCTGTTTAAGTCGCATTGATTTGTATTTTGATTGGCATTTGACTATCATTTTGTGTTAGCCTTGAATTAGATAGGATAATTTATTTGATTAATATTATCCTTTGGCTTCTTAGTATTTTCTTACTTAATCGTCTCAACTAAGAGCATGGTCAATCTTAAACTCTTTTGTTGTTTCTACAGGCCACCTGAACTTCTGTTGGGAGGAAAACTTTATTCAACAGCTATTGACATGTGGTCCTTGGGCTGTATAATGGCAGAATTGCTATCTAAGGAGCCTCTATTCAGTGGTAAAACGGAATTGGACCAACTTGATAAGGTTAGCTAAGTTAAATTAGTTGTGTAATCTTGAGAGTTTGATGCTTCTTTACTGATGTCTGATGGTATCACCCCGTATCATCATCTAATTATTTATCTTAATTGCAGATTTTTAGAACTCTTGGCACACCTAACGAGTCCATTTGGCCTGGGTTTTCCAAGCTGCCTGGTGTCAAGGTCAATTTTGTCAAGCACCGGTAAGCATTTTTAAATCCTGAATGTAATATTTTGCAAGTTGATTGTGACATTCCGGTGTTCTTACATTTGACACTGTTTTCCCAGACGTCCAGCTTTTGGTCGTTCTGGTTTTCTGGAATCCATTGGTGACCTTTTGAGTTATGATGCATGTGTTTATTGCTCACAGTAACCCCTGACATGTTCCTTTCAGGTATAACCAACTGCGTAAGAAGTTTCCAGCTACATCATTCACTGGATCTCCAGTCCTGTCAGATAGCGGATTTGACTTGATGACCAAACTTCTAACTTATGACCCTGAGAAGGTAGTTTACTAATTAACTATCTGTATGTGTGTGTGCCATATATGTATATTTAGTAACTTACATAGGGCTGGTTGCATTTACAGCGAATTACAGCTGAAGATGCTCTTAACCATGAATGGTTCCGTGAAGTTCCACTTCCTAAGTCTAAAGATTTTATGCCGACCTTTCCTGCTCAGCATGCGCAAGATAGGTAAATTACCAAAAATCAGATAATGTTCAGCTTACTTTTTTTTGGGTTGCACAGTATTGATTATCCATTACTTTGTTAATTAGGCGTGCAAGGAGAATGCTGAAGAGTCCAGATCCTTTGGCGGAGCAGCATAGAAAGGAGTTGCAGCAAGCGGAATTAGGGACTGGGGGACTGTTTGGCTAGGAGAAATGAATGAATAAACAGCGACCTTGATCTTCGTTTCTAATTTCCATAAATACTGACGATAGAAATGGTTGAGGTGAGCGAAATGCTTTGAACGAGAGATTGCAAAAATTTGATTGTCAGACGATCAATTATGCTGTTTTTTAACAGGCAACTCTAGTCATTGGGTGAGGAAATGTGTCTGCCTCCTGTCTGGTAGGTTACCTTTGTTCACTGGCATTGGTCATCTTATAGATATGGATACTGATTGCATCACTAGGTGTGGCGTAATTGCATTCTTCTCAAAGAAAGAAAGGAAATTCAATTTCAGCTGAAACTTTTGTATGTAACATAATTTCACTGGTATGATGTAAACAGATGTATTAGAATTGATTTTGAATTTGGAAAGTGCGGATTTAATGTGTTTCTCAGTTCTATCTGTTTTTGATATTCACATTGTGTTTGCAAGAGACGGTTGGTGTGAAGTGGAGGGGAAGACGCCTTTTTACTTTTCATTGATGCAGAATCTGACAGTAGCCATTGTACATGCAAAGGTAATTTATTGATTCCATGTCTATGGAGTGTTATCAGGGATCTGAGTTCTTTGCTTTCTACTCGTCAGACATTGTATAATATGATTGCATTCTGCTGCCTTGAACTTCTGTAATTGTGGAGAGTTGCTGCTGTGCTGTGATCCTCTCTATCCTGTTTTATATATGAGTTATTAGTTAGGCTCTATTATTTATAACATAAATTATGTGCTGGGGGACCCAAATTCAATGGTCCTACATGATGAAATTGTGGGTGATTGTAATTACACTTTAAATTCTGTATGACTTCTTATATGTTTGAATGATTTTTTGTTTTTTTACAATTGCAGGCTGTTAGTTACATATATGTTAAATAATAGCATTAGTGTTTTTGAAGGAATATCGTATTACTAATTTAGTACTGACCTCTTGAATGTGTGGAAATGAATTTATGTGTAAAGCATCCTTTTAGTTCTTTGTGTATTTATTTACATCCATGGCATAAGAAGATTGAAGCTTGCATTAGCCCCAGAAAATTTACAGCATTTGTCTGCAAATGTAACTGCAGTATCAAAGCAAAAGCAGGTTGAGGAGTTTACTCAAAATATAGAACTTCCAATTAGTTTTCCCTGCGAGCTCGCTAGAGGTACTGTACAACTTTTGTTAGATTTATGTGATTAACCTGTTCATATCTGGTTTGTTTGTTTGTTTTGATTTACACTTCAAAAAAGTTGAGGAGAGGAGTATATTGGAAGTCTTTTGTTAATAATCTTATATCAGATTCATATATTTTTACTCTCTCCACCTCAAATAAATTCCATTTTAAATTGATGCCCCGAATTAAGTCTCCGCTTGGTAATTTAGGAAGTTAATTTATGTTTGAATAAGTAAAGCTAACACCTAACTCCACTCCAAATGGGATACTTATTTTGGGACGGAGGGACTACTACGAAAGGATGAAAACAACATGATGAGAATTTCTTGAAACTAAATTGTGATTGCAGCTATGCCAGTTGCTGACTGACTACTTGCATTGCTTGTGGTGGTTCATTTCAGTTGAAATAGAATGCTGGGTCAGGTTGGAAGTAAGAATCTATAGCATTATACATCCTGCACGCTGCATTTGGCATACAGGATTAATTTGTCCATGTACTAGAAGATGTAACCATTATTGACCCCCAACTACTGAGATTAGCTTTTTGATTAATTTGCTCTATCCACTTGTTATTTCTGAAAGATAATATGTTTCAGGTTAGCGTACATATGACAACTATGATACTTATTAGTTGAATTCCAGTAGTACACCCTAAACACATTTATCTTCCACCTCTCTTTTTACACTGCACACCATATTATATGTGATCCAAGTTATAGTTATCTAGGCATATATGCATCGTACCCATATTTCTGTTTGCATCTAACTCTAAGAAATGTTTGCTGATGGGTATTCTAGAGGTTAAATTTCCTCTTCTCTATCCTTATCCTGCTGTGGGGTCAATTTTATTTTACCTGAAAGCATTTTACTCTAAGCATGCTCTGCACTGACATGACTTTCTTCTAGAACCTTCTCTTTCCTTTATGTTTAGTATGAGTAACATGAGCACAGGACTTCTATTTGGTCTGTACAAGGGAAAGGTACCAGCAGTGTCCAACCTCATGCTCTCCGCGGAGACAATTGTCTGACTCGAGCCCGTTGTATGGTGATGTTTACGTTGTGTGAAACATGTAGGATCAGACAAAGTTGTTATATTAGCATCTTCAAGATAAACGTGTCTTTAGATGTTCGGGAATTCAAGGTGTATAAAGTGGTTTGGGATCATCCATCATCTTGTTACCCTTACCAAATACATGCGTGGCCCTGTATAGATTTCTTCTTGTACCACACACCTACATTAAACGTGTATAAATTTAATCTATGTTCAAAAAGCACGCTGGTTAATTGTACGACTAGGGTGACTTCTGTACATCAAGGTGATACCTACTTGAATTTTACCAATTAAAATTTGATTTACACGCTGGTGCCGCAAATTAAATCTGGTGTTATAGAATTCGCTGCTCTTGGTCTTGTAGGAATATTTGTTGCTCACAATGGAATCAGCCTTACCTTGTGCACAATCGAACGAAAATAGTGCAAATAGGGGAACAGGAATACCACCCGCTTCAACGTCTTTAATCGTAGATAGTGAATGAACCTACCTTTTCCTTGATAAGATGTTGACAGACGGGGGCAAAGAATGAGTTGGTTGCCAAACGATTGAACGAAGGTGAGGTAGGAGCTGGGCCTTAAAGGTTTCTGATCCGTTAGGAACGCTAGCCATATGCAAACGTTGTTCTCGGTTGTTCAGTTAACAGATAACTGTGGAGGAATTCTGGTTAACCGCCTACAATCTACAGACGATGAACCATAAAACACAATTAATTGAAATTTTAAAAGTGGGGTACACAAAGTATGTATTTAAACTATGTTTGGAGGGTTGCGCCAGGCCCAAGCAGTAGTGCAACGCTAGGGCGACGCGCGAGGACCCCAGTAGCAAGCTACTGTGGTGGGCCCTCACCCATAAAAAATAAATTTAATATCGTGTGGGCCGATGGCCCACATATCAGATATTAAACTGATAAGAACAGATACTACACTTGATCTTAGCCAAAAGGCCGAGAAAGGTATGAATTGTAAAGCCTCAGGTCTCCTATTTTATAGACCTGCACTATCTGCCTCTCTTTACTCCTAAGCGATGTGGGACCTTGAGATGTAAAATGAAGCTGCCTTTCTAGTCTTCCCCAGGCTTGCTTGGTTGTGTCAGTGATTTGGTAAGAACGTGGCTTTACATTTCTGCTAATCAACAGCTATTTTACCGTTTCTCATTGAGCTGCTTAATCATGATACTGCTCTTGTCTATTGTAGTTGTGCATATACATAGTTTCTGTAACTAATAAACCTACCATTTTGTTAGCTCCTGGGTTTGCGTGTGGAATGTTGGTGGCTGGCTCTTCTACTTGCCCTGTACTGCCCCAGCATTGCAATGTGGGAATCGAGAAAAAAAAGGTGCTAAACACCAATTCTAGTTATGGCAATGGACAAATCGAAAACACGATTTTGTCATGGCAATTGTTTTAAAGAAATAAATCGAACTTTAGACCATGTGAAGTGGTCGGTGATTAGACTATACGATTTTCA
Source organism: Erodium maritimum (assembly GCA_963921825.1). Classification (NCBI taxonomy): domain Eukaryota; kingdom Viridiplantae; phylum Streptophyta; class Magnoliopsida; order Geraniales; family Geraniaceae; genus Erodium; species Erodium maritimum. The sequence continues at coordinate 148,214,206 of OY997588.1, forward strand.
TTTACCGAACGATTATTTTTTCCCTCTCCTCTTTCGCGGTAATGTGTTCTGATTTTTTACTTTCGCGGCAAGAATTAACACTGGTTAGTCAAGCTATCATCTACAATAGTACTGTAGATGACTCGATGATTTGAAGACCTGTAACCGAATATTGGCGATTACCACCGTTAAAGCCATAATATGGAGCTATATATTTACGTGATGAATCAAGTTTGAATATCACTTTATAGCTTGGTCCCGAGAGATGATCAAACCAGAACTTTTGAAAATAATATTATGAATTATCGAGTGTTTACTCTTTTTAAAATATAACATTTTCAATCAAGGATAATCATATTTTATGTTAATAAATATAGATTCAGTTATTATATAATAAATATTTTTGATCTTTTAAATAAATAGTGAAATAGGGATCTCTTTACTAATATATATTTGGGAAAATATCAGTTTAGTATCCTTAACTATACACTTTTAACACTTAAGGTACCTTAACTAAAAAATGACTAAAAAGGTACCCTAAGTATCAGAAAATAACATTTTACTTTATTGCGTTAACTTTCCATCCAAAAGTGTATAGTTAAGGGTACTAAACTGATATTTCTCTTTTATTTCTTTAATAAAAATAAGTTTATTATTAAAAAATGATTTGTTATTAAAAAAATCAATTTTATTTTTAAAAATTCAGTTTCATTATTGAAAAATCATTTATATTTTAAATTTTCAGTTTATTTTATTAAATCAAATTATTTTAAAAATCATTTCAGTTTTAAAAATAATTATGATTTAATAATAAAAACTGAATTTAAAAATAAAAATGATTTGTAATAATGAAACTGAATTTTTTTTAAATAAAATTGTTTTTTTAATTAAAATACTGATTTTTAATAATAAAAACTAATTTTTTAATAACAAATCAAATTTTTTTAATAATAAAACTGATTTTTATTAAATAAATAAAAGAGAAAATATCAGTTTAGTATCCCTAACTATACATTTTTGAGTGAAAAGTTAACGCAGTAAAATAAAGTGTTATTTTTTATACTTAGAATACCTGTTTAGTCATTTCTTTAGTTAAGATACCTCAAGTGTTAAAAGTGTATAATTAGGACTTGGGAGTACTAAACTGATATTTTCCTATATATTTTTTTGATTTGACACACAAAAGTTCTTAATCTGCGATCCATGAGCGCTATTGTACGGGCTATAAGAAAGTTAAAGCCCAAAGAGAAGCCCACGGCGCGACGACTCCAACAAAGCCTCCACGGTTACTCTACGTGTTACTTACGAACATCATTTAAATCCATTAAATCTCAACCGTGCGATGATCAATCTACGTGTTACTCACCATCGTCATAAAATTTTGGCTCATCTCAACCGCGAGATGGTACCGTTGAACACTTTCTGACCGTTCATATCAGACGCTGCCGATACTCGTCTCTCTTCTCCCTCAAATCTGGCTTTGTTCCATCACCTGACTTGGCTACACGCATCGAAGCTCTCTGCAACATTTCAGTTCAGCCATGGTATGCATCTTCTCCTCCAATTCATTTTCAGATTCCATTTACTTATGTTAGGGTTTCGGGCTGTTCTTCATTTTCATTTCCCCCAAATTATGATTGTTCTTATGGTTGAGTTAAGGAGGTAGTGAAACGTTGAATTTCGTTGTAGAGCCGTGGTTATCCTGTCCTTGTTATCTGTTTGGCTTCCGGGAAAATGCGAAGAAATTATAGGAATAATTAATCCTTTCGATATTATTTCTGTTTAGGTTATGCTATTCATTTCTCATAAATGAAAATAAAATAGAGGTAGAGTTTTAATTCATATGACTTTCCCAGCTATTATCAATTGAATGAGGACATAGGATTTTGGGGAGTTCTATGCCTGAAATGAGAGAGTTTGATGACATGATTGATTTGTATTGCTAGGAGAGAACAGATTTAAGCTATTAAGTTATGGTTATTTTTGCAACAAGACGATCACTTCCAAACTTTGTGGACAATCCAGTTATACCTTACCATTCATCTAGCAAGTAGCAACTGACCCTATAATTATTTTCCATCCCTTTCCTGTCATCCAAGAATGCTCTATGTGTGTTCCAGCTAGTAAGTGGATCTATGTAGGGGTGGAGGACAAGGTTGGTTTGCATATCAGATAGACCAATTCCAGTCTGAAAGTCATAAAGTGATCAAGGATATGCCCGAGGGTTCAAAGTAGACATTTTAAAAGAAAGGCAGTGATCATTCTGCTTCCGCCTTGTGATTTCCTTTCCCTATCTGTTACTTATATTTCCAATATTGCATTTCTTTGTTGATTGACAGCTTGATTAGATAAAGATTCATGTGCATATTGAATTTCTTAAGCAATAGGCAAATTAGTAAATGGAACATACAGTTATACATGTGTAACATGTCTATTTAGTTTTCCCAAGCAACTAAAATTGGTCAATGGTACTTTAACTTGTCATTGTGAACCTGCAAATTCAGTTCTTCTAATCTCAGGGATATCTGATATAATTTGTATGCCTACTTCTAAATAGGCTCCCTTCAAGGGCATTTTTTCTCTGCAAAGGATAGTTACGGCTCAACGTCACAGTGAGAGATGGGGCCTAGGCTTCAGATCCTTCAGCGCTCAAGGTGCGCAACCTGCACCACCCCCTCCACCTCCAGAGAAAACCCATTTTGGTGGCCTGAAAGATGAAGACCGGATTTTCACCAACTTGTATGGGTTGCATGACCCTTTTCTTAAAGGTGCCATGAAAAGAGGTGACTGGCACCGAACCAAGGATATAGTAATCAAGGGTGCTGATTGGATTGTTGGTGAAATGAAGAAGTCTGGTCTTCGTGGACGTGGAGGTGCTGGTTTTCCTTCTGGCCTCAAGTGGTCCTTCATGCCAAAAGTGTCTGATGGCCGCCCTTCCTATCTTGTTGTCAATGCTGATGAAAGTGAACCTGGAACTTGTAAAGATAGGGAAATTATGCGGCATGATCCTCACAAACTGTTAGAGGGCTGCCTGATTGCTGGTGTAGGAATGAGGGCTACTGCTGCTTACATCTATATAAGGGGTGAGTATGTGAATGAAAGGCTAAACCTTGAAAAGGCTAGACAAGAAGCATATGCAGCTGGACTATTGGGCAAAAATGCATGTGGATCTGGTTATGACTTTGATGTTCATATTCACTATGGGGCTGGTGCTTATATTTGTGGTGAAGAGACCGCCCTGCTAGAAAGCCTTGAAGGGAAGCAAGGGAAGCCTAGATTGAAGCCACCTTTCCCGGCTAATGCAGGGCTATACGGCTGCCCCACAACTGTAACTAATGTGGAAACAGTGGCTGTTTCTCCTACTATTTTGAGGCGTGGGCCAGAATGGTTTGCCAGTTTTGGCAGGAAGAACAACTCCGGGACAAAATTGTTCTGTATCTCAGGTCATGTGAACAAGCCTTGCACAGTTGAAGAGGAGATGAGTATCCCTCTGAAGGAATTACTTGAGAGGCACTGTGGTGGTGTCAGAGGCGGGTGGGACAATTTGCTTGCTGTTATACCTGGTGGTTCATCTGTTCCACTACTTCCCAAAAACATATGTGATGATGTGCTCATGGACTATGATGCACTCAAGGCTGTTCAGTCGGGATTGGGAACTGCAGCTGTGATTGTGATGGACAAATCTACTGATGTCGTGGATGCAATTGCAAGGCTCTCTTACTTCTACAAGCATGAAAGCTGTGGGCAGTGCACCCCTTGCAGGGAGGGCACAGGCTGGCTCTGGACGATCATGGAGAGGATGAAGGTTGGCAATGCTAAATTGGAAGAGATCGATATGCTTCAGGAGGTAACGAAGCAGATTGAAGGGCACACTATATGTGCATTGGGTGATGCTGCTGCTTGGCCCGTACAAGGTCTTATTCGCCACTTCAGGCCAGAGCTAGAGAGAAGAATCAGAGAGCGTGCAGATAAGGAGTTGCTGGAAGCTGCTGCATAAGTTTCTCATTCAGGTTGCGCATAAACTCCTAAAGAATACACTCTTCTCATTACACCCTTTCCTAAATTCTCAACCTTTTGCTTTTTGCACGAGTAATGACGTCCTCTTGTGCTCTGCAGGAAGATTCCTCTGGTGGATATTATGAAATAAATGGAGAAAGTTACCTAATACAGAAGATGGCATCTTAGAATCATGCCAATGTTATCTTGTTTGCTTAAAGCCTCAATTCAGAACTTCAAATTATTGTCCCGGAGAATGTTATGGTTTGTAGTGGATCTGTTTGGTGGCAATAATATAGATTATTGCTTGTTATTTCCCCCCTTTTACTCAATAATACTTGTATGGATCCTATTAAGCTTCTCTCATCTCTGGTAAGAATGGAGTTGATTATGGAACTTATCCAAATGTGTAGTTTTGATTGTGATTACAGACATTGGTAAGAATCATCATATACAAGTTACACTATTTTGTCCAGGCCCATGACAACAAAAACAGGTGAATCTGTGTTAATGTGTAGTAGGATTAAAACATGTCGGCTTGATGATCACGGGTTGCTTCCTAGTCCTTTTGGAAGAAGACAAGTGAACCAAGAAAGGTATGTTCGTGGCTTGGAGCTCCATTTTTGTTGCTTCAGAATAAATTATTGGAGAGCTTTGAAGGTAAAGTGAGGGCCCTCCAATAACCAAATTATTTAATTTCCACAATTGGTCTACATTTTCAACACCAGCAACATCACTATGCATGTCTTTATCTATCAAACTCTATCTTCTGTATTTGACATTGACACTAACCATCTCCACGTATAGTTGTGCATCATAGTTTTGTTCCTCCAAAATGAGTATCATACTTTCTTCCTAATAAATGGAACACCTATAATTTATTTTTCCATTAATTAGTAGGTTTGTTTTTTGGGGGATAAGAGATACTTTATTACTAAACATAGGTGAAAACACAAAGAAGCTGATGATAAAGTAATATGGACGAAGTTCTCTTTATATATTTTGCCTTGAGTTCATGACATTCGATCATTTATTGTAATCCATGAAATATACATTTAACCTGATCAGAATCGTTTATTTTGACTTGACACATACGTAGGATTTATTACGGGGCCAATCGATGACGATCTTTAGAATTAAACCAGATATAAAATCCCCGATACCATAGACTCATGCAATCTTGGTCTTGTATCGTAAGCCAATCTCGATGAGAACGAGATGTTAAGGAGTTATTCGAAACGAACTCCGAGCAGTGCCGAGTAAGTGGGTCCTTCAACCTCTTGATAGAATAAGGATTAATTACTTTTTGAATTGGTAGCACACATTTAGTACCCAAAAAAATTTGTAACGTTCAATAAGAGTCTTTAGATTTTGGTAACACGCTTGTAGGTATCTTTATGAATTGGTCACAGATCATTTAATATCCTTTATGTATTGGCAACAAAACACTTACATATCTTATAAATTAGCCACATATAATCAAAATGACATAAATTTAATCAAAATTTTGTACAATACTATATCAGTAAATAAGAATATAAAAGTGTGTTACAAATACATAAGGGTATTAAAGATAAGAGGAGAAATTCAGTGAGAACCATGTTTTAACGTAGGAACCGCGAGAACCAATCTAAGCCATCCATTTTAAGAATGGATGGATGAGATGCAATTTGAGTAGTTGACTGCAAAAAAACAGTACTTTTTAGTAAGTGGTAATGACTTTTTAGTAAAACTATCATATTACTTTTTTTAATCAATTCACTAATTTAATTTTTCCCGCTTCGTTTGAACTCCGATTGGCTTCAAACTTGCGCCATTAGTTTTGTTTTTTTAAGGGTTTTCTATCAAGATCAGTCATGAATATATTTTGAAGCACGAAAAAAAATTATTTCGGGGTTGATTTTTTTTATAAAAAAATATGGGTAATTTTTATCAACACTTTGCTCTGGATTTATCAACACTTTTACACTGGTTTTATCAACACTTTACACTGGTTTTATCGCCTCATTTTCCAAAAATGATCATGATTTTATCACCTCATCGCATGCTTTTTATGAACACTAGTTTTATCAACACTAAACACTAAGGTTATCATTCAATTACGTGTGTTTTATCACCCCATCACAAAAAAAAAATTCAACGTTAAACTCTAGTGTATCACACTTATTATCAAAATTGAACATGATTTTTATCACCTCATTATTTGTTTCTTATCACCTTATTACATGTTTTTTTATCAACATTTAACACTAGTTTGGTACTCCGATATAAAACATTTATTAGTGAAGATTTATCAACACTCAACATTATTTTTATCACCTTGATTTAAAATTTTATTTTTGTGCTTCAAAATATATTCATGACTGATCTTGATTTAAAGCCCTTGAAAAAAGAAAAATATTGGCGCAAGTTTGAAGTAAACGGAGTTCAAACGAACCGGGAAATATTAAATTAGTGAATTAGTTAAAAAATGGATAATTATCCACATGACATCATGCTATTACAATTATACTCTTACTTGTGTGAGAAGGATGAAAGTGGCGTGTAAATGGGTTGGATTGAGGTGATGATGTGGCATTTTGATGAGTGTTGGATCATAGGTAAGTGTGACTAGGATTGGTTCTCACAGTTCCTATGTTAAGAGTGGTTCTCAATAGATTATCTCTCTAAAGATAATTATGTCATACAATAATAAGACACGTGTACCTATTTTTATCGTAGAATACCTTTAAAAAAATATCTACTCAAAATTGGTTGCATTTGAGAAGACACCCTCATGTGACACAGAATAACCGTTAAGTCAATTTTATAACTCCAATCTAACCTATGTTTGAAAAGAGTGTACTTTTATTTACTAGATTTAACTGATGAATTTAGTTCACATGTCTCTTCATGTAAATTTGGCTGATTTTGCTTTAAAAACATTAACTTCAACTGTAAATTTACTACCTATAAGCCAGTATATGAAACTCTATAATCATAACTACTTTTCTAATTTCAAAATTTAATTAATTACATAAAATCATTATCTCCATCTTAAGATTCTCATAGTGAAATTGATCACTCGAGTGAGTTAATCATCAAGTTTCCTCGTATGACTGTTCAAACTTTTGACTTAACAATAAATGTTTTTATTTCCTCGTAATTCTGACACAAGTAGAAACTCAAGCAGAGTCCAATTCCTGAGCGCGGCTCCATTTCGGCTTCGGTGGCCCTTTCGATCTTCTCTCTATCTTCTTCCTCTTTGGGCTTTTTCGACATTTGCACACACATTTTGTTTCACATTTCCTCAGTTCATACGAATACAAAATCTCAGCTTTTTCAGCCGATCGCATAGCTCGCACCAAAATCCAGAGACCCTTTTGTTAATTTTAGCTTTTGCATTTCCCAGGAAACAAACAGTCCATTTGGGGTGAGAAAATCTATCTGAATTTCCCATTTTCTATATTTCAGCTTTTCATTGACAGCTCTTGTTTTTAATTGGAAGTAGAAATTGCTAGTTTTGCTTTGCATCTCGATCTGATGTCAGGTTTGATATTTTATTTTCCCCCAAATCTTGTCTTTTCTCTCTTGTTTGCGTGTACATGAAGCGGATGGTTTTGTCTATTTGCTTGTAATGCTGATGCTTGAGCGTTTGGTGAGCTCTATATCGCTCATCAAAAAAGAAAGAAATTAAGGGGTTGGTGAGCTTGATTGGATTATGTGTGAGCTCAAAGGAACGAATCTGGGTTTTTTTTATTGCTCTGAAACTGTGCTCAAACGCGTTGGAGCTGAACTGGGCTGCTCTTGTATTTGTTAATGCTTTGGCTCTTTCACTATCTGTTGAATATTGAATGGTAATTGTTTGTTTACTTTTGTTTTCAGTTCCTGGTGTAGGTCTTGATTTGTGGAGGTCCTCTTTGGTTGTATATTTTTGTTGTTAGTAATTCCAAAGATGCAAAGACCTCATCATGTTCGTTGTTTTTGTTGTAATTCTTTCCAAATGGTTGGATAATCTTGTTGGTGATTGGCATTGCATCATCTGTTTATAATTTCCTGTGAATTGAAGTTCATGCCGTGAAGGAAGATTTGTGGGTCTTTCTCTATATTGTAATTTCTCCTGTTCTTTCTTCAAATGTGCAATGTTTCTGGTTTTGGTTATCTCTAAACTTATTCTTGCTTGATGTCATGGTTTTGTTAATGCAGCGGCATTGTGATTGATAGCAGTACCTGTAGTTCATACAACAATGGTTCTTGGCCGGTTGAGAACGAAGAAACGGAAAGACACGGTCTCTCTTGACTATCTTATCCATGTGAAGCAGATTAATCCTTGGCATCGGTCCCTGTCTCAGAAATCTGCTGAATCTCTGTTGCTGCAATGGGAAGGTGGTAACAAGAGTTCTGGTTCCTTCACTGCTGATATCTCGGATGAGAAAGTTGAATTCAATGAGTCTTTCAGGCTTCCGGTTACTTTAACTAAGGAATCATCTAAAAAGGGCACAACCGGTGAAAGTTTTGAGAAGAACTGCTTAGAGTTCTACTTGTATGAATGTCGTAAGGACAAGGCTACAAAACAAATAGGATCTTCCACAATAAACCTTTCTGAGTATGGCATTATTGAGGAAACAGTAGCCATAAGTGCTCCAGTTATCTTAAAGAAGAGTTCCAAGAGCACTGTACAACCTGTTCTGTATGTCCTTATACAGTCAATTGATAAAGACAGCTCTGGTTCATCACCAAAGGGAAACTTACCAAAAGAGACATCTTTGAACGGTGAAGAGAATGATGATGATGAGATTGCCTCTTTTACTGATGACGATGATGCTTCGGTACAGTCATCACAGACCACATCCTCCACTTTTGAGGCTGCAATACATCCTAATGAGAAGGTACTGAAGTTTTCACTTGAGTGTTTCAAGTTTTTATTGCTTAATGAGATATACTCTATCACGATATTTTTGTTTAGTGACATAGATTTGCATCATATGTTGAATTCTGAGTTCTTGAAGTTTAATATACGTACTTCTTTTGTAGAATCCTTTCAGATATGTTCAAGTTTAAATGAAGTTTTAATTCCATATCTAATCGTGTTCAACTTAACCAGACACTGAATTTATGCTATATGTTTTATAATGTATAGAAATGTAACTGTTTTATATCTTTTAATCTTATTACTTACAATTGCAGAAAAGAACAGAACAAGTGCATGATAGTAAAGAGACTGTAAATGTGGAGCCTGATCTACCCTCAAGAGCTGCATTTCCCATCTCTGGCGAAAATACAGCAGCTGAACCATGCAAGTATCAGAATTATAGTGAAGTGCAGAACAGAACAGAATCAGAGAAGGATAGCAAAAGGACTGTTCATATGGAGTCTGTTCTACCCCAAAGAGCATCGTATGAGAATTCGGACACAAACAAGATTGAGTTGCCGAACAAAACAAAATCAGCTATGGATGGCACAAAGACAGTAAATATGGAGGCTGCTGTATCCTCAGGAGCAGCATTTGCCAACCCAGAAAAAGATCCTGTGGCTGAATCATTCAAACATGAAAACAATAGTAAAGCACATAATACTTCAGAATCAGCAAAAGATAGCATAGAGGCACGGAATATGGATGCTACTCTACTCTTAGGAGCAGCATCTGTCCCCTCAAATGAAAATCCAGTAGCAGAACCGTTGAAGCATCAAAACAAGAGTAAAGCACAATACAGGGCCGAATCAGCAAGGGATAGCACAGACATCATCCATGTGGAACCTGCTCCACGCTTAGGAGTAGCATATTCTGATGTAGACAAAGTTGTGGAGGCTGAACCATTAGAGTATCAGAACAATAGTTCATTTCCCCAATCAACGGTAGATATGACTTCTTTTAGAAAGATTGTTGAGAGGAGGAAAAAGGCTGCTGATGGGAATGCAATAGTTCGAAAAGCCGCTCAACAATCTAGAAGGGACAATGGTACTGTTAGCCAGGCAGCCAAAAGGGCATCCTCATTAACTTCAGCTGAGATGGGCATGAATTCAGACACTGGATGCTCCTCAGAATCTGAAATCATTCAAGAAGGTGATACTAGAGCTAGGAGATATAGCATAGATTCACAAGTGGAAACTACTAGTTCTTTAGGTATCGATCCTCCAGAAAACAAAAAGGAACTAGAGCTGCAGAAAAATGGACAGGATAAACAGGAAACGGAGGTGAAAGAATATTTTCCAGAAGATGAACCGATTTCTGAGCTTTCACATTCCACCAGAAAGGAAGTCAGTTCCAGGACCAAAACTCTTACATCGAGCAAGAATGCAGATCAGGGAGGTTTTGTTCCCAATAGTAACTTAAAGCATGCGAAGTCACGTCCGTCACCTCTTGACTCAGCAAAGAGCAACGGCCCATCCAGGAATAAAGAGCTTAGAGTAGGATCAAGGGGAAATGGTATTCCAGAAGATACTTGTAATGGCTCTAAGAGCCCTACAATTGCTGAAATTAAAGGAATGAAAAATGATTACCCTGACAGCAAAGATGGATTGAAGTCTGAAAATGAAATGCTTAAGGAAGAGCTAAAGGAAGCTGCTGCTGTTGAAATTGCCTTGTATTCAGTGGTAGCTGAGCATGGGAATTCTGCAAATAAGGTACATGCCCCAGCACGTCGCCTTTCTAGATTCTATTTCCATGCTTGCAAAGCGGGATCCAGATCTAAGATGGCAGGTGCAGCTAGAACTTCCATTTCAGGACTGATATTGGTATCTAGAGCATGTGGCAATGATGTCCCAAGGTGTGTTGATTACCCAGTTTTACAATCTATGCAATTAAATTCGTTGGTTATCCTTAGAATGTTAATCTTTATCTGCAAATTCTTCAATAATGGGCTTTAAGAAAACTGAAGTTTCAGTTATCTGATGTAAACCACTCAAGTAAAGAATCAAAGTCCAAAATATAAATCCTTGGGATATCTTTTTGGAGGAAATAAAATCCTTCAGTGGATGGTTTGGCTTGTCACTTCACTTCTAAGAACTCCTAAGGTTTTTGTACCGTCATCAACATTTCTTTTGTCATTTCAATGCTCTCTTGTTTTGATAGGTTAGCTTTTTGGCTGTCAAATTCGATTGTCTTGAGAGCAACCGTCTGCCAGGCTTCTGCAAATCTGGTAAGTTCTGCGAAATCAGACATTGTCAATAATAAGCTTTCACCAAGAAGGCACAAGTCCTTCGATGAAAAAAAGAAAAACAATGCACTTGAATATTTTGAGGACTGGGAGAATATACACACATTTATAGCAGCATTGGAAAAGGTTGAAGCTTGGATATTCTCCCGAATTATTGAGTCTGTGTGGTGGCAGGTCAGATCTTCTGTCTTATTCTCTCTTCTTCTTCTTACTTGTTCAGTTCCTCCTCGTAGACACTTACTGGTGTGAATCCTAATACTCTTGTTTTTCATCGCTGATATAGTTTCCCCCCTTTTCCTCTCCAGACTCTGACTCCTTACATGCAATCTGCTGCTGCTAAGAACTCGAACTCGAGGAAAGCTCATGGGAATAAGCATGCTTTTGGTGATCCAGAGCAGGTTAACTTTTCTATAGATCTTTGGAAAAAGGCATTCAAAGATGCCTGTGAAAGGCTCTGTCCTCTTCGTGCTGGAGGGCTTCAATGTGGTTGCTTGCCAGTACTGGCTAGATTGGTGAGTTCATACATTATCTGTTTTTATTTATTGTTTACTTTTTTTTGCACTATAGATGTCTAGTTGGTTGATGAATATAAAAAAGTTCCATTTGTTTCGTGGTGTGGTTTTGTCATAGTATGTTCATACATGTTCCTTATGTGATGAAGCAGCTCAGCTGATTGCAGAAAATAACCAATTGAATCTATCCCCCAAAGAAAATCCCAATCTGTGGTGTGTAAAATGTGTCAATAACGCATATCATTTGCTCACTGCAAGAAAGGTTTCTTGTTGCATTTCTGCTCTCTTGCCGTCCATATAAAAGCGATCATCAAAGTTGAGGTCATCTGGCAAAGATTGCTCTAGTCATGAATGTTACTGGACTTAATAATTTGTAGGCTTATCTCAATTTACAACCAAGTGTTTAAAGTTTGTCTCTTCTGCGAGCCTTGCTAACGACCCCTGTTCTATGGCATGTGTTCCCGTTTTGAGAGAAAATGTACGCTTTGTAATCCATAACATAAATGCTAGTCTTTGCACATATTTTCATGTACTTTATGGTACATGTGTGTGCCATGATGGGTTTTTGAAGGTTTGTGTAACTTTTTTTTGTGGCTTTATGGATTAACTTATCTCCAGGTAATGGAGCAGTTGGTGAATAGACTAGATGTGGCCATGTTCAATGCTATACTACGAGACTCAGCTGAAGACATGCCAACAGATCCTCTATCTGACCCCATAAGTGATCCTAAGGTTCTACCCGTGCCAGCTGGAAAGACAAGCTTTGGGGCTGGGGCGCAGCTTAAAAACTCTGTAAGTAATATTATCTACATACACACACATGTACCTCTGTTCTACTTTATATGATGCAGTTACATTATTAACTATATGATTCATATTGTAGAAGATGCTTATTTTTCTTCATACTACTTAACATTCTCTTTAACAGTTATGCAACCTTGATAGGTTTCTTTTGGACAAAAGATAGACTATTGTTCTTTTTCTTGATTGAAAGATCTTGATATGTTTCCTTGCTCTACCAGATCGGTAACTGGTCCAGATGGCTTACAGATCTTTTTGGCATTGATGACGATCCTTCTGAGGATGATAACGAACCAAATGCTGACAATACATCTGAATGTGGGACATCCTTCAAGCCTTTCTATCTCCTCAAGTCCTTGAGTGATCTCTTGATGCTTCCATTTGACTTACTTGCAGATGGGTCTATGAGACAAGAGGTGAAATTTGAATTGTCATTTATTTCAATGAATTTCACCTGGTTGGCAGTGGGCCAGTGGCACAACTTGTTATTTTCTACTGTTTTATTCTTGTTTCCTACTGAGCCAAGTTTCATTTATGTTTCAAGGTATGTCCTTCCTTTGGTGCACAATTAATCAAGAGAGTGTTAACCAGCTTTGTCCCGGATGAGTTTTGCCCTGATCAAGTTCCAAAGTCAGTTTTTGAGGTCCTGGATTCTGAGGTTAGCCCATAACCCCCAAAGTCACTGTTTTATACACAAACATTCACTCTGCTGAACGGAAAGTATTATAGGATACTACTAGAATATCCTGATAAGTTCTGATGATGATTCAAGTTATAGTTTGCATACCATTAACCAAAGCTTGCTTGTCCAACTGGCCAAGCATTAAAGTACTGAAGTCCCAGCAGCGGTACCCCACTTCTTATTTATTTCTCTCTATCCAACACTTTGGGCTTCTCTGTTTAACCCTTGTTGAGCCTCTCTCAAGGTGGGAGTACAAAATTATAGGGCTGCCTTCTATATAAGGGAGTCCATGCTTGATATATCAATCTTAAAAAGTTCTTTAAGAATAAAAAAAATGTTTGGTGTTCTCTTGGCTCTGTGAGCAAGGTCTTGAGACTAAATGCTTTGATACAGCTGATTTAGTCGATAAAAAAAAGTCTGCACACCGTTATCAACTCCTGTTATCTGCAAAACTCATTTTATAATAGCCAGCTTATTGTGGTCTTCTCTTGATGATGCAGGGCTTCAACGAAGAAGGAAAAGAGTACATCACAAGTGTCCCATGCAGCGCCGCTCCAATTGTCTATTCACCGCCTAAAGCAGCTTCACTAAAATGCATTATTGGAGAAGTTGGAGGTCATTCTCCGTCTCTTGCAAGAGGGGCATCACTGCTCAGGAAAGCATACACTAGTGACGATGAGCTTGATGAATTGGATTCGCCCATTAAATCTATTTCTATTGACAATATTCGGGTTAATAGTAGTACACCAACACCTGAATCAATGTCTAATGGTAAGGGGCATCAAAAAGCTCTGAGATATCAACTCCTCAGAGAGGTATGGAAGGATGAAAACTAGCTGATACTTGTATTTGCCCTCTCCCTCTTCACTCTCAGGTACATTTGTTTCTTTCTTTTTTTGTACTCAGCCTAATAAGCTGTTCAGTCTTATGCTTATTTTTATCTATAATGTAAGCGTTTTCAGCAGAGTTGAAATATATGACACCTTATTTGGGCTTGCTTTTACAGTTTGTAATGCCATTTCTTCCTCTCTTTTTCTCCATCTTCGAGAATTGTTTAAAGGGATAGTGAGATGGTTAAATTTGATGTAATATGTCGATCCCCCACAAGATACATATGGAATAGGTTTCAGGTAAAAGTCACTCTTTATGGTACAAATTTCAAATTCATCTCAACCATTTGATCGTCAAGATGTGAGGCTCTTACACATAGTATTTGTTACTTATTGTCAAACCAATTCTTTTTATAGTTCAGGGATAATTGCAAAAGGTTGGGGTAAACTATACGTTTTTTGGTTATTATACTGTTGCAAAAAGTTGAAAGGAACTATTTAAAAGGTATACATAAGGGTTCTAAATTGCAAAACACGTATACAAGATGACAAATTGCAAAACATGTACAATATGAAGCACAAACTACCATTCGCACAAAAACAATTGAAGTTACATAACCAATTTTCGGATCAGCAGACAAATTATTGGGGATGTCATTCGCAAAAAAAAAGCGCATACTCCCTATGGTTTATAAGGTTGAAAATGAGAATTTGTATCCAAATTCAGTGTAAATAATAGTCTTTTGCTTGTCCAATACTACTCAAGCCAGAGAATGAGAATTTGTATCCAAATTCAACCCTTTTTGAAAAACTGGGAGATTTGTCACTTTTCATTCTCAAACTAGTTTTTTTTTATGACTACATGTCTCAAAAACAGTTAGGTACTTATAAACCAAAGAGCAATATTCCAAAGCTGAACCCAGTTGAGTATTCATTTCACAATCATCAATCGACTGTCTTCATGAGACTCACAAAGGGATAAAAGCAACATCGGGCTTGAGATAAATTGAAAAGAAACAGACACTGCATCATCTCAATAACAGTTACTGATAAAACCCCAAATGCAAAATTCTGAAGCTCAATCAAATTGATAATGATAAGAACAACAAGCAACTATAACAAAAACCACCAATACATAAATCTTGAGCCATACCATGAGCTTATTTCTTCAAAACAAGGACAAGTCTTCCTATAATTATACACTCATGGAACTCGAGCTCGATCCACTCACCCAGATTTTGGTTTCTCAGTACCATACTTGGATCTACCTTGCTTCCTGTTGGGAAGACCCATCAAATCCTTGACCCCTCGAATGCAATGAAACTTCACACCGGGCAAATCCTGAACACGACCGCCTCTTATCAGAACAATGGAATGTTCCTGCAAGTTATGACCTTCCCCGGGAATGTATGCAAATGTGTCCTTCCCGTTGCTCAATCTCACCTTGGCCAGCTTCCTCTGAGCTGAATTGGGCTTCTTCGGAGCTCGCGTGAACACTCGAACACACACTCCGGCCTTCTGAGGGCATCCTTCCAGAGCGCGGGTACGGCTGCTACGCTTTTTTTCCCTCCTCGGATGGGAGATCATTTGATTGAACGTAGGCATACAATACAGTCCATCAGCACCATATTCAGCTCTTGGCAGCATTTCATCGAACATCTGGCAGGCATTTGCGACTCTGTCGAGATCCAATATCCCCATTTGTTTCCTGATAGCTTCCAGGCGATTTTGATCGGAACCCAACACGAACTGGGCAGATGGGTGGGTGTGAGACATGGTTTCTGCGAGACCCGTGTATGGTATTGGGCTGATTTGAGTCCGGTTGGAGAGGATCGAATCCAGGAGACTTCGGCGAGCATTGGGAAGACTCTGATTCTGATTCTCAGGCGAGAGAGCGAGAAGAGAGAAAGAAGGTAAGGGTTCGGCTGAGGAGCTCGCCTTGACGAGGCTGGAGGACCAACGATTGGCGAGTGACCGGAAGCAAGAGCTGGGAATGGAAGCGTCCTTCCGAACGGCGAGCCTCGAAAGAGCCATCGGATTTTCTGAGAAATCAAGCAAAAATATATATTTTAGGAATAAATTGCAACAACGAAAACGAAGGATGTGTTGAAATCGGGAAGCATTCACCTCTGAATCAACGAGAATATGAAGAAGAAAAAAATCGGTTGAGCTTCGACTGGCTCTCTGCGAGGAAGAAAGTCGGACTGGAGGAGGGTTTTGGGGTTAGAGAGGCCAGTTAATGGGCCGAAGGAAAAGTGGGCTTTAGGGGCCGATTATTGGGCCCCCAAGCTAAGGGACACGCATTGATTCTAATTGTTTATATTTTCTTTTCTTTTCTTTCTTTTTTTTGGATATAAAAGGCTTTTTTATTTAAGAGGCATGAGAAGAAATTACAGTAGGACCTTTTCCTCTCCAACACCCATTGTGATTGGAGCCACTGAACACCAACCCCATCCTGTCAAAGAAAAGAATGTTGAAAGTTGACAATCGGTATTGACTTGGGCCTCCCCGTTTTACTCTACTGAAAGAGAGCAGGGTGATCATCTATCAAGAAGAGGGAGCCAAGCTATTATGCAGATGAGATGAGGACAATTAGAGCATGTACAACGGGTCGCACCCGCGCTCCACTCCGCGCGCGCCCGGACCGCGGCACACGGGCCAACCCGCTGTGGAGGCCCAAAAATGCGCGCCCGCGTCCCAATTTCGCGCCCCCGCGCCCCGATACGCGTGCCGCGTGCCCCGTCTGCTTCCCGCTAGCCGGTTCCGCTCCCTGCGCGTCGTCGCTGGCGTGGCAGCCTGTGGCTGCGCCACGTGGCCAGACCGTTGGCAACGGTCATGTTGCTAACGGCTCTTTTTTTTTTAATTCAAAAATCAACTAAAACTAACCCTATAAATACCCATCTTCACTCTCATTTTTTCCACACCACTCTATACTTTCACTCTTTCATAATCAATTCGTACTTGGTATTTTTGAAAATGTCCGACGCTGAGGAGATGACGTACGAGGAGCTGGCTCCCCGGATGCCGACGCATGCGGAGATGGCAGCTCAACTGCCGACATATGAGGAGATGGCAGCCCAAATGCGGCCAGTTGCGCGACGATTCCGGCGGATGATGGAGAGGCAGATGCAGAGAGTAATGCCAAGGGTCTAGAGGGCCATGCGTGGGGAACCAATGCGCCGAGAGATTAACAGAAATCGTGCGGAAGTCCACATGCAGTTGATGGCGAACTATTTTGTCGAACAACCCCTATATGGCCCTGAAATGTTCAGGCGTCGGTTCCGTATGTGCATACCACTTTTCCAACGGATTATGAACGCGGTGAAGGCTCACGACCCTTACTTCGTTTCATGGAGGCTCGACGATGCCTCACAGCCGGGCTTATCAACGGAGCAGAAGTGCACCGCCGCTATACGGATGCTTGCGTATGGGTCCTCGGCTGATTCATTGGACGAAACTCTGCGCATTGGGGTAAGCACCATACTTGAATGTTTACGTAAGTTTTGCAAGGCCGTCATTCAGGTATTCGGAGCCGAGTACGAGCGTACCCCGACACCGGCGGACATGGACCGCTTACTCCGAGAAGGGTACAGACGAGGGTTTCCCGGAATGGCGGGGAGTCTTGACTGTATGCATTGGAAGTGGAAGAACTGCCCAACCGAAGAGCAGGGAGCCCATGGACGGGGAGATCACCACGGGGACAAGACGATTCTGCTTGAAGTTGTAGCGTCCCGTGATTTATGGATTTGGCATGCATTTTTCGGGGTGGCTGGATCGAACAACGACATCAACGTCCTCAACCACAGCCACCTATTCCTAGACGCTTACTACGGCCATGATCTAGCTGTGGAGTACGAGATCAACAGGCACCGGTACAACCGACCTTATTACTTGGTGGACGGCATTTACCCATCATACGCACGGTTCGTGAAGACTATTCGGCATCCCTTCGAGCCCAAAGAGAAGTTGTTTGCTAAATGTCAAGAAGGTGCTCGAAAAGATGTTGAAAGGGCTTTTGGAGTACTTCAAGCAAGGTGGCACATCATTTCCCGTCCCGCTCGGTCTTGGAACGTAGACTTTTTGGCTGATATCATGCACACTTGCATAATTCTACACAACATGATTGTAGAGGATGAGCGCGACCGGTACGAGTATGGGGAGGAGGAGTTGTTGTGGGCGCAACCTCCAGAAATGCCGAATTGGACACCACCGGAACGATGGCACCACGGAGGGCCATTGGAATACCAGGGACTTGTGGATGCTCAACAAAGTGTCATAGATCCTGAGATCCACCATCAACTACAACAAGATCTTATGGAGCACTTATGGGATCGATTTGGAGCTGGTTTCCATGACGACGAGTAGTCGTTTGTGCTCTTGGAGCTGGTTTTTTTGGTGTTGTATTAAAACGGGGTTGAATAAAATAAGAAGTTCATTTATATTCGTGTTTAATTTATTTATTCATTATTGATTGTCAATACTTATTTTTGTTCCAAAATTGTTTAAATTATGACTAAATTAAACGGTTTCTGATAACGAATTAAATAAAACAGGAAAATATCAAATAATAATCCAGTCAGCACTGTTCTGCACTCTCAGGGCCTCAAAGGTCCTTTCTGTTGTAGAACACCCCCTTTTCTGCACTCCCACTCCTTGACTTTTGTCCAGTCAGCACAAGGGCCTCAGGACCAGGGCCTCACGCAGGGTCGACCCGTTGTACATGCTCTTAAACACCATTCTCCTATTTGTATTTGAATCATGTAATATAAATATATATTTTATGTCCTCGGAGCAAAATAATATCAAATCTAGCAAGATACGAAATACCAAATATATAATTTAGGATATATCCCTTTAAATTCAAGTTATAGTCCGTAATCAGGTTTATCATCGCTCAAGGCCGTAGTAATCATGATCGCCTTTTATCGCAACTGACGACTTCAATAACACACAAAAAAAAAACCATATCAACGATGATTAATTCTAACCCTTAAACCCCATTGGATAGAACATCAAGTAGTCGAGGAAATCTCAAGGAAAATGAGGAGTGGGACTAAAGGCGAGACATTCTTCTCATGTGTTTGTCGCGATCTTCAATGTGATAATACCTTGTAAAAAGGGAAAAAAGCAACAAAAACAAAAGAAAAACATTCGATCATAAAACCTCAGAATCGGGAGAAAAATTGAGGAGGAGGCATCGGTGGAGGCCAAGAAGGTGGACACATCGCTGGTGAAATCAAAGGCGGTGGAGGCTAGTAGGGAAGGGATCCGAGACAGTGGGGGCATGGACGATGGATCCATAAGAAGGAGGATCGTCGTTGGGATCAGGGTGTCGGGATGGAGAGAACGGGACAAATCATCGGTTAGAGCACCGAAGATAAAACGTTGTGTACGCCAAGAACAACCAGGGCCAGCTGGATGAAACAATAGCACCAAAATCCAATTTATACCTCTTGGGAGCTTGTTTTAGTGTAAGGGATTGCCTGAAAGAGTGCAAGCTTTAGTTTTTATGTTCCAATTTGTGCTTTCCCTTCCTGATTATGTTGAAAATGAAAATTGATGTATATACATACATATCTACCTATCAACAATGGAAGATACAAAAATCCACAGATGACATGGGCCTGTACATCTCTTCTCCACTACAGAAAAAAGGCCCATAACCATGGGCCCAAGAGAGAGAAAAACAGACACAATCGAAATATACAAACATCAAAGCACCACCAAATCATAACGGTCTCACGAAAAGCTCTTGACAGAAGAACAATGGCTCTTACTCCTCCACAAGAAGCTGAGAGCCTTCCCCATCTTCCTCCTCGACATTGACTTCGAAACCACCTTCGTCTCCGGCGAACACTTAGCCTCAGCTTCAACCTCCTCACCCTCAAGTTCAACAGAGTGTTGCATTTGTTGATCCCTCTGTCGCTGCTCTCGGAACACCATCAAAAGCTTCTGAGCCCTCTCCTTCCCTCGAGCCGTCCCGTTCACCGAAACCGACACCAACCCAGGTATCACACCTTCCTGCAGAACCATCTGACAGCACTTCTCGTTCCCATTGCACAATATCAAAAGACACGACACAACCTGCTCTTGTTCACCGGGCTCGCCGGAGTCCAACACCGTCGCGAGTCCGCCGATGAGGCTCGGGTTCGACACCATTTCGTCTTTTCCTGACCTGCTCGTAGCTAAATTGATGAGTAGGGCTAGTGTTTTCTCCGTCCAGGTTGAGAGTGTGCACTGAAGGCCGCTGATGATGCCTGCCGAGAGGAGATTTGGGAGATTGGGTGGGTGTGTGGAGAGGTGGTAGAGGGAGTGGAGTGAATCGAGTTTGTGTAATGGGTCGGTTTCGGTTTGGAGTTGCTGTACTAAGAAAGGGACGGCCTGACCGGAGCCAATGATGGGCTTGGCTTCTTCGAGGCAGGAGAGGTTCAGGTAGAGGGCTGTTGCTGATCCATGGGAGGTGGTGGTGCTACTTGATATCATTTGCTCCAGAACTGGGATCACTCCTGCTGCTAGCATAGCTCCCTTGTTTCTGGAAGAATGTTCAAAAAGGAAAGTTATATGCACATACTTGGGACTTGGCTATGGCCTATGAAAATAGGTAAAATACTATTAAAACCATAACAAAATGGTAAGAAAGACATGATGAGTTGAGTTGAGCATGAAGTCCCATAAACCTTTGCTCAAGCTGTCAGTGTCTAAGTAATTGAAAAATACTAGGAAAATCTCACTCAGCTCCTCTTAAATATGCAACTTTCTCAATCAACTACTGTTAAGTTCAAAAAGTTTTTGACAATTCTCAAGTTTTTTTAGTCTCAATTTACCCCTATTCCATCAACATTTGGATGTGAAATGACAAAAATAACCTTTTTTTACCGTCTCTAAGTTTGTCAAGTCTCAATTTGTCCCAATCTAGCCAACTTTTGAGTATGAAATGATGAAAATACCTTTATTTGTACGGGAGGGTATTTTTGTCTTTTCATCTCCATAGGTTAACAGAATTGGGGTCAACTGAGACTGAAAGAAGTAGTTGATTGAGAAACACTGTAACGATGTAAAACTAGTCTTTAACTTCTGAGAAGAAGTGTTTGTTTTGATGGAATATTTGATGTTACAGATCTCCAGAAACAATTGACAAGAGAACAAACCTGTCATTGTTAACAGCAAGATTGAAGAGGGCCATGGCTCCAACATCCTGAGCAGCTGAATCTCCTTCACTGACAGCAGACTCGAGAAATCTCAACAGCACTTCAACAAAGCCAAGCTCACCCATGGAAATTCTAGCCTCGTCATCGTCTTTGAGCAAAACTCTTATATGTTCTACAACTTTGCACATTTCGTCCAAACTCTCCTCTTCATTTGAAACAGACAGATAATTCTTGTATCTTTCAATCACATTAATCTCGGAGTCTTCCTCAGTTACAGACAGATTTTCCTTTCCATACTCTTCAGCCTCCTCAGTGATACAACTTTCCTCTAAAGGAACCACTTTCATCCCTCTAGACTTAAGGGACCTGGCACTGTCCATTGATCTTGAATTCGTTGACTCACACTCTGACAGTGCTAATCTCCAGTAATTGAGATCAAGAGACTCAGGAGGACAACTAGGTGCTAAAACTCCGTTCTGCTCACACCAACTAGCAATGAGGCCCTTAACACAGTAGTTAGGAGTCAACCCAGTATGTGAGAGCTGCTGCTGAGTCTTGGGGCATGTGTTGTGCCCATCACCGAGCCACTTCTCAATACAGATCCTTTCGTATGTTTGCCCAGAAGAGATTATAACGGGGTCATACATGAGCTGCAATGATATTGGACACCTCAACTCTTCAGGTGGAGCGGCCATCTGCCCTGATCTCCTGATGTTTGGTTTGAAGTTGAAAGAACTAAGCTTTGAAAATTGCCTCTCAAAGGCAAAGCCATTGCCTCCAAGCACACAGTCCTCAGCAGAACTCCGTATGGTTGGTGAACAAGGTGTGGAGCCCTGTGAATCATTGTCATCTGAGACCTCACTTCTGAATAACTTGGAGTATTTTCTCATTAGATGCAAGAGATAGGCTACGATTGATTCTTTGCGCTTGTCTTCCTCCATGCGAGCTCTTTCTATGAGCTTTTTCAGAGCTCTTCTCTCAGTTAAAGCAGCTCTGGATGAGGTAATTCCAAGCTTAGTAGCAGCCTGGTGAAATATTTCAAGTTCTGAACCATCAATGGAGTTGTCGAATTTTTTGCCTTGCTGGAGCAATGCTATTATTTCATCACCGACTTCCTTCTCTGATGGATCGAGTGAAAACACATCCTCAAGCTCCCTCACTATCTCTTCAATCTGACACCCAATAGACTGAGGAACAATGTCTTCTACACGCTTGAGGCTATCTTTGAGACCAGATCTTGCTTTCTCAAACTTTAAAAGAACAGAATCCCCTGTGATGGCCTGCATGATAAAAAGGTTACATTAGTAAATCAGTGAGGAAAAACAATTACGAAACATTAAATACCAAACCACACAACATGATAATACCATACCAAGTAAAGTTTGCTGCTCCCATAGCAATGCTGTAGAACATTCTTGGCCTTCTCCAGAGCTATATGCAAGGAACATAGTGCCTGAATGCCAGATCTGCTTCTAGGCCGTGCATCTTCCAAAGAAGGAAAAACCGACAAAACCTTGCAATATACTGCAGAGAGTGTCTTGCACATACCTCCATGTAACTGCATAAGCAACCAAGGAGCTCTTAAGACGAAGATGTCTATGATGATGAAATGTCAACGAAATATCATAAAACTCCATTTAGCATTGGAAATTTGTAAGAAATATAGAAATACATCGCAACGTACTGCAGTCCTGTAATTAGCCTGGTAGTAATGTATCACATATGCATTATAGTTTCTATAATTTGATTTGTTTTCAAAATGTTCATTCTTCAAAAACGTATGTCAGAAAAATTACAGTGTTCGGCAGATGAAAGCTGAGACACCCCGAGTTAATGTAACAGAGAATTATGAAATGACTAGAAAGAAAGCTCATCTTCATCAAGTGAAACGGTTATAGCAAATACCTTGGCATCACAAGCAGCAAAGAGATTTTCTTCAAGCTCAGCAATATCCATTGTTCAAGTTTATAGTATAAACCTTAAATTCAAAGTCAAATAATCTGAGAGGCAAGGGGAGAAGAAAATAATATCAGTATGCTAAAAAAATCCTCCCACTTCTAGTTAACATCACGATATTCTCTTGAATTAACACGGTCATATGGCAACAAATGAAATTCATGATTCAAAGGGGTGCATAAACACTAGTCCTTTCCCTCATTATTTTCATTGATCAATGAAAGGAAAGAACATGTTTCAACTAAGGCACTGAGGTATTGTGACACTGAGAAACTTTTTCATATTGACCCCTCTTGAACATTAAAACAACTATATGTGCTGTCCAGAAATTTCTCAGCAGCCAAGCATATCAAAAATTAGGAAAACAAGAGGAAGATATAACAATTTTCGGATACACACCATAACAAAACACCAAACCCATCTCCAAATTGCACTTTGATTTGGACATTTATCAAAGAAGACAGTATTGAAAGTTCAACCATAAGAAACAATCATTGAAATGAAAGGAAATAACATAAAGGTTCAAAAATCGATTATGACATGTATTATTTTTTCAAACAACTGGCACTAAAAATCTTGAAAATGACTTCAGCTGAGATCTTCAACCGGCTAAAAGACACAGAAGATCACAATCAGCTGATACAATTCTAATACCCGAAACAAAACAAAAATGAACAGAAACATGAGCACCTAAATAATC
Organism: Erodium maritimum; assembly: GCA_963921825.1. Taxonomy (NCBI): domain Eukaryota; kingdom Viridiplantae; phylum Streptophyta; class Magnoliopsida; order Geraniales; family Geraniaceae; genus Erodium; species Erodium maritimum. The sequence goes on from OY997588.1 coordinate 148,237,946, forward strand.
ATAAATCGGACCAAAAATAGCAATTCCAGATTCAACCCATGAATATGCGATTCGCAACCCAATAAACCTCTATCCAAAAACCCAGAAAATAAACTAAAATACAAACTTCTCCAGCAAGAAACAAAATCAATTGCGACTCGAAAACGATAAATTTCGCAATAACAAGTAGTAATTGAATCTAAAACGGATAGGGTTGAGGAAAAAACCGTACGGGGGATGACGAAAACACCATGAGCAGCGGCCAAGGAGGATTCATAAAAGGGTGTTGACGAGAACCCAGAAACAGAGGATTAGGGTTTATAGCATCTCATTACGATTTAGGTTTTGGGGATCAAATGAGCGGAGGGCTAAGTTGTCGCAGAGCTAAGAGTAATGAGAGAGATGATAGACAAATATGGGAATTTGGGGAGAAAATCGGCAGGAATTTTAGAAAATTGTTTTAAAATACAGTTATCTGAAAATGGAGTTTTAAAATACAGTTAACAAGGAAATTTAAAAAATAAAATGACTATGACATCTATGAGTGAAGTGTTAATGTATTTTTATTATTTTTGGAGGGAATAATGAATTTCTTTTTAAACCCATTTTGTTGGAAATGCAGATTTGGAATTTACGCTGCTTTTGTCTACCCGATTCACCGGCCGACAATTGCCGACCTCCTCGTTTGTCGCTAAGTGGATCTGTCATTAATGGGCCAATTTACAATATTATCCCTCTTATATCAAGGCTGACGATAAATTTGGAGCTTTTTTTTCATCAGCTATAAATTTGGATCTTAGACTAAAATAAGAGAATCAGTTCATTTATTTAGACTAAAATAACTAATTGAATAAGAATTAAGTTTATTAACTTATCGTTTTCAAAAGAAATATATTACTCATTAAGTTATACCACTAAAGCATCGTAATATTTCGATTTAAGAACAACTGATAGAAGAAAAGTCAAATCCCATATTTATTTATTTTAAATGATAAAAATGTAACTAGATATAAAACTTAATATAATTATTTTTGACCGTAACATGTATATTTTGGTTCTATCACACAAAGATTGAACAGTGATAGATCGATGTTTTCGGAAATGGATCTTTCATCAACAATGGTAGTGCATGTCTTCTCGACAATGGCAACCTCTTCCTTCGACTTGAAAAGCAACATGGTAGCGATGGCGGACCTGAATCGAGAAATCTCTCCGGAACCTCGAGCGACATCGACAACGGGTTCTCTGGCTAGGGAGGAGAACATGCAGGGGGCTCATTGGGAATTGAGTAGCTGATCGTTGACAAGGGAGCAGATTCACGAATAGCTGGTGGAGTGGCGGTCTTCACCTTGTAGTGAGAGGTGTGGAGAAATCGGAGGATGAGGGGCCTCAAGCAGGGTCCGAGGGGGCCACAAGACGTTGGAGAGGGTTTCGACGGGGACTTCGCACATGAGACGGGAGGCTCATCCTTTTGGAGCCAGAGGGAGCCCGAACTGATGGCGACGACAAGGGTCTCTCGTGACCATCACGGGGAGACTTCTACCAGTTTTCCTGATGTACAGTCAAGAGAGCTAGTGACGCCAAGTGTTTGCCCCCTTAGGGGTGGATGATTTTGGTGGTTGGATGGGTGGTCTATCTATTCGGGAGGTGGTGGTATCTCATAAGAAAGTTTGTGGGCAAGGTTTGAACTTCGCCTACACAGTGTCAGCGAAGGTGTTATCCCCTCATGGCATTTACTGGCAGTCCTTGGTGAATTGGTTGGCAAAATTTTTGTTGATTGTCGGAGACCGTTATTTGTCCGGTGTGAGGGTTTTGGGGCAAGACAATGGTAAGGTCTCCGAAGAACCGAGGGTATCTTATATAGCAAAAAAAATAATCATTTAACATGTTTTTGTAATAAATTTTGTATTCAATATCGGAGTGTCGATTATCAACGGTGAATACCGGTAAAAAAACATGCAAAACATCTTCACGTATTGTCTCAAGAATAAGTTCCGTTGACATGACACCGCGACGTCAAGGGTCAACATTTCACGAAATCGATAAGATCTGCTATTCATCTTAAGCTCGACAAATAAACCAGCTCTAAATTCAACAACTGTAGAGGCAACGAAAACAATTATTACAGTTGACATCAAAATCATGGAGATCAAGGTCAATCAGCGTAGAGTCGGGACATGCTCCCATGGCTAATTCGTTTGCAACCAAAGCCATTACATATTATTATTACATGATCATTTATGTGACCAATGAAATGGCTTTACGCTTATAACATGAAAATGATTGCTTCCCATTGTACTGCAGGTAAGAGTACGGAGAAAGGAATCATGCAGTATAGGAATAGGAACCTGATCCACGTGGTTATGTTTTCCACCACTGATTTCCACTTTACCAATCAGATCCATAATTCACGGACATCATCTGTAGTGTCAGGGACAAACAAATCGCACGCCGTCACTCGATCACGTTAATCCACCGTCCATCACACCGCTTCTATCCTCTATTCCGATCGTCGACCACTACAACTGCCTAAACCCAAAACTGCCGTCACGCGCGTTAGCAGCCACTACATAATGTACTAACGATACGCACAAATACGTCCCACCAGAATTTGAAATCTCCAACTAAAAAAAATGGAATGGGGAAGTATAAGAGCAGTTCCAATGAGTGTGGTTTTGTCATGATTTTATTTTGAGCGAAAGATGCAATTCTATTTCTTAAAACGACTATACAATCACGCATCGGAGAACAGGCTTCCCGACCATCAGGTCAATATTCATGAATAATGGTTAACTAATTCTGCTAGAGATAGAACACATTCAAATACTTAGATATATACTGTATAGAATTTGAATTGTATTATCTTATCTACAATTGTATACAAATATACATGAAATGGAATAAACAAGTACGGTTGAAATCCATAGTCTATATGGGACATATCTAAGTATTCGAATGTATTCTATCTCTAACAGATTCTGTTAATATCAGAACCCTCACAGACGGTATTTGGATGCCTAGAAGGAAAGTGAAGAAAGCGATGCATTGGAACGGGATACCGGAGATCCTGAGGGATCTCGATAGTAATGGTGATGGCGGGAGGCAAAGCATCATCCGGGGACCCCTCCCTAGGCCAGTCCCCAATGTCAGGGCCGTGCATCATCCCTCCCGATAGGGCCTCCCCCTGCCTGTGATCGGACGCCCCACACCCCTATGGATGCCTCCTTCATCAGAGTGTCAGCATTAGCACCCCCGGGGTCAGTAACTAAATCAACCGAGGGACGAACAGCTCCATGTCCACGAATGATCTCGTGTACAAAAGATGTTGTTTAGATACTAAAAAATGATTAAAATGATGTTGTTTAACTAATCCCCCGGATGGCATAGGGTTCAAAAATGCAATCATTAACTTTAGCCAACAATAATTTTTTTAGTATATTATTTAATTACTAAAAAATGATTAAAATGATGTTGTAAATTTCAAATGCAATCGATGTTGTAAAACACTACAAGGGATAAAGTTTCCTATCGTTCCCGACTATGCCTCGGAAGAAGCTGAAGCTTAGAGCCGAACATTACCTTTATTATAATTTATTTTTTTGAATTTATAGTATGAATACTCAACTCACTGCACATTATCCACGCATCCAATTTCTCATATCTCTCATCATATTTGTCCTGCACCACTATTAAATTTTGATATTTCTTCTCTTACAAGAACAACGGCGTCGAAAGATTTCAAGGCGAAGGCACATGAGGAGCCACCATACCCAAAAAGTTCGTACCACGAACCCTCACACAACTTTTCCGCTAAAGAAATCTTTTTCCACAAAAATGGTAAAGAGCACGAACGAGGGAGGGAAGAACATGACCCGTTGTCATCATCATCGAGCAAAACCACGCTCATCCTACCCTGGATTGAGAACAGACCGACAAGCATCGGATTGGATGAAGGGTGGGGTTCCACCAAGAATTGAGACTAGTGAAGGAGATAATGAGGGAGTGATATAAAGGCCCTCGTTTGAGTGTGGGAAAATGACTATAACAACGCATCAGTTTCACTTCAAAACCCTAAAAACTTTATTCTACCCTCGAGAAATAGAGACACAGAAGCACTTACAAAGTAGCAGAGTTCGTTCTTAATTGACATTTTGACTTATACTTCTCTTCTATGCATCTTATTCTCTTTTCAAGAAGATGGATATGAAAGGCATTCCATATATACAATTGAGCTTATGTCTCACTCTCACCTTTTCAACCATAAAATAAAACCTAAAAGAGTTTACAATAAGTTTGATCTCTGATAAAAAGAAATACTATATGTTTGCTTTTATAAATTACAAAACGTAACATACTCAAAATCTTACACCACTCATTAATAAAAAGAAATACTATATGTTTGCTTTTATAAATTACAAAACTTATCATACTCAAAATCTTACATCACTCATTAATACAGTAGAGTTCAAACAAAAATAAATCACACATCTTGTGACCTCAAACCTAAAAAACTCTATATTAGGTATAAAAATGGAAGTAAAAACATTGATCCATAAAAATAGAGGGCGGCAGAGAGAACTAGGGTTCTCTCTCTGCGCAGCCTCTCCCCACCTTCCTCCATGGCAGTTACATGCCTTCACCATCGAAGTCCCGGCTTTAATGCTCTCCACTACCCTTCGGGGTCCAATCGAAGCTCCTGCTTCCAAAGCTCTCCACTACCCTTCGGGGTCCAATCAAAGCTCATGCTTCCAAAGCTCTCCACTACCCTTCGGGGTCCAATATACCGTCGCCGTCTTTTGATCGGAGTCGGTTTTACTTTTTTCTTGTCTTTTTTGCAGACATACTACCTCCGCAGGTCGCCGCCTACCCTTCAATCCGTGCCACAGCCTCTCCCTCGCTTCGCGCTACCGATCATGCGTCGCCGGACCGGTCCCACCCTCGAGCCAGTAGCCACCGTGCCCCCCCTGACGTCTTCCGGAATGCGGGCTCCACGCGCCGTCTTCCATCTGCAGCGGCCTCCTGCCCCAGGGTCACCCCTCGCCGGCATGTGTCCGCCCCCTCGGTGGATCTGGGATACGGGAGGAGGGACGGTCGGCTGGGGCCTATTTCAACGGCACCCGGATTCAGGACTCTTAACTTCGACCAAGCTTTTGCAACATGGAAGTCTCGGGGAATCTGCATTAAAGGCTAATTCGCTAGTAGGTTTCACTGTTTTAGATCGAATAATAGCTTGGCTCAATAAGTTTAGGAATTTGGTTTATTATTTTCTTGTAACGTTGAATCGAGAAACTCTTGAGTTTGGATCTGCGAATCAAAGCAGACTATTGTGTGGAACCATGTGCGCCCGACAGGCTACGGCCGGTTGGGACAAAAAGCTGGTATCCGGGATTGTTAGGTCCCTCCTTGAATCGTAATACAACTACCTCTTTCCCGTTTTAAAAAAAAGGTATAAAAATGATGAAAATATAGCTTATCTATAACATTGCAATCAAAATATATGGTAAATTCTTGATTTACATGAAAATGATATGTCTTAATTAATTCGTTTTGTATAATATTTAAAACGAGTAAAAAAAACTCGATCATATATGAATGATAAATATGAATGATATCATTCATGGATCCCCACTAAATAGGAACAACAAATATATACGAGGCATGCTTTCCATGTCTTCGCCAACCGAAGTCAAACATTTGAAGATAATACCTGTCCTGTCCCAAAATACTTACATTTTTTACGTATTTAATTCAATTATTATAGTGTTTACGTTGCAGATGCAAGGAATTTAAACCCCCACACATAACCCCAACTAATTCATAATTGTTTTCCCGACAGTTATTAAAACATCATTTATTAATTTTTGTTTTATATATTTAATCTATGTCTAACGAAATTAAATTATTATAGTACCCAACTGGTAATTATTATGTAGTTGGATCGTTATAGAAACGCACCCATGGTGGGGCCAAAGCTGAATTTCATCTAATTAGTTGATTCCAAGTGTATGATTATTCTCATTAAACAGATTTCACATAATTGTTACTTAATAGATTTTAATGTGATTTAAATAATAATAGCCGAAGGGAGAACCGAGGCGTTGCTGGTTCAGGGGAAGCACTATGATACAAATGTGTCGCCGTTCCGAGACAATTTAAGATTCCATGAGATCCAGGATATTATTTTTATTTCATTTTAGCTGACAAATATTTTTATTATAGGTCTCAAAATATTTATTTTTTATTAATTGTCTGTATGATTAATTCTGGCCACCTCGTTCATGTGAGAGAAGGATTTTGTTTAATACAAGGAACAATGATTTTCTTCTGTTCATTTACCATGTTTAAATTTTTAATGACTAATTAGGATAGCGTTATGAAAAATTATTTTAACTGTTTATTTGTTTAAAATCTTCATTTTTTCTTAACTATAATGATTGTAATAATAGTATATATTAGGAATGATTGTAAAAACATGTGGGGAACTATATATATACATTTTGCAAAAAATTGGTAAATATTTATAAAAAAACGTCCGATTAATTATTTTCCGTCTCTAAAGCTATTTTTTTTTTGCATAAAGTTGAAATTACCCTTATAAAAATACATACATAAGAGTTTCAAGTTGCAAAACTACGTATGAAAGTTACAAATAACAGAATACATATAATAAAAGGGAAAATTGTCATTAATTTTTTTTAATGTGATGTGATTACCTCGTAACTAAATTCTGCTAAAGATAATTGATTAACAGACAGAAAATAATTTATTATAATTTTATAAAACGTGTATAGTTCACCGTAAAATTTTACCATTATTCATGTGGAGGAGGATAATGTCATGCTTATGTACTTACTATCTGCTTCATAAAATAACTAGTATATGGGTTTCAAAAAATAAATCTGAAACAATATGTTGTATCTTTTATTTTAGTATATTATTATTTTGTCATTTTCAATTATAAAACGAGTTGATATATATACGAAATGCCTGAGTTTGATTTTTTTGCGAGAGTCAAGTTCATCTTGCTATAAAGATATGATGGTAAATACACGAAAATAAATGCTAGTGAGAGAAGCTCTCGCTTCTCTCTAAAAACTTCGACCCCAACCTTAGTTTTCTTGCCCCTCTCTTATTCTCCTTCGCGCTCCGGCCACCGGTGACTGTCTCGGCTTCGGCCTTGACAGTCATCGGTGGATCCTCCCTCTTCACCTTCTTTCCTTTTTCCGCTGGCACTTCTTTCGGTCCCGACCTTCCCGTCTTCATCGATTTTTTCTCGATCCTTCAGATCTGGCCCTTTGAGCGACAGATCTACCTTTGTGACCGTTGATACTGACTTAGATCTACTTGATCTTCGCACATCTCGGTCATTTGGGTCTGGATCGTGAAAGTTTCGGTGGCAATGATCTTCTTGTGGGTTCCTGTAACCGAGGGCCTAACGTGCGCTTCTTACTCGCCCTTCCCTGTTAGATCTTTGGCTCAGGCTTCTCGTCTCCGATTTGGTAGAGACGATGGAGTTGGATCTCTCCCTTTTGGTCGTGTTTCTCGATGCTGGTCGTGGACGAAGACTCCGGCCTCGGAGCTCTGGGGGATTTGGCTGGATCTGCTCTCGACTCCTCGCCTTTCTGAAACCAGGTACTTTCTCCCCGTTAAATCTCTATGCGACTTCATTTTCCAGATCTACTGTGAGATCTGGACCTCACGGCTAGGGTTGGCCGTCGTGGGGGGTTAAGCCTAATGGCTGTTGGAAGCTCGTTTTAGGGCTTTTCTCGGGGGAAGGGCACTGATTCTAGGGGTGGGAACGATTGAACCAATCAACCCTTTTGGATCGTCGTGCGGTCTTGGTCGCCGATGTTTCCGTTAGGTTTGTGGTTTCGGTTGTTGGGGCTGGCAGGATTAGACTCGTATTTAGGTCTTTGTTTACTTTACCTAGTTCCGGGGATCTTAGTTCCTCCTGCTTCTGTTTGGTTCGTTCCTTGACACTTCTCTTTCTCTTTTTGCTTTGTTTGGACCGGTTTGGTTCTATTTTTCCGACAGTGGTGCTCGGAGCGTTCTGTGCTTCATTTCTGAGAAGATGGTGGCTGGTCGTCTTGGGCTTGGCATTTGGTGGACGTGGGGCTCGAGGCTGCGCTTGTGCTTAACTTTTAGGTTTTCTGTTTTTTTTATCTGTTGTTGGGTCGGGTTGGCATGTTGGGCCTTGTTTGTCTGTTTAGTTTGTTGTTGGGCTTGGCCCCGTTTCTGTTTGGTTGTTTCTGGTTGTGTAATGTTGTTGTAATTTGGTTTGCTTCATTTTCAAAATCTGGGTATAGGCTGTTGTTAGACCCATGTTTGTTTGAGTTTTCCGTTGCGAAGCTCTGTTGGTTGTTTGTGTTCTGAGGGCTTTGCCCTTACCTTCGAATTTCACTTTAAAATTGTTGGTTATATAAAACAAAAAACTGCTGATCAAAAAATAAAGATATGATAGTAAATTACATTTGTTTTCACTCATAAAAAAAAATGATGTAAACTAAGAAACAGAAGTGGAGCCATGTGATGTCATATGAGATTGTTCCCGTTTTATCAGGAAATAATTACTAAAGAAATTAAAACATGCACAAATATAATTTAAAATTAAGAAACATCATTATCATCATAAGATGCTTCATGCAGCCATGTGTTTAGGTCGATGATTAGGACAACATCATTACTCCGGGCCATCCTTTTTTTTTTTTATAAACTCCGGGCCATCCTTAAAGTACTCACATCTAATTGTGTTTTGAAATCAGTAACGGTCACTTATTTGAATTTAGTCAGTTGAAACAAAATATAATTAAAAAAAAGCTATAACTTCATAAACATATTTTGAAACATGATCCAATGTCAAATAAAACGTTCTTAGTTTAAGATGAGTTTATATAACTACACAGGACCGTCTCTACACAATGTTCAGAAATGGGCTTATTTTTTTAGTAACTATAGATTTTATTTAACTGTCGGCAATAATAATGTGTTGAAACATAACGATATTCCGATACTTTATTAATATAATAAATAAAGATACATTTATATGGAGGGGGCGTAAACATTTTAATTTAATAATTCGTCTAAACATGAACCAACCGTTTTTTTTCTAAACAATTTAATAAGAATTTGTCATTTTTCTGGTTTCTTAAAAAATTGATTTCACAAGAGTTCTTATTTCTTTCAATTAAATATGAAACATGCAATTGATTTTTCTAAAAATCCAAAACAAAATATTTAAATATTTTCAACATATATGTGGCTCATAAGTTTTGCAAATTAATTCAAGATAAATATAGAACTTTCATAGTAGATTGTTATAAACTTTAAATTAAGTAGTAATAAAATATTGAACAGTAATTAACTAATCAACATTACTAATCTTGTATTGCATATTGTTTTTCGTGTTCGTCTTTGTTCATCACAACCAAGGTAGGAAATATCAGTGATAAAAAAGAAAAAGATAATAAAACGAAATAGAATTTGAGGACGAAGTCACAACGAAATAATAGAAAACTTAATAAGGAAAAATTGAAAGTACTTGGAACACATGATTCGAAAGAGAAAAATATACACAAATAATAGAATTAAGAAGATTAAAGTCTTATTTTGGATTTAATTTAGATTTAAGATTAGGAATAGGAAATGTTTGTTTTGAAACTTCACATTTTTATAATTAGTCACAGTTTGCTTCAAAAGATGTCGAGTTGCCAGCACTTTTAGGATTGAGATTAGAATTTTGGAAGGCACCAAAACTGAAAGGGTATTGTCCGAAAATTCTTAAAATCGAACTGTTTTCGGTCCAACAGAAAGGACTAAACAAGTTCAGTCAATATTACCATTATTAGTTAATTAAAAATAAAAATAAATATTTACCATAATAAACCAGAACTCATGTACTAAAAACAAAGAAAAGATAATAGAGAAGCAATTAGATTAAGACAGTGGGGTCATCTCATGGAGTCTAAATTAGGTAGAAGCTAAGCGTAGAGAGAGGGCATTGAAGTGCAATCAGGCATTGCATGTGACCCATCTTCAAAGTATGTGAACCTCCACGTTCTCTGCATGAAATTGAAAGCTATTTACATATATTTACTTTGTAGTTTGTATAACGTATATATACTTTGTAGTTTGTACGACGTATATATATATACATATAAAGGTCAGCTCCTCTGCACGATCTGTTTTGATCTGGATTAAAGCCCTAGTATTTTGGAGCTCTCTTTTCTCAGTTATCTTAAATCTTATAATTCAGAGAAGAAAGTAGAACACCTTCAATGATATCAACTCAGATTAGATAATTAAATATATTTTATATGGTATAAATCTCCGTCCATGGAAGGAGATTGCCGGCGGTAGGATCAGGACGGAGGCGACGGAAGGTTGAAGAAGTGAGGTCGAGGGTTTCTAGAGAGAGGCGAGAGTCTCTCTCTAAAAACCTTAACTTAAAACCAAACATTTAAACTTCCTTGGGGGGCAACTCTTGAGCTCCAACTATATATACGAGTCCGGCATCCCATTTTGAGCCATGGTTGCACCAATCTCTCTCATCTTCTGCAGATCCAAAAAGACAATTAAATGCCCATTCAGTCATGATTTGTATTTAGATGTTATCGTATGGTCTATCTCTTCCTTTCTCCTTCATTTGTTTTACACCTCTTTTTCTGTTCATTTTTTCTATTTTCTTTCTCCGTCTTAAAGTCACAATTTTATAATCTTGACGTTTCATTACAAAGAGTTCCGATTATAGAAATTATGTGTTAAAGATCACTCATTGGAGACATTGATTACAGAGAAGGACAGGGTGTTCTAGAGATTTATTTATTTGGAGTAATCGTATGTCACCTCACTGTATTAAAATCAAACATGAAATCATAACTCAAACGTAGGACAATTATGACATAGTAATATGTTTCACCAATTAAATCTCAAAATGTATTAAAATCTGTTAAGTGTGACTAACTCTGTGAAATACCAGTCATATGCTAGGCACGTGTTCTAAAACTTCCTAAAATGGCATGCGAAAACTTGATGTCATAACGTAGACATTTCGTTTTATTCTCAAATCATAACTCTGACCTATCAATTTTTTCTGCTATCCACTAAACGATCGTTAACCTTGTGGACGAAAAATACAATAGGTTAGGTCAACGTTACTACATGAGAATAAATGTTTGCTTGGATTAGGATTTAAGAATATACGAAAGGTGGGTAGGGATGCCAATGGGTAGGGTATGGGTCAGGTTTTGTGATACCCGTACCTCCCCGATTTTAATACCAAATACCCATACCCTACCCATACCCGATTAATACCCTGCCAGATCTCTACCCGTTCGGGTCAGGTATTACCCTACCCGATTTGTTCATATGACATGTGGATTATAAGACAAAATAAAAATAAAAATAGGATCTAAGTAACAATTCCATATAAATTTAAGTAGTAAAAAAATATGAAATTATAGAGAAAAAAAATCACGTCTCAAATGTCAACATACAACAATCCTAATATTAAGTAACAACCAAGTAAAAGTAATCTCTTTCAGTTTTCTTTTTTAATGATCAATTAACCCGAACGAATTGTGTGGTATTATGGGCTTATGAATTATGACCGTACAACTTTTTAACTGTGATTGACTTACTATTAGGTTTATTATTGTGAACTTATTTATGTATATAATATAAATAAATAAATATGTGTTATAAGATCGGGTCGGGTTCGGGGAGGGTAAGGCAAAACCCATACCCTACCCTTACCCGGTCAATGTATCCGGTCAACGGGTAATATCCCCAATTAAAATAATACCCGATCAATACTCTACCCGATCGGGTAGGATACGTCGGTACCCGTCGGATCCGGTTATTTTTCCATCCTAAAGGCGGGTGTTAAAACATGGAGTAACCCCTATTTATTTTTGCAATCTCATATGGGGATAGGTGATTTTGAGGGTTTGCGTTGGTAGAGAGACGAAGGGTATTTTCAGTCATCTCAGTTTTCAGCTCCAGCCCAAGACCGATGCTTGACAAAAGTTGGGCTTTTTTCACTTGGGCTTCTTCTTTGGGTCTTGTGGAAGCTAGCACCAAACTATAAAACCTCCTCTCCCGATTCTATGTCTTCTTCCTTCTACTCCGATTCTGCGTCTTCTTTCTTCTTCCGTGATTCTGGTCCTTCCTTTCTCAGCCACACCATACCTCAACGAGCTCCCAGTTCGCCGCAACAGACTTCAACGAGCTCGCAGTTCGCCGCAACACCCTTTCCCAACCGGCTTTAGCTTCTCCCTTTCTTCGCCGTAACGATTTTCCGGTAAGTGCTGCTCTGCTCTCTCCTCGTTCGGCGTTTTGGTTATTTTTCTCTCATTCGTATGTGGGCTCTGGTCATTGTTTGGTTGTTGTATGTTTGAAACTCAAAATCCGGGAAATTGAATTAGGGTTTTTACATTATGCGATCTGGGTTTCTTTCAATTTGAGATTTTGGGTTCGTGACCCTCGCTCAATTCATTGAAGGAAACCCGGCCCTTTCTTCTTCACAATCTAAAAATCACACTGAAATTGGGTAAATTTGTAGTGACAGTGATGCTTTGGAGTAATTTTACAAAAAAAAAATTTGGAATTGTTGAAACGGGGGAGTTGAGTTTGGGCAGTTAGGAAGTAGGAACTTGTGTCATGTTCCAATTATTCCTTGTGCAATTATATAGGCATCATATTCTTATATCAATGGCTGACTCAGTTGGCTCTCTGCATCACAATTTTGGCTCGCTGCTTCATCTATGTTTGACTGTTTTTTGGCAATCAATATAAGTTATGGTTTATATTGATTTAATACTTAATTTAAATTATTTCAATTGATGGGTTGTATACTAAACCCTGATTTCGTGCTTAATTCGTGTTAGTATGCAATGTTTAATTGATAGGAATTTCTCAAATTTAATCAAGTTCATAAAATTTGCAGGATGTTAGAGTATTTTGCGGTCAAACCGAGATTTATTCATATATTTTGGTATCATTGTTTTTTCTCTATATTTATTAATTGTTGATAGAAAACCCTGAAATAATTTCCTGGTTCGCCCCTGCTCATAAGGCATTTGCTTCAAACGATAATCTGAATATCTTAATTTGATAGATTTGGTATTAGTTTTCTATGAATGATCCGAAATGTATTTTATAGGCATGAAATTTTAGACAATTGTGGGTTTATGCGCCAAGGTTGATTTTAGGGTTTATGGTTAATCGGGGTACTTTTCTGAATTCTTGAAATTAATTATATTTTCTGTTCAGGCGGCATTGCTGAAGGTACTTTAGTGTGGGTGCCTTAGCTTAATATGGAGGTTAGTGCTTGAATTGCTTTGCTTCTTTGGTTATGTGTTGGTGTTTGTTGTTGTGACTTGTGCATAATAATTTGTATTTGCTTCTTTTTTTTATTTAGAAAAAAGAAGGTAACGTTGGGCTCATCATTGGATCTGATGAGACTACAGTAACATTGGAACCAGATAAGAACAATAGTGGTGGATTATTCCTTCCTGGGAAGGATAGAGTGGTGTTTAGAGCTCCTGAGCGAAAATCTCTTTTAGGTATGGTTTTGAGTTCACATATTTTTTATACTTACGAATGGCAATTTATCATTTAAACCCAACTCGTTGTCACAAGATCACTCTGTATGAATTCTGTTGCGACATCCATTTTAATGTTTTAGGTTCTGTATTCACACCTTTAAATATTTTACCGTTCATCTAATGTCATGGCTTCTATCAATAAATAATTATACATCCTGTATAGATAAAATCATCTGCAACATGAACTTATGGTCTTACCCTTTTGCAGTTTTGCATCTTCTGATATGTTTTAGCTACATTTCCTTCCCACTTTCATTTGACATCATTCTCTTAGAGTTCTTGTGAAATGATTGATTTGTGATTCTTACATTTATAACTACTTCAATAAACAATGGTTGGTGAATTGCAATCAAGTATTACATTCTAGTCATGTAGGTACTATGTATTTCACTATTTAGGAACTTAAGACTTAAAAAGATATAAAAATCAGGAACTTTGAGTTGATCCGTAAAACATTTTTAGTAGATCCAGAAACTTCTCTTCCGATAATTCCGGACTTCCTCCCTTTTCGGTCTCTTTTTTCTTTATGATTGTGGGAGTATTTCTGCACCCAATCCCTAGGTTTTTGTTGTTGAGGATTCTTCAATGTATGTCGCAGGTCTAGATGCCCTTGCTATTGCCAAACGTGGAGTATCAAAGGATGATGGTGGATTCAAGGTCCCAAAAGAAAAAGGGGCATCTGTTGTATCATCAATGGATGAAGAGGAGACCTCTGAAATATCTGCAATAGATGAAGTGGGTAGTAGAGGAATTAATCGCTCTCAAAGTCATGCTGTTAATAGGAGATATCGAGAAACGGCTGCAAGTGAGACATCTCGTGCAGGTATTAAATATGTTACTGTAAACATATTAAGTGCTTTTGTTCTAGGTTAAAGCTCTAGTACTTTTCTCCCTAACCGTTGTCGCCGAGAGTATATTATTGATTTTATTTCTTAAATGACTTGCTGTTTTATATCTGTGTCCCAAATCTCAAAGTGCTTAATATTGTTAAGTATGACATCATTAATTTACCGGCATAGATGCAAACTTCCATATCAGTCTTGAGGATAGTTTTGAATCTCTTGTAGGACTTATTCAAATTTTTAGATGCATACACTTTACATGAGTAGTCTTGCTGTAGAGTACTAGTTAGGAGAGGAAAGGCTTTGATGACTAAACACATATATTCCTAGTTCATTTTGGATCCACCCCTTTTCATTCTCATTTTTTATAATATAGAAGTGCTACCTTGTTTTCTGTCTTACTTTCGAGGGTGTAATGAAGTAACTCTTATCTTCAGTACATACATACGCTGGTTGCTTGATTTTTTTACCATCCATATATACTATTGTTCTTTTTACTTTCTGGTTTATTTTGTCTTTTTTGCCGCCTGCAAAAACTTCATTTGTTCCATCCTTTGCTTATCAGGCTCTCTTTAGATCATGTTTTGTTTCTGCTTCAATAAGTGTTGTACATCTTGCATTGCAGAAAGCACTGTGACTCAAGAAGGTCAAGTTGGTGATAGTTTCGGTACTCCTAGGTCAGGTGAACATACTGCATCAGATGTAAGTTCTCTCTCTTCATGCTCATTTATGTTAAGTGAGGTAGTGACCTGCGGATTCTACAGTCTGTTATTAAGTCTCCGTATTTTGTTTGTGATATTGCTTTTCAATGGATATCTTTATGGAGTGTATAATAATGCCATAAATCAAGCAAGAACCTGTATGGAGTTCAGTGATTTTACCTTCTATCCTACCTATCTTAAGATTTTTTACCTAAATGATTCAAACTGTTGTGTGGAACTGCTTCTTGGCCGTAACTCCCTGTAGCATAAGACCTTGAAGATTTGCATCTTTATAGCTCTGCATTTGACAAACTGTTCATTGGAGTTCTGTTGCATGCTAGAATATGTTGGGGCTAATCGATGTTATTGGTACATTTCAATGATCCACGTCTAATTGTTTGTCTGATTGATGATAGTCGTGTGTAACTTTTACTATGAGTAGTAAGCAACTGATTTTTTTCACTTCTGCTCTTGTCCTTGCATATGTTTAAATAGTTTTGTTTGATTAATGTGGCTTACGAAAGTTGAGAAGTTTAATCATAAAATGCTTCAGTTTGTTTAGTAGTGTAATTCTTGCTCAAGGTTCTCTGTAGGTCATATTACTTTGTAATAATAATAGTAGTACATATATGTGTTGTCTAATGTTTACTTGACTTCTTTTGGATAGAAATATCCGGCAACATCTTATGGGAGTTCCCGGAGTACTAGAAGTGCCAGGCATGATAGAGATGGCCGAGGCAGTGAGAGAGGAGATTACAGAGATGATAATAGAAGTGAAGGCAGGTGGGTGAGACAGAGATATGGTGGTGATCATAAAGATCAGTATCATGGGAGGGATGCACGTGGTCGATACGAGCGTGGATATGAAGGACAATATGATAGAAAAGGAAGTAGATATGAAGGGGCAAGGAGGACGCCTGGTATGTGATTTTTTGCTTATTCAATTGAATATTCATTTTTATTATAGATAGATAAAAATGAAAGGGGAAGTGGTGTTACGGGGTTAAATGTAGTTCTTTTTGAAACTCTTACCTAGATTCTTCAATTAGTATATATTGTGCATTTTTGGCCCCACTTATCCATTTCCTACCTTAAAAAATTAGTGATAAATGGAGGAAAGAGCTCCCCGAAAGTTATCGAATCTCAGCATTTCAGAAACATCACTAATTTCCAAAATGCTTTTGATGACGTGTTCTATCTGGCCAACAAGTTTCTGTTGACTATTGTATAAGCCATTTCCTTTGAATTTATCACCCTTGAGTACTTCACGGTTAGTTTTCACATTTAGTGACCTTTGAAAGTACAAGAAAGTGGTGCTAATAGTTATTGTAATTTAAATGTGCAAATTTGCAGGTCGCTCTGACTGGGATGATGGGAGATGGGAATGGGAGGAGTCGCCACGCAGGGATAGTCACTCAAATAATAGTAAGCGCTATCGACCTTCTCCATCACCGATGTTAGTTGGGGCCTCTCCTGATGCACGGCTGGTTTCCCCTTGGCTGGGGGGCCAAACTCCACAATCCACTGGTATGATTGGTAAATATCTTGAAAAATAAATGGTTTAAATTTCATCTTCTGAATATGTGGCTTATTTCGGAAAATGGAGCTAATATTGTTTTTATTTTTACTTTCATATGGGCCTAACTTTAATCACACTGAATTTTGCTTAGGTTATGGTGCTTCTCCATGGGATCATGTTTCTCCCTCTCCAGTTCCTATACGTGCTTCTGGATCCTCAGTTAAATCTTCTAGTTCTAGATACGGCAGCAGATCCCATCAACGTACCTTTTCAACAAAAAATTCACATTCCTATGAGGTATTAACTGTTCATTTCTGTACTAAATTTTATTACATCAAAACCATGTCTGGAGTCTTTCATGCACCAAAGTTAAAATTTCTACTTAGTAATGGTTATGGTGTGGATATCCATGATTGGTCCATTTCAAATGCTGTACTTTTTATTATATAGGCTTTCAAGTGTAATTTATACTTTTTATTTCATATGTGCAGGATAGGGAAGCAGATAAAAGTAATTCTGACGAAGAACCTGATTTTGAGATTACTGAAAGTATGCGTCTTGAGATGGAGTACAATGCTGACCGGGCATGGTAATTTATATCCCATGACATACATGTGTCTTGCGTGTATGGGGTATTTAACTACTTAAGTCTAATATAAACTTGATAATTTGGCTGCAGTACTATTGGGTTGTCAAATGTTCTGTCATATCCTGGATAGGAATGTAGCTAGTATATATGAATATATATCACTCATACAGCTTGATTGTTGTCTCAGTTTTGTGTGTGATTCTTTCCTCATCATTCGTGAATGATTCAGTTCATTTTTTGCTGTTTAAAGTGGGGTTAAATTCTTGCTAGAGGATGGCAATGTGAGCCTTAAATCTTTTTTATTAGCTTTTTATATATATGTCCACCCTGTTATGAAGTGAAAACTGATATGATGTGAACATTTTTGGCTTGCATATTATTGAAATTTGACTTTTCTAATTTTCAAGTTAATTTTACTGAAGTTATATTTGTTGTATAGGTATGACAGAGAAGAAGGTAACACAATGTTTGATTCGAATAACTCATCATTGTTCCTTGGAGATGAAGCTTCTTTCCAAAAGAAAGCGGCAGAGGTGAAAAGATTGGTATGTCTAGAATCTCTAATTTATCTCTCCAATTTGTTAAGCCACTTATTTTTTGTGTTACGGTTTGCTAATGTTAGAGTGGCGGCGGTAAAAGGCAAGATAACTGTGTGCACCACTAGGTGCCCTGCAGCCAAATGTGAAATGTCAAAAACAGATATATAGTATTATGACTCATTTACAATTTTCATGAATATGTATCCGTTTCCCTTTCAAGTACATGGATCTGTCAGTTGGGATTATGTTGCAACTTTATGGACTGTTAAATTGATCAAAGTTTGCTTCACACTGACATCATTGATTCTTTGTTAACAATTATGACATTCTTCATTCAGGTTCGAAGGGATGGGACAAAGATGAGTCTTGCTCAAAGCAAGAAGCTATCACAGCTGACTGCTGATAATGCTCAATGGGAAGATAGACAACTTTTGAGATCTGGAGCTGTTAGGGGCACGGAGGTGCAGACTGAGTTTGATGATGAGGAAGAGCGCAAGGTTATTCTTCTGGTGCATGGTAAGGAAACCTTGTAGTGGGAAATTGATACAGAGGAAAATTCTATCTACTTTTTTTCTAAATTCCTCTCTTTTCGTTGCAGATACCAAGCCCCCGTTCTTGGATGGAAGAGTTGTTTTCACCAAGCAAGCAGAACCTATTATGCCTATCAAAGATCCAACATCAGATATGGCCATAATTTCGCGCAAAGGATCTGCTCTAGTCCGGGAAGTTCATGAGAAACAAAGTATGAATAAATCAAGGCAGCGCTTTTGGGAGCTTGCGGGTTCAAACCTTGGTAATATTCTTGGTGTAGAGAAAACAGCTGAGCAGGTATAATATTTTATGTTGGATTGGTGTTATTTATTCCTCTTTCTATTTATCTATCCGCAGATTCTTTTGTTCATTGGTTACTAAACTTATCTATATATTTTTGTTAGGTTGATGCAGATACTGCAACAGTAGGCAAAGATGGCGAAGTTGATTTCAAGGAGGATGCCAAGTTTGCACAACATATGAAGAAAGGGGAGGCTGTGAGTGACTTTGCGAAGTCCAAAACCTTAGCACAGCAACGTCAGTATCTACCCATATATTCTGTGAGAGATGAGTTATTGCAGGTTTGACACTCATCTTCTACGTTTGTTTGTTTTTTGTTTAAATTGACAAAGCCACATAAGAAGTGGCCAGCTCGGAAGGATCAGAAAACGTCAGAAGCACCTTAATGTAACAACAAAATGCCGATACAATCTTGAACACACCCAAAGAAAAGGGATAAATTGCCTAAAAATGGAAAACTAACTGGAAGAGTATTGCTAGAAATGGCTTGATTATTTAATTTTATACGTCTGGTTAACGCCATGTGATCTATTGGAATTACTTCATAAGAACTGATTAGTGCTTGATCTCAAGGTGCAGTTTGACATCCAAAATATTGTTTCGAATGTGTACTGTGCTGGAAGATAATTTTTTCTTCATTTACTGAAGTTGTTGATGATTGATTCTGTTAGTCAGTAACTCTTGTCTTGTATTGCCTATAGGCTATTTTATTTGAAACTAATCATGGTTTATATATACATTGGATAGGTTATTCGTGAAAATCAGGTTGTGGTCGTTGTTGGAGAAACAGGTTCTGGAAAGACAACTCAATTGACTCAGGTTTTTAAGCTTTTCTCTCTCAATGATTTTGTTTTATTTGCAATAAGTTTTCTATGCTTCGTAAACTGGATTTTAACATATTTGTTCTATTTACAGTATCTGCATGAAGATGGCTACACTGCAAATGGTATAATAGGTTGCACCCAACCAAGGCGTGTGGCAGCCATGAGTGTTGCAAAAAGAGTGAGTGAAGAAATGGAGACTGAACTGGGTGGTAAAGTGGGTTATGCCATCCGTTTTGAAGACGTGACTGGACCAAAAACTATTATTAAGGTAAGCTGTTTATTCATGTGTTTGTAGCAACAAGTTTTATCTAACGTTTTATGGTTCTGTTTGGATAGCCATTTTATCATTATTTACACCAATGTGTTTAAGCTACTTTCACATATCATCTATAATGCTTGGTTAGAGATCTCTAAAATTACAACGTGCTTAATTTTACAGTATATGACTGATGGCGTTCTTCTCCGGGAAACCCTGAAAGATGCTGATCTTGACAAGTATCGGTATACAGAGCTTTAACTTCTATACTTTTATCAGTGTGATGAATGTAACTATTGAACTCAATCAAAACAGAATCATTAACAATCAAGATTTTATATTTTGCAGTATCATTGTAATGGATGAAGCACACGAGAGATCCTTAAGTACTGATGTGTTGTTTGGGATATTGAAAAAAGTGGTTGCTCAGAGGCGCGACTTCAAACTCATTGTGACGTCTGCTACTCTCAATGCACAGAAATTTTCAAATTTCTTTGGAAGGTACTATTTTTTTCCTTCTTCTTTCTTGCTTTTAGCAAGTGATGCCATTTGTTATGCACTCGTTTACACTAAAAGTGATTTTCTTAATCAATTGCAGTGTACCGATTTTCCATATTCCTGGGAGGACATTTCCAGTGAACATATTGTACAGTAAAACACCATGTGAAGATTATGTAGAAGCTGCAGTGAAGCAGGCCATGACAATACATATCACAAGCCCTCCAGGTGACATCCTCATCTTCATGACTGGCCAAGATGAGATCGAAGCAGCCTGTTACGCTCTTGCAGAGCGAATCGAACAACTCGTCTCAACCACAAAGAAAGCAGTTCCTGGTTTGTTGATACTTCCTATATACTCACAGCTGCCAGCTGATCTTCAAGCCAAGATCTTCCAGAAAGCTGAAGATGGGGCTCGCAAATGCATTGTCGCCACCAACATTGCTGAGACATCTTTGACTGTTGATGGAATTTTCTATGTCATTGATACTGGGTATGGTAAAATGAAGGTCTACAACCCCCGGATGGGTATGGATGCTCTCCAAGTTTTCCCAGCCAGTCGGGCTGCTGCTGATCAGCGGGCTGGACGGGCCGGCAGAACTGGGCCCGGAACATGTTACAGACTTTATACAGAGAATGCGTACCTAAATGAAATGCTCCCTAGCCCCGTTCCTGAGATCCAGCGGACCAACCTTGGCAACGTGGTTTTGTTGCTCAAGTCTCTAAAAGTCGACAACTTGCTGGATTTTGACTTCATGGACCCACCGCCTCAAGACAACATCCTCAACTCTATGTACCAGCTGTGGGTATTGGGTGCCCTTAACAATGTTGGGAGCCTAACTGATCTTGGCTGGAAAATGGTAGAGTTCCCATTGGATCCTCCCCTCGCCAAGATGCTCTTAACCGGTGAACAGCTTGAATGTCTGGATGAGGTCTTGACCATTGTGTCAATGCTTTCAGTGCCATCAGTGTTCTTCAGGCCAAAAGATCGAGCTGAAGAAAGTGATGCAGCTCGAGAAAAGTTTTTCGTGCCAGAATCTGATCATTTAACACTACTCAACGTGTATCAACAATGGAAAGCCAATGAATACCGAGGGGATTGGTGTAATGATCACTACCTCCACGTTAAAGGGTTAAGAAAGGCTAGAGAGGTGAGGTCACAGCTTCTGGATATTCTCAAGACGCTAAGGATCCCATTAACTTCATGTGGGCCTGATTGGGACATTGTGAGGAAAGCTATTTGCTCTGCCTACTTCCACAATGCAGCGAGGTTGAAGGGTGTGGGAGAGTACGTGAATTGCAGGAACGGGATGCCGTGTCATTTGCATCCGAGCAGTGCTCTGTTTGGTCTGGGCTACACTCCGGATTATGTCGTGTATCACGAGCTTATCTTGACCACAAAGGAGTATATGCAGTGTGCGACCTCTGTGGAGCCCCAATGGCTGGCTGAGCTCGGGCCCATGTTTTTCTCTGTAAAGGATTCGGATACTTCAATGTTGGAGCATAAGAAGAAGCAGAAGGAAGAGAAGACGGCTATGGAGGAGGAGATGGAGAATCTGAGGAAGGTGCAGGCAAGGGAAGAGATAGAGAGCAAGGAGAAAGAGAAGGAGAAGCGAGCTAAGCAGCAGCAGCAAGTCTCCATGCCGGGGACAGGTCCCAACAAGGGAGCTTCCACTTACCTGAGACCAAAGAAATTTGGTTTGTAAAATGTACATTATGGTGTACTATTGTGACTCAAAAATACCAGTGACAGCATCAGGATGTGACTTGTTCTTTATCTGTCAATTCAGGTAAAGAAAATATGAATTAGGAACTACAATTTTGTACTGAAAATCATAAAGTTGTGCACAGATGTTTAATTTGACTTCATTAGCCATTTCCAAATTTATATTAAATCATGAAGTTTTGAACAGGTATTTCATTTGACTGTTATCGCCATTTCTAAGTGGTTAGTAGTGCAGTTACGTGTCTCTTTTTTTGTTTGTTTGCAGTTTATTGTCTGTAACCAGATTAAATTTGCTGTAAAATGTTGAAGGTACACTTACAGTAAAATATGTTGATGAAATAAATTTAGAAATCAATGGATTTCTCCAACTCTAAATCATTCTCTACTTCCTCCATTAGGAGAATAACAACCAACCAGCAATTATAACAATATATTGATTATTATGCCTGCATTC
Source organism: Erodium maritimum (assembly GCA_963921825.1). Classification (NCBI taxonomy): domain Eukaryota; kingdom Viridiplantae; phylum Streptophyta; class Magnoliopsida; order Geraniales; family Geraniaceae; genus Erodium; species Erodium maritimum. The sequence goes on from OY997588.1 coordinate 148,260,308, forward strand.
CATCTCATAGTGCATTGCAGTATAAACCCTTCGCTTGTTAACCTTTCTAGTCCTGAAGAATGGACATTAAATCAGAGCGAGTCGTGTGTTGAAGAGAACCGGATCTTACAACAAGAAGTCCATAATATATACATTGACCACCCAACTTGACCCAAAAGATTAACCTGTCAGATTATGGGTCCAAAATGTATATTAACATTTTGTTTTTTTTGTTTTTTAAGTATCCGTTGTGAGACTTTTAACTCACATATAGACACACCTACCAAAATGAAACCCCGAAATAAAAGTCTGTATTGAAAGTAAAGAAATTGCAATGGACATACCCCAAAACAAGAAAATTAATAAAGCGAGAATGCGGCGCTATAAAACACTATTTAGGTTGGTTATATTTCCATTCCCATGCAATATGCATGACTATTTTTTTTTGTCTTGCTTCTTTCTCGTGATGAATGTAACACTACCATGTGATGATATTCTAATATTAAACCAAATCTGCATCTATGCTTTGAATTGAGAATATTGTTACACTAGAGTAGTAGAGCTAGAAAATCTCTGGAGATTTGAGTTGGGTAGTAATTTTGCTTTATTATGGCTTTGGGATATGGGAGGATATTAAAGTCGTGGTGTGGGAGGAGTGACGTATCAACAAAAACGTGGTTGACGTGCTTGTCGAGAAAGCTCTGACATCAAACGTTGTATCCTCGACCCTGACTGAAGTAATGTGATGAATTTCGTCGTCTAGATTTATTGACAGACGACAATATTCATGTGGGTAATTGGTCTGTCATATTTTGTTTTGAAGGAAAAGTCTCCTATCGGAAAGCAATGACCTCTCTCCAATGTTTTGCCTGTGAGAAGAAGAGCTCGTGTTGGACCATGAATGTGGAACGGTTGGAGAATTGTCCTTCTATTTATCCAACAAGTGCAAGATTGTGGTGCACTGGTCAAAATATCTAGACAATGGCGATATGAAAAATGTAATCATTTACCACAAAGAATTACGCTCCTGACTTTTTTTCATCTCATCTAATCCTAATTTTATGTATATTGCCGTCCAAAGTAAACCGGTTAGGAAAGAAACTTAAGTATATTATGGTGAGATCAATTTGAAATATCTGCATGTCGATCCATAGAGTCCAGTTTGGTTTGGAAAACCAAACCAAAACCGTGAAAATTAGCAATGAAAATGCGGTAAGTACCTAATGCAAACAATCTCATATATAACCAACGATATTCGCTTGACAGAATATTTAGCAAAATACTGATGCTCCTCGAACATTTGTGCAACCTAATAAAAAAACACGGTTTATTCATAGATGAAAATTCGGCTACTATCCAAATTACTCTCTTCGTTACAAATCCATGTGTGTCTAGTTTTCTTATACAAGCAAGGGTTATGGGAGAAGTACCATAGGGTCCAATCCTCATACTTGTGAATCTTGATCACTCCTTAGCCAAAAGTGTATACCCAATACTCTTCTAACTAGTTTCTTGGGCCTTCAACTAGCTTTTAGTTGGGCTTTCAGTTAGCTAGACAACAGAAAAGTATTTGGTTACTAAGAGTTGATTTTTTGTTGGATTATGTTGTTGGTTTAGTAGTTCATGATTTCCTTCTTGAAACTCATTATTTTAATCACATGAGGTTTCTTTTAAGTTATTATTTTTATTGAATACTCTTAACTTACATTTCCATAAATACCAACTTCTTATCTATTTATCGAAAAACAATACGAAGTATAGAGAGCTCTCCTCCAATCGTAATTAGTCTCTTTCGGTGTATGTGATGTCCCTCCTTCTTCGATACTCTGATCCGGTCATCTTCCTCTCTTCCACATCTCCTCCTTCACCTGTATTCATCTGTCTTGCTCTCGCCACCATCCCGTTCATTGCCACCACCCCACTCACCCTTTCTGCCACCACATCCGTCCTCCTCCTCATCCTCCTCACCGGCACTAAACTGACCACAAGTCATGGTACCAAGGACCGCATAATTCATGACAACCACATCCGGCCACGACGATTTGGTCTCCCCATGGCCATTGTTGTTGTTGCCGCCTCTAAATCATCCACCATCAGGGCCCTACCCAAATCGTCCCGATCTCGCCCTTCGACCCGATCACCGTCTTCGTCTACGTCGGAGCCTCCATCCTTGCGTCAGATTCAACAAGAAACGATCACTGCCTCTACCTCCGCCTCCACTGGGATCCCCACCCTGTTCTTCGGGCAAATCGATGCCCCCACCGACGTCAATTTCATCATTTCTGGCTCCACCGCATATGTCCATGTCCCACCCACTGCCTCTGATATACAGTGAACATGGAAGCACCAACCAGGCGACGTCTGAAAAACAGTCTCGTCAGCTGCAATGAGTCCCAAGGGTGCTATCGGGGTACTAGTGAGGAGTCGTACCCCGGTCTAGAGGGACTTGAGATTACTCGGTCTCGAGCCTCCTCCTTCCCATGGATGTCTCCTCGGGTACCTGACGCTCTTAATCCCATGGGGTCTCCTTAGCATGACCGGTGAGCATATGAGGCACCACAATTTTATCCGAGTCGAGCCGGTAAATAAGTAGAAGAATTAGTAGTGCATCAATCAGAGAATAGGGATATATCCCCAATTTTTAACTGGGTTCTCTAGCGTGTCTTCTTAAATTGAGGATGTAAAAATCGAGTTCGTGAAAAGACCAACGAACAAAACTTCTCATTGGCTAGCCGAGAATGCTCGTTATGTGCACGTTCTTGTAGGGCTTTGGACCATCCCCGATACTCTTGCACTTATATTTATATTTGGAAAATTAATAAATTTCTAGTAAGATAAAAAAACTGCCATAAATAGATCAGGTTTTTTGAAGAATAGAACAATAGGAGAAGGGAGTGGCCATATATCCTGTTTCTCGGTGTTAGGTTGAAGGGAGTGTAGCCAGACTTTGGTCTCAAGGATGGATGCCATGGGTCGCGGGAGCAAGTGGGTCTTTGGACGTCTCTATGACCGGTTCAGTGACGATGTCGTAGTTCATGTGCTTAGGTGGAGTGTCGTGGGGTCCTGAGGTGCTCGATCCATAGGCTCATATGGTAGTTTTTCAATTTCCTAAATGGCTTCTGATTTTTTTGGGCTGGGTATTCCTTGTTAGAGCATGAACAATGTGCCGAACCTGAGGCTTGGCTCGCGTTTTTGCGGGCCACGGGACGCAGGCCGTCCCATCGTGGGACGGCTTTTATGCGGCTCGCGTCCCGCAAAAACGCGGGCCGGGCAGCAGCCCTCGCCCCTCGTCCTGGAAACACGGGCCGGGCCAAAGCCCATGTCCCGCGTCCCACATCCGGCCGGCAACTTCTCCCGTGTTGCCACGTGGCGATGCGAATATATATATATATATATATATATATATATATATATATATATATAATAGCTTTCAGGTACACACCACTCTTAGGATACAAACGGTGCGGACCATGTAAATCTGCGGAAATAAAATGTAATTAGAAATTATTTTCTGTAGATTTATATTTCCGATTTACATTTACGTGGATTAACCTATTTTTGATTTACAGAAATGAAATATATTCAAAATATAATATCTCCAAAATAAAATATAATTACATTTTATTTCCGCAGATTTACATGGTCCGCACCGTTTGTATGTGGGACTATTGTTTTTAAACCAATACTCACACTCCTTTCCATTTTAAACAATCCACGTATGGCATCAGAGTGGCAAACATGTTATTATATCACTTATATCACTTGTAAACACGTATGGACTATTGTTATTATATCACTTACTCTTTTTTATATCAACAAAAGGGGCAAACATTATGAATTTAACCAATATTTGAGCTCACTCAAGAGTATCTTATTTGACGTATTTAAACGACTATATAATAACGATTTCCTTAGTAATCAGGGAGTGCTCTCTTTGATATACTCGTTGGTAGTTGAATTTTATTTTTAATAAAATTATACGTTTTAGGAAGAAAAAAAAGTTCCAAGTGATGAATAAAAGTTTTTTATTATCATTAATTATTATTTTTCACATTTGTTTATATTTTATATAATTAAAACGGTTTTTGATAAAGAATTAAATAAAACAGCAAAATATTAATTAATTAACAACTCAACATCCAGTCAGCATGTGAGCCTCTCATTGCAAAACACCCACTATTCTGAGTCCCTAGTCCCACGATTTTTTCCAGTCAGCACAAGGGACACAAGACTTGGGACTCACCAAGGACCTTTCCATTGTACATACTCTTAGGTTTGAACCGTTTGTTACTTAGATTTTGGTGAGCTTTGTTAAGGTTATATTTTAGTTGACCTTTTGGTCAGGTGTCCTTATTAATTTAGGACTTGTTCACATGGAGGAGAATTTGTATTCTCTATGCTTATATATATATACATATAAATAGCATGTGATATGATTTTTATAGATACCGAAAGAAATAATCACGTGGATCGTATAATATTGAAAATAAAAGAAAGGATGAGATATAATTCCAGTGACGGGAGGAACACTAATCCTCAAACGAGATGCCCGATATTACCAAGGAGAAAAGTAGGGGGTGAGTCCCTATTCAGATGATGGGATGCGCGAGATATTCAATAAACGGTCCCCGTCTCGACTTGAGTTGATATGTTATGTCGTAACAGTCGTCCAAGGAGTATGCCAAGGAGCGGAGAAGGATGAAGAGCATATGGTGTCTACCCTGTTGGAGCCGAGGTGTGGCTCCTTTATTGCACCCTGTGATTCCGTAGGGTCCTCATGGAAGCCTGCGAGGTTACTTAGCAGACCTCGTGTTCGCCCCAACATGCAAGAATCCCTGGAAAGGTAACTTTCATCAGGGGTAGCAGGCAGGACAGAGACACCGATAGGGACATCGACTGGGTCGGAGATTGGGTCAGGGATCCCAAGGCTGGCGGAGGTAGAGGCTGTGGAAAAGATGGGTACCATGCCACCGTTAATTGCTGAATCAGAGACAAGGATGGAGGCTCTACTAGATCAGAATGATCTAGATGTGCCCTTGATGGTGGCTGATTCAGAAGCAGTAGAAACGCCAGTGGCCATGGAGGAGACCACATCATCGTGGCTGACAGTATTGGAGGTGGCGATGTTGGCGGTGTAGGGAGCGTCGACTTTAGGGGCAGTAGTGTTGGAGATGACGGCGTAGGGATCGACGACTTTGGAGACGACGCTGTTGGGGACAATGGTGTTGAAGAAGATTGCGGAGGCGGCGCAAGAGGCAAAGACGACACAAGAGGCGGAAGCGGCACTAGTGCACAAGAGACGACTAGAGATTTCCGTGAGAATTTCAATTCTCTCCAAATCTTCTCATTCCATTGCGATGATGACGAGATCAATGGGTGGAGGAGGAGAGGAGGAGGAGAAGGAGATGATTGGGTCAGAGTAAATGAGAAAAGAGTCCTAAGACCGATTGTTATTTTATAGAAGAAAAAAAAAAGCTTTCTTTATGGTAATATTTTTGTCTTTTCTTTTCAGTTGAAAAGTAGAGTTATCTATAAAATATTTTCCGATAAAGAAACAATAAACATATCATTAGAGAAATACTCAAATGCACGGAAGATGTCGAGAAATAAATGACTAGGCTGGAAAAGATAGAGATAAAGGCCTTGTAAGTTTAGTGACTTACTAAAATGAAATAACAAATTAGGCCCAAATAGCGGCCCATGTCTTAAATCTAACTCAATCCATCACCAACTAACTTTGAAATATTAGAGCATCTCTAGTCCTTAACAAAATTGTTGGCTAATAGAATAAAAAAATATTAAATATGCTTCTCTTTCCTCTATTAGCTAGCAAGTCTAGTCATGTTTTTTCTACTAGTTGATAGAATAAATAAATATTATAAAATAATATCAAAGGTGTTTTTATTTTAATTTTGATAAAATAAAATAAAATAATTTGATTACTAAAGAAATAATATATATATATATATATATATATTAAATTAAATTAAAATTATATATATTAAATAATAAATCAATGTTACTAAAAATTAAAAAATAATTTAAAACTTATTTTCTAAAACTACAACAGATTTTATAAATGAAAAACATATTTTTTTAAATACAACTATATTTTTAAAATATATTTTTCAAGCCTCAAAGGCAACTACCCGTTGGCGTCGGTGGATACTGTTGTCGGTAACGTAACCGGTGCACCCATCCGTCAGCGTCTTTCCGCTACCGACCCGTCAGTAATTAACCATCGCTTCTCTCTGCTAGCACCGATCTTGAAGCAAACTGCCTATACCTAGAGATGCTCTTAACTCATTCTTATTTTCATTCTCTTCTGTCTCAATCTCAAGCAACAATGACTCATACTCTCCTTTTTTGAGAACTACAACGATAACAACATCTATTCCATAAAAATCTCTCTCTCAAAGGCTCTCGTCTAACCCTAAAAGAAAAGGAAAGCAGTCTCCCCTTGTTCTCTCCTCTCTGTCGGCGATGTCCGTTGGCTCTTGCCATGGACGTTGCCGGTAGATGCTTCTCATATCCCTCTCCTCCTTATTCCCTTCCTCAACCCCTTCTTTTCTCGTCAATTTTCTCCTTCTTTCTCCGTCCCTTTTAGCCCCGGCCGCTGGTGGGTTTTTGGTCTTGGAAGTCTGATCTTGTCCTCTGATAAATAGCCTCCTCCTTCGCCGTCCGCGTCGTCCTCTGCGAGATCTGGTCTTCACTTCAAATTCTTGACGTGGTGTCAAATCTAGTACTTTTATTTCAAGATCTTTCGTTTGTTGCGCTCCCAGTATGGGGAAGGGGAACTCGTGGACCACTTCGCTCGAGCTCGACCCAAGCTTGGGTGTTTGTTGATGTTCTAGTGGTCGTAATTTCAGGCATGCACAACCGATCTACAATGAAAAACGCTTCCGTCTAAGATTCGTAGTGGATCTGGTATCGGACGTCTTTGGTCACCGGTTTGTCCTGGTGATGGTGCTATCTATCTAGTACGATGACGCACAACTTCTTCTTCCTATTGGGTCGCTGTTTGTCGGAGGTGGATTACCGTGTCTCTTACGTGCCAGATCGTGGTCGAGGTTTCACACACAGGGTATGGAATCTCGGTACGGGTCTTGTTGGGATTGCTCTGAAATTTGCAACTATTTCGGGACTAGGCTCGGAGTCCCGGTTAGTAAGGATTAATACTCCTTTCATCGTTAGTATTTACACTGGTTGGTCCCTAGTTTTAGCTTCTATTTGGTCTTCTTGGTTACCCCTTCACTTGTAGTTGGTAAGGGGCTCGTCGGGCATTATGTTTTGACCTTCGATGAGTTGTTATAGGTCTTATGGCTTTTTTGAAGTCGAGTCGATTGCGGTATTGGTCGACGGCGTGTTTGAACCATCCGACTCTCTGAGTTAGTGGCTCGGATGAGTTTCAGGTGGTTTATACTCGTTCGGTTATTGTGGTATTCGGAAGAAGTATATATTGTTGTTGTGTGTTGTTTTTAGAGCTTCATGGTTCTTATATGTGGGTATATGACCTATTGTTTTTTCGAGTTTTATGATTGTTTTATAGTTATGTCTGGTGGTTATATTGATGCTTCAAGGTAGATATTTTGGGTTTTTGGAACAATTGTTAGTTTGTTTTGAAGTGTCTCTGTCGGCATACTCCTTGTTTGCATGAGATTAATGTTTGTTTCTCGGTAGAAAAATCTAGGTTGTTAGACCTTTGTTCACCCTTTGTCGGGTTTGGTTTGAGATACCCTTGTTGGCATGCTTGTGTTCTGTACTGCGGGTTTCGCCCCGTGTCCTCTGCTTTCGTCCCGAAAGCATTAGATTATTATTAATATATTTGCCTTTATAAAAAAACAAAACAAAAATCATAGTTCCACAGTTTCTGTGTCTTTCTAATGCCAATCTCATAATATTGCCCCAAACAGAAGTACTGAAACCAACAAAACATTTTAGAACAAATCCAACAAATGTAAAATGAACAAACACTAAATCCAAATGTGCAAAATCACCAGCATGAGTGAGACAACTTTCAAGCATAGTAAGAGATTCTCAACCATCAAGCCTTGATTGTCACAGTGCACAAGCACGAGCCTGACGGCTTTATCTCAGAAACCTGCCACTCAGAGCCCGGAGCTGCATCAGGATCATACAACAAGGTCTGATAACCCGGCTCTTCCTGCACAGAGAAGAGCAAAAGCTTCCCATCCAATATCCCAAACCTGAACCCAACACTGGAGCTCCCAGTGACTGGAACCGGCACCATCTTCCAAGAATTATCAACAGGATTGAAAATGGAGAGCTTCCTCTGGTTCTTCCACTCCATGCAAAAGAGCTTCTTCCCCAGCACAGCATGAGCTGTGACCATTACACAACCGTTCTTCATCTGACACCAGGTGTGTCCTTCCGGATTGTACACATCAACAGACCTTGAGTTCCCAATCGTGAAGCTTGACCGTCCACCCATTACATACAACTTTCCCTCAAAACCACAGGCAAATGAGCCCCATCTTGGGCGCCGCAGACTCTCTATCACCGTCCATTTGTCAGTTTCAGGATTGTACACCTCAGCACTTGAGAGGATGTCACCGTTCATCCCATAGCCTCCAACGGCGTATACCATGCCATTGACTTCAGCTGAAGCAAAGTCGTAGCGTGCCAGGTTCATGTTTGCTAATTTGCTCCACCTGTGACTCGAAATATTTAACAGATCAAATTAAAGTCAACACAAGTATTGAACAAACAAGAGTCTACAACTTCGACATAACATGAGATCTTTGAAGAATCATGTTCTAATGGGTAATCAACTAGGATCCACACATTTCACAACAGCAGATCCATGAGCTAAATAGATGTAAGGGTTAATTACAATTACAATTAGCTGTTGTGTATCATACGTCTTATTCATCCAGCTACCTAAACTTTAAAAAAAATTGCATATATCTCTTTTACACCAGAAAATGACAAAATACCCTTCACCCTAATCTAAAAAAAGACTTCCTATTTACCCAAAAAAAACAATTTGGTTAGATGTAGAAAACAGTTGAGTAGATGTAAAAAGACTATTAAAAAGACGAAAACATGATAGTTTTTGAGATTAGGTCGAGGGCATTTCCTTGGTTTTTTTTGGCAAAAACAACTATCTGCAGTTCTTTGAAAGTATAGGCAGCTGGAAATGTTTCAAAGTTGGGGATAGTTATGTGCAAAAGATGTATAGCACACAATAGCTATCAGCAACTAACCTTACAAGTAATTTTTGACTCAATAAAAACAACCAAATCGTGTTTAATAGATAACAGACCTGTTGAGGCAAGAATCATATTGGTAGACATCCCCAGATGGAGACCCAGTCCCATTGATCACCGAATAGCCAGCCATAACAATCAGTTTTCCATTAACAACAACGACCTCAAACCCAGCCTTTGTTGGGCCAGGCATTGGAGGAAGACACCGGTGTTTCTGTCCCAAACAATCCAAAACCTCCCAGTGGCTCTCCTTTCCTTCAGCATCCGTAGTCAAGACATAGAGCGATTCTTCAAGCACTCCAGCTAATTTCCTAACGGTGATGAACTCTTTGCTCTGCATGAATGATCTCCATTTCTGGCAGACACCGCCCATAGCTTGGAAGTTTGAGCGAGGAACAAGCGCGAGGCAATGCTTTGCCACGTCATCGGGCAGCCCATGAAGAATTGGGCTGTTAAGATCACCAGTAACCTGAGAGGTCAGACCCAAACAGGGATTGCTTTTGGAACGAGAGTCTGTATCTAACTGGACTGGACTGGTGAAACACATGTTTAGTAACCACTCAGATCAAGAGAAATGCAGATAATTCTCTTATCTGATCAATTATGTTTGAGGAGAAACTAGCAATATCTTTGGATGACGAACTAAATAAATTCATGAAATCCTTCACTCATAGGGATTTTACAAGACCAAGGCATAAATGAAGTTGCAGAACGGATCACTTCGGCGGTAAAAGCTGACGATTTTCTATGTGTTGTCCAGTCCGATTCAAATTCCATACCAGAAGTTTTGGTCTTACAGTAATTTGTCCCAGTTGTGTTATTCAAAGTTTTTCTTACGCCACCAGAATTTCTCCCTCCAAACACTGCCCAGATATCTACATAAAGTCAATGAGATATAGTTTTTAGATAAACGAATTCAAACAACAAATAATCACCTACAAAATCATAGAGTATTACATCTTAGAGTTAAAAGATCATACCAGTCAAGGCCATGCTAACAAGTTTAGCCCCCAGTAATGTCCATTCTATGGAAGTTCACAATCACCTGAAGCCATCATGTGAGGAGAAGTTAAACAAAATCATCAATAATTGATTGTAAGAGAATATAAAATAAACTGAGAATCATGGCAGCAATAAAAGAAAGTATATGTACACTTTTAATCATCCATAATTGATATGTGACTGAGATTCTCTACTAATATGCTTTAAAGCTATGTATTAGCACTACAATACAATAACAATTTGCCTAGAGTCCACTTAAGAAGGCAAGTTTTCTTCATACTATTTAATTTCTATTAAACTCATAATATTATTTTTCATCAAAACTAAATGCAAAAAAAAAAACATAAAAGGTTCAATCGATTTCAACCATTTTTCATACTATTTAATCAATCCAAATTACATGAAGGGTTCAATTGATTTCAACCATCAGACAATCCAAAGACCGACACTTTACACATCCCTAAATGTCAAAAGGGGGGTTGATTTGATTTCAACCACCAATCCATCTACAGTCCATTCAAGAAAAGTCAGAAATACAATAAGAAAGTCAACAGAATTGGAAATTCAACACCTAAACAAACATTTCATGAATATCCCTTGCAAGCAAAGAACCACAGGTAAAAGCACTCAAACAAAGTAGAAAGATACCACCATACAAGCTAAAAGCTTAACACAATAAATACACGGAATCAAATATCATTAATCATTCCATAAGAAAGACACAACCCATAATCTTAAACAACCGGATCTGCAAACTGAAAGCAATAAAAAACAGTATAGAATGAAAAATATGAGATTCAAAACTCTGAAGCAAAACAGATAGAATCAAATTATTATTTCACTGTTAGTCATTACAAAAGCAATTTAAATCATAGAACAAAGCATCCCAACTTGAGACAAATTGGATAAGTCAAAACAGACAGACAAAAAAAGGAAATTACCCAGAAATCATCATATAAAGCTCGAAAACATGTCTGCCGACAAGCTACTGTTTAAGCAACAATCATATCTTTAAAGCTTAATCATGAACAGAACAGCATAGATTCAAGCAGTAACAAAACAAAATATTGAAACTCAAATCACGCGAACTCAAAACTGAGCAAGCGATCAGCTCAAAAGGATCAAAAACACCCAAATCTAACAGCAAAATGCGGATAAAATCTCGAACAAAAACCCACAAAAAAGGGGATAAAATTACCTGAAAATAGAAAATGAACCGAAAGAGAATTGCTAGAAATGGGTTAGAGAGAATATAGAGAAGTGGGTTGTGGTGGGTTGAGCTAAGAATGTGGGGATCTATAAAAAAGGAGGAGATAAAATTGACAGAGAGCAACCACGTCGGATGGAGATTTCTGCCCTACCGATTAGAGGAAAGAGACGAGTTTTGTTGTGTTCCCAAAATAAAGGAATAGTTTCTATTTTATTATTTATTTCGAATATATTATTGTTGAATTTAATGTCTCTTTCCTAAATTATATTATTATATTCAGTAGGGAGTAGAAACTAGAAACCCATCAGTGGGTGAGAATTGAGATCCATATCGTAAGATCTCCCTAAAATGCTCTCCACTGTCTGATCTGTTGATTTTTTCTATTTATTTATTTTTTGAAATAATAGAGATGCTCGTTTCAATAAATAAATTAATTAACTAAAATGTTTATTTAGAACAACAGCAACGACGTCGGGGATGACGTTCTCAATCACATAATTGTTTGGCGGGACGACGACGACAACCGTTCGATGGGGCTATGAGAGCCGAGTCCGATAATGGTCTTTCTTCTCTGTCCGAGCACAGTTACGATAATTTCCTACTTAGTGTAAGAGACTTTATTTTGAGTCTAAGATACTATGAAGAGCCTTCAAGGTTGATTAGAAATCGAACACGTCAACTAATGGTTCCGATTTGCTGAGGTTTGGTTTTGGTACCACTCTACCAGCCGAGCATTTGTACGAACCGTTTGGGAAAGGTCTCGGAGCAATACAGACGGTGGATTTGGGAACCAGGAGGAGGGACGATAGGTTGGGGTATGTTTCCGCGACACCCACGACCAGAAGAATCGAGTTTGGACATACCCTTTTGGGATATGTTTGTTTTGGGCAGGCCATGTCGGGTTACGTCAGGGTGGGTCGATCCGAAGATGATCTACAGAGGCCAGAGTGATTTGTTTCTGCGAGAAGTATCAGTGAAGTCACAGTCGGAGTATGCTCCCTTGTCCTTATCGCATCTAAACCAAGGCTTGTCTCAGAGATGGACATCTCAAGTGATCTCGGCGAATCACGACGATGAGTTGACAATACCAGATCGCCACACTACTCAAGTTACGGGCTCCAGAAGAACTGGCATCGCAGGCTCTATCGTTTTTTGTGTTCGTCCTATGTTTATTTGTTGTCTTTATTGTCTACGATACGAAATAGGCTATTAATACGAGTCTAAGTACGTCGGGGTTAAGAATTCTATTTATGTCAACTATTGATTGTCATAATTAATAAAATATTTATGTTCACATTTCAAAAATAAACTATAATGTTAATTATGAGTCACTACAGATTTGTTCATATGACCAAAGTGAAGATCAATGCTATTAGTCAAGAAAAAAACAACTAATTTGGTTTAAAAATATATAATATTGAATCTTATCTTCATTAATCATATTAGAATATAAAATATTAAAATTACACTAGACATAGCATACAAGATATTTAAAATATTTTTATTTAATCAAGTGTCGTCGAATAAATGATTATATGAAATTTAGCACGTAAATATTTTATTTATATGAAATTTTATTGTGTTCCATTTGTTCAAATTTTTGCTTTTCTTATCATGTGAGTGGTCACCTAAAAACATGTTTAGAAAGAAAACGTGTTCCATATATAATTATTTGGACTATAATGGGTGAGAAAATCATGCACAGGTTTGATATGATTGATGAGTCATGTAGGTGTAGATGACATAATGCATATATAATATTTTAAAAAGAAAAATTTATTTAATACCATATGCAGAGACATATATGGGAGGGTAATGGAGACTTAATACTATTATTTAGGGATAATTGTCAAAACATGCACTTATGTTTCGTCCACAAACGAAATAGTGCACAATGTTTTGTCCACGTCGTCTGGCTACCCTTATGAATCGTCCACGCACTTCTGTTAGAAAAGTGTAACAGCAGTCCCTGAATTGACAATTTTGCCCTTTTGATTTGAAATTCAAAAATAAGAATTTCGTCCAAAAAAAATTAGTGGCTGAGGATTGTTAGGGCAATTTCGTCCAAAAAAAATTTCAAACACAAGCACATGATAGCACGTGAGGCTACAGATTCGAATATTCTGTTATTTTTACTGACATAAGTGCGTGGACGATTCATAAGGGTAGCCAGACGACGTGGACAAAACATTGTGCACTATTTCGTTTGTGGACGAAACAGAAGTGAATGTTTTGACAATTATCCTTATTATTTATGGTTGTAATTACTTGAACGTTCACTCCATGACTCCGGCCATTGAATAGAAGATGCCATCAGATAATCTAATGTTCTCCTCGTGACAAAATGAGAAGAAACATGATCATGTGATCTCATTAGAGTTGGGATGTTTACGTAAATTCACTGTAATTAATTACTTTATTTATACCTACAGTATAACACGTGACCGCAGAAATGTATATTATTTAGTTATTCGATCATTGAATTATGTGCTAAGCAAGAAAGTCTGTCTATAAGATAGTTGCAGATATTGAATAGGTCACTTTAGGGCATCTCCAATAGTTTGATACTAGGTAGTGTTAAGGAGCAGTGTCAGAAAGTGTTTTTTGACTTCCTGTCACTGTTTCTTCAATGGTCATGTTAACACAGTTTTAATAATTTAAAAAGGACCCTAAATATTTGTAATATTTTGATTTGAAGCCAAATATAAAATGCATAACTACTATTTTTATTTAAGGCCACATATAAAATACATTAAAATTGACAATTAATATTTAATTGTGGCCGCCATCTTCATATCTAGCCCAAATGTGTTCGATGAGGTCATCGTGGAGTTGGTGATGAACATTCTGATCCCGAATCCTTGTTCTATGGCCCATAATACTTTTCCTGGTCACCGTTGGTGGTGGTCCTCTATGGATGGTTGGGTCCGGGACACCAATATCTGCAAACGGATCAGTGGGTCACGGCCTCCGTTCATCCTCAACGATGATGTTGTGTAGGATAACACAAGCAGTCATGATCACTGAGAGCGAGCTCCTATCCCACATTTGGCCCGTGCGAGTGACGATGTGAAATCGGGCATGTAGAACTCTAAACGCTCGTTCGATATCCTTCCTACACGCCTCTTGGTATCTAGCAAAGTATCTTTGCTTCGGCGTTTGTGGAGCAGGTACTGACTTCACAAATGTTGCCCAAGCAGGATAAATTCGATCTGTCAAGTAATACGGGGTTTCGTATTCTCTACCGTTGATCTTGAACTTCACATCTGGAGCGAAGCCTCGAACTGACTGGGAGAACAAGGTGGACCTATTGAGCACGTTGATGTCGTTGTTGGAGCCCGGTGTCCCGAAGAAAGAGTGTCAAATCCAAAGGTTTTGGGATGCAACAGCTTCTAGCATGATCGTGGGGACGTTTCCGTGGTCCCTACTTGCGAACTGTGCAGACCATGCCATAGGACAGTTCTTCCAATCCTAGTGCATGCAGTCAAGACTCCCTATCATCCCCGGAAAGTCGCGCTCTTCGTTGATTCACAATAAACGTCTTGTATCTTCCTCGGTCGGGAGTCGTAGATATGTCCGCCCGTAAACCTTGATGACGCTCATGCAAAACTTCTTCAGGCAGTCCAACGCAGTGGTCTCCACCATTCGCAAATGCTCGTCGCAGGCATCGGCTGGACCTCCATAACAGAGCTGACGAAGTGATACCGTGCACTTCTGGTGTGGAGTGAAAGAGGCCCTCCCCGTAGCATCATTTCCGTTACGGAAGTAGGCGTACCGGTCACTCAAACCATTTATGATCCGTATGAACATGTCCCTCGACATCCGGAACCGTCGCCGAAATTATTGGTCGTTGTACACCGGTCTAGGCGTGAAGTAGTCACGGATCAACCCTTCGTTTGCATCTTCTCGATTGCGCTCAATCACTCTCCGCTTTGTTCGCGGCGCCGACCTTGAGCCCTCGGCCTCATCATCATCTCGAGCCCTTGGCTCTATCGCTGACAGCACTTGATCGTGTATTGCTTTTTCCGTTGCCTCAACAAGCCTATCCATCGCTTCGTCTATTTCTTATTCTGTCATTTGCTTCATTTCCTCTAGCGTTGGAAAATTCGCCATCGAAAAAAATAGAACTAGGAAAAAAACGAGAGAATTTGGAGAGGAATAGAGGAAAAAGGAGCTTGAAAGAAGTGACGGAGTGGAATTTTGCTTGGGGTTGTTCTGAATTTATAGAAAAGTGTAGGTTTTAGGGAGGCGTCGCCGACACGTGTCGCCTGCGCACTGGCCAGTCGACTAGCCGTTGGAGGCTGACATGCCCCCCTGACACGACGAGTCGTGCCAGCGAGTCGTGTCAGCGCCGTGTCAGCGCCTCCAACGACCCCCTGACACGACGCGTTGAAGGTGCTCTTACGGTATTACATTCAAATCTAATCCAACTAAAAAAATCAGACGAAAAACATTATATTACTGACATCAAATTAAATTACACCCCCCCAAAACTCAAACAGAAAATATTGTAAAAAAAACATGGTATTTGAGGTAGATGGTCCTAACCATCCACGTCGTATTTGATGTGCTATTTCTGGTGCTTCGTCTTGACATTCTCCTCTCGGTGTATCGTCTTGGCTTTCTCCTCCATGTGCCTTGTTCATGTTCTCTCTTTCTGATGTATCATCTAAACCACGCCATCCGCGTTGTAATTGGCGTTTTCTTCCTCGGACACCATCCCATCATCGTCACCACCCCGACCCCTCTTTGTATCCTCACAGGGAACGGTCTGGGGTTGTTGCTCATCGCCATGCTCAACACCTGAAGACCCTCCCCCTAAATTGTCCTCATCTCCAAGATGATGCAAGCAAGTGATCACACTGTTGTGCTTTGTCGTAACTTGAGCTTTCATATGGGCATGTGGGTGCCGGTAGAAGGCCACAAAGGGAAGCTCGTCCCCTTCTGAGATCAAGACGTGGAGGTCGTTGAATATACAAATGAGGTTGGTTGCATCAAAATGGGAATCAATTCCCCGTGTCGGGAGGGCTTCCCCCACACATGCATATACGGTGAATAAGGAATAATCAATCATGCGAGGTTTGCTACGCATCCTCACTAGGTCCAATGAGTCCAAGATGGGACTCATGAGAGAGTGAGACGTTTTTTAGGAGGCATGTCTCATCCCAATGAGATCTGACACAACCTGGTCCAAAACCTCATCCTTCTCCTATAGAACTCCTTGACTAACTAGCGTCCTTCATCCAATGGGATCTCCTAGAGAACTCCTTTACTAACTACCTATTTCCCAATGTCGTCCCAATAGCCATTTTTATTCTTGCTATTCCCGAAAATCGGGTCCATTGATTTCTTCATCCAAGCACAAACAAGATGTTCCTCCTCCGCGATACTCCACTTGATGCGCATCCTTTTGGGCATCACCATACCCGATAGCTTGGACGCTCTCAAACATCGGGATGCAAGAAAGGGCCCTAAGTCTCTTTTGTCACTGGGGGGTCGGACATCTTGCAAAGGATGTCCTCCTCGTCGAGTGTTGATTGCGTTGTCGGAACGATATAATCCTCCAAACCATAAAAGTGATCGAAATCCATATCGAACAAAACAATTGTGGGAGAAATGGTATGAAGAGCATGAGGGGAAGTGGTGTGCTTTTGGAGAAGGGATGATGAAGTTTAAATAGAAAAGGAGGGTGAATGGGACTAGATTTACGTCGTCACATAACGCACATAAACGCCAACGATAGATGCAATTTCCCATGCTATAAGCGGTCAAACGACACCAATTGTCGACTTTGTTTTTTTTTTTTGATAATCGAGGGGAAAGTTTCATTATACTTTAAGGGGTAGTACAATGAAAAGCAAGGAAGCAAAACCAGTATGGTTGCTCCTGCTAAAAACCAAAACAGTAAAAAGTACACAAATATTGTCTGCGAAGAACAGAAACAGAAACTTGCAAGACAAAAACTAACAAGAAAATCGAAGCCTGCAATGCTCAAACAAAACAGTCTAACGGACCATTCTGCCAAGAAACAAAGGATGGGTAAGGTTTAAGCAAACCCCCCGTCCGAAACAAAGAGAAACTGAGAGTCTGCAACCTCAAGAAAGAAGCTTCCATCGGCTCCTCCACCGAATTGAAGACCAATCCGTTTCGTCTCAGCCACAGAATCCAGAAAGTGACATATACCATCCTTAACCAGACCAACGTCTGACCCCTCTCTCACAACCCAATCCATCCCATAAAAGTAGAAGAGATAGAGCAGTCATGAATGCACATAACACCCCACCAACGATAAACTGAAGACCATAACTTCCAAGCAAAAGGACAATGCAGAAAGATATGATCTACATCCTCAAAAACAAGCTTACAAGATTTGCATAACATACCAGCGAGAGAGATTCTGCAGCCTCTACTTTCCAAGAACACCATAGAGGGGATGGCATTATTGAGGACCAACCACATCAGCATAGCGTATTTTGGGGGCCATCTCTTAATCCATAAGAAACCAGACCAAGGCAGAGGAGTAGGATGAGAATCTTCCAAGAGTCCATGTTGCGTCGCTCCTCCTCAGTTAACCCTTAGTTGAAATCGCCTCCAATGCATACAATTTCAGAAAATCTGTAACCATAAGAGCCTAACTCTTCCCAAAGAAGTAAACGATCATATTCAAAAGATGGGGCATAGACATTAATGCAAACAATGGGGGATGAAGACCCTGACCAAAACCCGAACCATAGAATGGCATTTTTCAAGGGTATGGTTTCAACACAACGAAACACATCTGACTTCGAGATTGAGAGTAGACCACCCGAAGCACCATCAGAAGGAGAGATTGAGTGTTCCAATTTCCATAAAAACCACAACGCCGAAGAAAATAAGGTGAGAAAGAGTCGACCTTAGTCTCTTGGAGAAACACAAAATCCGGATGAGATCTTCTGATGGTGCAATTTATACTCCGTCGTTTCTGAACGGAGTTCGTCCCTTTCACATTCCATGAGAGGAACTTCATTCAATCAGTTTTGGAGTAGGGATGGAGGATAAGACTCAATGGAGTCTAAATCCTCATCCTCACAAACGTCCACATAATCATCGTCTTCATCTCCCTCCAAATCAAGATGTTCAGAAACTTCCTGGTCCAAATTGTTGAACTGGTCTATGGCAAAATCAGTGGACTTTAAGCTTTTAAACCAACCTTCTTCACATAGTCCCAATTCCCTTGTCTAGTTTCAACCGAACTACGAGAAAGGCTCCTCTGGGATGAAACTGCTACAGAATAAGTGACAGGATTTTGGATTCAGACGACTTTGCTTCAGGACTTTCGAAGGAGAGATCCCTTGCGCTGCACGCAAATGAGAACTAACTGGAATCTTTGTTCCTAGACCCTTCTTGGCATCAGGACTCTTAGGCAAAGAGGAGTCCTTAACTGTGTCAATCTGAATAGGGGCCAAAATGTCATTCGAATTTTGAACCTGTGTAGAGGAAATATCCAATTCCCTATTATCTTGGTCATCACATACCTGTTTAGAGGAGGACTCTGGAACACTAACAAACGGATGACATATTTCCGGCACTTCCGAGGTTGACACTCCGGTGATTAACAGAGGAAAAGTAGACTTCCTCAAAAGGAAATTCATGTTCAAAGAAGCGATCTTAGAGTTGCTATGCACCAAAAAAAAATGGAATCGAAACTGGCCGAAGTCGGACTAGTATCGCAGACAAAATGTAGTAATGTTCCCAATGAGTCCCCAATTGCCTTAGCTGAATCAATTGTTCTGCCTTGAAAGGGTATATCTTCCACCTTGGCCCACTGAAAGAATCCACCCACAATGACAAGTACACCCGAATAATGAGAAGTTCAAACCAGGGCCTCAAACGCGACCAATTATCCGATTCGAGAGAATCCATAACAACATGATTTAAAACTGTGAGTAGAAAAATTCGATTACCAAATGGTCGTAGCACGATATCATCCAGACCTTGCGAGCTCAGAACGGCATTATATTGGGATATCGACCAATTTGCGTGTGCCAGAACAAGAACACCCGCCATAGCCATTTCACGAGATCCTTCCACTGAAGTACCATGAACAGATAACACCGAAGCAGCTGCAGTTCCTATTATTGAACCTTGCCGGGAATTCCTTGTCGTGCGAGGCAATTTAGGAGCAGGTGCCTTTGCATAGTCGACCAAGAGCTTAAAGTCATCCTGCAAAGTACCGTGAAAGGCCTCTATAGCAGCTGAAGACAAACCTGATTTCATCTTAACGAAACAGAAGAATTTACCCGTTCGGTTTGATCTCTTGCAAACAAAGCAGTGATCAACACCGTCCGAACCCAACAGATTCCTTAGCCAAACATCGTCCCTTCCTGGAGGAATGTTGCAAACGAAAAGTTTTCTCCCACCAGTCCCAAATGATTCAGAAATCTTCTCTGGAGGAGAGGCTGGAGAAGTGAAAGCCTTACCACTTTCAGGGATAGAGGTCGCCGGAGCTTCCAACCGTTGGACAATTGACGAGACCCTGCCTTCCAGGGGCCACCGCTCAGGGCCGAATCTTGAAGGAAGATTCACAGGCTGAGATGAGGAACTACCCGCAGGAGTAACAATCAGAGATTGAAGCCGACCGTTTGAATTGTTCCCCTGTTTAGCAGTCGTCTCAATCATGGGTGCCTTGCCCTTCCGGTTGTCTCTCTTCATTCGTTTCTTCTGAGCAGATCTGGGAATCCAGAGAAGGGTGTCTTTCAGCAGCATAGAACACCAGCAAGCCAAGACAGAAGAGGTCGAGACCGGAGAAACAGGTCGATGCTAGCACCGACGACGAAACTGGGCAAAAACGCGATGACCTAACTCGAGGAAGGGGGCGCGTGCATAGGAAATTGTCGACTTTGTTGAGTGGTGAGAACGTTAATGTTGTGTTAAAACACCGTCAAAATGATCACATTTACATCTTATTTTTCGACATTTACAAAACGCCACATCCAAGACATCAACGACTGCGAATGCTCGTATGGTTAGTCTTTAGTTGACTTAATTGTTTGTTATTTGAAGCTTCTACTTTTTTGTTGTTTACCCTCCCCCAAAGACTCAACAACAATCTCGATTTGTCTAAGAATTTATCACCAAACTAGCTTTTTCTCCTCGATAAACTTTTTTTTTTATTGTTTCTCTTCTTAATTAGACACCTAAATTCCATATTTAAACCGATCCACCATAGATTAGGAGCTCTTAGAGATTGGCTTGTGTCAGCCACAATATCAGTAATGGACTGACAAAACCATCAACACAAACTCACATATTTTTCTCAACGGTGCTAATCTTAAACAGTTAAACCACACAAATAAGGAAAAAAATATCATACCATAACAATGTTATTTCAGTCTACTTAACAATCTGATTTTGATTTTTGTCTTGTCTCGTTGGTCTGTCACAACTCACAAATCAATACGTTATTGTTTGGTTAAGAACCGTATGGAACCGGTGCACAAGAACCAATTTTTGTTTTATCATTAAAAATAACGGTTTTATCCCACTCAACATAAAACTCAAACAGAATTGTAAGCAGAGCGGAAACCATTTGATTTGATTGGAACTGAACAATGAATGTTTGGTTCGGTCTGTACTATGGGAATCACGATTCCACCACCACCAGTAAAACAGACGATCTTAGCAACTTTAACCAGTGAGAGACACGTCACCGAGATGACCCAACGAGATCACGCCACGTGGATGGTTGTCAATGACCCCAGGGACCTGGGGGCTTGGATTGTAGCTATCTCCGTGTATGGAACAAAACGACAGATGGTAATGGCGTTTTAAGTGGTTGTGGTGCGAGACGACGTCAATTCTCCGTTAACGTCACGGCGAGACGACGAATGGCAGTGATATAATTGAGGGCATTTTGGGGATAGTGGAGTGGAGTGGTTGGGTTTTGGGGTCAAGCGTCGAAGTTGACGGCGGATGGGCCCACAGAGCACGTCGAGGAATGGGGCCGTTTATGAGATTCATTGGCCTTCCACGAAAGAGACGGGTGAATTCGGTGGATTCTTTTACAATCTTATCTTATCAATTTGGCCTGCAATAATATCCACTGTATTGCTTTTATTTCATTGTTATAATTTTAGAATATTATTCGTGTAGAAAGTTCAATATGTTGAAATTGGATCACAAGTATTTGGTATTTATTCAGGCTACGATATAATCATATACAACTTACAAGACAGAAACTAATTATTTTTTTGAACACCTGAAAATAAAAAATTAGAAAACTAAATTTATGAACTCAAATTTATCATATTTTCAAAACAAAATCTTAAAATAATGATAACATGTATCACGATGTATTCACTTCTCTATGACTTATAATTTTTTTTTTGATAATTGTGAAAAGTATTTGGAATTCAACTTTTTGTTGTAATCTAATTTGTATAGTTTTGTTCAAAATAACATTTATCTTGGAAATTAAAATTTTAATATAATAATTAAAAGTAAAAAAGTAAAGAATATGAATATTTGGATTTTTTATGAAATCTATATTATAAGGATACTTTTTTATTTCTTATACAAATTACAAAAAAATCAAGATTATCACAATTTTAAAAAAGGTAAAAACTGTATAAAAAAATAAAAATAAAAAACTTCAAGAGACTTTTTTACACTTGTCCCTAAAATCTTATAAATGTGGAAACTTAAATCTAGATATAACTCAACAAATAAACTTCTCATTTTCACTTCCAAGTTTTGCACCTAATTGTTAGTTTATTTACTAAAATTTAATTTTATGCCGAAACAGGATCCTTGTCCTCATCAATTAGGTTGAGAATTTCAGATCCTGATTGAGTTGTGACAAAATTGTTATTACCGTAATAATATTACATCCTCGTGTATGTTAAAGTAATCAACATTATTACAACATTAAAAAATCAAATACCAAGAGGCTAGAGATATTCAAATCCTAGTGAAGGACTTCAGTTTGAGTTGGTTCCTAGAAAGTCTCTACCTGAGCCATTATCTTGACTGGTTTCCCAAGTTTTGACTTGTCCTCCATACCAGCAATTTCTAGTTCCCTTGCACAAACTAGGTTAATTACATATTGTACCCCTTTTATTGGTAACATATTATTTGTACCCTTACGTTTTGTAACGTTTGATAACAATATTTTCGTTTTGATAACTGTCATTTAGTACCTTTAATGAATTGATCACAGATCATTTAATACCCCTTATGAATTGGTCATGGGTCATCAAAATGGTGTAAACTTGAACAAAATTTTGTCCAAAACGTTTCCAATACATCAGAGTACTAAAAGAATGTTACCAATAGAAAAAGGGGTATTAGAGGTAATTAACTCCACAAACGGGAAAGCCTTGATCATCCAAAGACTCTAAAATCACGCCCGAGCCTACGCAAGTTCTTCCCTCGTAGAATGCAGCAAATTGCCCAGCTGCCAGACCATGATCATTTTCAGATAACAGAACATCTGCAACGTCTTCATCGATAGTCAATCTGCAACTGTAAAACCTCGGATTATGTCCCACCTGAAAAGTTCCGAAACACATGAATTGATAATACGGTGATGAAAATTAAATAAGACATTTCTTACCGTTATTAGTACTTTACTTGGAAATTAATTAATCGAGGATCCGAAAGAAAATGGAGAGCAGATTATTCTACCTTACACTGAAGTTGATTGGGTTGGTTTGGAGGTGACCCACTACCCCATTTCAAGGAGCCAACACGGAACATGAGCCTTCTCTTGTCATTTGAAAAATAATTTCTTGACACAAAAACCACGTCGTTTTTAACATCTTACTCAACAACATACCTGCAAAAAGAGGCACCGTCACATAAAATAACTAGCTGATGAAAAGAAATCAGAGCAACTTACCCGGTCAACGGGCAACACCCTACCCAATGAAAACAATACCAGGTTAATACCCTACCCGATCAGGTCAGGAACATCGGATACTCGTCGGGTTCGGATTATTTTGCCATCTAACACCTTCCATTTGCCAATGTGTCTTGCAACAAATGCACTGAATTTTATCTACCCCGATATAAATGTGAGAAACTACCAGTGTGACGATTAACACATTTATAAATATCAACCAAACATAAAATAAAATACTCCACTCGTTCCAAAATACATGTCTTCAAAAAATATGAAGGGAGTGCATAATGTATAAGCCATTTGCTTTAGTAACTTATACATAACAAGATAAGAGTTTTCTGACAAATTGATTGTATAAAGAGACTATTAATGAATGGAATGTTCATGCAAAATAAATAAAATACATATGAAATCTGGAACATATAGTTTGGCAATAAAGATAAAGTATATCGATTTGCATATTCAAATAAGTTTATATATTCATGAGAACTTGATCCGTCGCTACCACTAACAATGGAACAAATATATAATTCTAAAAGGAGATGGAGAAGAAAGTAACCTGATCACAAGCAGCCTTTGCATACTTCAAGTCTTCGTCCCATGGGCATTCAGAGCACCTCTAATGGTGTTGACACTAGTAGTGTCAAGGAGCAGTGTCAGGAAATGGTTCAGTGTCAAAAGTCATGGTAGGAAGTATTTTTGGAACAAAATGGCTTCCTGACATTACTTGGCGTCGTTGCTAGATTCAGCAACGGCGGTCTGGCACGCCCCGTCGGACACGGCAGTTTGACACGACAAGCTGTGCCAGCGAGTCGTGTCAGCGCCGTGTCAACGCCTGACACGACCCCCTGACATGACCCGTTGGAGATGCTCTCAGACCAAAAGTTCTCAAAGTCTTCCTATTAAAGCCGAAGTCACCCAATAAGTTTCTTTTTCTTTGTTCCATTTCGAGATTAGCAAAGCCCACGCTTAACTAGTAGTAATTGAATAAAAAGATGCAAACCATAACAGACAGTATATATTCTGTTTGGTAGAATGATTAGAACATGCTTAACCCAAACAAGGAAAATCAGCATATACATTACACAATTTATTTATGCAAATCCTTATTACCTTGCAGCCACGGATAAAATATGATCAACAACATTACAAGTTCAAAATTTGCAGGCAACCCATTTTCCAAACATCAACGGAGCATTTCAAGAGTCAACTGAGCAGGCCGTTTCAAACATTCAAACACTCACAAAAGACATATTCCACCAAAAAAAAGTAGGGGTAACTCGATGTCATAGCCCAAGAAAAGGTCGGTTCTCATATCTTAACGTTGACCGCAACGTTTGTCATTTTCCGCCCTCAAGTTTAACGGTTGTTTAGTGAGTAGGGTTATGATTTGAGAATAGACGAAAGATTTACGCTATTACATCAAGTTTTTTCATGCCATTTTAAGAATGATTTAGAGGCACGTGACAAAAATGTGACTGATATTTCACAGGCGGTCACACTTAACAGATTTTGGTACATTTTGAAAATTAATTTGTCGAACTTGTTACTATGGAAGAAAATTGATGGATATGAGTTACAATTTGATAATTGAGCAAAGTAACGGCACCACATTGAGTTTTCCCAAAGAAGTATTGCCCTAGAACAATTACAGAATTGAAGAAAAATGAAGTATCAGAACCTACCAGGAAGTTCCAAATTTGAGGTAGAAAGCCGTGCAATGGTGGCCAGCGGCGTGGAGTAGACGGAGGGCCATGCTGCTGTGGACGCCGCCGCTGAGAAGGACGGCGACGCAAGGAAGAGGAGAGGTAAGGCTCGAGATCCGCGTAGAAGCTTCTGGGGTCGTGTTGGAGTTGGGGAGCTGCCGAAGAGGAGGCAGACAGAGCCCTGGAGACTGGAGATGATTTTCGGAAGGAGTTGAGGTTTGAGAGCCCACTCGTCGGGCCGAGTCAGGGAAGCGAGTTGGTGTGCGAAGGAGAGGGAAGACATCAGTCTTCGCTTCGGTCTCAGAAGCATTGTGGCTTTGCTCTCCTTTTTATTTTTTTGGCGGTGGCTACTGAAGTACCTGCATTGCGACAGATTGATTTACTGACGAAGAAACACTCAGTTTCCGCTATATATATGCCATGGTCTCAATGTGGTGCTTTTTTGTTTGTTTTTAGTTTTGTTCATTAACCATTGCAATAGTGGCTTAGCTTCTGTTTGTGGCTTACTTACCACTGCCAGTACATAGTATAGTTTCAATGAAAATGGAGGAAAATGCATTACTTCTGAAGCTGGGGTTCACTATCGGTCGAGTTCGGTCTACTCTACAAGCAAATTAAAGGAAGATCAATATACAACTTCTGCTGAAGATAGAGTTCACAAGTAGTTTCTTGTTGTACATAAAGAATATAAAGCATTGAATTTAGTGTGGGAATCTCCAAGACAGCTCGGCTAGAATTTTCTGTGTGCACAACAAGAGGAAACACCAAACAGCTGGTGCTTCTTTGCCCCAGATGTATGATGGGAACTTTTATTCTCATAAACATAAAGAATACACCCAAACAAGCAAGTTCCTGTAAATTTATCAGGAATGTTTTTAGGCAAGAGATGCAGATAACTAACATATTGCATCCTACCGGTTAGAGCAGAGAGAATGAAACCTTGCAGATTTAACATACAACATACCTTAATATGCTTGACAAATCGAGGTAGCCTGACTATCAATGCTATCTAGATATAACAATTCCACACGTCTTAGTTAATAGCAAGCACATAACTCTCTTTTTTTTAATCTGCTAAGGTTCAAAGAGTGCCAGGACCCCTTTGACTCAACCAAAAGGGTACTACAAGGATGGTTACCTACTATAACAACTGTTTAAAATCCAAGCATCAGACAAGTTACTCGAGACTAAAATTACTTATGGATAGACTTCACTCTTCTCATTTGACAAAATTTCAAAACGAGCTTAGCCAAGCTCTGCCCACAATCAGCTTGTCTTATGGATATTGACATATCCGAAAAGGCTATACCCATATTTCTTGATTTAAATTAACTATAAGCCCCATCAAAAGGTAAAGCTAAAACTTAACCTTATAAGCAAACTACAACACTTAAAAATGACAACAATATCACCAGAAAGTGCAAGAAAATTGGAATTAAAAACACCACACAAACACAGGGAAGCCCGAAGAAAGTTAAGAAGAAAATCCCATTTAGTAATCGTGCTCAATGTTCTAAAATTTAGACTGCCTGAAACAGGTTGAACAACCTAGTGAAATCCGAGGTTCATCGATAAAACGTAACATTACAAAAGAAGAACCCGAAAACATAAATCCTTGTCTGACCTACTTCTTTGCTGATTTCTTCTTGGAAACCACAGGCTGTGGTTGTGGCTTGGGATGCTTCTCAGCTTCACTGGGGTCAAGCCAAATCAGAGGATGGCGGTTGAAGAAAAACCAATTGGGGACAGTAACCAACGTTGTGAGTAACACGCCACCGGCATATATGAGCATCATATTCTGAAACGACTCCATTATGTAACCCGCTGCAAAGGCCACTACTGCGAATCCCAGCAGCATTATCTGCATCAGATGCTCAGCTAGCTTTTGCCCTTGCCAATCCATATCTACAATTCAATAACACAATTAAACAAGGAAAAAGGTCCCAGACCAATGAAGTAAATACTGGCATCTCCTCAGGAAAATAAAAAAACTCTGTTTGGTTTACGAGAAAAACCTATATCCAATTTTATCTTTAGAAAGACTCAAGGTTTTTACAATTCAACTTCATGAGCTAACATTAAGATGAACCTGAACTTAAATTCATCATTTTTTCTAATTCCCATGGAACAAGCAACAAATCTACAAGAACAAAAGTATAATTGCACTCAATTTCTAATCACTGAAACGGAGATCAGAAAAGTATAGCGATCAAATAGATATAGAGAAACCAAAAAACGATCTAATCATAGTCGAAAGAGGACGTGTTACCATGGCCAAACCCTAAAACACAGAGATCAGTGAGGCTCTACAACAGATTCGATCAACGACAAGAGAGTGACGTACCGATCAAATGCGAGAACGAGAGCAGAGAGTCAATGTCTGAACGACGATGAGACGTACAGACGGTAGATTCAGTTCAGCAACAAATTTATTCTACGAATTTGGGGATTGTTCCGTTCATGGAACAGGTGAGTCAAAACCGTCCGATCTGATTTCTGTTCTTTTAGATCAACGTCATGTAAAGCGTTTCGGAAGAGATAATCCTGTGGGGTTGGCTGCAGCATGTTCGCTTACTCTCTTGGGCTTCCACAAAGCCTGTCAGCTAGGCCCATTTATCTACCTCTGCCCTCTGGTGAGACTTGAGAGAATGTGGACGGTAGAGAGGGGAAGCCAAATTCAATTAATGCCCTTTTATTAATGTTAATTCATTTTATATGTGCATTTTGTCATCAGAGAGAAGTTAAAAGAGAAATCCTAAGGATTCAAACCTTGACGTCAAGAGAGATAAGAACATTCTATAGTGGGGTTGGATTCGGTATCATCGACTCAGTGAAATTTGGCATTGGATTCGATGTTTATTCATAATAATGATCAGATTCAGAAGGTCGAATCTCAAGAAAATGGACCAGATAACATGAGGGAAATCGTTGAGATAGGAGAAAAAGAGAGGAAAAAAATGATAGAAATAAGGAGGGAATCGATGGGAACAAACTGTATATAAATTTGCAGATCATCGAGAGAGAAACGAAAATATGCGAAGACGTCGCCTTTTCGTCACTATTTTTCCGATTCAACGGCCAAAGCGACCAACTTTGGCATCCCACTATGGATGGTCTAATGAATGATATAGTATAGCTCCAAGAACGCGAGACCGCTGGACCATCGAGATGGTAGGAGAGTATCGTGCCAGAACATGGTGGAATCACTATCACCATATGTCTAGTGAGGTGTGTTGCTGGCCGACACCCCACTAGACCACGTACTCATTGATTGAGGAGAGAGTGCTTTGAGCTTCCCGTCGTTGTTCGATACGCCCCCTCGGAATGTATTGAGCCCTCTGGTTCCAATTCTTGGAACCCCCCCCCCCTCCCCCGTTGTACGCTTCCATCCAGTAAGGATCTCGATTTGAGGGCTCGAAGGCCATTGTTCCTGGCAAGGACAAGCAGTAGTGCCGGTAACACCACCATCCTCTTGAAGTCTCTTCTCCCTCTCCGGAAAGGGTCGATCCCTTACCCTATTGGTGCCAACAAGACCACAATCCGGGTTGCCCCAACTAGGTCCCGCTTGGACTAATCCGATAAAGGGAAGGGTTCCACGGTCCAATCCACAAATACTAGGCTCTATATTGTCTGGCCCAAAAGAAGCTAGTCATGTTGGGACTTTTCCTTTTCCAGACCTAGGCGGCCCATCAAGAACCGACCCAGTACTACTCCCTTGGTTCCTCGGTGGGGCAGGAACCCTAGCCTGGATGGCCGAGTCCCGTCACTGCCACGCAATCGGCGTCCTTGGTACGTTCTCCCTGAATCTTTGTGTTATCACCGGAGGTAGTCCCGATCTATGCCCAACATGATCCACCAATTTCTCTAGAAAGTCCGAGCCTCCACCACCCATCAAAGCTGTATCCTCACCTCCGGTGTCGACTTCCTCCATCGATCTCAATCGCAAGGACAGTTGACTCCCCAAAACCGCTCACAATGCCCTGAGGCCGATCCAGGAGGGATTCTTGTCGTTGTCCGCCTCCTCCGACCCATGTTCGTCCCTGCCATCGCCTAAGCAGAGAACACCAACCTTGGGTATGCCGCTCCTACGAACCAGATCTTAATCGATGCTGATAAGCGAAGGGAAGGAGGAACTTCAAGGGAGATCAAAGAAGAGGACGAGCCTCCGCCTATTGCCGCCGCCATCTTCTCACTAGGGGATGCCATTGCTACGAACCCTAAAGCGATCACAAGATTTTATGCACTAACCAGTTAATCAATAGCTTAATATAACTGTCATTTATGCAAGGTTACAGATTATTATTATTGTTACACATTATCATTTTTACAGTCAACAACTGTTTGTATCTATATAATTAAATCACAAAAAAATATTTACACACATTACTTTAAACCCTGAGAACCACAATACGGAGATAGTTTGATCTTTGTGTAACTCCAAAATTTGAGATTTGGCACGAATAAAAGGGCTGGCTATTTAGTTGAAATCGAATCCAAAAATTCACCATCACAATCCTGAATCATTAAAGTAAATATGTTGAAATTAAGTAACATACTAAGATCTCATACAATATCAAAAGCAACAGAATTGTCTTCAAAAATGAGACTTGGAGAGATTTCCTTCAACAATAAGCTCCTAAAGAGATTTAGGAAGAAGCTCCGCTTCTAAGAGGCCCAGATTTCTTGGATTTGGTAGCTAACTGGGTTTCAGGCTGTAAAACAAACAGGTAGGAATCAGTGTCATGCAGCAGGAAATGATCATAATCATTCACTTTAACATTGTTTCAAGTACCTCTTTTTTGACAGGTTCTTCCTTCTCAGACAACACCAACTCAATGTGGCAAGGCGATGACATGTAAGCTACAAAAACAGTACTCAAGTTAAATAAACGAGTAACGAGAACACATTATAATACATTTGAATTTGTTGATGTGAGACTCACGGTTGATTCTTCCATGGGCACGGTATGTGCGGCGCCTCTGCTTCTGTGCTTGGTTCACCTGGACGTGGGATATGTAAAGTGAATCTACATCCAACCCTTTCACCTGAACGGGGAGACAGTGATTAGGGCAGGGGTAAAAGAGCAAATATTAATTAGCGACCAAAGTACACAACAGGTTCAAGGAACATACTTCAGCATTGCTCTCAGCATTCTTAAGAAGATCAAGAATGAACTTGGCAGACTTCACGGGCCAGCGTCCCTGACCATTTGAGTGCCTGTTCTTGGCCTGAGCAGTGCGTCCAACACCACGGCAAAAACGTCTGAATGGAATGGCCTGCTTGTGAGCAAGAACATCCTCCAAGTACCTCTTGGCCTTGATCAGGGGCATCTTTCTGATGGAGAACGCGGTCTCCCTTGTGTTCTATCAGACAAATAGATGAGAGCTATTGTGAGTAAACAAAGTTCAGAATATATAAAGCCTATTCAGCTAAATGTGACAACAATTTCACAATTGTAGTGAATAATGAAAATGTAGCACCATTTACTGAACCTTTAGTCACAAACAATCAAACAAAGGTTCACCCAAGAACAATGCACAAATGATTTCCCTGAAGTCTACGGAAGACCTGTTGGAAAGGTCAACAGGCCCATGTTTTTTTTCATCAGGTTCTAGGCTTCAACTCTCAGATAAAACAAAAAAGGCAGTCAATGCATGCAAACAACAAACACTTATTACTAGTGAATCTAGCAACACAAAATTGCATCGTCTACAACTACAACAAATGCAAATCATTCAACTAGTATAAAGTTGATGGTAAAGATGAAACACATGTTATTATTCAGATACAAATTCTTAATTTCAAAACTGTACCGATTAATGAAAATGTAGCATCATTTACTGAACCTTTAGCCACAAACAATTAAACAAAGGTTCACCCAAGAACAATGCACAAATGATTTCCCTGAAGTCTACGAAAGACTTGTTGGAAAGGTCAACAGGCCCATGCTTTTTTCATCAGGTTTTACACTTCAACTCTCAAATAAAACGAAAAGGCAATGAATGAATATATATATATATATATAGCAACAAGCACTTATCACTAACTAATCTAGCAACACGTTTATACTGTCTATAAAAATATAATTCATTCAACTTAATCGTAAGAAAAGGTGTAAGAAATAGAAAGTTGATGGTACATATGATAACAAGTCTTATTATTCAAATACTAATCTTTAATTGAAACTTAACTCATGAAATAGTGGCTTAGAGTAAAACAACAGCATAACTTCATGCTGTTATTTCAAAATACATTTGATTTAGATGAAACAAAACCTATATCACAGTTGCTTCAAACTAAAACCATCATAAAAAATCAACTGAAAAAATCATTATTCTAGTAACTAATGAAAATGTAGCACCATTTACTGAACCTTCAGCCACAAATACTAAACAGAGGCTCACCCAAGAACAGTGCACAAATGATTTTCCTGAAGTCTACGAGAAACCTATTCACAAGGGCAATAGGCCACTGCTTTTTTTCATCAGGTTTCACTCTATTCTCTAATAAATCACTGGAGATAATGTGTTTCTACTGTAACATTCATTGCATGCAAGTAGCAACCAACACTTTCAAAATTAATCTAGAAACTATAAAATTATAGTTCAGTAAACAGATGTAAATGACAATCCAAACAAGTTTGATCATCATAATTGGTTGTTAACAAACAAGGACAAGTACATAACAGGATAGTGAAATGGAAACACATCTCATACCTTGAAATGAACCCTAAGGTCAGAACCCCTTGCCTTGCAGGCTGCAATAAATACAAAACAAAACATATATTCAATACCATTCCGCCATTAAAACGATAAACCCATGAATATGAACACATTTAAAACCTAATCCAAAGGAAAAACACTAGAAAATCACTACCATCCTTAAAACTAATTTTTAAAAATAGCTGTGCGTAGAGGATAATACATGTAAGCAAAACAGCAAAAACAGATCGATCGATAAGAACTTAAACAGGAGAGAAGAAATGGTACATACACTTGGTGGGATTGTCAGGTTCTCTGGAGTACTTGACCTGCACAAAACAGCAGAGACGATGTGAGCGATTAAGGCTCTATAGATCCAGAAAAACAAGCTGCGTATGGTGTCCAAATACATAAACGAACATGGAGTAATCGGAAAAAAGCAACGATGCACTACCATGGCGGCGACGGCTGCTGCTTCTGCTCTGTTGAAGAAGATGAACTTCGAGTCTTGTTCAGCAGAAGAGAGAAGAGGAATGGAAGTAGGGTTTGTTCTATATAGCAAATGGAGAAAATCAAAACCCTAACACCGAAATTCCCATTTTCTCCTCTTTGTTTTTGGGCCCTTTGTGTCGGGTTACAGCCCGAATGTCGCCTTGCGTTGCAGAGGTCTGGACTCCTTCGGCCTATTAGCCCGAAAAGGTCTGCATTTAAAAAAAAAGGTCTGAGATTGTCCGAGAGGAAATCATGCATCAATAAAAAACGTCTAAATTAAAGCAACAACGACAATCAAGACGAACCTCAAAACTCAATAGGGACGAAGAAGAGAACAAAAGTATTAGAAAGATCGATTCGTGCTAAAGGAGATGGTAATGATCGACCCGACTTAGTCATTGTCGTAATGGATCTCCAGCGTTGTAGAATCGAAATAAAATGAAAATATATCTGACACCTTATGACTCGCAAGGATAATAATGATCGGAAAGGATAACATAAAACTTGAACTTATCACTAAAACTGATTTTAGGATCATGTCTCATGTGGTATGAGAATCATCCGCATATAACCCAATAATATCAACAAGTGGAACAATAGTTGGTAATGCACGTCGTGTGAACTTTTTAGGCAAATCAACTCCGATCAAAAAGTATAGCATAGTAAAGTTTGCTCACATCCGTGAAATTATACAAGTTTCTCCTTTTTTTTATTATAAACAAATGATTTTATAGATTCTAAACCATGGTGAATAGTTATAGGACGAGAGGAAAAACCTCTCAAAAGAACAAACCACCAGGTGCGAAGGTCAACCAAACTTTACAATCATAAGAGCATGCACAACAGGCCGGTCCTCGCCCCCGACCCGCGCGCGCTCGGTCCGCAGACCGCGGTCCGTTCCGTTGTGAGCTGGAAAAAACGCGGCCCGCGGCCCTGAAACACGCGGCCCTCGGATCGCTCCTCGCTCCTCGCCCCTCGTTTGCTGGCCGGACGCGCGCTCTCGCTCCTCACTCCTCCGTCTCGCGTGGCCCTCTCCCGTGCCGACACGTGGCCTCCCCAAGCCGACCGTTTGGTAACGGTCGGTAACGGCTACTTTTTTTTTAATTAAAAATCAGCAAATTTAAATCCTATAAATACCCAACCCCAATCCTCGTTTTTTCCACACCATTCTCACTCTTTCATTCTCACTTTCTACTCTCTAATTTCCAAAATGTCCGACGATGAGTTTATGTCCGACGTTGAGGTTCCGACCTACGAGGAGCTGGCTGGCCGAATGCCAACGTATGAGGAGATGGCAGCCCAACTGCTAACATATGAAGATATGAGCTGGTTTCCATGACGACGAGTAGTCGATTGTGCTCTTGGAGATGGTTTTTTTGGGTTGTATTACAAGGGGATCAATAAAAGTTCAACTTGCTTTTTATTCGTATTCAATTTAATTATTGTCATTAATTATTTATTTCCAAAATTGTTTAAATTATAAATAATTTAAACGGTATCTGATAAAGAATTAAATAAAACAGCAAAATATCAATTAATAATTCAGTCAGCATCCAGTCAGCACATGGCCTCACTCACATGGCCTCACCATTACAAAACACCCATTATTCTATAGTCTCAGGGCCTCACTTTTGTCCAGTCAACACAAGAGCCTCAGACCCAGGGCCTCACCAAGGGTCTTTCTGTTGTACATACTATAACATTGTCAACCATGCACCTCGAACCAAGACAACAAACCCAATCATAGATTTGACACATGTTTAAAACCTAAATTACACTCAATAAACACAGCCAGTATTATAAACCCAACAAGGGTTTAATATTTAGCTATTTCATAAAGTCTAACAAACCAAACTTATCAACAAAGAAGCTCACATATAATTAGGGGTGTGTATGGATGGAAATCCGTCCCGATCCGCATTATTTTTGACCTGCCCGCTTACTCATGGATCGGATATATTAAGTTTCAAATCCGCCCGATAAATTTAGTTTTAGACACGGATCCGCCGGACTCGGATATTGGGCGGATCGGATTGAACCCATGGAATCCGAAAAAAGATCAAAACCCTGGAATAATGGAAGAACAGATCGAACCAACAAAATTGTTGGAGAAAGATGAGCCAAATCAAAACACCATTTATGTATTTTGGTCTGTATAATCCTTACAGGTTAAGGTTTAGAAAGATATTAGGGATTGTAGAGATGTTTTGAGGGTAGAAGTTCAACTCTGGTCTTGACGGCGTTAAGGAGTTTCGGGGTTGATTTCACCTGTTCTGAAAGCTCTCGGCGGCAGCGGCGAGAGACACGGTGGAGGAGAGAACATCCGAAGGAGCGAAGAACACGGAGGAGATTGCGATTCCGAGAGTGCGAAAGAGACGGTGGGGAGCAGATTTGATGATGCAAAGGAAACAGAGAGCATATCCAACTATGTCGTGGGTTCCTATGGTGGTAAGGGACATAGAGGCAGAGGAAGGGACTGAGAAAAAGGTTTAACACGTTTTGTTTCAGAGAGACAATAGGGTTTGATGATGCTTTGGATAGGATATAGAGGGTTTGATGATGCTTTGGATAGGATATAGAGGGTTTGATGGGTTAGTTGATTTGATGGAGCTGAGATAAGAAACACATGGTGATAAAGCTTCCACGTAGAGATATGAATAGTTGAAAGCAAATATGCAATAGTTTGTTACGCGGGTGGGTCGGGTGATCCGCGGATCACCCTACCATAGTCCGATACCCATCCGAAAATTTGCGGGTTTGAATATAGTTGATCCGAGATCCGGTTCATAACCCGCGGATGTATCATATTCGGATCTCGGATCGGGCGGGTTACCGGGTGGGTTGCGGGTATTTTGCACAGCCCTACATATAATAACAAAACACAAGGTATCAAACAAGGGGTAACTAAAGCATCGTTAAAATGTCTACAACCTAGATTTTACAACCATGAACCTCAAAAAACTTGAAACCTCCCAGACCTAATTAATGTAAGTGAAAAACACCATATCGCATCGGGAGCTCCAACTCGAAGAGTTGAATGGACACTAACACGCCGACGACCAAACCTAGATAACCCATTATTAAACGCATATTCGACCCCCAATAAAACTGTTAACTTTTCAGGCCAATTTTTTCTTTTAATCTGCAAAAGCAAATTTAAATTAAACCTCTCACGAGGAGAAAGAGGAGTACATGAAATCCGACTACAGACTTTCAAAAGCCCGAGAAGTACGCAACCTTCTTATAAGGCACAACTGAAAACAAATACGAAGAGATTACAACCCATAAGAAGAAAGAACAAAATACAAGAACAGCCAACAAGAGTAATACCAACAAGAAAAGCCACCATGGGCAACATAATACAACCAAAGAACCCAACCCAACGAAGGAAATACCAGACATGAAACCCAACAGACAAGTAGAAAATATAACCTTGAAGAGCTAGGAAGATGACGACCCAAGCTGCAATAGGCAAAGAGAATCCAAGTCGCCGACAACATCCAAGGTTAGCTCGATTTTGAACGATGGAGCTCGAACTCAGTCCTCCGAAACCCAATTCCGGCCTACACTGATAAAAGGCCCCAAAAAAAGGGTGGACCAGTATTTCTACCGAGAACGAGCACAAACTTCGAAGAAGGCTGCAAGAAGACAACATCTCCGGGGATCCGAGGCTGGAATCGAGTTGAGCGTTCCGAAACCGTGAACGGTAACCCCTCGTCGGCCAACACCAAGCAAGGACCCAAAGGGGAAGGCCTGTAATTATACTAAGCACGAACCAGCATGAACCCGGACATATCTGACTCCAAATCCAACCTAGAAGCGCAACGCCACTACCAAAACACTCCAACAAATAGGCAGCATGTCCGAGGATCCGAGGCTAGACTTGAGTTGAGCGTTCCGAAATCGAGACCGGTAACGCCTCACCGGCCAACACCAAGCGAGGACCCAAAGGGGAAGGCCTGTAGTTATACCGAACACGAGACAGCCTGCACCCGAACAAAACTGGCACTAAAGCCTGAAGAGAAACGGGACACCACCACCGAACTTGCGTCTATCCCTGACAATGGACGAGACCAGATTCACAACGAATCTTAGATCCATACAAACAAGAAACATTTCCCACGATAAATCTGAACCTAGCCACTTGAGAACCATCACAACGAGTCTGGAAAAAGAACAGCAACCCTGTTTCCACCACCACACTACCGGCCGAAAACTGACACCTCCACAAACTAAGGATCCGAGACTGGAACTCGAGTTGGATTTGCCCAACCCAGATCTGATCCAATCAGATCCGCATCCGAACCCAGATCCATGCCCAAACCGGATCCAGTACAAACCGGTTCAAAAAAACCCATCCAAACCGGACATGGGTATACCCTACCCGGATCCAACAACAACAGCCCATCCGCCAAGGGAGACGAACCCAAAAGAACCTGAGACGCCTGCGCAGCCGAAACCAAACACTAGCGAACACCCTATGTTACCTGCACGACCGAGCTGCAACACACGTTCCAGATGTAAGGTTGAAGGAGGAGCCAAGCTCAACTCCTGCACAACACAAACCACGGTTGAAGGAGGAGCCAAGCTCAACTCCGGCACAACACGAACCACGGCCACACACCACACACAAAGGCCGGAAGAAGACGACCTCACCATAGAACCTGCAATGTGAAGAGGAAAAAACCCGGCCATAGCAGCACCCCAAACAGTGGGGCTCTTCAGGACCCCCGAACTCCAGATTGACTTCTCCCGAGGCCTGAGGGACAAGAAACGAGGGGCCCCAAGCCGGGCGAGCAGAGAAGCTTCAAGCTTGACATGAGAAACAGAAGCAGGGCGGAGAAGAAGGTGAACTTCGACGAGACTTCGAGGAAACAATGAGGTCGGATACAGAAAGAGAAGACTATGGGGATAAGGAAAGGGGAGGAGGGAGAAGGAACCACCACCAACAACCGGCTTGGTCGGAGTCAGAATTGTCGCGGTGGTGTTATAAGGGGTGGCGGCAGCTAAGAACAAGGGTGGGTTAGGTTTTGAGAGAGTTTACTTAGTTTTTAGGTTGTGTTCGGTGGCACTTATTTTTACTTTTCAGTCTAATTAAACGTTTAATTAGACGCATAATTGATCCCATTGTGACTACTCTAGTGATCGGTTCCTCAAGAAATCCAATAACCTCTACAATGTTCTAAAGACTATTGATTGCATTATAACGAACTCTTTGACATCATAAAAGTCAGAACAAACTCGCCAAAATCGTATCTACCATTTGCGATGGGTGAATGCAGTCTTCATAACTCATGATTAAATATAAGGTTAATATCATAAAACACCACACAAGTATACACGTTTTTCAAATAACACACTAAGTTATGATTCTTTCATGTGGCACACTTATGTATCAACGATTTTTTCATGTGGCACACCTATATATCAACAAACTTTGATAATTTGTAGGTACATAGGTGTGCCAC
This sequence comes from Erodium maritimum, assembly GCA_963921825.1. Taxonomy (NCBI): domain Eukaryota; kingdom Viridiplantae; phylum Streptophyta; class Magnoliopsida; order Geraniales; family Geraniaceae; genus Erodium; species Erodium maritimum. Next base: position 148,297,977 of record OY997588.1, read on the forward strand.
ATGAAAAAAATCATAACTTAGTGTGTTATTTGAAAAACGTATATACTTGTATGGTGCTTTATGATATTAACCCTTAAATATATGGATACTTTTAACACCAAATTTTGAGTACCCACTTTTCACATGTTGGGCCTGTATTTAAATAGTGTTATAGTAAAATTATGAATGTATATTGGTAAAACACAATGTAAACTATATGTATCTTATAAAAATTTACAGTGAATAATTTTTTGTCTACAAATCCATTAACAGATTATTATTATTTTTGTAAAAAGTTAAAAATACTCATATAAAAATACATACAAAAATATTCTAAATTAAAAAACACGTGTATACATGAAGATTACAAATAAAAAAAACACGATATAAATAAAAACTGTCATTTCTAAAAATTAATTAATGTTATGTGATTGTCACACCGTTATAGATAACAAGTTTACATACGAAACATAATTCACCATGAGTTTATACAAAATAAATATAAATCATTGTAAGTTTTTCCTACAATTATTCTTAATCTTAATATTGATAGTGACAAATTCTTTAGAATCATGACTTGACACAACAAATATTAATAATGACAACTTATCCTACAAAGATTTGGTAGTGTGGTCACCTCAATATAAAATCCATAACCATACTTTTAAATGAAGGATCACTATAGAGTGTAGTAGTCCCCAAATAAACCCGTATTAAATAAACACGACGAGCGAAGAAGCTCACTTGAAAGAAAGAAAAGAATAAGATCCAATAAAAATGTATTCAAACGCCGTACCATCTTTGATTTGCGTCTTCATTTTCGTCATCGCATCTTCAATCTACTTCGCCTCCGTCGACGTCAAATCCTACTTCTTCCCTCAGCTACCCTCACCCGCCTCTGCACCGCCGCCGTGTGCACCACACCACCTTCCCCAACCGCTCAGGGTTTACATGTACGATCTCCCCCGGAGATTCAACGTCGGCATGCTCAATCGCCGCGACCCCGACCTGAATCCGGTCACCGCCCTCGATTTCCCTCCCTGGCCGGACAAGTCCGGGCTGCTCAGGCAGCACAGCGTGGAGTATTGGTTGATGGCCTCGCTTATGCACGGCGGCGAAGGTGGCGGGGAGGCGATTAGGGTCTCGGATCCTGAGAACGCCGATGCCTTCTTCGTGCCCTTCTTCTCCTCGGTCAGCGTCAACACGCACGGCCGTAACCTGGCCGATCCGGACACGGAAATTGATCGCCGATTGCAGGTGCGTTGATTTGGAGCTGAAATTAGTTTAATTGAGTTGCTTAATTCTGTTTTCTTTATCATTTTTGGTGTACCAATTCGTCAAGTCTGGTGTGGGAAAATTCTGAATCCCAGTATTGCCCATAGGGAAATGCGAAATGGGTTATTGTTTGTTTGGTTGAAGTTTGGAATTTTCCTCATGTTGGGGAAGATTAGAAATCTTGGGGTGTCACTGGATATTGGGTTGAAACAGTAGTTTAAGTCTTGCTTGTAACTGAAGATATTGAATCATTCTCTCTGAAAGGAGATATGGGTTCACTGATATAGGTAATATCATTGGATAAAATTGGGTGCTAGTTATTGACTGAGCTGAATGTATGTTTCTTTAATGCAATCACATTACATTCATTTAATGTTCCATCATGTGGAATTTTCATACTGCATTTTAGTGTAGATTAGAAGCTTTCTGGTTTCGAAAATCTCAGTATCTGTTTGGTTGTTAAAATGTTAGTTCTTGTCGCAATTGGGATCGAGACAGTTTGTTTCCATTCTATCACCGTCCACCTGTTTGCTTCAGTAAATTGTGAGCGTTGCTGATAACAAGCTATTCTTATTTCATTGTTGATCACTTCTCTCTAACACTCCCATTTGTCATGTCTTCATGGTTGACAAACTAGAAGGTGCTATAGTCAATTAGCAAGCATTTTTCCTCTGGGTATAGCCAATGAAATGCTAGTTTATGTGCAGATCAGCTTCTATGTTCATCTCTCCTTCTTTGTTGGTACATATATTATCACAATTTAATTGGCCGTTAATACATAGAACTGATTGATTTACTTGGTTGCTTCTGATTTCAGATTGATTTACTCGAAATCTTGCGGAAGTCAAAGTACTGGCAGAGATCCGCTGGTAGAGACCACGTAATTCCTATGACGCATCCGAATGCTTTCAGATTTCTTCGGGAACAGGTGAACTCATCTATTCTAATCGTAGCAGATTTTGGGCGCTACCCAAGACTAATTGCAAATCTGAGCAAAGACGTGGTGGCCCCGTATGTTCATGTTGTGGAGTCATTCACTCATGATGACCTTCCAGATCCATTTGAGTCTCGTCCAACACTTCTCTTTTTTCGGGGGAGGACTGTCAGGAAAGCTGTATGTTGGGTTTGAAAGTTTTTTGAGGTGTTGTGTTTTTCATATGGAACAAGAATCGATTGCTCTTGGCATTGCTATGTTGCAGGAAGGCGTTATTCGTGCTAAATTGGTAAAGATATTGGCTGGTTATGATGATGTTCACTACGAGGGGAGTCTCGCTACAACAGAAGGCATAAAAGCGGTATGTAATTGAGTATTGCGTACTATATGTCTTTTGCACATAACTGTCCTCAACTTTAAACCGTTATTTACAACTACCAAAACTTAAAAAGAACGGCATATAACTCTTTTTCGCCTAAAAATGACGGAAATGCCATCGACCCTATCATCAGAAAGTACAATTTTCATCTTTTTAATAGTTTTATCTATTAGAAGTCTATTTACATCTACTTAACCATTTTCTACATCTAACCAAACTGTTTGGGTAGTTACAAAGTCTTTATGAGATTATGGTCAAGGGTATTTCTGTCCTTTCCCGACAAAAAGAGCTATCTACGATTTTTTGAAAGTTTAGGTAGCCGGATGCAAAAGTTTAAAATTGGAGATAGTTATGTGCAAAACACGCATAGTATGCAATAGCTATCTACAATTAACCTATTGAGTTGTGTTGATTATCTGCATTGATATTGTTGGGTTGGCTTTCCATGATGTTGTCTCATTTCTTTCTCTGTTGTGCCAGTCTTCACAAGGGATGCGCTCCGCAAAGTTCTGTCTGCATCCTGCAGGAGACACTCCTTCATCTTGCCGCCTATTTGATGCTATTGCGAGCCATTGTGTTCCTGTCATTGTGAGCGATCACATTGAGCTTCCATATGAGGATGAGATTAACTACTCCGAGTTTTCAATCTTCTTCTCCTCAAAGGAGGCATTGGAGCCTGGTTACATGGTTACTCAGCTCCGACAAATTCAAAAGGAAAGGTGGATAGAAATGTGGACTCGGCTCAGAAACATCTCTCATCACTTTGAATTCCAAAACCCTCCAAAGAAGGAAGATGCTGTCAACATGTTGTGGAGACAGGTAAAGCACAAGCTTCCTGTGGCTAGACTCGCTGTCCACAGAAGTCAAAGGCTGAAAGTTCCAGATTGGTGGCGGAGAAGATGATTGATCTCAGGAGCTTCCTTGTGTAACTGTACATTCGTTATAGTGACAACCGTGGAGGGGAACAAACAAAGGTACTTAAAAATTCCTGTGTATAGAATAGGAACCTTAGAATACGAGGCAAGGCTGCTTCCAGGAAGACATGAAGAAAGAAGTCATTGCCATTTTACTTAGTACGAGGCAAGGCTGTTTCTCAGTGTTGCCGATCATTGTGCTGCACATATATGTAATGATGATGATGATGATAAAACATTGTTGCTCGACCCTGCAGACATTCTGAATCCAATGCAGAGTCATTTGTAACTTGTTATTGGTTGTGTTTTTACAAGTATCAGTGCTATCTGATGTTTTATTCTCTCTGTAAGGAGTCGTATTCAATTTCATGCTTGCTTGGCCAAATAAATTACAGTACTGCAAAGCTTTGTTTCAATCAAAATTATCATATCAAATAAAGTTTGAACTGCAACCAGCATAGACAATCCTCACCAAATCGTTATCTCAATGGTGCAAGTTTCGGAATATTTGATTGAATGAACTTTGTACTACATCATCACGTAGAGTATCTGAGTATGTATGGGAAGCGGGAACAGGCAAATAATTTTATGGGTCTGTTGTAACTTTGTTTTGCTATGTCCTCAAGTCCCACATCGCTTGGGAGAAAGAGGGACAGCGAGTACAGAGGCTATAAAATGGAAGACATAACCCATTACAATTCATACCTTTCTCGGCCTTTTGGCTAAGATCAAGTGTAGTATCTGTTCTTATCAGTTTAATATCTGATATGTGGGCCATCGGCCCACACGATATTAAATTTATTTTTTATGGGTGAGGGCCCACCACAGTAGCTTGCTACTGGGGTCCTCGCGCGTCGCCCTAGCGTTGCACTACTGCTTGGGCCTGGCGCAACCCTCCAAATGTAGTTTAAAGTTTCTTGATGGGCCTATGTTGGTCTTTTTTCTAGCCTGAAAATCACAAGCAACTGACCATTTTGATCTTAAATTGACCTTATAACACATTGACACCGGACCTTATCATATTATTTTAAAGTTTGTTTTATAATGCGGAACTTTAAAGTAAGAGCTAAAACTTGTTTTAGAACATAATGCATTTTCCATAAGATGGTTAGAAATGCTTAAACAGAGACCCTTTTTTAGTACAGCAATTTAATGGCTGGTTCAGTTGCTTCCAATTTTAGGTTGTGTATACGAAGGTGTCAATGGTTCGATAGACTGATTCAGTTTTTGCTCCGAACACGAGGATTTATATGACCCATATATTCACCATAGTCAAATATTATTGCATTGGGTAAAAAAAGAGGGGTCTAAGCAATATTTGTGCTGAGCTGGGCCAACTCGGCCGTCTGTTATAATTCATTTTTTAAAGATAACTATATGCATCAACTTCTTGTCTTGAATAATTGGTACAATAATTCCATACCAGACTGATACAAAGTTCCAAACTCAACAAGTATTTGTAGAATCTTAAATCATTGATTTACTAATTATATATCAACACAACCAAATCCAATAATACTGCATTTTTTCTTGATGATAAAATTCAAATATCAAACAAATTGATCATTGGTTTGGATAAAACTATTTAATTGATTAATTGACCAACTAAATTTAAATAAATGTATCCTCATTAGATATGAAATGAATATAGATATTATATGGCCTAAAAGCATCACGTGAATTTACGTAAGTCGATAGGAAGTCATTATCCAAGTAGTTCAGAACCAGAACCTTCTTGCTGGCGTTTACAACTACATTACAATTATCTAAAGGTATTAAGCATCCACCACAACTACCTAACCGTATGTGTGTAAGTACGAATATTATATGGAATATATGTTTGTTGGTTTTTGTTTTTAAGATAGGAACGTAGTGTTCACTTAATAATGCTCACCAAAATGTGATAGGAAAAAGAACGATTGATTAATATAAATTATAATTAATTACATATATCGAGTCAGACTTTCTTTGTTCTTAATCCACATATGTACAAAGGGATAGGGTTCTCAAAATATAAAAGAAAGAGTTATTTATTTTTTGTACCCCTTTGAATTGGTAACACACATTTAGTACTCAATTTTTTTATAATATTTAATAAGAGTCTTTACGTTTTGGTAATACACCTTATGATTTGGCCATAAATCATCAAAATGGCGTAAACTTGACCAAAATTTTGTCCAATACGTTACGAATACATGAGAGGTACTAAAGGTGCGTTACCAATACATAAGGGGTACTAAAGGTAATTAACCCTAAAAGAAAAATAAATAAATTCAGACTTCTGAATATATTTTTTGGTCACAGCATGAACATTGGTTCTTTTACCATCTAGGTACAATATACTGAGTCTTTGTACAAAGCCCAGACCAGAAAAGGCAACGACCAGAAAGGGACTGCCCAATTGTCTTACTATAATAGTATGGTGGATAAGGTGGAGGGTTATGTTTCATAAGCTGCAATGTTACTTCCTATATCAATTAATTATGAAATCCCTAAATACCTAATAATGAAATCTGAACTTAAAAACTAGGACCAGACAATCTATAACAAACTGTACACATTATTTAAGCATGATGAAAAAGTCCCACCAATAATTTGCCCGACCATACAGCAGTATTGTATATTAAGATTCTAAACCAATGATCATCATCCATTTGAGCTGCTTTCAGGAGTTGACATGTATCGGATAATTATTGGATCAATGAAGATATACATCTTGTACCCATACGCCATACCTTACTAAGTTAATTTTTGGGTCATGACTCATGTGAATATTTACTCAAAAACCCATGACACAGCTCAAACATGTGACATGTCTTAGTATTTTTGAACCTAAATGCAACCCATATTTAAAAAAAACGAATTTATTGACATCTTAAGACTGAAACTATATTATTCATATGGCATAGATTGCTTAGGAATCAAGTTCATATAGAAGACTTTACTATGAGACACAAGTGTGATGCATAGTAATATATTTCCAACTAAAAAATTCTTAACTTAATTGTAATTCAAATATATAATAAGTGAGAGAAGACCAAACCCGGAGGACAAACAGAAGTAGCCAACCCTTGAACCCGAAGCTTCAGCAATCAACAGTACCAAACTCTTTGTCAGCCTTGTCTTTTAAGCAAATACTCAGACCAAAGTGCTCATTCAATCATTTTCTATCTTTTGGAACTTCTTATAGCATTTTGAGTTTCTCAGACAATCAGATGGGTTCATTCCATTCTCCCACTAGAATGCAAAGCTCTGTGTTGCTGGAAACATCATGTGGATATTTACTTCAAGAACTGCAGGCAAGAGCTTGCTCAATCATGTAAAGTTTTAAACATAGACTGGCTTGAACAGTTTCTAATTTTTTTTTTTTTCTCTCATAAAACAGATGATATGGGATGAAGTTGGAGAAGATCAATTTGCAAGAGAGAAGGTCTTACTGGACTTAGAACAGGAGTGTCTAGAGGTTTACAGGAGAAAAGTTGACAGTGCCAACCATTCAAGAGCTCGCTTGCATCAGGACTTGGCGGATTCTGAGGCTGAATTCACTCATCTTCTTTTGTCCCTTGGTGAAAGATCTCTCCCAGGCCGGGTACAAAAATTTACTAAAAGCATTAATAAATGTGCCTGTAATGTAAACTGAGTGAAAACCTTAAACAGTTGATTCTCAGCAATTTCATTTACCTGTAAATGTGCTGACTTGGTATTTCTCTGAACAGCCAGAGAAAATGTCAGGAACACTTAAGGAACAGCTAGACTCAATCACCCCAGCTTTGAAAGAGATGAGGCTGAGGAAAGAAGAAAGAGTGAGCAAGTTCAGAGCTGTGCAAGGGCAAATCCAGAAAATTTCTGCAGAAATAGCAGGCCAATGTGAACACGATGACTCAGTATCAAATGTTATCATAAATGAGAATGATCTTTCACTGAAGAAACTCGAGGAGTACCAATCTGAGCTACGAAGCCTCCATAATGAGAAGGTAAACACAACCTAATCCAGGAGTTTCTTTGCAGACAACAAAACTTCATCAACTAAGGGTTTACATTTTTTTATATATGAAGAATGACAGGCTCCAGAGAGTGGAAAATTATATCAAAGCAATTCACAATGTGTCAGCAATATTAGGAATGGATTCCTCCATGATCATCACAAAGGTTCATCCAAGCCTGAATGAACTGTATGGCATATCAAAAAACATAAGCGATGCTATTCTGGGCAAACTCAACGATACCGTGGAGTCTCTTGAAGAAGAAAAACAAAAGCGACTTAAGAAGGTGAGATTTGTATACTCTGCTAGCTTCCATTTAGAAGATCTCTCCCAGTAATTTGACATAATGAAGTAATAAGTAACCTGAAACATAAATATTATATCAAGCCAAACGCGTGATATAAGGCTATAACCACACACATGATCATTTACTCAATGTTCAGCTGGTGAAGCTTGACCATTTTGCTTCCCTTTGAGTTTCAAGATACAGTTAGCTTATTATATATAGGGTCAGCATGATAAAGAGCATTAATCTATTGGGATATTTGCAGCTTCACAATCTTGGGAAAGCATTGACAAACTTGTGGAACCTTATGGATACAACCTATGAAGACCGACAAATGTTTTCACATGTTACCGATTTTGTATCAGTTTCATCAGCAGGAGCATACCCTGGAAGTCTTGCCTTAAATATAGTCCAGCAGGTTAGCATTTATAACAGATGCACATAAATAGTATCATAACTACTCAGAAATAACTTTACATTTTTGTTTCAAGGCTGAGGCTGAAGTCAAGAGATTGGATCAATTAAAAGATAGCAAGATGAAAGAACTTTTTCTCATGAAACAAACTGAGCTGGAGGATATATGCAATAGATCTCACATGAAGAATCCTTCACAATCAAATATGGATGACATTATCAATCTCATAGACTCTGGTGAGACTGACTAACTTTGACTTAGTATATTAGTTTTTAGAATGTGGCATTATCTAAACTAAAGTGCGGATAAACTCATACAAAAGGGGAGATTGATCATGCTGATCTCCTCACAAGTATGGATGAACAGATAGCAAGAGCTAAAGAAGAAGCGTCTAGTAGGAAAATTATAATGGAAAAGGTGGAAAAGTGGATCTTAGCATGTCATGAGGAACGCTGGTTGGAAGAATATAGCATGGTGAGTTTCATGTATTACTCTTTTTAACACAGTTAGTTCACCCTAACCTTTCCCTTGTTCATTTCATTCTCCTGTTTCACAAATGTTCAGGATGAAAAGCGATATTCAGTCAGCAGAGGTGCTCACAAAAACCTGAAACGGGCAGAGCGAGCTAGAGTAACAGTGAATAAAATTCCAGGTAAAGATCGTTACAATATTTAAACCCAACAGGAGTTAGAAAGTTACTCGAAGACTAGGTTGCACAGACTTAAATATGATAAATGCATATTTCTTAGAATTTGCATCAGGGTATGGCAACTAAGCATTAACATTCTACGGCAGAATTTCAAGCTAAGAATGCTGATTGATGATGTGAGTGCAAGCATATAGGTGGATTGACTGCATATTGTGTCCACTAAGATGTGCATTCTTTTCTCACTAACATTTGGATGATGCATTTATTCAATTTATCTACGTGCCCATTAATTTCACACGATGGTTTCTGTGCAGCTCTGATGGATACGCTAATGGCAAAGACCAAGTGTTGGGAAGATGAAAGAAGAAAAGTTTTTCTATATGATGAGGTAAGTGGTTGACTACCATAAACCGCCCAAAGGAAAAGTCTCGAGGTTGTATATTGACTAAATCATATAATATTCTAGCACAATCAGAAGAAGAAGAAAAAAAACTAGTAGCTAACTGATGTATATGTAGTTCCAAAACTACATAAAAAGCTTGGACGGCTTTGACAAAGATGTTCTTTAATAGTGTGTAAACAACTAAGTATATAGGAAACCCATGTTTTTAAATCATTCCTTCTCATAGATTAAGTAACAGAAAGAAGACACTTCTCAGACGGCTTGTGCTTATTTCATATCCAGTTTAATTATCCGGCTAATGTAATAAGTCAGTATATCACCTGTGTATTTCTACATAAACAAATTTCTTTGATTATTTCCTGATATATACAGATTCCTTACAAGAACTAACATCCGGTATCTAGGTACCTCTTGTGGCAATGCTAGAAGAATATAACTTGTCAAGGCAAGAAAGGGAAGAGGAGAAGCAACGACAAAAGGTTAGTACAGCTTGACAATACGAAGACTAAGTATCTGAACAATCATTTTAAATCATGCAAATATTAGCACATTGCATATAATATAAAACAGACTGAGTCCACATCGAGCAAAGACCTATACACTATACAGCTATACTTACCTAATACAAGATGATGTGGCTTCTCTGGCACAGGAAAAGAAGAAGGTACAAGGCCAAGCAGAGATCCAGGAAGAAAATTTGTTTGAAACCAGGCCAGGCACCAGCAGTAGGCGTCTCTCATACAGAAGCCTGAATGGAAGTTTATGCAATGCTGCCCCCTCAAGTAGAAGGCATTCTCTGGGCAATGAACAATTAGGATCAAACAACATTAATTCAGAAAGTCAAGGAATATCCTTTATGAAGGAAGGAAAGAAGACACAGGGGCGGAAGATATATGCTCGAAGTGGTCTTGCTTCTCATCTTAGAGTTGGAACGGCTTCCGTGATGTCAACATATTCGAGCCCTATAACTCCTTGAATGTGTGTAAAATGTGGGGATATACAGATCGAGTTGGCTGTTTTAAGCATGTTTGTAGAGAAAGTTGCTATTTGTAAAACATAGGAGAAGCATAAAATCAGCTTTTTATGCTGGTTTGAGAAACTTCTTAATTATGTCTTACCCCTGTACCACAACCCTGATTAGAAGTTTAAGGAAATCATGATGTGGGATCATCATTTTTGCATCTGAGACTGTGACGCATGGGAATGCTGCACAACACCCATTTTTGTGTTAGTCATAGGCGAGCAAAGGGGAAAACTTAATGATACTAATGGACGTGACACTACAACAGTAGCTATTATTTGAGGATTTCAGGTTAAAAATTAAAAACGCAGCAATAAGCATTTCACTTTTCCCATATTATAAGTTAGAACCAGGTTATGTCAACCTTCAATCACACTATAATATAACCCACCTGTGTAATGCAATGATAAGTTGAGAATCAATCATCACTATTCTTTCCTTTCCATTCAAAAACTTATAAGAGGGCAGGAAAATTGTTTCAAGAAACGGGTTTCTCTTTACAAGTTGTGAAGAGCCAGAAATGAAAAGGGTACATATTCTAATAAAATAAAGGACCTTTTGTACATTAGATACCCGGAGTGCATGTACAGTAGTACTGGTACATAATGCATTGCACAATAAAACTGATTCACAATTTAGTTCTTGGCATACTCCAATGACGCACGGGTCTAGTTTATTCTAATTTAATAACAAAAATTGCACACTGAATGATTGATCAAAAACCTCCCTATGTTTCTAAAAATGGTTGAATAACTAGTAATTAAAGGAACATTATCATTATAGCGAAATTTAACCTGGTTTCATCAGCTGTACAAGATAACCTGCAATCTGGCAACTTGGGAACGTCATGGCATGGGGAAGTTCCTCATGCTCTCTTGATTTTGCACAGACACTGCAATCCCTGTGTCAATTACATGCCATCAAAGTAATGATCCATGAATCAGGACTGGATGTTGGTACACATGACAGAATAGAGAGCAAACTTATCTAATAAATAAAAATTTCCCAACAAAAATAAGTTTCCGTGTAAATTCACGAATCTAAGCAAATGTACCAATTCAGACTTAATTTCTTTTTCGTTGATTCATGAAACATCATAATAAGATTTGTAATTGAGGATATAGTCGAATAACAAATCAAGCTGAAGCTGAGATGCGCAGTAACATGAAGACAATCAGAGTATACACACTAAGTATCGATATTGATCTGTTCAGGCGCGTCCGGTACGGCTTTGCGGAAGTACTGGTCGATTCGGCCAGTACGAGGAGCCGGTTTATTGGCATCACGGGCCCGGTTCCGCTGGGCGGCCGGAGGATCCAGAGTCTGAGACGGCACAGGAAGCGAGTCAAGGAGGAAATCGCTGGTCGGCCGGTGCCTCTTGACGGCGGTTATCATGTGCTCGAGCTTGACGGTCATGCGCTTCTTCTCGGTCGCGGCTTCTGCAGATCTCTCGGCGAGGAATCTGAGGAACAGTTCGGCGGAGCACGACACCAGAAAGAGGGCTTCTGAGTTGACCTTGTTGATGTCCTTGTCGAGCTTCATGATTTTCTTGACTCGGCTGCTCGGGAAATGGGACTGGATCGCGTCTGGGCTCTCTTCGTCCGCCATTGATTATTGCTCTGATAACTTCGGCTGGTGGAGGGACTGATAAAATGAAGAAGGATTGTAGGGTTTTAAATGGCGGGAAATTAACTTGTATACTGTATATTTACATGATGTGTTTGCCATAATATCCTTTTAATTTTGCAATACAAAATTATTTCGGAAATTTATATTATAATATCTAGTAAAAGTTTTATTTTTATTATAATATTTAGACTGTTTTTTTTTCTTTCATTTTTTGTACCCGGAAAAGGTTTTATTTTCGATTTAGTACTTAAAATTAACTTTTCATCCAATTTTGAACGAAAATTAATCATATATCTAATATGTGACTTTATTTTTTCAATTAATACATAAAATACTCTTTTATGTTTCTAACCCTACAACAGAAAATCTATACTCAAACCTTGCACACATGTCCTGAAGCTTAAAAATATGTACATCGATGAAGTTCAGAGTGGTTTATAATACTTGTTGTATAAAATAGTAAATTTGAACCCTTAGATAAACTATGTTTCCATAATCGTGAGGTTTACCACAAAGTTTATGGTTCTAAATAGATGATGACTGGATCTTGAATTCAAGTTTTAATGAATTAATAAATTTTCAATTTGAAGCAGTCAATAGTCAATATTAAATAAATTTGAAATAAATTTAACAAAATCAATTAATAAATAACTAAACGGAAAGAACATTCAACTTTTAAATATCCCTGAAATAATACAACCCCCAGAACTACAAGTTGAAGCATGTAACTCAAACCACAACTAAGTTGTTTTTGAGTATATCAATATAAGTCTTGACCTCACGACATGAATCCCACAACTCAAAAAACATTGATGTGTGTTGGTCAATCTTCGGGTCGGTTAATATTGAAACATCATTTCCTTGCATTTTGTTGTATTAGTTGAAGCGTTCGTTCCATTTTATGATCTACATGATCACTTTGTCCACTTTCTCGAATTTTGTTCGATCGGCCGCTAACTTTGCCCCGTTCCATACCGTTGGAGCCAACTGTCGTTTTTTTTCGCACTCTCATTGGCTGGATGACGACTTAAAAGTCGCGACTCACAATTCACGTTAACAAACCGCAAGTCGCAGTTACGGCTCACGATTTAGTGAACCTGCGACTCGCAGTTTAATGAACCGTGAACCGCGAGTCGCGAACCATGAGTCATGTGAGAAGTCGGGTGGATATGTGTTCTCTAACACTTCTCTTCCCCCGGCCCTTTCTCTCTCTTAACTCTGCCTCTCTGCTTTCTTCACCAGCTCCTCTCACATGCGAGTATATGGTTCAAATCAAAACACTTGTTCATCGTTGTCCTCTTATACCGTGGGCGTTTCCGGTGGCCCGACAATGTTTTTCCCGTTCGGCAAAGCTCAATAAGATCTAGGCACGATCATCACTGTCATGATACAATATTCTAAAAATGAATGATATAAAATTAAATAAAATAATGAATTAATTAAATAAAATAATTAAATAAAATAAAATTTAAAATTAATTATTAAAAAATAAGTAATTAAGAATAAAATAATAATTAAATGTTAAATAAGGTTTCATTAAGAAATAATTAAGATTAAAATAATTAATAAAAATTAGTCATAGTAAAAATAAATTATTCCAATGGCATATTTTAAAATTTTGAAAGTAAATGAATGGCATTACGAACATTTCACTAATTTTTAAAATCTAGAAATTCAATGGCATGATTTTGAAAATTTGATTATTAGTGAGGCGTATTATGAAGTTTTTAAGTGTTTTTGACGGAAAGTTAACTGAAAGTTAACGTTAGGTACTAAACTGAAAAGAAAAATTTCCTAAGGTACTGGAAACGAAAAAAACGGTATAGGGTATTATAATGAAATAACTTATGTAGGGTATTATAATGAACTTTTTCCAAATTAAATCAATAAATCAAAAATTGATTTGTCGTGGTCTTTGACTCTTTTTCTTTTCTTTTCTTTTTATATGAGAGAATAAGTTTTATTAATGAAGCAAACATAAACAAAGCAAAGAACCCAAAATCCCAAAAATAGGTCGGGATTACAACAATAAAAACAAGAGTAACGAAAGTGAATCACTCGATGGGGCCAGAACCCTTGTTGATATAATGAGGACTCAAAGTCGTTTTAATTTTCTTGAAGCATTCCTCAACGGAACCTCTATAGCAGACCCCTAAACTTTCAGCGAATCTCACCACAGTATGGGTGATACTCTCACTAGTGCGTCCATCAATCAACGACGAGTAGAACCCGAAGATGATATTCGGTTGAACTCCCGAACGGGGGAGGGTGACAATACCATCAGACTGAAGAGGATGCGGAGAACGATTTGCAAACAAAACAAGGGCCCTATCAAGATCAACATACAAGTCCATAGCTGAGGGAAAATCATCAGAGTCGTCCTCCACCCTATCCTCCATAAGTACGACTTCCTACCCATCGATCCCGAAGAAGTCTGCGAAACCCATGCACCGTTTGGTGAAGTCCACATACGTGTAGAAATACCGATTAGGGTGATGGGGAAGGCAACCACATTGCTTGTGCGAGGAATCGAGAGAGAACACCTAATCTCAACAGACAGGGAAGTGTCAACCTCCAGCATACCTTGGGGAAGAAAAGGAATGGAATCTACAAAGACCATCTCTAGGAGCACGTTTGCGCAGAAGCGGGATATTGAGCCACAACCACCCTTCTGTCCATCGATATATTCGGAACGTGGACCAAAGTTAATGCCACGAACTGTTGGACTAGCAGTAAGGAGTGTGGGTGAATGGAAACGAGCAACCCAGATGTCCCAACAGTCTCATAATTCGAGTCGTTACTCCAACACACAATAGGAAGGCCTATAGGATCGACCCAAAGAAGACATCCTCCATGTAGAACCCGATCAACACAACCAGTAAAGGAGAATAACCAAGGATGCATAGCCTTCCAGTTGTCAACCACCAAGGCCTCCCAAATGTCATTGTCCGTATGACCCGCCCGAACTAGGCATAAAGGGTGCCAAAGTCATCGGGCACAGCGGAGGTAGAACTCTCAATAGATAAAGCACTAAGTCCTTTGATCCGTTTACCCAATTCAACCCAAGCTTGCGCACTTGAAACTGAAAACCATTCAAGAAAGTAACAACGCACTTAAGGTCTTAAATCAAGAACACAAAAGGCAAACCAAGTGCCTTTGAAAGCCAATTTTGTCCCAACATCAACGACGTAAATATCGTCAATCCGGGAGAAAAGGGTCCTCATCTAATCGCCAGTTGTAGACGACAGAAGGTTAGCTACGAAGACCGAAAAAGTTCTCATGTTAACTTGAAAGGGGAACGGGCACCCTGCACTTATCCGCCCACCCCCTCACGATTCACCGGGACAAGACCTTTGGTCGAAGAAGTGGTAACCATCGTCGCACCAACTTCAATCCTTATCCTTATGCTCACGACTCCTTTCCGAGGAAGTTTAACCACTTCGGAAAAGGTTGGTCTTGTGAAAACACCTAAATCATGGCGTCTTTGAGCCACAAAAGGAACTGATGGTACCTGAAATTGTGTAGCACTTATAGGAGCTACAAAATCCTTTGCTGACACCGCTATTTTAGTAACAGATGGATCATCCCGAGTTGTACCCCCATCACAAGACGAAGAGATAACCACAAAACTGGTATTAATAGGTTTGAGAGCCTTGGTCCCGAAACCATGAACCAAAACAGCCATTACATCTCCTACAACTGGGAGATCCTCGGCCAACGCTCACACACTACCACAGAGAGAAAGATTGGTCCACATCCCGAAACGCCTTGCATCCAGCCAGTTAGGGGTGAGCATGGGGCCGGGTAGGCCAGTTTTTATTCAAGTTTTAGGACCGCTCCATCATGTACCAGTTCCTAATTTTAAGGACCAGGACCGGTCCATTTAAATGTAGATTTGGAACCATTTGGAGTAGGGTATTAACAGATCGATTCTGGTTTGAACCGGACCATCATTTTGAATTTTTAAGTTCGTAAAAAAAACTTTAAATTAACCAAAGTCAAACATATATAGAGCATGCAAAACTAACTTTTTTGTGAAAAAACGTTAAGAAATAATCAAACAAGATTAACTTGAAAGCTAATCGAATAGGTCGCTTCCTAATGATAAAAAAACATCATACCTACCGTATTGTTCTTAACAATGTACATCAAAATTATAAAGTTTTAACCTGAACATTACAGTAAGAACACAATAACATTTGATTTCTTAAGTGAAATATTGCTTCTATAATGATTAAATTTGTAAGCTTCATATACATAAAGGTTCATCTTATCCTTTTTCGGTATGGAATTTGAAGTTCACTTAAGACATCGGATGGGCAGGTTTTAAACGTGTCTCAAAGAGTATGGTTCATTGTCCGCCCCATAATATACCGAATTAGGATTTTTTAATCCATAACCCAATCCATAGTCCACTGATTAAGGATCGTAGTCCACGGTTTGGGTCGGGTTTAATGGACAGTCTGGTCCACGGACAAAAAATGTTCACCCCTACAACTAGTCCCTCAAGTCCGGCCACCGTTCGTGACTGTGAGTTCTCTCAAGTCGCCCATGGTGGATAAACTGTTGGATCAACCAATCCAAATCATCCTCATTGTTATCGAAAGAAGAGTCCTCGTAGTCGGAGAAAGCACCGTCTAGCCCATCATCTTCTGAGTAATCCCAGTCCCACTCACCATTAGACGCCCTTAAACGGCCGCGTCGCTGCTGGTGGTCACTCATACAAGAAAAACCCCAAACAGGGTAAAATAGTGCGTATAGCGCGTTCGTTTGTTTTAATAACTATGTAGTAGCCTTTGTTTCCACGTACATATCTCCTAGAAGGTCGAACTTCATGCACTTATATATTTTATCTATCTTGAGATATCAAAAAAGCAATCGTTAAATTGGGTATATGTATTTGAGATGACCTTCAATTTAGCGTGAGATTTTTGTTCAAAATAAATGAAATAAATATGTACATGAGGCTCGATCTTCTATCAGATATGTACATGTGAACAAAAGTCAAGAAAATTAATTTTTTTACAACGTTAATTAGAAGGTCAATTTTTATGGTTAACCTTTTTTAATGTAGTTCGAACGTCACGTGGAGGGTATTTCGGGGAGTATATGATTCATAGGTAGCATTCCAGCACGAACAAACCAAAATGGGATTTTGAAATAGTTACCGAGTGTATTTTTTTTTTGACGAAAAATGGAAGACATCAAATTTATATATCAGTCAAAGTGACGTACATACAATCTGATGAAAACGCACAAACGAACGATAAATATTACAGACTCCAAACTAGCTAACATATAATATTAACGAATCCTTACCAAAATTAGAACGCAACACATGGCGCCCTAGATTGTGCAAACAACATGCATGTCAAAAGTACAACAACGTGCACACCAAAGTGCAACTAGAGCACCGAAAGTGCAAACTAGTGCACACCAACCTGAAACAAGATACTTATTTGGGATTAAACTCAAACCGAAACAAATAAAAAACTTAACAACTAAAAACGAAATAGAAACTTGAACAAAGAAAGAAAACCCATAAAATCGAACAAAACCAGGCCAGCTACAGGTGAACTGAATCCCACGAACAGTAGCACCTGCCCCGATCTCCGGCCACGGGCCCAAATCTAGAGCACACACCACCACCAGAGTTCGAAACTCATGGTCGTGACCACCTAATCGAGCCGAAGCCGCTGGAGAACTACAAAATCTCCAAGGTAAAATCGCCCCACGTCGGATCGACATCAACATGTCGTAGATGAACTGATGAGAGGTCGTCGGAGACAACAAACCATTTTCCCTAGAGGTGGAAGAACACGACCTGAGAGGAGAGAGATTGAGAGGCGTCCGGATCAAAGAGGCGAAGATGGAGAGGGATCAGACGAGGAAAAGGAAAGGGACGAGGAGGGGAGCCACCGACAACTCCCGTGCCCGGATGCACTGAGGCCACAAATAGCGACGAAGACGCTTCTTCAATCTAGTAATTCAAAAAGGGATAGAAACTATTGATCCACCAAACAAAACAACATGTATTTTGTTTTTAATTAGTATTATACTATCTAGTGTTGACATAATAAGTATATTTACTCTTTTGCTTTAATTTCACATGTAAATAATTTATATTTGTTTTTGATAAATAAATTGGAATATACTTATTATAATATTCATAAGGTTTAGGATTTTTTTTTTGTACGGAATGGTAATATTATTAATTAAAGCAAACTGGTGTTCGCCTGACGACAAACACTATACAAATCAAGAACTACTAGCATAAAACAGAACATAAAACTGGAAGACAAATGATGAGTAGTAAATGTTGCTCATGGGCATAGAGGTTGTCGGAGGGGTGAAACTGCGGTAGCATCCAAGGACACCGATACAGTATGCTCCAACCATAAGTCGCTGGTCGAGCAGACCATGTGAGAACTTAATAGTGGTGGACCGATAACTCCCCCGGTAAGTCAGTGTGCGTCGTCCTCCCTTGAATGATAGTTGTAGGGCTCCTAAACGCGGGATTGCTGACCCCGAAGTGGTAGGGAAGCATCTTGTCGACTGTTGGTAGAACCATTGCCACCAATCTTCCAGGGAGAAGGTACAGTCGACCAACCCCTCCCTGGGCCCACAAGTACTCATTCCTGTAGGCGGGGGTGCTTGAAGCCCCCCGCCACTAAAATTGATGCATCCTCTGAGCATTGACCCGATCCGCCCCAGGCCCAGGAGTAAATGCTCGGAGCCCATGGACCGATCTTCTCCCTTGGCCCAGACCAGGCCCATCTCTCGTCATCTACCAGGCCAGGACCACCCGACCCGTGACCCACCTGGGCCTGCGAAGCCCTACTCGGCTGACATCTCCCCGTATCCTCCATCTCCAGCGATGCCATCACCGGTTGTCCCGTCTCCATGCTTGACGAGAAGTTCGCCGGGGTGATCGGACCCACCGGAACTCGGCCCCCACCCATTATAGGTTGAACCCTATTCCGGTCATCCATCCCCATTGTCCCCAACATGCAAGTACCTTCCCGAAACACCGCTGGACTTCGGCGACTGAAACTGTGAGGACGAGATCCCCACGCCGGCCTCCAGCGATTGAAGCTTCGAGAGCGAGGTCCCCATGCCGAAATCCGACGCTTGAAGCGTCGTGGTTGCCTCTTTGGATCCCCAAAACGGATCCATCTTCCTCCCCCCATCATCGATCCAAGTAGAGAAGACTTACCCAACAAGCCGGAGAAGCCATCCCCGGTCTTGTGATTGTCGGAGAGACGTCCTGCCGCCGTCATCCGCTTGATGTGGAGATCCGTGCCGTCGCCGTCTCTCCTCATCTCTAACTCTATGTAGGGTTTGCAGAGAGAGCTAACCGCAATAATCATAAAATAGTTTCGCAAAACCCTAGTTCTACAGAGGGAACGTAAGCCGTGGAGATCACTTGCGAAGATGATGGAAGCCATGGCCATGCCCAAGGCCAGCTCTCGGCGCCGCTTTAGGATTTCAAGTAGGAGAAATATATAATTAAAGGCTAAATTAAAACAAAAAAATATATTGAATTGAAGGGATGATTGTGAAGGCACGTGGTTCGGCCCATAGAAACAAGTCCAAAACGGGCCCTCTTAGTAAATGGGCCTAGGAGGTCTAACCGTCGGCTTCACCCATGTTGTAAACCAAGGGCCTAAAAGAAGAAGAAAATCTGAAAATAGTTTAGTTTCAGAGTATTTAAGGACCTTCCGTAGCCGCCACCGTCTCGAGTCTCTCTATAGTCCAAACCAAGCTCTTTCCTCTCCGCCAAACCTCCCTTAAACCCTAACATTCAAGTCCGATCTCTCTCGCTCTATCTGCAACTCCTCCACTCATGGATTTCACTCAGGAAGATTTCGAACGACTCTTGATGGTCGAGCAAACTCGCAAAGCGGCCGAAACTACCTACGCCCAGAACCCTCTTGACGCCGATGTACGATCCATCTCTCTCCCTCTCATCTTCACAGCACTCGATCGATTCTGTATCTTTCTCAAATTTTCCTCACATTTGCTTCTCCTGACTTTTTGGATTCGTGCAGAACCTGACCAAATGGGGAACGGCCTTAGTTGAATTGTCTCAGTTTCAAAATCATGGGGAGTCAAAGGCAACGATCGATGGTACGGTGGCAAATAAGCTATTTTCGAATTTACAGTGATGCACATGTGTTTGTTCTGTGTTGTTTTTCTTCTGAAATTTTGTATGTGTGCTATTCTGGGATGAAACATGATCATGTAGATGCCATCTCGAAGCTGGAGGAGTCATTGAGTATTGACCCCACCAAGGACGACACCCTGTGGGCTCTGGGAAATGCTTACACTTCCCACGCGTTTTTAATTCCTGACACCAATGAGGCTAAACCTGATTTTGATAGAGCTGCCGAGTGTTTTCAGAAGGCAGCAGAAAAAGTAATTTGCTCGGATTTTGTTCTTAAAGTGACTATTTAAGTATACATGTATTGCAATTTGTTGGGTGTTTAGGCAATTTCATTTTGTATGTGATATATTGTTGTAGGATCCTGCTAATGAGCTCTACCAGAAATCATTGGAACTCTCAGTTAAGGTATTTACCATATTTCTTATTCTTATGTAACTTCGCCCGTATGTGTGTAATTTCAATATGCTATTGGAGAAATTCTGGTGATGTCGGAGTGTTATTGTCATGGTGTTTAGTTTTGTTTGTGTTCCTTGGAACTGATTGTGTAAAATGCACATGAACATTGAGTGTTCAGTAACCTAGATCAGAAATGGAGCTTGGAATTTGGAACACGCTCCTACTATTACGTTGTTGTGTGGATGTGTCTAAATGTCTCATTTCCATTTTTAATTAGTCTTAGATTACACTACATGTCGTGTTCCTCCATAAGTTAGTGAGTAGCGAGAGACATGAGAGCTCATGATGGTAACTGATGGAACCATTTTTGTTGTCGCAAATAGTCAAATGTGGCCTTTATATTGAGAGTTGAAACAGAGGGGGGAAAGTCAGTACTGTACTTGGATTGGGTGATTGCTGGGAATATGTGAATCATAAATCCGGCCCACCCGAGCTTGTCTAACCAAGTAAAATTTTGGGGCGAAGGTTTGGACATTCACAAGGTCTGTCGTTGCATGGTCTTTACTTGTTTTTTATATGAACACTTCAATATTGTAGATTTAAAATAACCACAAGTGGATATATAAAAGACACAATACTAGCGGAGTTTAAGTTGGAGTTGGATGGGATGATATGTTTTGTCAGTGCCTAACTATACCTCATTGCCTGGCTTGACAAGGCTCGTCTAGGTGTGTTATAGTGTGATGACAGTGTTTTATGTGGAAGTTGTTTATTTTGTTTCCTTTGCTATGACAGTGCAAAGATTCCATCAGTTCATCTTGGACTGATTAGATTGTGCTGTTAGTCGTGTCATCTCTAAGGCTTTTAAAGTATCCGACATATGCTTGTTTGTATTACTATGTAATGGTGCCATTTGTATGTGTCGTGCATTATCAGTCACCGGAGTTACATTCAGAGATTCACAAGCATGGGCTCGGTCAACAGGCTATGACCATGGGAGGTGGTGCTGGTGGTGGATCTTCATCAATTCCTAATGCAAAGGTGGGATTTCTCGATCACATTATCAGTATGTAGTGAAACACATCATATCGGGTGAACATGCCTTTGTTAACTTGTCCTTTTTTTCCAGCCAACAAAGATTAAATATTGAAATTGGTATATTTGTAGACCCAAACCTAATGCAACATCAATAGTTTTTCTTCCATTTTGTTACTAAGAAATGATCAGCAGCCACATGTTCATGTCATCTTTCAAACAATATGGCATTGTTAGGCTTAGGCATGAAAATTTCCCCAAGATCAGATGCAACGATACGTTTGAAGGTTGATAAATAGATTCTTTTGAGATTGATTGAGTGGATGTTGAGAAAGAATAGAAATGATGAGTTTTTTTTCATATGGTTTATGTGACACGTGATATTTTTCTTATACACTGTAGTTGAAGAGCTACTTCCTATTTTTGGTGTAAAATGCCATATTAATTCCATTGTTTAAGAGCTATATGTATTGTATGGGCTGTTGGTTAACAACTGAAATGCAGTTTATCTTGTAGTCGTAGGGTGTTTGTTTGAAACTTTGTTATTAATTTCAGGGTTTGAAGAAGAAGAAGAGCAGTGATCTCAAGTACGACGTATGTGGATGGATTATTCTTGCAGTTGGACTTGTTGCATGGGTGGGAATGGCCAAGTCCAATGCCCCGTCTCAGCCCCTTTTATAAGTCACGTATTTTCAGCACGGTTAACTTCCATGGCAGTGATTTCAAAGATGATCGTGCATTTGATGATTTAAGATGGTATTTATATTTGCATCTCTAAATCCATGTTATTTGCTGAAGAGCTGAATTTTCTGAACTTTCAGTGCACCACACAATTATATGCCATGAAAGTGCTGAGGATGCACATGTTTTATTTTTGTTGCGTCATGTTGCTTCCTTGTTGGAGAGGCCAACAATGATGAGCTGCTCTGCTATCATTTTTGTAAGGGAGATTCCTGACAAATTAAGATCGTAGCCGTTGATTAGATGGTAAAGTAGGTTTTGATAAAGTGAAATGTTTGTTGCTTTATTATACTGTCTTAATTTGTGAAATTTTGTGTGTTTGGTTTTTGAACATACATCAAATTCAACATGACAGCAAATAATTTGGTATGTTGTTGGTCAAAAATAAATAAATGTGTTAAAGAAAGTAACTGTCACGGGAAAAAAGGACTGAAACTCAGGAATTTCGTTACAATAATGACGACTAGGAACTGCATCCATCTTTCGAAAACCCTTTTCAGGCTGGCCTTTTGTAGTTGACCCCATGCGCCCAACAAGTTCCGTCTTGGCGTAGGTAACCATCTCCGTAGTACGAGCACCACAACTGTCGTCGCAGCTTTGCAACAGCTCGTTGTCACGGCTTGTCGTTGCAATCGGCGTGGTTTGAGGTGTTGTTGTAGGTAGTCGCCTAACCGTTCTGTAATAACGTTTCGTCGTTGGCCAACGGCTAGTCGGCGGCCCAACCCCATGCCGACACATGGAGACGTCAGAATTTAAAAAAAACAACAACTAAACTTTCCCTATAAATAAACAAAGACTCATACCCCATACATTCTACACATACCCTCTTATCTTCTTCTCTTTTTTGGTTTTAATTTTTACATCGCTTTCAATGGCCAACACGTCCAACTTTGATTTTATCTTGGACTCCTTGAATTTTGAGAACTCATCGCACACGGAAGAAGAGCTCAATTGTCATATCGAATCCTACACCTCTCTCCTCCAACCGACCCAATCAACGTCGTCGCAATTCAACCCGCTCAAACATTCCCAATGGCCTCAATCGCAAAGCCCCAACGAGCAACCTTCCCAATCTGCTCCGACCAACCAACCGAGAAGAAAGGGGAAGAACCCTGCACCTGGATCGAGTACAGGTCTGCGACTTAAATGGAACACCGCGGAGGAGTAGCGTTTGACGGCGGCATGCCTCAACCATTCTCTATATAACATGACAGGGAAGAGCTAGAAGAACTACATGTACTGGAAAAAGGTCGAAGCTGAGGTAGCAGCGATGAGGAAGCCAGATGACCCGGAACGGACATGGAAGAATTGCACATACCACTGACATCCGATCAACAAAAAAGTTACTAAATTTCAAGAGAAATATGCACGTATGGAAGGCGCAGTCACTAGTGGGAGAGCCGACATTAACATCATGCAAGGAGTTGCAAGAGCCTACAAGAAATATGAGGAGCACGAGTTTGCTTGGAAGCATGTTTGGATTCGTGAAGGATCAACCAAAGTGGAAGAACCTCAAGACACTGCAATGTGACGTTGACATTGACGTCCCGGAATTGGGCGCCGCAAGTGAAGCAAACAAGCGTACAAGGTTGGACGACAACTGCAACTACACATTGGGCGACGCAACCTCGGTCGAGTTGAACTCACTTTCACTGGAGGAGCATCCGACCGGCCAAAAAAGAGCCAAGGCTAGAGCTAGAGGCAAAGGGAAAAAAATGGAGGCGGAACCAATCGCTGCACCCGAAGTAGTTTAGTTTCTTCAAGTCTTCGACGAGCGTCAGGATGAAATGACTGTGACCCAAGTCGAGATCACTACGACCAAAGCAAAGAAACAGGCAGGTATCCTACAAATGTTGGTGCCAGTGTAAAGCCAATACACTACGCATATGAACGCGGAGGAACAGTCCGCTCGTGCCTCACTCATAGATAACCTCAGGAAACGTTTGGGTCGATTTGATGTAGCTTTAAGTTGTAATCTGGTTTTAAATCGGAGTAAAAATGGTGACTCGGTTTTCGTGCACACACACCATTCAGGGAATAGTGTGTGCAAGTCGTCGCAACCACACCGACTTTACCTCCTTCCCTCACTATACATATCACCCACCCCTCCCTAAAAAATTCACACGTCTGTCTCCAACTCTCTCTCGTGTTTGTAATGACGTCGTCTTCTTGGAAAACTGGTCCACTTTGGTCCGAAGATGAGGAGATGCATTTAGTGTTGATGTGAGTCACTGTTGTCGAGGTCGGGGGGAAATACTGGTCAAAGTTTTACACCGCTTACATTAAAGACGCAAATCCACAATGGCCTACTCGGACGGATAAGCAGATGAAGGGTCATTTCCTTCGGATTACCCAAATATGCAAATTGTTCGATGAGACATACCGAGACCATGTCAACGATTCTCGAAAAGGAGCAACCGCTAACGAAATCTATGTTGCGAACGTGGCGGATTTTGAGTTAAAAAACAAATCATATACTAAACGTGCATGTTAGGACATACTCAATGATCACCCGAAGTGGCATGTGCACATTGCATTAAAGAACAAGTAATTGAATGGTCGTCGGATTTGTGTCAATGTCGTATGTTTAGTTATTGCTCGTACTATGTTTAATTATCGTTCGTACTTTAATTAGTTTATGTATTTCAGATTTGACATGAATAAAATTACTAGTTTTTTTTTTGCAGATGGTTTTTAAAATATGAAAAATGCAAACAATAGCTCCAAACAACTACTAATTGTTTTCCATTGGGGGTGTAGTGGTAGGAGACAATGGTTTGGAGGAGAAAGAAAAGCAAAATGTGCTCAAATCACTACGCAGTAGTTTACCATTTGAGGTGTTCTAAAAGTGACACCTACCTTAGAGAGGGCATCATTAAAGTCAACCTAAATAGGCGGTGGCGGCAATCTATGAATGCAGGAAGAGGAACTTGTGCCCTATCCAGCACGACAATGGGTATGTAGTAAAAGACAAGTCGAACTCATAAGAAAACCTAAATCTAACATGCAAAGAGCAAACACTAAACCTAACACACAGAGAACAAATCCTAGATCTAAAAGACTTGAAGCTCGATTTTACCTTGCCCTGGATGTAGAAGAGCTTCCCTTCTCCTTCTCGATCGTGCTCGCTAGGGAGAGTTGAGAGATGAAACTTGTGAGTTCAAGATTAACAGCAACTGATAGCACCTACATGTCCTCTTACCATTCACCACTCCTCCCCGCCTCGGTAGCCAACAAAAAAACACCATCGTCGAACCTCTCTATGTTTGTCAGTTAGTGAACATAGAAAAGAAGTCAACGAAAGATCGTAAAACCTCGAGAGGGGCCAGAAGATGGAGATCTCGTTAAATATATGTTCTCGAAAGCAAGAGGAGATGATTGAGGAGACATTATCCTTTTTTCGAGAAGAAGAGATTGATTGTCTGCAAGAGAATTTTTGGAGAGGAAGAAAGGATGGTTAGAGTTTCACATTGAATGCGAGTCTTCTTACATTCAATGCGAAATGAGCAGATTGCCTACCGAACAAACGACTCATATGAGATACGAAGATCGAAAGACTTGGGTTGAAGGACACAAACGAGATGGGCTTTCGTAACTGGGCTTCGGGTGAGGTCGAGACAAAGACGAGGTGGGCCTCGCTCGTGTTTTGGGCCTTCATGGCCCAAAGCTGGCTTGTTGGTTTAATGTCGATCAACTAACGATTTCTTGTTTCCATAACCGGACTCCACCAGAAAAAAACTCCTCGTTCGACACTTTTCTTAACAATTCTGACGGTGACATTTCCGACGATTTCGATATCAATTACGACAGATTCCGATAGATTCGGTGTATATTGCACAACCCTAGTTCAAAGCTTATAAACCAGCTCACAATTTCATGATCTTGGATGCAATGAACAACGGATATATGAGAGTTGAGACAGTAAGCTGTGCACGTGTAGCCAAATAAAAGATGACACGTAGGACGCCTACTGTCACCAGTTTCTTAACCTGACCATTCAAAATTTCAAAAAGATTCTGATTACGAGGCAATTTTGAACAAAAACTAAGATGATAAAACAGTACTATTTCAGTCCTTTTCAATTTTTGAAGTTTTGCAATACTACCCCCAAGTTTAACTGAAATTCGAGACTACCCACAATTTATCAAACCCCTCAGCCTTTTGCGCACCATGTTTATTAAGTTATTAACCTGAAAATATTATAATTAAATATGTAATAAATTAATTAGAAGCTTACCCGATGAATACAGTTCAACTGAAAATTTGAAATAACCGAAGATATGCTTATCCTACCCTCAGTGACATTCAAACATTGCACGCACCAATCGTAACTAGCCACCTGGATATTTTTTTCTATAAATTCACTCCACCAAGCGCGTACCTGTTATCACCGACACGCGCGAGTAGTATCTGGTTTGCGAGGCACATAAAATCGGAAAATTTGCGTGGTAATCGGATGCGAATTTCCAGGTAAGATAATTATCATCTGAAACCTCTTTCAGACCCAAAAAGATAGAAAATAAGATTTTCGATCCCTCCTCAATTTCCCTCTCTTTTGTATATTTCGACTTTGGAGGGAAAATTAAATCTCAAAAAAAATAAAATCATATTATCGCTTATTGGTCGAATCTGGGATTGGGTTTACTCCGAAATTCAAAATTTTCCTTCTTGCTCATCTGTTCAAATCCATTGCAGAAATTTCTGGTGACATCAGCTCCCTGATTGGGTTTTCGGCTCGGTTCTGTGTCTGGTACGCTTCTCTGAACTTGCTCTCAGCTTCAGCTTCTGGGTTCAGTTGATTTTTTTGAAGTATGGCTGGTTATGGATTTAGGGTTTTGTTGTTTCGGTGGTTCGGTTAGTTTTTTGTTCATGGACGGTCAAGGGTTTTGCTTTTTGAGTTGCGGTTTAGTGTTTCAGAATGAGATTGGTGTTGAATTAGAAATGGGATGCAGAGTTTTTTTTTTAACAATGTTGTGTTTTTTGATGGATTTGAAAATGTGTGCATAGTTGAGTCAAACTGGAAAAGCTTCTGTTTCAGATCCGTCAAAGATATTTCTTTTTGTACATAGGCTCTAATTTGAGTACATATTGCATACTTTTAAGTTTCATTTTATCATCTATTGGAACTCTATTGTATTGTATTCATTACTCAATAGCAGTGATGGGGTTGGGAAGCTTTCGATCAAGCTTGTGGGGTTTGTTTATGTTTAAATATTTTGGTTGATTATGTTCTTCAAGTTGTTTCTTTTAAATTTCCTGGCTAGCTAATTCTTCCAAATGTAGGTTTTGTCTTCATTGGAAATGTTTCGTTTGATTACATATGCACTTTGTCTCTTTCAGAAATCATTTGCCATGTTGTGTTATGCATTTTCATTAGCTGATTTTCATCTACTTGTTCCCTTAATGACACATGACCTAGCAAGTTTCATTCCCATGCTGGTATGTGAGGTTGATACTGTGGTTCTGTTCCTCTTTTGGGAACTCCATTTCTTTGACCTTTATACTCTGAAAGTTTTGAATTTGGTAATCTGCATTATCTGATGTTCTTGGTTGTTTTAACTTCCATAAAACTGATTAAGAATTTGTAGTGTGAACAGGACAATTCCACCAGGAGCAGTACTTCTGGTTAGCATCTTTCTACTAAGTGGCCCTCAATCCCCAGATTAGAGCATTGCTTACAACACAGATATGCAAACCAAAAAAAGAATATCCGGAAGAAATGCCGCTAAAGAGCAAGCCAGTACTAGGGTCTCAAGATCCCAGAAGAAGGCATCTGAGAATGTACAAGTTGCAGAAAAGAAAGTTGCTGAGCTAATAACATCGTCAGTTAGAAAACTTAAGCCTGGTCAGTCATAGTTTTCTACACCCTTTTATGAACCTTCCAGTATAAGTTGCAGTCAAAATAACGTTTGCTTGTATAGTTTATTCCTGTTCATCATGTATTGTACTAATACAATACAATAAGATATGTACAACTACATTTTAAACTGCACACTGGATATGGTGTTAAAGTGATTTTGCATGATTTCTGTTCTTTCAAGGGTGTGTCTGGTCTTTTGTTCATTTGATTCCATTCTGCGTCCTTAATAATCATGTCATAAATAGTATCAGTAGATTATTTGTCAGTAGATTACCCCATTCTTTTAGATTACTCCATAACGGAGCTTATTTTTAAATTCTTTTATATAACTATTAATAGTTTCTATATTTTTTGTGATCAAATATGGTTTTGAATTATCATCAGTGCCTTGATCTTACCTGCATTCATGCTAGGCCTGGTTTTGTTGCTATGACAGTTTTTGGAATGCTCTTTTCCTTTTGTTGGTTAAGTTAATAGTTAAACTCATTGAATGTTTTTGTTTCCTTATTGAGTCATCCTAGTTTTTCTCACTGGTGTTTCAGTATGCACTCTTCCCAAGAAAAACAGGGAGCCTATTGCCCTGACAAATTTGAGTTCAAGATGCAATTTGATGTCTGATGAGGCGTCCAATGCCTATACTGAGCATGATACAATTAATGAAGCTTCCATGGATAGTAAGGTAAATAGTTAGATATGCATGCCTTACTCAAAATAGAAAAAATACTGAGTACACACATTGTTTGTATGTCCAAGATTCCATGTCATGATTCTTTTGGTCATTGCAGGACTGCAGTATGGGAACTGCTTATCAAGAATCTGAAACTATATTTTCTCCTACCTTTCATACCTCTAATAGTTCCGAATGGGACATTGCCAGTGGAGGTATGCTACTTTGTCTCTACTTGTTTGTTCAAAGCTTATAAACTTGATTTGTATGGTATGTGTTTTATCTCCTATAGTCATCCTTACTTCAAATCCAAATTTGCAGAGGACCATAAATACAGTGATACAGCATTGAATACCAGTCCTAATGATATGGAA
This sequence comes from Erodium maritimum, assembly GCA_963921825.1. Lineage (NCBI taxonomy): Eukaryota > Viridiplantae > Streptophyta > Magnoliopsida > Geraniales > Geraniaceae > Erodium > Erodium maritimum. Next base: position 148,327,084 of record OY997588.1, read on the forward strand.
GTCAATACAAGTATGTCATCCACAAATACTAGTGTGCAAAACTGGGGTTATCAGATGCTTATCCTGGATACAACTTTAAAATCTTGTTGTGATGCAGATTTAGGAGCTAATCTTTCATCTGAAGTATCCACCATATATCTTGCCATGAAAAACTCAAAGCTGGAATGTGTTGATGAGCACGGTCAAGACTCTATGTCAACTGATGTTTGTGTTGATGAAGATGACTATGAGGATTTTGATGACTTTGATCCATATCTATTCATAAAGAACTTACCAGACTTGTCAACAGTTGTTCCTACATTTCGGCCTATGCTGCTGCCAAAACAGACTCGTAGTTGCCCTTCTACAAGTCTTGTCTTAGACTTGGATGGTAAGAAACATATGTTCTCTGTATTCATGTTGTGATGAACAAAGAAGTCATAAGTTTAATACCTTTAAATGTGAGGTCCATGTTCAGTATTTCTATGTTCAGATCATAACATAATTGCTACATTCTATTCCGCAGAAACCTTGGTGCATTCCTCACTGGAACCTTGTGATGATGCAGACTTCACATTTACTGTGAATTTCAACCTCAGAGAACATACAGTGTATGTGAGGTGCCGTCCTCACCTCAAAGATTTCATGGAGAGAGTTTCAAGCCTTTTTGAAATTATTGTCTTCACAGCTAGTCAGAGTATATATGCAGAACAGCTTCTCAACGTGCTCGATCCAAAGAGGAAGATGATTCGCCATCGGGTTTACCGTGATTCCTGTTTGTATGTGGAAGGAAATTACCTCAAAGATTTGTCAGTTCTTGGGCGCGATTTGGCACGAGTTATCATAATCGACAACTCTCCACAGGTATTGTTGCACAGAATATTATAGGATTAATTGCAGATAGCTATTACGTTTTACACATAACTATCCACGACTTTAAAATGTTATTTATGACAGCCTAAACAGCGTTTTTTTTTTCAAAAATGACAAAAATACCTTTAATCCTAATCTCAAAATATACCATTTTTGTCTTTTTAAATAGTTTTATCTTTTGCAGATTCTTTTTACATCTACTTAACTGTTTTTTACATCTAATCAGGATGTTTTGGTAATTATGATGTCTTTTTTGAGATTAGCGTCAAGGACATTTTTGTCATCTTTTAACAAAAACATCTATATGCATTTTTCTTAAAGTTTAGTTAACTGTAAACGTTGTTTGAATGTAGGATAATTATGTGCTAAATACGTGTAGTTTGCAGTTTGCAATAATTATATGCAATTGACCCAATAGTATACGCTTCACATAGAGCAAGTTCGTTATTTTTCAAAACAGGACCTCACTCTTCACATTTGTTTCAGGCATTTGGATTCCAAGTTGAGAACGGAATACCTATAGAGAGCTGGTTTGATGATCGTTCGGATCAAGAACTTCTTTTGTTGCTTCCTTTTCTGGAGAGCTTAGTCGGAGTGGAAGACGTGCGACCACTGATTGCCCAGAAATTCAACCTCCGGGAGAAGATTGCTTCAGCCAGAGGACTTATTTGATTTACCTTTGTTCCTTCTGTGACAAAGAAAGAAAATACTTGTTTGTATCTTTTTCTGTATCATTTCTTAAGGTTTTGTTTTGCTTCTAGTCTTCTATAGTGCATGATTTATTGCCTTTACATGTTTTTGTTTACTAATTAATTATAAGTTTTTATATCGTTACTGATTTTGGTATGTATTGAAACTCAGTTTTCTACTATATTCTTATTTGAAAATTTAACTCTCATTTTTTTTGTTTACCACTCTTCGATAAATACGGGAATAGAACAAGAAGACATTTTTTTGAGCTAAAATGTATGATATTATAACTGTAAAAATGTTCGCAAAAGGCCAACATCAAAGTAACGAAATGAAAGTACATCGAAATTGAAAGAACAAGAAACGAAATATAAATTTGCTCTTGAACCTAGTTGTTGATTGGACAGGAGAACTGCGGTAGCATCTAACGACACCGATATAGCATAAGCCAAACACTGGGGCACTGATCGAGCAGATCTAGTGTGGAGTTTTTGAGAATTCCGATTAGGCGTAAACGTTAATCGATGCCCCGGCCAACCCTGTAACCAGGAACTGAAATGACTGAGTTGGACTTTGCATTCCCCCAAGGAACCAGCAGGCGTCGTCCCCCCTCTGATGATAAGGAGGGCCCTTAAAAACGTTAATTTGCTGATTCCCGATCTGATTGAAGAATGTCGCGCCGGTACTTGGTGGAATCGATGCCACCTTACGTCCAAAGGGGCGGTACCATCGGCCGATCCCCTCTGGACCACTTCGGACTCATTTCGCGAGGCGATGGTGCGTTGAGCCCCCCGCCGCTACAAGTGGTCCCCCGTCCGGACCCAGACCCGACCCGTCCGCATGCCTAATTGGGCCCGCCCCGAGTTCGACTTCCATAATCCGATCCAGCCCCGCCTTGTGTCCCTTGTCCCGGCCCGACTCCCATTGGGCCCAGATCAGTCCTTAGGTTACTGCACAAGCCCGTCACAAGCCCAACTCTACTTGGGTCCATCTCTTGTCTCAGCCTAGCCCGACTAACCGGAGCCCAAGGCCCAACGGATCTGTCGGCCTGTTCCCCTCCATGGTCAGGCCCACCATCGAGAATCAAGCCCGGTTCCACCTTCGAAACCATACCGGGCACTGTTTCCAACCGCCGCGTCCTGGTCCTCGCCTCCCCTTGCTCCAGCCGATCCTCCCCCTTCACCGGTGAGACAACCCCCGTCTTCCACTTTGTATCACGGTCATGCTGGTGAGACATCGGCCCAAGGTCCAGACTCAGAACCCTAACAGCTCCTCGTCCCTCCTGCCGCCGTCCCCTCCGATCCGTCCTACGCCCATCCGGTGAGCGACGATCGTTTCCTTGAAAAACCAACACTGGCTTCCGCTGCCTGAGGACATGACCTAGCGTCCTCCGTGCTCCTATGCCTCTGGTCGGCACCAGTGCTTCTCCCTCCGCTCTGCCTGCGGAGGGAACATAGACCGTCACCATCGTTTCCCCTCCCGAATGAGGCTTCACGGATGAGACGGCCGAGAGATCCCGAAACGAGGACATGAGAGATGATGAGCGAAGACATTGCATCGCATCACTACCTTCCTCTCCACCGCTTGGCTTGTGGTGGTTGCCGAAATCGTGGGATGAATCCGCCCCTGCCACAGATGGCAAAACAGTAGGGTTGAGAGGAGAGCCTCCATTACTACTGCTACACTTTTCGTTTGTGAGAACAATCCCACAAAACGTTGTTGCCAAAGCCATGATCGACACTTGATGACGACGTTTGATGGCAATTGAACGAGAAGACATGGTAATTAATAGTTGACTATAAGTTTCAAAAAGTTGGCTATAAATAAAATATACATGTTTTAATTTTGAATTTGTTTTGTTTGGCCTTTTAGGGTTCTTATGTTTTGAACTGCGTTGCCATTGTGTTCTGCCTCCTTTGCCATGCGAGTTCTAATGCTATCTTAGCTCTCACTATCATTGGTACGTCGTTTTTCATCCATGTGTTGTCTTCCTTTATCCATCCCGTCTATATGTGCTTATAAGAAATCTGTAGTAGGGAAGTACTTAACCTTGAGAATTCAGGCAACCAAGGATTGTGGTCGATGAATGAGGCCCCATGTCTGCTTGCCTAAGAGAACAATGTTGACATCATGTAAATGTCGGAAGACCATGCCCCCACTGTCTTTTGGTTTACATCGTTTATCCAAGTCTTGTCAGACAATAGACTGAGCTGACTTCCATCCCAACCAAAAACGTGCCAAGGCCACATGGTTCGATTTACTATCCTCTGAGGTATTCTAACTACTGACATAATATATACCGGAAGTGAGGTAAGAACCAATCAAACCATAACCTCTCTACGACCGAAAACAATAATTTTCCTTCTTAAGATCCAATCCGAACTAAAATTCAGTCACCAAGATATACTATAAAAGGATTAGTAAAACAAAAACAACTGATGATTTTATCACCTAAAATAAATATTTCGTTAAAAATATTTGTCGAATGTGCACAATTCACTACAAATTTGTTTAATTATTCCTAGGGTTGGGCATCGGCCGGTACCCGCCCTAAAAGCCCATACTCATTAACCAAATCGTGATTCACGGGTACCTAAAACCCATAACCATCACCATCACCGGTTATTGGTAGGAAGCTGATAACCGGCCAGGCTACCTACCGGGCGGTGACGGTTATAACCGACCTACAAGGCCCAATGGGCTTTGTGTTGGGCCTTCGCAATATAACACAAATACAACATTTTACAAACCTACAACTGAGCTTCACAAACTTGCTATTTTCAACAATTCAAACACAAAAATTCTTAGAACTAATACCTCACATATTCATCGTCTTACACTACACGTTTCAGAAACAATAAATTCAATATGATTAAACTGCTAAAAACAAGTGAACTACTAAACAAATGAGCTCAATAAAACTAATAAAACAAGAGCAGTCCGAGGGAATTAAAAAAAATCAGGCCCTATGAAATAAACAACCGGTCGGGTGGTTTTTTCTCGGTTTGGAAGATAAAAATCGTACCCAACCCGAAAGCCACCGGTTTGGTAGTTTTACAACCGTAACCGTCGTCGGTGACACCGGTCACGGTAATTCCGATAATAGGGACGGCCGGTTTACGGTGATGGACGCATATTTTTGCTCAGTGATAATTATTCCTATAATCCTATCCCTTTTAATCGATCAGACTCTAAAATATTGTGATCACAGTTGCTCTAACCTACATGTCTTTCGCTGACTACGTGGGCTTCAACATAGCCATCTAATTCACCCAAACAAAACTCCATAGCTACCGAGCCCTCCATCTCCTCGAACAATAGTGACGGCGAAGTCCAAGTTCCGGCCAAGACCCAAGCGCCCTAAGCTTCCGCCGCTCCGCTCTTTCGATTTCCTGCGCGCGTCGGATCGTATCCGAGTCTGCTAAACTCATTGGAGGTTAGTTTTCAATACAAATCGACTCCGGCAATTAATTGCGAGAATTTCATTCCCTTGCCAGTTTAGATCGATCCAGTTCCTGCAAAATAATTGCTCGCTTCAAGTGATTGTAGCATTTGAATGGCTTCGAGAACATCTCGTTTATGGCTTATTTGAGGGAGATTGGCTGTTCGTTCTGGTATAGGGTTATAAGAAACTGATTTTGTCAAAAGCTCAATCAGTTTAGATGATTGAAACCAATAAAACCTGATTCGAGATGCAAAATTGTGAACTGCACCCAATTGTAAATTTGTGTTTTTCTGTAAGATAGTATTTATTTGAGGGAGATTCAGCAAATGGATTCTACATAAGTGTGTGTGAATGCGGTTATGGACTGTGTAGTCAGACACTTATCTGAACTAATGTTCTCTTTACCTAATAGGGAACTTGCAATGTTATCGAGATGGAGCAGAACTGTGACTAATCTCTCAAGGCTCACGTCGCACAGTTGTGCTAAATTCGGAAATGATCTATATGGAGTTCCCCACAAGAGTTATGCCAGAGTCGCTGCAGTTTCAGAACCTGTTCCTGCTGATTCTATGGATAAGCATTTCCCTAGCAACCCAGTGGTATGGCTTGTGAATTACCCATTTGAGTTTCTTATATTTCTTCCTCCTGCTGATTCTGATTTTGGAAAAAAAATATCAATATAGAAAAAGTAGTTCTCTAGTTGTATTTATGGGAGAACTAGACTGTAAAGGCTCCGTACAAGCATCTACTCTCCCCTGTTCTCGTATGTATCCACTTTGTTGAACAATACAGATTCATGTAAATATTTGAAGTATGTTACAAGGGCATTAATAAGTCTCTATGACAGTCCTAGGCACAATTAAATGACACACAGTAATCTGTTCATAATCTGATTCATTATATAATTTTTTAATCCATTGATCTAATTTATGTTTAGCAAGATTTATTGCCAGCATTTTAATTTGGTAAATGTTCTTGGATAGTTTGAATTTTACACTTCTAGTTAACATTAGTACCATATACTTTTTTGTCATCATTTAAAGCTGTAAGTAGTCTGTCATATTATTTGTGCTTTGGTGGCAGAAGTTTCTAGTTTGTATGTAACTAATATCAAACTACCTATTTTGACAGGTAAACTTAAATAGAGTGTTTTGGTCTAAGCCCTGTTCATTGGCTTTGGCCCCAGATTCCCCACTGAGAATTGATGAGCCAAAGTATGACGGCATTCGTCATATTATCATGACGATGTTGTTTTTTTATAGCAAAACAAGTAAGGCTAATCGAGGGGCTACTGTGGCATACTTCAGAATTAGTTCTCAAATTGACAAACCTGCCATTTATGAAGGTGTGTCTTTCTGTTCTTGAAGATACCTTTTGTTTGTTGTTCATTTATTTACAATTTGTAACTTCTTTGATCATAAAATTTGACAATGATGTGAGTACTCGTTGGTAATTCAGTCAAAAATATTGATTTCAAATCTGTAACAAACCACCCAGAAAAGTGAATTTCTGCTATGGATTTGGACACGTCCATTTCTTAGTCTGGAATCATCAAATATTATAATTTCCAAATTTGTATTATGCTTGCCATGCTAACTTCAGACTGTTTTGGATTCGTTACAGTTTTTAACTTGGAGAAAACCTTCAAAACCACATTTTCTTTGCTTGTACTCCATATGTGGCTTTACTTACGCCGCTTGAAAGAAGATGGAAAGGAAGGAGTGAATTTTGGGCAATACGTGTATGAGATTTACAATCATGATGTGGAGATGAGGGTATCTAAAGCTGGGGTATGTCATCAGTGTTTACATATTAAAAACAACCTGGTTTGCGATTCACTATAAATTTTACTTTTATTACTTCTGTTCTCCTCTATTCGATTTCTCAGTGTGAATCTGTCCTATGAAATGCACAATGTTAACTTACCATTCAAATGTAAATTGTAGATCTTGTCCTTTTGTGGTTGAGAATTACAGTATTAGACAAAATGGATAACAAATCTAATTCGTAGTTTATTTTACGTGATTTAATGTCTATGAAAACGTGGGGCTATATGTCGTACATTGTTGGCATTTCAGATTTGATCAGACAAAATGATCAGTAGTTACATATGCATATCAGTAGTTTTGCTGTTAATTATGTAAGCAAAGATAGCAATCAACCTTAAATAAGATTGTTTGTACCAAGGTCTCAACTCTTGTCCTTCATTATGTTGGAGGGATCTCTTAACCACTGGGCCAACTTAAGTTGGTTTCATTCATGTTCTATTTAATATTTGTAGAGCCATAGTGGGACTTGGTTAGGAAAACTACCTGTGCTATGAGGATCACAACAGAAACCCGAATTGAATTATAATTGGTTTCTACCATATACCATTATTATGTTGCCACTGTAGATCCTAGAAAGACCCAGTATTCTTATAACATGCAGTTCTGGTTCTAGCGTACCGAATATTCTTAGTTTTAACAAAAGTTTTATTATTATGTTGCCACTGTAGTTTTAACTTTTGAACCCTATTCCTCATCTAGTGTCAGAAATTTAGTCTGATCTTTGCTTATACTTTACAATTATGCAAATCATAATTTGTCTTTTGGATAGTAGGTTAATTTGCTGTTGACTAAATGGATGAAAGATCTGGAGAAGATATTCTATGGAAATATTGTTGCTTATGATGTTGCCATGCTTCCCAATGCAAAACAAGATGAACTGGAAAGTATCATATGGAGGTAATTTTGGAGCTTTGTCACGCATTTCATCATGATAATGTTTTGTGACATTGTTGCATATTAGTTCTGTACATGTTTGACTTAGTGAAGGGAATTCATAAGTGATAGTTGACCCTATGATCTGGATTGAGGGGTGATTTGAATTTTGATCAAATCTAGTAGGGTATCGCCATATAGGATAGCGTGTGGTCAGATGTAGGGTGATTACTTTGACGTAATCTTTTTAGTTTGTTGTGATGATATGCTGGGATTGAGCTATGGTAAAAATATTTTGTTTCTCTTTGATTTTTTGGGCAGAAGTGGTGTAACCTTTCTGAGCTTTCCTCAAATTATTTAAAGTTCATTTTGAATTCTGTAGTAAAAGACCCACAAGCACACTTGTCTTTTTACCAGAATAATGGCCTCCAAAACCTGTACTTGCAAGTGGAATGAGCTTGTTGGGGGTAGCATTGCCTAAAGCTATGATGGAAGAATGACTGACCGTAGATTTTGAAACATTATGGACTATTTTTGTCTATTCACATCCTTGTTGGGCTATGAAAATAGATTGTGTCCTAATTGTACTATGTTGCTCAATAGACCTTTTAAAAAAAACTTCTCTGTTTTTACTTTTGTCACATTGGGGGATTATGCATGGCAGGAATATCTTCTCGGACGATGGTACATCAAAACCAAGTGGTGCTGCACTACAGGCTGTCCAGGCATGTTCTCATCCTTTTTAGATTGAACAGCATTTACTGTAGGATGGACATTCTTTTTCTGTTTTGTTTTTGCTAGGAAATTATATATTTCGTGCACTAGTATTTCCGAGGCTCTTGGTTCATAGTGCCATATTTTAGTGCAATCTGTACACAGTAAATCACTATCTTACTGCTAGATTGTGGAAAAGGATGTTATTTTTTCGGATGTATAATTAAATGAAGTGATTTTCTCAAGTATGTAAGGTATAACCTTGTTTTTAACCTGCAGGCAATGGCAAGATATGCTCGCCGGGAATCTATCTGCCTCTCATTGACAGGTACCTGCACTGTTCTATTTCCTGCTATTTTGTTTAGTGACTGTATAGAGAAATGCTCATTCATCACTGCTCATTAAAAACTATGAGCTCCACAACCTATCTTCTCTCACTGCAATGCTACTGGTTTCGGCCCTCGCATATATATCATTAGCAAACAATATTGTTCATATTATTGGCATTTAAATATAAAACCTCGTATGTGCAGAAAAAGAAGCTATATATTCTGGAAACTTCAAGTTCAGCCCATTAAAGCATGAACAGTCCTCGGATCTCTAGTGGAAGGGCTAATAACAATTGACTTGGAACTGCTCTTTTGTAATGCTTAGTATTCATTTAGCAAGTGAATAAGTACATGGTTTGGATGACCCTGAAATGATGTTGAGTCTACAGCATATCTATGTCTTTAGTTTAAAGATGTTTTAGGCATAGCATTTTGCATTTCATGTTTGTTCCAATAGAGTTTCAACAAGATTGTGTCTTGTGTTTGGTAATGCAGACATTGCACCTTACTACTATGTCCATTACAGGATGTTTCCAAAGTTCTGTTGTGGAACTGAAGAAGAATATCGTTGTTGAAGTGCTCGAAACAAATTGATATGAATGTATCGATTTCCCGATAAATTTTAAGGTAAACCAACCAATGGAAAATTGTAAAAACACAAGAACTAGTTATATTGTCATTGTTGATATAACAACCAGTTATGACATAAAATGTCACTTGATTCTCGGATAGAATATAATTTGTATACGTAACAAAAAGTTGCAATATAGTTTGACAATCGGTTGTAAACTTCTAAGAGCACCTCCAACGGTCGTGCCTACGCGTCGTGTCTGGCGTAGGCACGGCCCAGACACGACGCGTAGACACGACTTGTCGTGTCTGGAAGCCGTGTCTGCGGGGGCGTGCCTACGAGTCGTTGCTGGTTTTGGCAACGACGCCAAGTCGCGTCTACTGCCCATTTTATTCCAAAAATGCTTCCTACCATGGCTAGACACTGCACCATTAGAGGAGTAGTGTCTGCAAGCAGTGTCTATAAGCCAAAAACAATGGTTAGACACTGCTCCTAGTCTATAAGCCAAAAACAATGGTTAGACACTGCTCCTAGACACTGTGCAGTGTCTAACCATTGGAGATGCTCTAATACAACTTGTCAACATCACACTGTTATAAAACGGACGGAATATAAGTCTTTGTCTTACCATCTGTCGGATGCATCTACTTCTCATGTTATGGTAGAAACAGAAACAATAGATAAGTTGTCTTACTCTTCTTCTACTTCTACTCACTTCTTTGACGTGGTGATGTGCAAATTTTATATAATCTATTTTTGTCTAAATGAAAGGAACCTTTTTTTATATATAAAAATGAACCAGAGACATATAGTGAGGATCGGTGTAAGAATACGGATCATTTTTAGACTATCCCGTACAACAAATATTAAAAATCGTAATCGATGTAAATTCGGTTTTGACAATTGCCGTTTAGTTCCAATGACCGAATTTACATAATAAATATTTTATTTTCTTTTTTCAAAAAAGTTAAATAATATCTCAAATGAATTATAATTTAATAATTAGTATCCAATAAGTACAAAACTTTGTTGGCGTTGGCGGCTAAAGATGGAAGCTATTTTATCGTTCTTTTTTTGTCGGCAATGCAAATTTAAATTAAAACCTCTTTTGAGGCGAAAGAGGTGTTACAAACTAGATCTAGCTACATATCCAGAAAAGAAAACTCCAAGACGATCATATGTCGACTTATAAGGGTAACCAAAGAAACTAAAAGCAACAACAAGAACAGATAAACCTACCATGTAGAGCCAAAAACAACACAGACAAACAAGAAAATAAAACTAACAACGAACACAGCAGGAACACTCCCAAACAAACAAAACAGGATCTGAAATCCACATATAACCACCATGAAGATCTAATTTGAAAAAACGGGTCTTGAGTACCCAAATCTGACCACCATCAAGCACTTTAGGGAGTAGATCCAACTGTCGAGCCCGACCAGATGCAATACAAACCCTAACCTTGATTGCAAGGACCAACTACCATCTCAATAGAGATGTCAATCCTCAGAAGAGAAAAGACAGAGGATTAAGTCTTAAGAGTATTTAAGTTGCTTCAGTAGGTTTCGATCGACGGAATATGGTGTGTCAAGGTGTGAAAGTGTATTCGACTTCGACTGTTTGGGGAGCAGTCTGCTACCCAGCGTACAATGTTGTTGTTATCGGCTTTACGACATCATGGTGGTGGTGGCGATCACGCCATCAACGTTACACCAACAAGGCGCGACGACAAAGATAGGGCGACACAATTAGGCTATTGCAGACGCACGACAGGTTCCGGCGTGTACTTGCTCTCTTCGCCACATGGACCCCCTTTCCAACCTTTTCTCTCGGTGATTGAGCTACCGCCGAGACAATGTGGACAACGGTAAAAAAAAGTGGTCCTCTCAACACGGTTGGACGATCAGGAGTGGGCGGTCGTTTGGCCACCGCCCCAAGTCGCACAATTGTCCTCACCGTCCGACAGCGTCTCATCTTGAAGAGACCAATCAGCGGCATGTACATGCGTATCCGACAACGGTAACACATGAAGAGTGCGTGTCACGCCCCCAAATCCGGTTTTGACCGGACTCGAGACGTGAACTAAAAATAACAATAAATAAAACGATTTTAACGAAATAAGTCTCCAAACATAATTCCAAAACCAACAATTGTGACAATACGAGTCAACAGCTCGAAAACCAAGTAATAAAGATGTTTACTAACAATAGGAAAGTACGTCTCTAGACCATACTACTAAGACGCTCGCAAGCCCCACGCTCCGAGATGTCCTCTAGACCATATCCTGCTCAAAACCTGTAGAACAGTAAAGAAGAGGGGTTAGCTTTCGCTCAGTAGGAAAAAGTAGTTAAGGTGATGAGTTACCCACTCACCACCACGAATAACCGTCCAATTAGGGCATACTAGCAAGGCACAACAACTAACGACATCCACAACAAACACATAACACAAACCATACTTACACGATTATAATCACGCTCAAGCACATCACTTACCAATCATCAAGTAACAACACACAATAAAACAAGCATAAGTCCCGTACAGCAGTCCCCTAAGTCGCCGGCTTCCACAACCCGGCTCAACTATATCGTACCGGACCACACAACATCGGCCTAGATATCTTCCCGGACCACAAAACATCAGGGTATAGCTCACAATACATCATACCGGACCACACAACATCGACCTAGATGTCTTCCTGGACCACACAACATCGAGGTACAGATCACACCATCCTCGGCCTAGATACCCTACACCGGAATACCCCCTCGATGTAGGTATCGTACTAGAATACCTCGTCTCGGAACATATCGTATCAGATCACACCCACGAATGTCTCAACATGTCACAAGATCATAATTCAACTAACATCATACCAAACCAAACAATCTTACCGAAACACATCACATCGGTCTATCAATCACCCAATCATATCACAAGCCATTAGTTCACGTCATACCAAAACATATCATACCGAGCAATACCATATCATGATCCTCAATCTAACAACGGATAAACCACATATCAAGCATCACAAGTCATCAATCATAACACCACTACCAACATGCAAACCTACGGGCACGACATGACCCGCAAGCTATCCCTCATTTCACTTATTCCTCACATCCTACATGCCATTCTACAATTATGACATTCGATCGTAACCTATATGCATACTAGTAACTTTCCGCAATTAAACCGGTATTCGCTACTTTTTCCTACGTCAAACGCTATCCAAACGCTTAGTCAACGCGAATCGTCTAGTATCCTCCTCAGTCGTGCTCGGAACCAACGTCTAAGATCACAAACAATATGAGAATTAAGAGTAATTCAAGAGAGGTTTAGAGAGAAAACATTCCAAATTAACCCCAAAAGGCTCGGTTATAGATAACTTTCCTAATCACTCGAAATACACCAAAATGGGCCTAAAAGGCCCAAATCTGATCCACCACTGTTCGGGTCACGGAGCCTTGACGGATTCCGTGACGGTTCGGGTCACGGAACCGTGAAGTTCCCCATCACGAGTGACGTCACGGAACTGTGACGTGTGTTGTCACGGCCTCCGTCATGGAGCCGTGACGCACTCCGTCACGGTACCCGTCACGGATCCGTGACGGGTCTGACAGCTCCGTCCTTCTTCTTCCTCCAGCTTCTTCTCCACGAAATTAAACCCTCAAAACTCCATTTTTATCAACCAAAAGCCTCCAAAACAGCCCCAAAACCTCCATACTTCAATACCCATGTTGGGTTTCATCAAAATCAACAAAACCTGATTGATTTCTACCACAATCTCCCACTTTTCTCCGTGAATCAAACGTCTACACAACAAAAACTCAAACCCACACCTAGTTCATGCTTTATCTACCAAACCCATAGATTAAACTTCAACAAAAACGAATTTGGTTTTAAGATTTACCTTATGAATGGAGAAAGGAAGAAGATGATGATGGTTTTAAGGGGATTTGAGAAGAAAACAAGGCCAAGACTCTTCATTTTTTCCTTTCTTCTTCTTCAAGTCTTCAATGGCTTTTTTCTCTCTCTCTCCTTGCTCTCCAATTTTCGGCCACACTAGAGAAATGGGCTAAAATGCCTTCAATTGTTGCCTTAAACCTAGGTGAGAATTATCTATTTTGCCCTTTAGTTCCCTTCATTCCAATTTGGCCCAAATAAGGGTAAATAAGTCTTTCTATACTCATTTCTTCTCCTCCAAGCCACCATGGAAAAGTGTCCATGTGGCGTCCACTTCCATCCTTAATAAATTCCAGCACATTAATTTAATTCGTTTTAGCCTTTAATTAGATCCCGTTTGACCCGCGGTCGACTTTTTCGCAAAAACAGTCGTTTGAAAGGAAACGACCCAACTAAGCTAATTGGAATGACGGCTAAGCTTTTTGGGTCCCGGAAAAGCCCCGGATGACTCCCGGAGTCATCGGTTGACTTTTTCGGTGGAAAGTCAACTTTTACCTGATTTCACCGGTTCGGCCGGGGGCGGTTCTTACAGTGCGGATACATAATCTGACGATAATGATGCCGATATCCGGATGTTTGTGTGGGTGCAGGTACGGTGCTCTCGTATCTCGCAAATCAGTTAGGCGAATCCCAACAAGGGTGGGTGTTCGGTTGGCGATGCTAAGGGAAAATTGTCATTAGAGTACCATATGAATACTAGAGGTAGGGGACGACAAGTGAAGACGACACCGATGGTGGGGATCGTGTTCGACATGGATTCCTCCCGCGAAGCGAATCCTGGGAACGAGCAGAGGAGGGGTCCCAACCATTCCTTAGAAGAACTCGAGGATCTAAGGAACCAACTAGACGACTTAGCTTCGGGTCTGGTAGGAAACCTCCTAGATTGGATAGACTGATGTGGAGATTATGGGAGACAAGCACCCTCGCCTTCCCCGGTGAGGAAATCTACGGGTACTACCGCCTCATTGGTTCCAACAAGTACTTCAACTGCATTCCTTTACTATATCAGGAGCCAACACTCTCGCATTCTTCAAGCTTATACTATCACTCAAGGGAGGACGTCACACGTTGGGTTCTCGAAAGAGTACTTAGTCCGTCTCGACGCATTTTTTCCAGAACTAGACCCACTATATCCTAGCTCTCGAAAGATGTGTTTTACAATGAGAGTCCCGTATAAGGTCTCGTATTGTGAGTGGACCAATCATATTTAGTTAGATATGATTTTTTGTATTTAAAAAAAGTGGACACGTGTCCAACAATATGTTACGACTTTGTTGCGGCCGCACTATAATTAGGGTTTCTAGAGATGAATTGAATATATAGAAGAGTGTAGAAGATAGGTAGAGAGATAGAGAGAGAGAGAGAGAGAGAGGAAGGACAGAGTAGTGGGAGAGCTGTACGAGCGAGAGGAATTGTCCTCAACGATGCTGTCATTTTCATTTCAGAATCGCTATATAGACGATGCAGGAACAGTAAATGGGCTTGGATAAGTTCCAGAGGCCCAAAACAATACAAAATTGCAACTGGTCAGGCCCAAAACAGGCTCTGACCCAAATAGACCATTACAATACCCTCCCCTCGAAGACTTCATGTCCTCAGGAAGTCGTTGCAAATTCTGGAAATTGACGTTGGACTTCAAACACATACTCCCAAGTTGCAGAGTCTTCATCAGCATCACTCCAGTGGATCAAGACCTGTGTCACTGCGCGGTTGCCTCTCCTTGCAGCACGGCGATCCAAAATCTTCAGCGGTACCCTGCCAATTAAACCATCAGCATCCAGGCGTGGCAATGGTGAGTGAGAGATCACTGGACCCTTGTGCGGTTTGAGCTGTGAAACATGGAAGGTTGGGTGCACACGAGCACTCTCAAGAAGCTCCAAGGTGTATGCGACCTGACCAACCCTCTTCAAAACTTTGTAAGGACCAAAGAACTTGGGACTGATTTTCTGAGAAGACCTGTGCACCACAGAACTCTGGCGGTATGGTTGAAGCTTAACCAAAACCCAGTCACCCACAGAGAATTCTCGATCAGAACGATGGCGATCGGACTGAACCTTCATTCTGTCCTGAGAACGTTGCAAATGAAATTTGAGCAGTTTCATTGCATCTTCTCGCGCCTGGAGGCTCCTATCCACGATGTCAACAGAAGTCGAACCAGCCAAGTAAAGAACGTGGGTCGGAGGAGGCTGACCATAGAGTGCCTGAAACGGAGTGGACTGAATGGAGGAGTGGAACGTTGTGTTGTACCAAAATTCAGCCAGTGGCAACCATTTAGACCAATTCTTGGGATTATCAGAAGTCATGCAGCGAAGGTATGTTTCCAAGGCTTTGTTCACAGCCTCAGATTGCCCATCAGTTTGTGGGTGATAAGAGGAAGAGAGGTTATGTGTGATATGTTGCAGACGACAGAGCTCACGCCAGAAAGAGGAGAGAAATACCTTATCGCGATCACTGACGATAGTTGCAGGCATGCCATGTAGTTTGAATACATTGTCGAGAAAAACTTGAGCCACCATCAGGGCTGTGTAAGGATGCTTCAGTGCCATGAAATGGGCGGATTTAGTGAGGCGATCGACAACCACGAAAATGCCCTCGAAACCATTGGATTTAGGGAGGCCGTCGAGGAAATCCATTGTGATATCTTGCCAGGCTGTTGTGGGCACAGGTAATGGTTGGAGCAGACCAGGATACGCAGCCAAATCAGACTTATGGGATTGGCAAATCTGACAATTGTTTACAAAGAGCTCGACCTCCTTCTTGAGCTTCCTCCAATACAAGTGGCTGGCAATCCTTTTATAAGTAGCATGGCATCCTGAGTGACCACCCGAAGCACCGGAGTGGAAAAAGGAAATGAGTTCCTGACGTAATCCATGGTCACGACCGACCACAAGCTTGGATTTTCTAAATAACTGACCATTGATCCAAAAGTAACGGGAAACAATGGATCCAGATTGAATACCAGGGAGTAGCTTCGCAATTTTAGGATCAGAAACCCATGTAGCCCGGATACGATCAAGCAGAGGGGAGGCAATGGAAGAAATGGCCAAAATAGATGGAACAGAGCATGAATCATCTAATGGAGAATCAACAAACTTACGACTGAGAGCATCTGCTACCACATTAGTCAATCCTTTCCGAAATTGTATTTCAAAGTCGTAGCCCATCATTTTGATTACCTAAGTAAGTTGTTCCGGTGTAGAGGTGCGTTGATCAAGCAAAAACCGCAGGCTTTGGTGGTCTGTTTTTATGATGAAATGGCGACCGATGAGGTAAGAGTTCCAGTGCTTAGTTGCCAAGAGAACGGCCAACATCTCTTTCTCATACACAGAGAGTGATCGCTGCCTAGGACCCAACGCCTTGCTGAAAAACGCAATCGGCTTGCCCAGTTGGGACAAGACTGCCCCTAACCCTGTGCTTGAAGCATCAGTTTCTAGCACAAAGGTGATCTGAAAATCTGGCAATGCGAGAACAGGAGCAGAAGTAATAGCGTTCTTGAGGTTGAGGAAAGTAATTTCAGCATCATGTGACCAGTAGAAGGAGTCTTTCCTCAAGAGATCAGTTAACGGTTTTGCGATAGAGCCATAGCTGCGCACAAACCTGCGGTAATAACCCGTTAACCCAAGGAACCCACAGAGCTTCTTGATAGTGTGGGGAACAGCCCAATCAATAACAACTTCAATCTTTCTCTGATCCATAGATACCCCCTGCGAGGAAATGACGTGACCCAGGTACTCGATCTCGTTAGCAGCAAAAACACACTTTGAGGACTTGAGGAATAACTGCTCTGTTTTGAGGATTTCAAAAACCAGTTTGATGTGGGCACAGTGATCTTCGAAGGACTTTGAATAGATCAGCACATCGTCGAAAAAAACCAACACACAAACCCGAAGCAAAGGTCTGAAGATATCATTCATTAGCGATTGAAACGTCGATGGCGCGTTTGTGAGACCGAAGGGCATCACTAGAAATTCATAGTGACCCGAGTGTGTACAGAAGGCGGTTTTATGAATGTCCTCCAGCTTCATCAAGATTTGGTGGTACCCTGCACGGAGGTCCAACTTGGTATAATACTTTGCCCCATGTAATTCATCGAGAAGTTCAACCAATGGTATTGGGAACTTGGTTTTGACAGTCATTGAGTTTAGACGGCGATAATCCACACATAAACGCCAAGTAGAATCCTTCTTGCGAACCAGAATTACAGGAAAAGCAAACTCACTTGTGCTAGGACGTATGATGCCAGATTCAAGCATTTCTCCCACGATACGCTCAATTTCAGTCTTCTGGGTTGAGGGATACCTGTAAGGACGAATCTTGACTACGTACGAGTCCGGTAGGAGTTGGATAGGATGGTCATGTGTTCTCGCAGGAGGTAGACCCACCGGAGTAGAGAAAATGTCCTGAAATTCAAATAACAGAGCCTATATCTCAGGCGGTTGAGATTGATTGTCGTGCTCATTGTGGGTCAATTGGGGCGAACCTCCCTCAAATATGGAGCATGAGAAAAGAGAAAATGCAGTATCATGAGCTGAGATACTGTCACAGTGGAACCGTGCGGCCCAAGCAATCGCACCAGTTGGAATCCCCCTCAAAACTATACGGTCCTCGTGCAAGGTGAACTCCATGGTAAGCATAGCAAAATCCCACAAAATTGGACCTAATGTAACCAGCCATTGCACACCCAAAATCACATCACAACCCTGAACTGGTAAGACCAAAAAATCAGCAACAAATGGAACGCCTTGCATTGTCCATTTACGCTGGAGGCACTTGCTTTCAGCCATCAGTGTATCCCCATTAGCAACCGACACCTTGATGTTACCCAATGCAGTCAGAGTGCATTTCAATTTAGAGGTTAAAGCAACACTTATAAAGTTATGGGTGCTTCCTGAATCAACTAAAATAGACACCGAGGAACCTTTGATCGAACCAGCAAGTCTCATGGTGTTGTAGCCTGCTAAGCCACACAAGGCATGAAGAGAAATTACTGGGTGGTCTCCATGAGTTGGGAGTTCATCCTCACCCAAGACGTCCAGGGAAGCCATGCAATCCACAAACACATCACCATCGGACTGAGTTACCGAGCCACCATCTACCAAGAGTTGAAATAATTGAGACTTAGTGCACCTGTGCTCCTTTGAGTATTTGTCCCCACACCAAACGCACATGCCCTTTCGAAATCGCTCGTCCCGGAGTTGTCTCTGAGCTGCTGTTGGGGGTGGGTGTGAGCGAGGGCTCTGGAACGTTGGTTTGGGCGTCGGTGATACTGGGTGTCTCTGTACCTGCAAGGAAGGAACAAGACGAGGTGGCGTGCTCAACGGAGGACGAAATGACGACAAGGGGGAGTGTATGGGAAATGTCGACCCTTTCTTCTCCAGCCATTTAGCCATTAACAGCGCCTGCCCTATGTCCTTAGGGAAATGGAGACGGACTCCCTCTTCAATTTCCAGCCTCAAGTTACTCAAAAACATGGCTAGAGCGTCCTTCTCTGACAGGGATAGCTGGGTAATGAGGCCTTGAAATGCTTGGAAATATTCCTCGACAGATCCAGTGTGTCTCAAGTGAGCCAATTCCGACATGTAGTCGGTGTAATCGCCATCAGTGAACCGGCGACGGAGAGCCTCTAGATAGTCCGGCCATGGTGGGTCGACCACGCCACACACACTTAGTTGCTTAGTGTAGTGGACGTGATGTCGAAGCGCTGCATCCTCAAAACCCAGCATCGCCTCACAAACACGGTCGTGATCTGGAATCGCCTCAGAGATGCAGTGTTGGGCAAACTTCAGTTCCCACCCAAAGAAATCAGAACCATCAAATCTGGGCGGGTTTCTGGCTCTAGAATCGCGGCGGCTCGAAGCTTCCTGGGTCGGCTCCGGAGGCGCGCCCAAAATAGATCCTTGTGGTGCCGGCATCGCGGGTGTGACCCCAGAAGCCGACGCCGGAGACGTTGGAGTAGTGGAATAAGGCTTCATCGGAGAATCGGGTATCTTCTCTGCCAGAGCTTTGAAGAGACCCGACATCTCAGCGACGGAGCTCCGAAGCTCGGTCATGTTATCCTTGAGTACTGAGATTTCTACATTTGTGGCCTTGAGTTCTTCCTGAAAGGAACGATCTTGGTGCGGAGGCATGACTGAGTGCCTGGATTGAGAATCTGATACCAATGTTACGACCTTGTTGCGGCCGCACTATAATTAAGGTTTCTAGAGATGAATTGAAGATATAGAAGAGTGTAGAAGATAGGTAGAGAGATAGAGAGGGAGAGAGGAAGGACAAAGTAGTGGGAGAGATGTACGGGCGAGAGGAATTGTCCTCAACGATGCTGTCATTTTCATTTCAGAATCGCTATATAGACAATGCAGGAACAGTAAATGGGCTTGGATAAGTTCCAGAGGCCCGAAACAATACAAAATTGCAACTGGTCAGGCCCAAAACAGGCTCTGACCCAAATAGACCGTTACACAATAGCACGACCCGAGACGCACGTCCCGAATCCCGGATTAGTGGGACGCAGGACGCAAGCCGCGGCCCGTCCCATGTTTTTGCAGGGCGCAAAAATACGTCCCACAACACGACGGCTCGCGTCCTATGTCTCGTCGCAATCCGGAGCTCGCCGTTGTTCCTGCCCTTAAGCACATATTGACACCAACCACGTGTCCCTCTCGAAACCTCCACATCACTCCAGAATAATTCCCGCTCCCAAAAGCGACAAAACCTATCATCTTCCGTCATGGTTAATCTGGACCCACTTGAATCATGATCACTTCTCAACCGTCAGATTGATAACACAACCTCGTCCCGAATGACTGTAGCTTATACGTAGCTCAACGATAAATACTCTTCCGCCAACAATTTCGCACATTATTTTGCGGTTACAGAAAACAAAGGCGAAGAGCTCGAAGAATCTGATATCGTAACAACCAAACCCTAATCGGCGATGGCAACCGAAAAGGTTAGAATCTAATTCTCCTTCTGATTTCTCCCCTTTTTATTACTTGATGATCAATCTCAGTTCTCATGCCGATTTCTCAAACCAGATAGAGATGGCCGAAGGCAAGGAACTGAAGCACCTAGGCGTCGTGAGAGCGGCTGCGGTTCACGCGCTGGTTTTTTTCTGCAATCTGTACGAGTACGCGAAGCAGAGCTCGGGGCCTCTCAGATCAACCGTCGGAACCGTGGAGGGTGCCGTGGCGGCCGTTGTTGCGCCGGTTTACGAAAAAGTCAAGGGCGTGCCCGATGATCTCCTCCTTTTCGTGGACAAGAAGGTAATTAGTGATTTCTTCTGATTCATGTTCTTCGATCTATACAGGTTTCGAGGATTTTAGAATCTGAACTTGTTTTTGGTTAAGCGAGAGCAATGAGGTTATAATTGTGATATTGTGTTCTGGTTTCTGATCTTCTGTGCTAGCAATTATTTTGTCAATTCGGTTCAATTTGGTTGTTGGTTGTGGTTTTATTATTTTGCTGTGTGTATCCTTGGATGGGTAGTTCTCCATGAATTTGTAGCTCTAATAGTCAAATTTTAGATGCTAGTGAGTTTCATGAACTTGAGATACTACCATTTGGGTTGAAAAAAATAGCAATCATGACCTGGAGATTGAGTATATAATGGAACTTGCATATAGAATAACATCAATTGATCCTTTAGTTGGGATGTTTCCCATCAATTTGTTGTTTTATGATCAATTTTTCAGGGAAGATCAATATTGATCTACTGATATGAAGTGGATCAAACAATCATACTAGAACCCTTGTGAGAGCTCTTTTTGTAATCGTTGTCCCGGTCTTCGACCCTCGTATGCGCTTCCCTCTCCGGAAGTGTTTCTTTTTTAATAAAAGCCAGAGCTGATAAAAAAGGTGATATTAATCAGGATTTAGGTCTATATTTTGAACCATTGATATAGATGTTTTTGTACACAACTGGGTTTTAAATGAATGGTCCTTGTATTTATTTGCTATGACCCTTAAATGCAAACCTGTTTTGGGAGATTATGACCAATTCGTGTGGTTTCTCATTGATCGAAAAAACTGTGTTCTTTAAGCAGAACTTATTGAATATCTGACAATGCAGGTAGATGAAGCCTCCCACAAGTTTGATGAACAAACCCCACCTTTGGCCAAACAAATTGCATTACAAATTCATAATCTGGTCAAGAAAGCATCCCAAAAGGCTCACAAACTTGTAAGCGAGGCTCAAGAAGGTGGGCTACGCGCAGCTGTGCACTATGCTGCCACAGAGTATAAGCAATTGCTCCTGGACTCGACGGTTAAGGTTTGTGCTGGACTTAACCGAGTTCCACCAGTCCACATGGTAGCAGAGATGGCCATTCCCACAGCTGCTCATTGGTCGGAGAAGTATAATCATGTCATCAAGGACCTCTCTCAGAAGGGTTATGCTGGTTTCAGCTATTTCCCTATAGTCCCCATTGATGAAATCACCAAAGCATTTAAGCAGATAGAGGGTGGGAAGAAAGCAGAGAAGAAGACAGGTTCTGATTCAGATTCGGAATCTGAATAGTGATATGATTTGCTTAAACTGAACTTCAAGTGTGGATGGATAGATAGCCACTTTGTAAATGTCTTTCAAAACTCCTATGCTTTTAGTGTGAATAAAGCTGATTGCCTTGGATCCATGCTTTATATGTTAGGGCTCTGGTTCATCAGGACTCATTTTTGTCTGTAAGTATATGGTAGCAGACAGCAAAACTCTCAGGTGTGCTGATAGATTGCCTTTTGTGTCATATCCGTTAGGGATAACACCGAGAATTAACTATCATCAACTTGTACCGTTCGAAAATTGATTGTAGACTATTAGTTGATCAGTTTGACACTGTATACCTAAGATAATTATGCAAACTAACATTTTCCGTTTAAAATGACAGAAAATGCTAAGAAAAACTCAAAAAATTAACAAGTCTACAATTAGTTTTTTAGTTCAATAATCATGTGACAGTTATTTCTTATAGTTGTTCTTAACGTTTTCTGTCATTTTTAACAGAAAATGTTAGTTTGCGTAATTACTTTAAATCTACAATGTCAAATTCATTGACTAATAAGTCTACAGTCAATTTTTAAAATGTGCAAGCTAATAATAGTTAGTTCTCATAGTTTTTTTCTATCTGTTACCTCTATATAGTCTACATATACATCATTTAAATTTGCAGGCTTCCATAGTTCTTACAGTTTCTAGAATTCCAAACAGATCTATTCTGAATGAAAGCCATTCCAATGCCACAGAAAAATCTGAGGTGAAGAAAGAAATCTGAACTAGGAGAGGAAAGAATTCACCCTCTCGATTAGATTAGTAGATCTGAAAGCCCATTGTGACAAGGCCCATATTGACCTTTTTTAAGTAGGCCCATATTAGCCTCTTCTTTTGAGTAGGCCCATACTGACCTAATACATGACAACCTCTCCAAAATACAGACATAAAAACAAGGCTATGGTTGTTGCAAGATTCTTTTGCATTTTCTTCCTTTGCTTTTTGGTGCAGAGTCGTTGTTAACAATTCCTTCCACCTGTAGTTGTGGTTGAGCAATATGGACCCACCTCTTCCTCTATCAGATTCATATTAAGTGGGCTCCTATCATTTTTACATACTTTAATCAATTCCAACTAATAACTTATAATCGATTTAAATCAGATAACATGAAACGAACGCGTAAAAGTTATTATCGTTTCAATTGAATACGAAAACGAGATGTCTGACTAAATTAAACATATGATTTTGGTTTTGAGCCACAGATCGAAATGAGAGACAAGGAGTTGAAAGGGAGGGGTAATGGCTTGGACCACCAAAATTGAAAATTGAAAAATGATAAAGGATGCGATAAGCAATGATGATGAGAGGAAGAGAGTGCAGCACTAGTCAGTAGTAGTAGAAGCATGAGGTTGACCATCACAATGAGATGCGCCCTTTCTGGTTTACATTTATGTGCATTTCGTTTGCTTTCGTGCATACTCAAAAAGCCACACCTTCCCACTTGTGAAAGCTCTTGTCTCCTCTCATCTTTTCTTTTTCTCGTCTTGTCTCCTATTTTGCTTCTTTTTTTCTTCCCTTGTGGCCCTTTTTTTCCATCCTTCATGCTCAGTTTTGTGTGTATGTGCTGTTTTGACCACTCAAATTCAAAATAAAAAAAGTTATGGAACAATCATGGTTTCTTTGATTTTTGCATTGGATTCTCTCTTTATGCTCCAAAATTAAAATTCCAATTTTTATGGTAAAAATTCGATGTTATATGCGTTTTTACATTTTATAGCGAGTACCAATCATGAAAACGTTCGTACATTCCGATTAGATGATGTTTATAAATGATTGTTCGTCCATAGAAAGGAGATTTTTGTCAGTCTGTACATACACGTATCTGGATTTTCGTAAACTCTTGTGTTAAAATACCCGATTATTTAATCTGTTTTAGATTAATCTAAACACATAAGAGGACATTAATTCAGAAAATAAAAAAAAGGGGATATTTTATCAAAGTAACAGTAACATTTTCTCTATAATAAATACCAAAACCCTGAAATGCCCTCTAACATTTTTTTGAAACTACACCTTCTTTCCTATACAAAAATCAAGGCAGTCAAAATCAGTTTGTGCCTTTACCCTAACGGACGGGACAAGGAAAGAATTTAGAATTCGATTTCTCCCTACAATGGCTTCCGTTTGTTATAGACGTCGCTGCTATCACTGCCGTTAACTCTCAGCGGCTAATCCGTCGTTTCCGTTAAAGTCACCGTTGACCTCGTGAGCGTCCTCATCGGCCCACCGCTGCACGGGGACGCACTCAGCCTTGTGGCGGAGTTTCCAATCAAGCGCCTGGCACGCGCGTGAGCAATAGTTCACGGCCCCACAAACGGAGCAACGCCGGAACTCGTGCTTCCTCGTCTCCGGCCGACCACACCCCACGTGCGAGCAGACCCTCAGGCCATTCGCCGGCGACCCACCTCGAGCAGCGTACCAGTCGGACAGGAACCGGCTCGCCGGGTGAACCTCCGGCGCCGGGATGTTGCACCCGAAGTCGCTCAACAGCGGGCAGCCGGACCCTGTCACGTGGTTCAAGTGAAGGTGCGGGTTCCACGTCAGCCAGTTCGGCGCGGAGGATCCGGCGGAGAAGACGGCGGCGAGCTCCCTGGCGTTGGCCTGGATGAGAAACCGGCGGCCCTCGGCGATGTTCTGCCTGACGCCGTAGCCGTCCTGGAGACAGTGGCCGAGCTCGCGGAGCGCGTCGACGTGGCCCAGAAAAGCCGCTCTGGCGCAGAGCGCCACGCCGGCGCGGAGGTCCTTGTCGTTTTTAGAACCTCCGCTGCCGTTGAACTGTATGACGGCGAGTGAGTACAGAGCCGCCGCGTGAGATTTCATCGCCGCCCTCGCCATCAGGGAGGCTCCACTCCCGCGGTTCTGTAAACAGTAGAATCGTATCTGCAGAAATGGGTTACCAAAATCAATTAAACTGACTAAGAGCAAAAAAAATAAGGATTCGATTTCGGAAATTAAACTGACCATGCTGAGTGTGTAACAAGCTTCAACGTTGCCGGCGTCGGCGCTAAGCTTCAAAAACCGGTGAGCGGAATCGGACCAATTCCGGGCTTTAATGGCGAAAGTTTCCGGAGAAGCTTTCGATAGCACAAGCGAATTGAGACCCAGGCCCTTCATCCTCCTGCATCTGTTTCATTTTTTCATAAACACAAACCGTCAGCAATTCCATACCCAGAGACAAAACGAACTAAAAATATAAACGCCTTGTTTGTTTCTCGGGAAAAAACGTAACGGAAGTGCCGAGAAAAAGTCGAAACAGAATTATTATTTTTAAACCAAACCCATCTATCATCAGGTTCGTATTCAGATACGTACGTTATCAGGACGTTGATGAGATCGGAAGAACAAGTGGCGGACGAGCTCAGCTTGCAGAGGATGGAAATGACGATATCGTCAGGCAAAGAGTCGAACACATCGGCCCGTCCAGTCACCTCCGGCGAAAACCTGAAACGCTTCCGGCGACCCAATTCCTCGTCGGCGGCGAAAATCCTCCGGCGCTTACCCTCATAAACATCTCCTCTAGGGTAACAAATCCCCGCTCTGGTTCTCATACCAAAACACTCAGGAAGACGAAGAAAAACGAGGAGAGGAAGGGAACGAACATAGAGAAGGAGAGGCAAAGGAACTAATTATATAACGGTCGCTCTGTGGAAGAGTGGTGTTGAAATTACAATATTATCCCTTCCTGTTGCGACAGTCAAAAATGCTTTTATACTCGGTACTGTAAGCCTGCTTTTCAGCTCCTTTTTTATCTGTTCTCGGTGGTTTTGACCGTAAATTTAAGCATCTTTAGGGGGCAACGGGTAAATTTGATTGGTGCTCTGAAATTAACATATAAAAAATTAATTTTTGTTTGGATAGGTTCTAAAAGCATGGATCAAAGATTGGAGTAGTAACAAATTTGGGTACGAACTATGTGGAGACATCGTGCAAGGCGCAAGGCCAATGTAAAGGTCAACGGGATGAATCAGCTCTTTGCTTTTCAGTTACTCTTCTTTTTTCTATATGCCACTGTTTTTTCTTATAATTACTGTTTCAGTTACTGTTATTTTGTTCTGAAAATGTTGCTTTTGAGCAATAATTGTAATTTTTTTTGGCATAAAGTGTGGGTATATTGGTACTGGTTGATTACCAATACCACAGCCAGCCGGTATCGAGAACTCAAATCCCGTCCATGGCCTTATACGTACGGATGAACGTCAACCCGCCGTCAATGATACGCATGTACCGGAAATAGAGTCGACCCGAGGAATCCGCCTTCGTCTGGCAGCATTGGTGGATCCTCGTGCGGGACCATCCATGTTGGATGCATTCGTACGCACAACTGTAATCAAAGATAGCAAGTGAGCCGACCCACAATGGGTCGAAAAGAATAAGTCCCAAACCTTTGGCAATAGAGGTTTGCGGACCCGTTGACTAGAGGAGCTGAAATTGTGGTTGGAGCTATGGAAAGAATAGCCCTCTTGGCCATTACTCGAACGCTCCCCATCGCACAATATAAGTTCAACCTCTGGCAATAAAGGGCGGCAGAGGAAGGGACGGAGGAGGACCTGTAATACTTTATGGAGGTGTAATGTGCAGGGCAACTTTAAATTGTCTCCTAGTTGTCGATAATCAAAAATGACGAGTGACGTTGGTTACCTCACGACATTGCTTCAAAACACAATAAGTTGAGTCTCGTGGCCGTTCGTTCTACAGGGTCACGTGAAATTACTTGATGTGTTCTTGGAATAATGACATAAGGGAATCCCCGTCACTTGCAATCTTTGATTATGAAATACCGAGAAAAGAATTTGAAGTCGTCTGTCATATTACTCCCCCAGACCGGTTACTCGATTCCGAGAAGCTGGTTTGCGATAGACAATAGTAGTTAGTGTGCACGTGTAATGTGATGACATCGATTTGAATATATATATATTAGTCGGGTCGGGTCATCTTGCATTTTGATAAACACATCGATTTGAACTTGTTTTCGATTTTAATTCTACATAGTAGATTGAGAATAGACCAAAATGGTCTATTCCCATTGTGACATTTTTTTTTGACGAAAAACGGGAGGCATCAATTTTATATATCAATCAAAGTGACATACGTACAATCTGATGAAAGCGCACAAGCAATCGATAAAAATTACAGACTCCAATCTAACACGCCTATAATATAATATTACCGAATTTCAAATAGTCTCATGAAACGGGTCTAATTCATTCGTATGGTGCACAAGTTTTCCAAAAAATTAGCCTCAATAGACCGAAATTAGACCAAATCGATCTAATTCCATTATGGATAGTCTAATAGAGACTAAGAAATCTTAAATGTAATTAATTAAATATTTCATATTTCATAACATATTTATTTAATATTCCCTATTAGGTAATTTAGAAATCGCAATTCTTAATATGTAAATTAAATATTCCACGTGACTTCTTATTAATGGAATAAATTAAGATTTGATTTGAGTATAATATCAGTACTAAAAACAGGTTTAGATGAATTGATTTTATATTTTTAATATTGATATTTTTATCATTAATATATTTTTAGCATGAATCAAAAAATTTATTAATTAACGATTGTAGGTAACATGATTATTAGCAAAAACAATGAGGGCGAAACATAGCCACGAACAGACCCGAGGCGCTAACCTTTTGACTAGATGCATAATTATTCCAGGTGATTTACGAGGAGGTAGATTCCTTTATCCATGAAGACACGCAATTCTCACTTCTTGCACTTTTCATGTTTCGACTTGGACAGACCTGTTTAGTCTAATGAACACATTAGTCCCAGTGAAGAACTTTGAGATAGGTGAAGATGATGTCCAGCCTCTAGGGAGGTACTCATGAAAAGGAGGAGAGTTGAGATCAAATTGTGCCAAATCCCATTGGAATGAGACATGTCTCCTCAACAACATCTCACGCTCCCGTATGGTACTCAATGGACCTGGCAATGTTGCGTAGCAGACCTTGTCTGGTTGTGTAGGCCAACATGATCTCTTATTATTGATCCACAACGGCACATCGCCGCATTCGAGTGTTCACCAGTACTAGGAGCGGCACTTCACGGAGGCTCTGAGTGATCGAGTGCGCTTTGATCTCGTCGTTAAAACTTGGGTCATGCCTCTAATGAGCTTGGATGATCGAAGGACAACGGAGGAGATTTGAGATCTCATTAGATCCACCACAGGTAGAGAGCCAGACATGCGGTAAATAAGGCCGAGGCGGCGACCGATTGATCATTGAAAGAGAAAGAGGTGGTCAAGCTCGGTCTAGGCGGGACAGTGTCCGGGAAGGAGGACGCCTAGAGCAACGAGAATCCATACGACCGAGTAAAGGTGGAGTTGTAGAGAGCATTTTATCACGAATATTTATATTTCTCATATTGTATTATCAATATTTAGTTGAAATGATTTTATATATTTAATATTGATATTACTATTAACAAAATAGATTTTAATATTGATTTTATATTTTTAATATTTATATTTATAATATAATATTAAGATTAAAAATACATTTAGTTTAATTGTTTTCGGATTAAATAAATTCAATTTCGATGAATGTTATTTTCATAATTTTTCTGTGTTTAATTCTTTAGACCGGCGGTCTATTATCATACAGCACCTACAAGAGAATAAAACCTTCGATTAAGAAAAATAAAATTTTAAATTACATTCTTAATGAACCGTTTCGGTCCATTACCACAACAACTGCTCTTACATGTTTTTTAGTATAGTAACGAGTTTTATTCATCTGAAACCATCAAACATAGTGAGAAAAAGGGGAATAGTAGTATATCCGAGGACTGACTAAAACTAAATCTCCAAATAAACCCAAGGTATAGTCGGGTTTTTTAGTGACCAATCAATTGAAATTACCATTAACCAAAGAGAAAAAAATAAGACAGAAATAAAGAGACTGAGAGTCAAACAATAAGACTCCAGGTGACTACCTAAATTTGACCAAAAGACCATATCCGGCTCAACTTGCATCCACTCGTCATAGCCTGGATACTTGTGGTACTACCAATCAAGAACATTAGGTAATTGGGAGACCCTCGCGATTTTGGGAGGGAACACGTGATATGGTGGAAGTACCCCCTTACAAGGCGGGCTGTCGATCCACCTATGCATCCCCACGTACCAGGTCCTCGTGTGTCCCGGTAAGGATGCTTACCAGGCCTCATCTGAGTACCGCTTATTCCTTCAAACCCATACATCCCTTTCTTCCTATAGAGGGGGACATGCCTCAGCTATCCCCTCCTAGTAGAATCTGTGGATATCCTATAAGAGAACCAGTGGTTCTGGCCACACCTACTCTAGGTTATGCAGGACGTTGGGCGCCACTAAACCTTTTTGGTTCCCATGGTTATTTTGAAAGGAACGAACCACCCGTGATCGTGCGTCCCCTACCCCTGGACCTCCTTCCTTGGTCGCCCTTGTCCCATTTCTTGGAGCCAATGAGGCAAAATGCCGAGATGACACATCAGACCAACCCCCCAGATATGCCTAGTTCGTCTCCGGGATCGCCTTTCCGTGTTTGACCTTGATTAAGTCTTACGTGATGTGTATATACCGACATAATAAATAAAGAAAGAAAAAAGCCTTACATGATTATTTATATTTAGATATATGGTGTTGTTTTTAATTCAACTTAAAATTTTAGGCTTGATCGACCTAACAATACAGTGATTACATTGCAATTAACAAAAAGTAACCTTAATCTTATTGGATTGCAATTTGATATAGCCTTTAAAGGACGTTGTTGGCATTAGTATGCAAAAAGTGATAACCTAATTCGGAGTGGGATGGTATCCAATATTAAGATTGATCCTCCACAACACAAAGAAAAAGTGTGATGCCATATTTAATTTAGATAATTAATTGTTATTATTTTTTCATGAACAAAAAATGATTATGAAAAACCAGCTTGTGATAGTATTAAAAAAATATTATACACGATGTATTGGAATAATTTTTTTTTGAAACTAGTAAATGGGAAAGTGCATTACTGTCAAAAAAAATATCATACATAGTAGGATTAAAAAGCCTTGGGTTTCAGAATATCGACCGGACTGATCGTAACTAACCCGATTCTCTTGGACCCGTAGAAAAAGCCTACTTTGATTTGTAGACAGAACCTCAAGACATGCTCTTACCGACATGTCAAACAAACAGAACAGAAAACTAAACGTTCGAACGCCCAAAAGGAAGCAAGAAAGGATACACAAACGACCTAAAATCCAAATCCTAAGAAAGTACATCAAACGAAAACAAACTAATAACCAAAATAACGAACCATAAAGGTCCTTATTGAAACAGAAAACGTCAACCCATAGGATCCTGCAGTGGTACCATCCTGTCTTCCTCCATGTGCTAGGATGTCGTGGAAAAATGCACCCCCTTACCGTCCTGCCCCTCCCAAAACCACATGTCCACTATCATTCGATCATTTTCAATCGATGTCCTTTGATGGTCGCCGCACGCTATAGAATTTGACGAGGTTTTTACATGATATTCACCAGAAAATGGGAGCATTTGAGGGACGGAGGGGAAACCTCTTCGCTTGAAAGGGTGATGGCCCGAGGGAGGTGGATCAATGGAGACAACGACGAGAACAATCACAATGGCTAGTGGTAGTCGACGACGATGTAAAAAAAAGACAGCTAGGCTTTTGCCTTTGGGGGCTAGATTTTTCCCCCTTTTTTGTACTCAATAGATTTACATACTAATGAAATAAATTTATCAACTAAAAGCTCAAGCTGATAGTTGAAGGTCCAATTATAGTTATATTCTAACACGCGTCCTCACGGACAAACCCGTTTACGGGTTTGGAGGTTAATTATATAGAAGAGGAGATAAGCCCATTTAGAATGAGTATAAGGGCTAGCCCATTATAGGTAAATTTGACAAATAGACAAGAAATTAGAATTTGTGTAAAGAGTAGTGTTTGAACCCGGGTCCGTGAGGTACCAAGTTCTGATACCATATTAGAGAACTAACTCAACTAAAAAGGCGAAAGAATAGTTCGCTATGTCTGCATTGCCGCTGATCACTGTCCTGAACTCGATTGGGGGCTAGGACATCACCGTTTTAAAGGTGTTGACCTGCGGTGATGGTGGATCTTTAGATCTCTGGTGAAAGCTTGTCACGATTGCTAGGGATTTGGCTAAAATAGTGGTGGCTATTCATCACTGGTTTATGGTTGTTTACTGGTGTTGGCCAGCAACCGATTGTTGCCCTTTTTTGGGTGACAATAGCTGGGATAAGTAGATTCAGATAAGGGTGAGGGGTGTGAGTCTGTCGCTTTTTCTTTGGCTGGTTTCGTGGTTTGGCCGATCAAGGTTTTTTCTCCGACTTCTTCTGTGAGCTTCATGGGTGAAAATTTGGGTACTTAGACTTGGTTTGTGTCTTATATCGTTTTGGCCCTTGTTGCCTTAGTTTGTTGTATTAAGTTGCTGTTTTTTCTTGTTTTGGCACTTGTTGGCCGGGGTTTGTACTTCTTGGTTGTTGGGTCTGAGACCTTTGTATTGTTGTTGTCCATGTTTGGACGTGGTATTGTTGTTGTCCATGTTTGGACGTGTTCTGAGGTCGTTTCGACATTACTCTTGTTTGTTGTAATGCCTGAGGGTTCGACCCTTGTCCTTCAATCACACTTTGTAATCGTTGGATTCTAGGAAAAAAAAATTGTTGATCAAAAAAAAACTCAACTAAAAACTTAAGCTGATAGTTGAAAGCCCAATTATAACTGTATTCTAACAAAAAGCACTTTGTTTTACTTCTTCTCTTTTACAAGACTTAGTTTTAATTTGATTTTTCGTTACATGACAAACCTAAACAATAAAATCACACTAAGCTTCTCTTTTTTTTGAACATCACTAAGCCTTTTTGATGTCATGATATGGAACATTGTATCAAAAAATTAATAAATTAAAGTGATGGCATGCAGCTAAAAGGTACTGAATTTTTCTTTTTATCAGAGGTATGGAAAATTGGTTATATTATTATGCTTGAAATGAAATTTAATAGAATTGGGTATTTAATTTAATTTTTCTTTTTCCCCTACATAGAAAGCATATGTTTGGTTCCCACAAACCAAAGCAAAGCGAAAACGCTTACGGCAAAAATCAGGAACCAAATTACAGTGTGCTCGACAAATTGGGGAGCGAATCACCCACCTGAACCTTATTTTTTTGTGGGGTCCTTTTAAATCTAAACCATTTTTTTTCTTTATTTATCATTTTATTAAGTTTGTGGATCTTATCTGGGTCCCACTATCCAGAACTTTTTTCTTTAATTAAATTCCTATTTGAGTGGACAAAAATGTAATTTAACATACACTTAAGCTTTATTACTTTCAAAAAGTTTGCTAAGCTAATTTCAATACAACATAAACCAAAAATATCACTCAAATAATAGTATACCACTACCAGTCCCTTTATTCGACACCAATGTTTTTATTTTCTTAATTACAAGTTAAAATCACTAAAAAATGAAGGGAAAAAAAACGATTCAAGGTCTCTTTGTTCCTGTAAAGAACCATCCATTCTGTCACTTATTCTGTTCATTAAGAAATTCACGTCCATTTTGAAAACAAAGACAGTGGGTGAGGAAAGGTTTAAGGTGAAAGCGGGTGAGGTTATCGAATCCAAGTAGTTTGTTGTCAAAGTCAGAGCTGAGAGAGAGGGATGGAGGGGTGACGTGGATCTCATGAAGTGAAGCGGACCACTCGTGTCAAGCTCGGTGGGGCCATACCTGTGTGATGTGGGCCATCTTCTCAAATAAGAGAAACATTATTCCACAACTACCCTTATATAAGTGGGACCGTAAACTTATTTATAGCACCAAAACTCGCTAGGAGGGACCAAGATCTACTTGCCAGACTCTCATTCTCACCTTTAGCCTCAAATCTATTGTCTTTTTTTCTTTATCCAACATACTGATTTACAAAAATAGAGATTTCTCAGAGTACGTACAACGCGAAGAATGAGTATGCGAACCATGAATTATTATCCGTTATTTAGTGGTTTTTGGTTGCAGATTGTTTGTTGTAGAGTGTGATTTTTACGATCATGAATCGTTAAACAACAGGTCGCGGTTGCGGTCTGCGATTCGTGATCCGCTATTCCGATTCGTTAGTCTGCAGACTGTTGGTTGCGTGTTAACCACTCACGTCGCGACACGTGGCTTCTCGGTTCATATTTTAAAAAATACATAAAATCAAATTTAAACTAAATAAAGTTGGTTCACTAACAACTTTTTCAACATTGTGGAACACACTTAATTTAAGGGGCTAAGAACCACTATTTTGCTAATTTGGCTCCCAAACTCCTAAGCCGAGCCCTTACATTGTACGTGGTCTAATGAACCGAACTTTAAAATCCACCATCCCATGTATATTTTATTTAAAATTGTTTTATCTTGTTGGTGCATTAAAAAAAATATTATACACTCAAATCTAATGTTTTCATAAAAACATGTAGACGATACACTTGAACACTTATCATATAGCATATTTTCTAAAACAAAAGCTATGGCTTCAGAGATTTGAAACACTCGGTAGTTATGTATTAAAGCGAACAAAAATTATGTTGGGTAGAGGTGAAAAAGGGAAATCCAAGTTATATATTTTAATTGTTTTAGTCAAATTTATTATATTCCAACTTAATGAAAAATATGTTTCCGCTCCTTCACCAATCTTTTTTTTTATGTAACTATAGTCATTCTCAAGAACTTCGAGCATCCATTGCTCTTATTCTGGAAGCTCTTGTCGGATCTCGAACACCTGCGACTGCACCGCAACCCGTTGTTGTAGAAGTCGTCCTACACCCTGCAAGCGGAGGAAAAGTTCTCCCTCGTGCCACATGTCTTGGTTCTAGCCCCTCTCGGCGATCCCGTTCTAGGGTTCTAGCCTCTCCCCTTCGCGCATCACCCCAACG
Organism: Erodium maritimum; assembly: GCA_963921825.1. Classification (NCBI taxonomy): domain Eukaryota; kingdom Viridiplantae; phylum Streptophyta; class Magnoliopsida; order Geraniales; family Geraniaceae; genus Erodium; species Erodium maritimum. The sequence continues at coordinate 148,360,832 of OY997588.1, forward strand.
TAGGTTCGGTCGCCTCTCCCGGCGTTGGTCCGGTCCCTTCTCCCCGCGTAGGTTCGGTCTGCTCTACCGGCGTTGGTTCGGTCTCCTTTCTCGGCGTAGGTTCGGTCTCCCTCCTCCGCCACCTCTACAACCGCCAATAAAGCCGCCGTCACTGTATCCGCCTCCTTGGCCTCCATCGAGGACTTTCGGCGCGTCTAGGGGCTTGGCACCAATCCACGACCTTGCTCTGGGTTTCCTGCCGGCGTTTCGGTCGACCCATGACCTTGCTCTTGGTTTCCTGTTGAGGGGCGCGATTGCAGGCCAGCAGCGACAATCGGCTCTGCCTATACAACTGTTGGTGAAGCTGCCAGCACTGGATCCGCCCTCTTGGCCTTCTCCGGGGTGTGCTCCTCAGTCTCTAGTCGATGGGCTCTGTTTTATTTTATCTGCTTTGTTCTGTTTTGCCAGGTTATTGAATGCTGGACATCGATTCACTCCCTCTGTTCATGATGAAGTCAGGTTCGATTTTCAACTTGACGAAACGAATCCTCTCCATGGGATTCAGCGGCGCTTATGCCACACCTTGAACAATCTTCATCAATTTTGCCACCAGTCTAACCTTGACGACCACAGGCTCGGTTTTACATCAGAAGAAGCGTGTCGCCTTCGGGAGACCCAACGGTTTACAGGTCCTACCTTGAGCGGTGCTCGTCAGTGTTATTTCATTCAGTACCCTTTAATTTTTGCTTGCCCTAGTGGCCCACTCAAACATCGTCTTAGACGATCTAATGTTAGCAGAATAACGCACTACTATGTTTTTACTTTATTCTATGAGGTCAGGGGTTTCATCTTGATGCACTCGTCTTGTAATTAAAAGTTTCATCGTTACTAAAAAAAAACCTTTGTTATGTGTATGTTCTCAGTTAATTTAATAAAATACAATATACTTTGCTCAAAAAAAAAATGAATTGGGTACAAATTGAAACTTCTTGGGATTATTAATCGGCTCATTTAAAATATATTTTATTTGATATTACATTAAATATAATTGTAAGTATTTACCTTCTACTTTCTTATGAAATCATTCCACGTACAATGTTTTGTTATATATAACATTTTGATTTCCAGTATACGAAATTTAAGTGTAAATGTATGTTTTTCATTTATTTTTTAAAAATGATCTAGACTCTATCGACGTTTAATTATTTTCGTATCTCAAGTTATATCTTTCGTATTGGTTCCAAACATATAAAAGCACATGATTCTTTTTTTTCAGTAAGGAATTTATTTATAATGTCAAACGATAAGAACATATACTTGGTTAAAGACCTTGAATTTCAGAATATGTCAGGAACCTTTATAGGAGTATAGCGTCTCAGAGCCGTAGAAAGAGTCTATTTTGTATCATAGATAAGATAGGGAAATACCAACATACTATGAAATTAAACATGAAAGACCAAAACAGAGGGGATGCCTCGCCCGTCCAACCCTAAGATTTCAAACCCTTTGACTTGATTGCTTCAATGCCTTCTTCAATCAGCTCGGATGGGTATCTGAGAGATAGTTTTCGCAAGAAAGACCACTTCCGGCCTATGATTTTCGATCAAATCCTTCAGTAGTTAACGATTATTTTATGTCGTCAACCTACGTCCATTCCATGTCATGAACTTTATTATTGACAAAACATCCAATCGATAGTAGAAGAACAACTATAAGAACAAAACGACAATGACCATGCACAAGAATAAATAGAAACGTACTTAGCATAATAATAAACTCAAATATCGATACCGAAAAAAAAATCTCCGACGACATTTATCAAATCAGCGTCACTCAAATATAACCCTATATAGCTTCTATACTAGTCTTTTACTCTTACGTTTTCCTTCTCCATTTGTTAAATGCAAATGATTCAATTCGTTTAGTTTACAACCATATGTGACAAAGGACCTACTAGGCAATTGATTCTAAGGCACACTTGTAATAATACACGTGGAAATGAAAGAAAAAAAAGGAGAGAGACCAAGTATTTATGATGAGCAACCCAACACGACACCTTGATGCAGCTTCATATGTAGACAGATTTACTCCATGTGCATGGCCTATCAATTTACGACTTACGAGACATTGATCTTTAGAGATTCCCACCATCCCTCCAATAGAATCTAGTGCATGTTTTCCCCGTGGTGGTGTTTATTATATTCTGAAAACTAACAACACTCCTCTTTGTCTAATCTTATCTAAAAAAATATACATATTTTAAATAATATTCACGTTATTTTTTTAACAGTAACTGTATTCATGTATTAGCAGAGAATAAAAGCCCAACACGCAAACAAAAACCCAGAGAAAAGTTTTTTTGAACGAAAGTTGTAATTTTATAAATATTTATATCAGAATATTGATGTGTCAGGGTATATGTTCCCGGACAATTAAAGTTAGACAGAAAAAGTAATTGCTCACTAAACCTTTCTTTCACTAGAATCGTTACAGACGGTATTTAAACGTCATATAAACAATGCAGAATACGAAAAGGGAGAAGGGGGTACCGGAAATCCTGAATGATCTCAACAGTGGTGATGGTGGGAGGCAAAGCATCGTCTTGGGACCCCTCCCGTTGGGCTAGTCCCCGATGCTCAGCTGGCCTCTCATTCCTCCTGGTGGGGCTGCTTTCCCGCCCTGACCTGATCCTCTGGAGGAACTTCAACTGCTGATCTCTTGAGCGCTCTAATACTCTCTCCAACTACAGAGCTACCAAGTATCAAATGTTGTGCCCGAAACAACATCGTGGTGACGATGAAGGAAGCTGAACACCCAGCCACGTCCCTAACCACCCCGCACCCGGAGTCAGAGGAGAAGCCGGAGGCGAGAGAAGGTGGGGAGGCGTGGCCCATCGAACCCTTAGAGACCCTGGCGAATACGCAGCCCTAACCGTCGCGCCACCTGGAATAGGAACCAAAGCAACGTCATGGTACGCAGGGCGCTCGACAATTTAGGGTTTAGCGGGAGAGGGACGAAGTAGTTTCTTGGGAAGGAAGTAACCAAGGGCCGCCACAAGAATCCTCCCACCTCGGTTCCACGATCGAAGGGAGAGGAGACTGTCCTGAGGAGCCGAAAGCCACGGCTAACATCATCATCGGTGGAGAAGGAGAAGAAGGCCGAACCTATGGTGTGGTCGTCCTCCATTGGTGGTTCTCATACTCCGCACCAGACACAATCTGCGAGGGACCATACCACACAAGGAGGGCAGCATCGACAACCACAGTAACATCATGCACAAAGGGAGGCACAACAGGGGTCACGTCGGCGGCGGGAACATGGAAAAGTGTCATAGCTAACGGCGACTCAAGAGGAACCCTAGCAGAGAAAACTCTCACAGGAGCCACATGACATGTGCAGAGGAGAAGGTGGAAAGAGGAGAGAAGCAGAACCATGGCGTAAGCCATGGAAATTTCCATAACCATAACCATGATGTTACTTTCGGCGACAAAGCTTTCAAAACATTAACAGAGATTTTTTTATTTGGATCTTTTTGTTGTCCAAGAAAAAATTATTAGGAAACGAGTCTTCACATTATGGGATCAAAAAACCAGAAAATTAGCCGAATATAAATACTCATATACTGAAATGTTACGGATGGATGTTCGGAGGAGGTGTTGTGGTAGCGGCCAAGCCAGCAATACAATTGTTTTCATCGGTGAGTTATGACATAACGGGCTCATTTCCGAAAAAAAGTGTTAGGCGACTTTGAGATATGCTCCATGAGAATATTACGTTAGCGGGCGAGGTCACCGAAACAAGTGCTGAAGCCTGAGAGTAAAGGTTTGGCCAGCCCTGTAACTTAAGACTGGGATGACTCAATTTGAAGTATATCGTTTCTCAAGGAACCAGTTGACATCGCCCCCTCAGATGATAATGAAGGTCTTTAAAAACGTAAATTTGTTGGTTCTCGATCTGGTAGGAGAATGTCACGTCGATGTTTAGTGCAAACGATGTCACCCTATGGTCGATGAGGGGAGTACCCGCAGACCCCTCATCGACCCCCGAGTACTCATTGGGAAAGTCAAGGGTGGGCGTCGTCCTTGACGATTTTCGTGATTCCCAATCAAGCTCTGAAAAGTCCTCTGGTTCCGTGGTTACATCACCACTACATAAAACTCCATCCCCGGCCTCCGTGTCTTTCTCGTTCACCACAGGACCCCAACTACGACCAAGCAATCTCGCTCGAATGTCCTCACCGTCATGCATGATTAGTCCCGAAGAGACCGACCTCGGTCTTGTTAACTCCTTTGGAAAAACGTGCCGAGACAGAGGAGACGAACAAATATCCACTGCCCGTACCACCGTCACAGGGGAATCGGTTTCCCTTTCCTGCGCCGCATAACCAACCCTGATCTCTATCGCCCTCACTAGTCCAATCCGACGCACACCCGGGGAATAGGGAGAAGAGGCATTAAGCACACCGATATAGGAGCTACCCGTCAAACCATCGATAGTCGTCGTCGTCGCTTGAGTTTTTTTGCTACAAACTCTATAGAGATAGGGAGAGCACTATAAGAGCACCCTTTATTGCTAAGACGGCCGCCATCCTGAACATGGAGTGGATATATCGCACATCCATTGGAAATCAAACCTCCTTTCTTCTTGTACCTAGTTCTTGTCCGAGCAACACTACTAAGAACATGTAGGTCAAGCACTGATCCATTTTATTTTGTTTTTGTCGTCCCCGATTTCAAAAGATTAATAAAGAAAATCTACGAAGTGATTGTGTTTTTAATTACATTTTGATGGGACGGGTTTCGGTATTGATTCAATTACTCTTTTCCTAGGCCTATGTCTTCCTCCCCAACCTTCCTAGTCTATTTCTAACATCGCATAAGAAATATAGTGTTGATAAATTGATTTGTGTTACTTTATTTTTTTTTATTCTTCATGACATGACCTATAGTTGAGTTTAATTGGTTCTCTTGCACTCCTCAATGTACTTGCATCGGATATTATCAAAAATAAAATATAAAAAATTACCCTAACATTTTAAGGATCGATCGACAAGACACTTGGAGAATGTTACATATAGGCGGCGATATAGAGTTAGCTAGGTTGATATTTAAGCAAGTGGAGTTCTAAAGGACCAAGCAATCGATCTTAGAAAATCTTCACAATCTAGATTCTTCTTCCTTGAATCATCTGAATCGATTTTATTTTCATTCATGAGACGGATGTGTACAAATTCAGGACCGCATGCAAGTTGTTTCAGATTGAGATAAGAAAGATATTTTTATTAGAGTACTCCTGAATCCTGATTTTGTTTGGAGCTCACTCGGGAGAGACATGTGTCGTGACATGGTTGGCTAAAGGCTATAACAGAGTTTGGATAAAAAGGTATTTTAATTATTATAACAGAAAAAAATTATTACAACATCTCACGGGTATATTTGGATCCATAAATATAAATACATGAGATAGTGGCCTTACATCAAATTTGTACGGGGAAAGAAGATGTCAGACGGAGTAGTTTTTGAGAAAAAAGATCATTAAAGATGATTTTTGATATTTTTCTTTTATAAATATATTATAAACGAAGTGCGTATAGAGTTGCACTCAACATATCACCAATATCGGGTCGAATCAAGTTTATTGGATCAGATCGGGTCAGAGGGTGGATCATCTTGGTCTCATCTCATAGCCGGATCGGGACTCATATTTTGGGCCGGTCCCGAACAATCGACATTTCGGACATGGCATTATTTGTAGCGGTGAGGGCTCAATGCACCATCGCCTCGCAGAATGAGTCCGAAAGGGGTCCAAAGGGGGGTCGGCCTATTATACCGTCCCTCTGGACGTAAGGTGCCATCGGTTCCATCAAGTACCGGCGTGGCATTTTTCAATCAGGTTGGGAACTAGCAATTTTATGTTTTTAAAGGCGTTCATTATCATCAGAGGGGGGACGAGGGCTGCTGGTTCATTGGGAGGATGTAAAGTCCAATTGAGCCATTTCAGTACCTGATTACAATGCTGTCCGGGGCGTCACTCTAGGGCTTCAGTATTCTACTATAGCACAACTCAGAGTCGATTTATGCATAATCGTATCATAGGGTTTACTCGGCCATATCCCACAGTCTTCAGTCGCTGTATCGGTTGCTTCGACGACTATCGTAGCATTCTCTTGTCGACATCCTTGAAACACTTCGGTGAAAGAGTAATTTTCAATACAGTAGTTGTCCCACGATGTGTGGATCTGTTACATTGTTTTCGTGCAATATTTTCAATTGTTAGTTGTCTCTCCTGGGTGACCCGTTTTTGGATTGTACCTATGGAAAGTTCATTTTATTATTAATATATTACTCTCATTACCCGCTCAAAAGAAATATATCACCTATTTTTAATAAAAATTGTTGGAAGTGTGTTACTCAACAAACGCTAATAGTTCAATATGCCAATACATTTAATCATCGACATACTAAGGAAAATTTACAGCGCCGCTCTCCTTTTCTTCTGAAAAGCTAGAGTTTAAGCGATATGATGGCGGCGACAATCTTCATCAATTTTGACAACCATCACACGTCGAGCGACGAAGATTCGGAAACAGGAATGGTGGGTACCTTCCCTCAAACCTCTCTCTGCTCGTAGTCTCGTGCAGCTTCTTGGTCCTCTGAAGCGATCTCACCGCTCTCTGGTGGAGCAGGTTTGGGGGATCAAAATTTGTGCTTCTCCGTCAACTGGGCGATGGAGGAGGGGGCTTTCTGGTGACTCCCAGAGGGAAGGGGGGAAGAGAAACTAGGAATATAGTTTGGATTTTCCGCGCAGTTTGGTGTGGAGGGGGTGGACGACAGTGGAGGAATTGCGGTCGGTGGACCATGACACGGACGACCTTGTGACTTACGGGAGACGACTTCTGATGCGGAGGACACGACACTGCATGAGCACCGAGAGAGGACAACCTGGCAATATCGTGAGGGAAAGGAGCAGGGTCTCGGATCATGTGTCGACCTGGGCCAAGCGAGTGGGATGACAATGGGGCAAGGAGTCCAAGAGGTGGTTTCTACACGGTCCAAAGAATGTATCGTACATCGGTGAGGGTTATAAGCACCCTCACCTCGCCAATTGAGTGAGAAGTGATCCAGTGGAGGGGTCCACCTGCTTCACTGCTTACTGGACGTAAGGTGCCAGAGGTCCCACCAAGACCTGGTAAGGTACTCCCCTACCTGCTCGGAGGTCAGCAATCATGCGTTTTGGACCCCTACCGTTATCAGTCTAGGGAGGATGACGCACGCCGACAACCTTGAGGAGTACTCAGTCCATCATAGTTTTTCTTCGGCAATAAGTCTGCTCTATCCTAGCTTCCAATCTGGATTCGCTGTATCGGTGTCGTCAGACGCTACCGCAGCATCCCCTCCTAGACATTTCAAGAAGGCGGTCGATGCCTTGAGCTCTTTATTTTTCTATTTGAGTGTCCTCCATCGCGGAAAATCGTTTTCAATTATGTCGTTTCATTATATTTTCAGTGTTTTATGATTATCTGCTTGTATATACTCGTTATTTATAATATAGAATTATCATTCTAAAAAAAACATACTAAGAAAATTTTGTTTAACTATATTTAACTATTCAAGATTCTAATTTTACTACTTTTAATTATCACTTTAATATAACCCGTTCTGCTAATCTTTAGAGATTAGGATAGTGGAATGAGAATGTGAGGTAGTAAGTTGATAATTTTTAAAAATTAAATATAGTTAAACGAAATTATCCCATGCTGCAAATATTCGGTAAAGGACTAGGTCAATCTAAATTGATTAGTTGCTCGCATTGTCGGCAAATAAGGAGCGCGAACATCAAGGTTGATGGTGATAAACCAACGGTGGAGATGTATTGTGGCCATGGATGATAATGGATCGGTTAATTTGGTTGGCTACGATTGAAGGAACTCGTTCCAAATCCAATCCCGCAAGATCATGCATTTCCTTCGAGAATCTTTCTTTCCTGTTATTACAAGCTTTTGGGGCTGCTCCCTTCTTCTCTCCCCATCACCCGTGTACGGCTCTTCTCTGTACGGGACACGTGTCCACTCCATCGGCTTAGTTGGCATGGCCATTGTCCACCTGTGAGCCACATAAGCCTGCATGGATTTACGGTCTACCTTACCCGAGCCCCGTATTGTACTTGTACCTGTTTGCGAGTACAGGTTATGATATCCTATCCTCTACTTTACACATGCAAGTTATTTTGTACATTTATAAATTATAATACCTTTTTATATTAACTTGTAATTTATTTCAAACACTATTTTGAGTTCTTTGTTTGGTCTCTTATATTACATTCAGATGACTACAAAAACTGATATTTTTAAGGTTTTTGTCTTAAAAATTGATAGGGTACGATCTTTATTGTAAAGCTTGATAAAAAAATAAAACCACGTATATTTATCTTCTTTTTATTTATTTTAGGACGATTTTTTTTTATAAATTGATGCTTATCTCGGGTATTTGCTCGTTTTTCGATCATTTTTATCCCAAAAATTCATTTTGTCCCAAAATTAATATTAAAAATAAGTAAACGAGGTTTAACCTTTTATCAAATATATACGTAAAAAAAAATAATGAGAGGTCAGTTTTTGACGTATCAGTGGTCAAGTATCAAATAACCTTCTAACGAGTATAGTTTTGTACTTATACCTTTACTATTTTAACCACGGTTTTAGATATTTATAAACCGAAATCAAATATTCAATCTCATAAAATCCGTTACTATACAGACTTAATCGGTGGTCAAGTATGGAATTTTAATTTTATTTTATCTATGTTATATAATGCATGACTAGAAGATTTTATACGTTTTTGTTTTTCTGGAACGTATTAGATTTTGTTCAGTTTTAAAGTAAGATCAGAATCCAAGTTACCAGTCTTTATTATTAAAAAATGTAGTAGCCATTTATGTACAAACTGTAGCTAACGTAGAAATATACCAATCCCATCCCTGATTCCACACGTTGGGGTTAAAGAGATTTTGCTTAAAAACTAAACCTCTTTGAATAACATATTAATCTAATTGATTACATCGCAATTTTCAAAAAAGAAAACGTTCAATTCTGACTGAAACAGAGAATTAGGAGGAGACAAGGCAGAGGATGTTGCTTAACGCATTTGCTATTCCAAACAGTCGATCACGTGTGTTGCAAGCTTCGGCACGTGACTTGTGTGGAGTGTCTTGTAAGCTAACTTTGCTTCACGTTGACTCGGTCTCGTTTTTCATCTTCATCCACATTATTGCGTGCTCCTTGATTAAAAACACTAACACCGTTGACCAAAGCATGTAATAAGAAGCTTTTACCTCGGACAATAGTCCTATGCAAGTCAAACCTTAATTATCGGATTTGGTCGGTCTTCTTCCCACACGCACCTACTCATTCTTGCCACTTGGAATCTGATACAATGAGTACAGTAAAATTTAAGATTGGTTATTTAATAAAACACTGCATTAAAACTTTTAATCAACTAGAAAACTCGATTTTTAAAACAGAAAGAAATTGGGATTTCAATAATTCACACGGAAGAAATATATTAAATGTAGAAAAATGGATGAGCATGGACTTTCTCGAGACAATTCGAATTGTCTGATCATATGATTATAATTGAAAATAAATTCGACTTTTGATAATTATGATCATCGTTTTAAAAATTCATTCAATAACCAATACATATTAGATTTTCTTAATTGTCGTTTGCTACTATTAGTTATTCTGTATATCAAAATTATCGACTATTTGGACAATTAGTTGAAGTAATGAAATAAGAGCATCAACAATGCTTACCGTCGGCACTGGCGGGGAGCTGCTGGTGGTGAGCATTAAAATAATATTTTTTTTGTCTCATTGCAAGCCTACCGCCGGTGGAAAACGTCAGCATCGTGCAATGGTAGGTGGTAAGAGTTTTTCTCTTCACAATTTTGTTCACCGCCGACGTTGAGAAGAGGTGTTGAGCTCTCTGTCAGTACTCACCGCCAACAGGCTCCTCACCAACTCCCTGTCGTCGACTACTCCCCGTCAACCTCTTAGCCCACCACTGTGGACGCTCTAAGTAACCAAGAGAAGCATGTTTCAAATTTTGGGAACCAAGAGAGATGATATGGTGGGTCCAAAGGAGTCAAACTGGGTTGACAGATGTTTGACCCTTTTACTCACATCAAAGGTACAGTACTGTGTGAATCTTCATTATGTTTTGCGTATATTGGTACAGTTGGGCTTGAAATTGGCAAGAAGATATTGGACACGGCACCTTCTCCATCAGTCACTCGGTCACTTTCAAGGATGTTCCATAACCGCAATTTTAGCACAAAAATGACAGTCGAGCTCCCCTACGTACCAATCTGTGTCCGATACCGATTCAACAAATCAACACTGATGTCAATTGGTGCACTGGTTTAAATGTTAATGTTCACTAGTCAATTTGCTCATAATGTCCTCATTCAAAGAGCGAAAATTGCCTCAATCAAGACTGGTCGAGCGGAAATCGTTCCATTTGAAACCGCTTGAAAACTACGCTCTCTCTCTCTCAAGAGAGAAACTCTGCCGGTCAAATTTTCAGAAGTTGCAGCCGCCACCGGCGGCCACAGTGGCTCCGGCCACAGAGACTGTCGGTGGGGATCTCCTCCCCCGTTCACCTCGCCTTCCCCGTACGGTACTGGTCGTCTTCGTCCTCGTCCTCTTCATGCCCCGTCGCCGACCGCTGCCCCTGGTCTTTGCTCCGGCCATGTGCGTCTTCCCTCCGGCCAGATATGGCGAATGAACCGCCTTCTCCACCCCCCACAACCACTCTCTCAGCCTTGTCGTCGCCCGAGCTCCTCCACCCGACAGCCTCGTCGGCCTCTCCACCACCCACAGTCGTCCCTCTCCTCTTCTCTACCCCGCCCCCCTTTTTCCACCGCTTCCCTCACCGCCACCCCCTCTGGCCAGCCCACCCCTTTCTCCGACCAAACCTCCCTCAGATCCGGCCGGATCTCCCTCACACAGGCACCGGCCTGCCCACCAGCCTCCTCCCCCAACGTCGATGAAGACCAACCACCAGCTCCACCCTCCGGCCCTATCCCCCGACAACAACGAAACGAGGTACCTCGGTCGAGCCTCTCTACCATGTTTACCCGGCCAGACGATCAGTTTTGGTCCCATATCCCGCCGGAGGTCCGCAGTCTGAGCCGCATAGTCGTGCTCCTGCATTTAGTGATCTACCCGCCAGACTCTTTCATCCGTCCCAAGCGGACCAGATCTGTATCCTTCGGCGCCGTCCACTTTCCACCTCCACCTCGCTCTCGGCCCTAGACATCAAAGGCCTGCTGTGTGTAGCTTATGTTTGTAGTTGTCGTTTATATGTATTTATTTTATGTTTGTTTGTTGTATGTCCCCTCTATCGGAATTTCGGATATTCGGTAGGGGTGGTTGTTGCCTTTGATGGCGTGTCCGGTTGGATCTCTCTTTCGGCGTATCTCTTCGGAGTGTCGATAAGAAAATCCAATATGGTTGTTTCTGTTTATTTAGGTGCTGCGTCACCTTGGTCGAGAGCTATTCATCTCGCTGGTCGTCTCTCGGTTTCCAGAAAACGACCGGTGGATGCAACGCTTATGTTGTTTAGTCTGTATTTTCTGGTCTATAAGATTTATTAATCGTTTAATGAATCTTTCCGTTTCAAAAAAAAGACTGGTCGAGCGTAAATAACCATGCGTCACTATATTAGTGGTCATTGAGAGGGGAATATGGGGTGAATTAAGAAGGTCAATGAATGTTTCGTTCCGTAACAACAAGAATCGTAAACAAAATTATACCAACAACTTATAGATATTTTTATTGGTAAGATGATAAATCGAAACTCGTTCCAATAACATACTTATGAGTGAGTTGGGGTTAAAAATTAACTAAAATAAATTTTTTTTTATGAGTTTAACCTAAGATCTTCTATTTACATTTCTGTGACCCGGATTTTTTCCAGTTAACTACAACATTTTAATGAACGAGATGACACACGGTATGATCTATTCTTCTGGTTATACATAATTTGTGAATATACATATTATTAACTGCAACATTTTTTGTTGGACAAAAGTGAGTTTAGACAAATGGAAATGGTCAACTTGACGCTTAATTGTATATATGATCGGCTCACCCTAGAACTATGGAAAGATTAGTTTCGTGTTCTAGGAAGTGAGACATTTCCAACGAGATATTATGAGGTCTAAACGGAGAAGAGGTGAATGAGAAATTAACGCTCAAAGATCACCCGTTGAACTTAGTTGTTGAGAAAATTGCAAATGGAAAATACATCATTCTTGTGTTGTCCCACATTGAAAGATTACCAAACTTTTATTGAGTAGTTTATTATTCAGACGTAGTAGAGACGAATTAGATACGAAATTTACCTACATGATTTCTCTCATTCTCCAAGAACAGAGCAACTGATTTCTTTCTACTCGGTTCTACTTCTCATACACGGGTTCGAGTTCGTTTTGGTTGTTGTTGTATATTGGGAGACTTGCTCATACGGGGCAATAAAAAGTCTTAAGGAAATTGGTTCGCAGGTCTCGACATACCAGTACCATCTTCGAGCATCTACTGAGGTTACTGTATCAATTACGTATCGTGTTTACATTATTGTTACTTATGTGATTCTATTGTTCATTAATATTATTGGATTCAGTTTTATCTGTTTATTATCGTTTATGACCTTACTCGTCTAACATTTTTTCCTCTAAAAAAAACTACAACATTTGAATGAATGAATTATTAAACGACTTAACTTACAATTATTCTATTATCATTACTAGTATTTTCTTTTAATCGGAAACCAAGTTTTCCTTCTTTTTTATTTCACCTGCACCATAAGCCTATCTACAATGGTGTCGAAGCGACGCGTCGTTTGGACGTCGAAATTCGAGGTGACGTTGGAAAAAGGCGTCGAATCGACGGATACGGGGACCAACCGTATCGTGACCAGCGAACCAGCGTGTGCCGCGTGGCACGAATTTGCGATAAATAGACCACCCGCTTCGTCTTCAAACCCTTCTTCTCTCAACCCGTTTCTTCAACTTCCAATAATCATCGTCGAAATTCCATACCTTTCGACATCCTCTTCCTAAACTAGGCGGCACCACTGGTGTTTCTGCCACCCCATGTTATCCAGGAACGCCGCGAAGATGTCTCCACGGAAGTTACCCCACCGCCGTTTCTCCACCGGCCTTACTTCGCCATTGTCTCTACTCCTTTTCCTGTTTATCTAACGCACGAATCACCACCCATGGATGTTGGCACTCCTATACGAGACTCTTCCCCGGTGTCGGGGTCCACTAACTTGAAAACAAATTTCCAGCGTGACCGTGGTGGCGATCAGCATTGGTTGCTCCCTAAGGATCACACATCTCTACCCAGCAACGCGCCCACTCGCTCTACTGGATGTGGAAACAGAAGCCGAGCCACAAGAAAAATTCATGCGGCTACCATAGTAGCAGCATGGATAAGAGCTGAAATAGGAGTAGGTCCTTCCATGGCATCAGGTAACCATACATGAAGGGGAAATTGCGCAGATTTAGCAAGCGCCCCCCCCAAATAAGAAGTAGGCGCACAAAGTCAAAAATAAAAAAGGAATTTCATTATTATGAACCAAGTTATTCAATATTTGAAACAAATCTCGAAATTCGAAACTACCCGTTATCCAATAAAGACCCAAAATTCCTAATAATAAACTGAAATCCCCTACACGATTAGTTACAAATGCTTTTTGGCAGGCCTTTGCAACAACCAGAACGTGGATGTAGTAAAGTGCAATAAAACTCGTAACACAAGAACTGTAAGTGTGCTCCGGAAAGTTGTGTTGAAAACATGAATAAAACAAAAAAGCCAGAGCTGTATTTATAGTATAAAGGACGTAGGGGTATTAAGGTAAAATTGTATTTGATTTTCAAAAGGTCATATCAGTAACACCCACTAAAATTTGGAACCAACTGATTCCCTCAACTGCACGACTTGTTCGATGAGTTTGAAAATTGTTGAATAAGTCTTCAAAATCAAACCAAAATAAAATTGCCCCCCCCCCCTCCAAAAAAAAAAATATATTAATGTGTAGCCCACACCGTAGGGGCTCCACCCGAGCCTGGACGGACGACGGCGATGGTACACGCAAGGTCCGATCCGACCCAATCAACATAGCGCCTACTATCTTGTGTTGAACAGAAACATGAGAAGAGGCCAATCTAAACACTTCAACAAACCCCAATTAGTCCAATGTGGGACAAAGACAAAACACAAAAGGTTGTTTTGAAGCCATTTTCGCATCACTTTTAATAAACAGAAAATAATGTTGATCAAGGGCGGAACCAGTTAATACTTAGAGTATTCCATAAAACAGCTTAACATATGGATATCTGGTGTAATGATATAAGTCTTTTAAATATTCACAAAGGAATATGAGTTTGATTTATTATGGGAACACCCTGCGTTTTTTTTTTTTGCCGCTTCTACCTTTATTACCTCTAATTTATTTATTTATTTTTGATTCTGCCCTCCCAAATGATCCCATTAAAATAGCATTTCTATTCCAAAATTTTCGTTTTCAAAGTGAGTATACATACCAATCCAGTATATCATTATTACCCATCACTACTCACTGCACTAAAAATGGATCAGCCCAGACAAGGCCCATGTTTTATTTAAATGGGTCATATACATATACCCACTGATAAATGTAGGTAGGCCGTAGGAGGACAATGTATACAATGGAACTATCTGAACCGTTGAAATTCGAGCGATCTGTACCGTTAAAATCAGGGGCACCTTATTCCACCGTATAAAATCTTATTGCAGCTCTCACCCACCATCCCATAGCCTGTAGCCGTCTCAAGCTTTCTCAAGGGTTTCTGTCGCCGATCATCTCTGCATCTTGGTACGTACAAAATGTCCTCTAATCACACGATTTGATCATCTGGGTCCTCTGTATTCTGCTCTAATAAGGTGTAAACTGCTTTGAATCTCATAGGGTGGTAGTAAAAAATGGTTCGATATGATACTATCGCGTTCGTTTTAGTTGAATGTGTGGAAATGAGTTGAAAGTTGTCACTCTTACTACTGAATCTCGACCATTTCCTGGTCAGTACGCCACTGATTAGACTGTAATTAGTATAATTTCAGATGCAAGCCATGCATTTTGGTCTGCGCTTATTGAGGTTTATCATTGACCCTGGCTTTGTCTAATTGAATTGGGTTTGTTTTAATCTGGCTGATTGAGTGTAGCGTTTGTCTGATTTTACAATCTCTTAGAAAGCATTAGGCTGTAGAAAACTATAATTTTGGCTACTAGTTGTTAATTTATGATCAATCATGTTAGAATTTGTGAAGCATGTTAAAAATATATGTAATGGTGTTGGGAGGTTCTTGTTACGTGTAATAGGAGTATTCAGGTGTTCATGTCTGCTTCCTGGGTTTCCATCCGATTGGGTTCCATTTTTTGCCCTTAATTAGCTAAATGTTGCAATGAAATTGTGTTGTTAGTGTTCACCATATAGGTGGTTTTACCTGGGCCAAAAGGAAAAAAAAGTTCACCAAATTCTGTTAGAAACTTGGGGAAAGTTTTGTTTAACATTATATTTGAGACTTCTAAAGATAATGTGATTGAAAAGTAGACTCGAATCACCCCGAAGGTCTATGTGAGTTTGTTTGGTCTATAACTTGGATACTTATTTATACAGAGATAACATCATATCAAGATGTACTCCTCTCAGAAGAAAATATTGAAAGATAAAGATGCTACACCCACTGAATTTGAGGAGTCAGTTGGACAGGTTAGAGTTTTCAGTATCATGTTGATTAATTTTACTTTGAGTATCCTTTGATCATAAGATACACATTGAGTTTTGTTTTTGTCTTCAGGCTTTGTTTGATCTCGAGAATACCAACAGCCAGGATCTCAAAAGTGAACTGAAGGATCTTTATATCAATGGAGCAGTGTATAGAACTCTTCACTGAATAGTTGAAAAAACAATCCATTTTTGGTTTCATCAGCGCTTTAATAATCATGTAGGTCACCTGTTACATGTACAGGCAAATGGACGTGTCTGGAAATCGCAAGGCTGTTGTTATCCATGTGCCCTACAGGTTGAGGAAGGCTTTCCGCAAGATTCACCTTAGGCTTGTTAGAGAGCTTGAGAAGAAGTTCAGTGGAAAGGTAAAAAAAATGATTTCCAGTGATAGAAATTTTACAACAATGTTATAATTTTGATTTAATTGATTCGAGTACTATTATTGTTGTCAGGATGTTGTTTTCATTGCCACAAGAAGGATTGTGCGCCCACCAAAGAAGGGCTCAGCTGTTAACAGGCCTCGCACTCGGACCCTGACAGCTGTACATGATGCTGTGCTTGAAGATGTTGTGTATCCTGCTGAGATTGTAGGGAAGCGTGTCAGATACCGTCTCGATGGCTCCAAAATCATCAAGGTTAGTCGAATGATTTCATTTGCTTTAGGTTTCTGGTATGACCAATTTAATGGTGCTGATGGTTCTGTGTACCACTTCCTTTCAGATATTTTTGGATGTGAAGGAGAAGAACAACACCGAGTACAAGCTTGAGACCTTTTCCGGTGTTTACAGGAAACTTACCGGGAAAGATGTTGTCTTTGAATACCCAGTGACTGAGGCCTGAAGAGATGTAATTTTTTAGATTTATTTATGTTTGCAGAACTGCTCTTAGAATCCATTAGAGTTTTTCCTTGTTTGAAGGTTTGGATTGGAGTTACTGTATTACAAGTCACTTGTTGAGTTTCATGTCTCTCTGAATCACTTAGCTTCTGCATTTTGGAATTTGGATAACCTAGTTGAAGAAAGATGGGTATTTTTAGGCTCTCTAAGCAAAAACATACAAAATTAGATATTTAGAGTTAAAACAGTTGAAATGAATGCTTAGTTTGAGTGCAATTTCAACAAAGGACTAATCATTTTCTGTCCTTAAATGCTCCAAAATGTCCCACTTTCACTTCTGTTTCCTTCTCACACCTACCACTACCAGTCACTAATAGTAATGTTGCTCAGGTCATTTTTATTACTTATCACTTCTTACAGATAGATTTGCTTTTTGCTTTTCCAATATTAGGTCACAATTCACAGTACTGCTTATGAACTATATAAGATTTTCCTCTTATGTCTTTCTTTGTAACTAAGCACACTCCATTTTATGGTATTTAAAATTAGTAAATTAAGAAGAGCTAGCCAAAGCCAATAAATAAATAAAAGTGACTGACTATAGATATTATTTTCCAATAAACTGGGCGCCAAAACGACCCAATTATCTTCTGATAACAAAAAGTCAAAACACCCCTTCACCTCAGCGAAACATCGACCGTCCACTACATCAATCTGTCTCGGCCCAGAGTCCACCGTCTCCGACAAGACCCGCCCGATGAGAATCGAACGGCTCTCGTGGCATGACCTATCTGCCCCGACTTTTCAAAAAACGTGTAGAGGAATATAACAAATTTCTAGGAAAATTAAAATTAGCGATAATGCGGATCGCTCCTCAATCGCTGCGCCACCGACGAGCACCGTCTCCACGGCGGCGGAATTCAGCAAAACCTGTAGCCAACGGCGGTGGCGTTCCCTGCCGGCGGGATCTCGAAGTGCCAGAGCCTCCCGCTGGAGTTGACCAGATATTTCCTACAGAGAAACTCCTCACCGTAGAGCTTCTCCACCCTCCGATTGATGTCGTGCAGGAACACGTGCGTCACACCAGATCCCTTCCTGTTCCTGGCCATCACCGCCGCCGAGAAAATCGCCCCCATCCGCCCCGGCGCCTCCGCGAACCACCCCCTGGGCGCGTCGATCATGATGAGGTCCCACTCGCGCTCGTAGACCTCCTCCGGCAAGTTGCTCAGGGCGAGGCGGCAGCGCGTGTTGCCCTTCAGGTACGCGCCGTCGGGGGCGCAGGCCGGCTCGGAGCGGTAGTGCGTGATGAGCTGATCCGCCTGCTGGAGCTGCGTCTTGTACGACACGGTCCGCGCGCGTAGATCTGGCGCGTGCTTCAAAACCGTCCTCACCCAATCCGGATCCTCCTCGAGGAAGAGCGTGGTGCCACGCGGATTGAAGGAGCTCCACATGAGCGAGTCGTGGCCGAGCCCGAAGACGAGGAAGTTGCAGGGCGCGAGCTTGTTGAGGATGTTGAAGGAGATGCTGATCTCCTTGAAGTTCTGCTGCGGCGTCACCGGCGTCGTCGCGTAGTGGAGGATCGCCCGGAGCTGGATCGGGGTCGGGTCGTATCCGCCGGAGACGACCCGCTCCTTGTCGTTGTAGGTCAGAGAGCACAATAGGTTATTGTCGGAGGACCGGACGAAGCTGGCGATGAGCAGCGACCCGAATATCAGACCGGCTAGTGCCACGGCGATGAAACACGGCTTCTCGGCGAAGAGCCACCGTCCCTTCATGATTCTAAGAAGGGTGTTTGTTTCCCGAGAAAGTGAAGGAAAGGGTAAGAGTGTTGTTTGCTACGGCGAAATGTTTTGTAGATGCGAGGATAACGAAGCCGATATGAACTGTGAGTCTGTGAGAGTGAAGTTTTAAATTAACTCCAAAGAGTAATAAATAGTCTGTTTTATTCATTTAAATAAAAATAATGATCATATTAAATAGGTATGTTTCTGTTTGAGAGTCGAGGCTCGAGAGTGGTACACACGTTGTATCCCAGAGTTTCGAAACGTTGCCTTATCTACGTGCTGTCTTAAGATTAGATCTGAAACGTTGTGGGCCCATAGATTATTCTTGGACCCTTGATTGTTGCCACGTTTAGACCGTCGGTGTTTATTTCCAGAATCAGTGGATGACTTACTATTCGCCGCTGTTTTTTTTTAATTTTTTTGATCAGAATTTTTTTTGTATATATAAATAAGGGAGTCTAGCTACGGACTCATCAACAAAAAAGTCAACAACAAATGCTACAACTGAGGTAGCTATGAATGAGTACGCATACTCTGGGTGAAGATGAATGGGTACGCAAGCCCTGAAGTGAACGGGTACGCAGACCCTGAAATGAATGGGTACGCAGACCCTGAAGTGCACGGGTACGCAGACCCGGAAGTGAAATGGTACGTCGACCCTGAAGTGAGTAGGTACGCCGACCCTGAAGTGAATGAGTACGCAGACTCTGAAGTGCACGGGTAGTGAAGGGGTACGCATACCCAAAATGAAAAGAGCAAAATAAAAAGGACGGCTAAAACAGGAGACTCACACCCGAATATAGCCACCATAAAGCACTAAAAAAGGTCTAATACCCAGATAAGAACCATAAAGTTCGAGAAGTTATCCGACTTCCAAAAGTAATCACCAAAGACCTAACCTGAACATCTGCGACGATGAGTGAAGAGGCCGGAAGAACGACGAATCCGAGCTCGGAAACGCCTCCCACGGTGAAACTGGACGAAGACATCCGAGAGCCACTTCGATCAGGTCCAGAAAACAGCTAGCAACACAGAAAGCCTCAGTGAAACACCAGGTCCACGACGATCGACCTCCGGGTGGAGGAAGAAACGCGTCCCACGACCAGACCTGAGAAGAGCCACCGGGCCAGAGAACGAACCAGCAAAAGTGCCCGTTCGTGAGTCCCAACGATCCACAGCCGGGAGGATGTAGAAACGCGTCCCACGATCAACTCAAAAGTAGACACCTCCGAGGTAGCGTTCCAGCCACCCCAAACCGCTTCGCGGTAAACAACGAAGACGGGATGTCCCGAGGCCAACACCTTGAATTGCTCATCCGACTCACATCTCTATAGAGCTGACCGTAAAGACAACAATTATATTACCGGCGGCCAACACCGCAAAACGGCAGAGACAGACCCGAATTACCATGCAAACCCTAGCAGATGGCTTCTGAGGGGCAAACAATACCCAAGAAACTCATCGGCGGTCAACGCCTTTAACCAACGAGCTCGACCCGTCACCGAGTCGAGAAGAAGCGAAACCAAATACTAAGAGGAGCATACACGGGTAGGAGAGGCTTAACAAGCCAAGGAAAAAGGGAGCGGACAATAGGATATGACCAACAAGGCACGCACTCGTGTCATCCCCCGTCACGAAACCGGCCAACACCGAGAATCGCCTATAGGGGACCCGACATTTCTACCGAACACTAGGCATGTCATCTGTTGGAAAACCACCGGAGTGACCTAAAAGACCTTCCACTGCCAAGCACTCCGGAACCGAGTCAACGCCAAAGAAGACCAGCGGAGCGGGCAAAGCCTGGGCAGATCAGACCAAAATAGCTAGCCCAAACTAACCTGGCCAGATTGAGCCCAAGCAGGTCAGGCCCAAAACCAGAACCGGGTCGAAATGACCCGGCCCAGTTCCAGACCGAAACCCTACCCGGACCCGACCCGCAACCTACTAACCTTACCCGATCCGTCATCCGAGACCAACCGCATCCGAGGAAAGTTGCCCGGAGAAGATGAGCCAACCCGGCTGCACTGTCACAGGCGCAACAGACGCCTCAAGCAGCACCAACGTAGAACCTTCGAGAACCAAAAGTAGCAAATCCCGGAGACGCACTGTGCCCGGCAGCAAGTTTGCCCAAACCGAATCCGGTGAACAACCAGCAGATCCGGCGAACTGCATGGGAGGAGAGGCGGACGACCAAGAGAAGCTCATGCAAGAGTCACAGCCGCAGCAGCTACTGCAACGACGACCGGCCACCAGCGCGCGTGACAAGTCAACTCCGAGGAAGCAACTAGCACTGGTCTGCCAGATCTACCCTGAGACGACGCCTGAACAGGGCGAGTCTCAAACCCACCGGCGACCCTCGGACCAGGACATCTCCGTTTCAGAAGCTCTCAAACCAGCCGACAACGATCTGCAGAGGAGGAGGCAGTAGGGCGAAGATGAAGCTGGGGGGAGGGGGTGCGGAGAGAAAGGATAAAAGGGAAGGAGGGTAGAGATAGAAGGGGGAACCTCGCCGGCAACAGCCACAACCGTCGCAGGCGAGGAAGGAGGCGGCTGGGGCGAGTTAGGTTTATAAGAAGAAGAGGGGCACAGTTTTCAAGTCACAACGATTTTAGGTTTTTTTCTTGTTTTTTTTAATTGGGGAAGCGTTTTAATTTAATCCATGCAGTATTCATGTGGGGTTTAGTTTTATAGAACGAATCTCTTAATTATTTTATTAATTCATGTAATAACATAACTATTGTTTCATTTGATCCTGTCGAAAAAATTATTTCATTTGATGATTAAGTATGCAAATTATGTAACAATTAATATTCATGTTGATCGTGCTTTGAAGTGATATTTGCATGATCCGGATGCATGTTCGAATCGTGTTTTCATGTATATATGCCTGTAAATAAGGCATTCAGTAAGGGTTTTATGGTTTGTTATTTTTCAATGTAATAAATTTTTATTGATTAGAAAAGAGACTGATACCAGAAGTATAAAGGGGTTGTTTACTTCTTAGATAGATTACAACAAAATTTTAAAAAGAGCTCAAGTTACATAAGAGCTTTTGAAATAGGAACAATAAGCAAAGGAACAAAACAAAAATTAAATTAAAGAAAAAAACTATAGAAAAACGATAACAAAGACTATAATCAACTCTGTCTCGATATGAACCCGACCACTATAGGTTGAATGCCAATGGGATTCGGATTCCGAGCCCGGGGGGGGGGGGGGGGGGGGGGGGGGGGGTGGTGGTGGTGGTGGTGGTGGTGGTGGTGGTCAATCCTCTAGGACAGCTAGGGGCATGAACTAGTCTTCCGCATTAACTAGTCGTATAGTAGGTACACCCGGGAGGGAGAACTCACAGTCAGTCGACGCATGAACTAGTCTTCCGCATTAGAAGCAAAATATTGGGAGTTACTCGTATTTGAGTGTGACCCGAATCATTTGAGGAAACTCCTGAAAGCGCAGAACCATCGACCGATGGAGGGGTTGATCAACCGAGTGCCAGAACCGCACCTGGACCTTTCCACCCCAACAAAAATCCCACTTGCCTACCTGGACTCTGACACAGCTTCCCATAGTATCGCCCACCCTAGTTGCAGTGGTAACCGTAGAGACTGTTGAGGGAGCCTCAAGACCTAAGCCTAAAGCTGAATTCGTTCCGGTCCTACCATAGGGAGGCCCTCCGGTGTGATTTCAGTTAGGATGTGAGGATAGCGTTGGAAGCATTAAGGCTCTCCCTTGCGGGCATTATCCATCGCCACCCAAGAAGCAAAGTAAAACGCGTATACCCCCTGGGGAGAGAACCTTGACGACCAGTCCATCCGTTGATGAGCCATATCCTCGTAGGATAATCCACACCATCAAGTTCCCCGTAGTTGACCGAGGAAAGAGAAACCTCCCTGTTATTACAAAGCCCATGCGGACCAAAGAAGGCATTTACGAGGAAGGGACTTGGACTACTACGTCCAAATATGGAAACGTAGTTGTCACCAACGAAGACATACTTCCCATAGTAGGTTGCGATCCCCCTCCTTGTAGTGCATAACGGACATCCGCCCTTGGGGTCACCTCCTAATGATCGGTGCATGTCTCGGAGAAGGCTGGCGAGTTGGGGTGCTCATTATAAACCGGAACCGGACAAACCAATTGGCCCCAATCGTAATCAAAACCGGAGAACCCAAAAGCGGTGGCACCGGCGAAGAAACTGTGCCGATTTACCTATTTTTCACCATTTTTTTCGCCAATTCCCGGTTTCGGTTTGGTTGGGGCCGGTTGGTTTGTCCGATTTCGGTTTATAATGAAAACCCATTCTCAAGATGGGGTGATACATATGACTTTTCATTCAGGTTCGGGGATGTTTCAGACCGACGAAGAAGACCCGACAGTGGGGGCATTGTCAATGAGGAGGCGGTGCGAGAAGAACATGTTGGTTAGCATTTTCGATCCAAACTGGAGACATTCGGAGCTAAGAGACCCGATCTGGCCAGGATGGCTCATTGGAAGTTATGGGCTTGCATCTTGCAGGTCGGCAAGTGGGGGCCCAATATCGTGCCGACAGACTCATTGAGGCCGAACAACACGCGAGTTGTTGCGTGAAGGTCCAACTGCACGCAAGCATAGTGAGTCTGGAGACCCATTTATCCGTGGACGTCAGGCTATTTATGGATCGAAGCTGGGAGACCCATTTTCTTGTGGGTCGGTCATGGAATCAAATGGCTTATGGGGTTCGTTGGGGCTTCAAGAGAACCGGAGAGGGGCGACAAGCAACTTCGCATCTCCTAATGAGTGATCGGGGGGGGGGGGGGGTGTCAATGAGGGGTTTGCGGGTACTGCCCCTCATTTACCAAAGGGTGGCATTGATTCCACCAAGTACCGACGCGACATCCTCTAATCAGATCGGCAACCACCACTTATACGTTCTTACATGCCCTCATTATCATTAGAGGGGGGACGCCGTCAACTGACTCCTCATGATGATGTTTAGTCCGACTGATCCATTTCAGTCCCTGGTTACAGGGTTGCCTAGGCCGCCTCTCTCGGACTTTGGTATTTTACTAGAGCACAACCTAGAATCGATTTGTGCCTTTATGGATCATAAGGTTCACTCGGCTCTACTCCACAGTCTTCAGCCGTTGTTTCGGTTGCCTCGGCCGCTATAACAATATTCTCTTATTGATACCCTTGAAACAATTCGATGAAAGAGTAATTTCCTATTTAGGAGTTGTCCCACGATGTACGAATCTTTTATTTTGTTTCTTTATAGTTATTTTAATTGTTAGTTGTTTTTTCTGAATGACCCGTTTTGAGACTGTACCTCAGGAGATTTCTTTTTATTAATATATTACTTTTTATACTCGCTCAAAAAAAAGATTGATACAACAAATTTAATAAAAATTCTGAATTCCTATAGAATTCAAAGTATTATATGCAACTATTAAAAAGTTCATTATTACAGTCATCACATATCATTTCAAACTAAAATTAATTAATTGAGAATATTGTAGTGGATCGATGATTACATTCATCTTAGATCATTTCAAACTACTCATCACCTATTCGGTATAATCATTGTGCCTTAATTGGGCCGAAAATAAGGTACTGGAGTAGTGGTTCACGTAACAGAGTATGGTTAATTATAAATGGGCCTATAATGATAGACCGGATTAAAATTAAAAATAAGGTACCGGAGTAGTGGTTCACGTAACATAGTATGGTTAATTATAAATGGGCCTATAATGTCAGACCGGATTAAAATTAAAAGGCCCAATTGTATCGTTGAGCAAAGGCTCGAATTCAATTAATCGAATAACTCAAAAATATAAGTGGCTTCGCCCGGGTTCGAACCGGAGACCTTCAGTGTGTTAGACTGACGTGATAACCAACTACACCACGAAACCATTTGTGAACACTGACTCTAATATTTAAAATTATAGAACAATACACGTATCTATATATAGTAAATATTCAAAATTTGACCTCCGAGCATCTAATTTTAGCATGAAGTGGTCGGTTATTATTGGCGGTTATAAATGCATGATACACCAGTAGCTCCACATCTAGTGGTAGTATAGCTACACGTGTCGCTCTGAGCGGCCAAACCAAGTGTTATTAAAGGTTTGGCTACTCAAATTAAAACCGACCGGTAGTTCTTTCAAGGTATCATAATTACGACCCAACAACCCCTTAAATATCGCCCTCTTCACTGACACCGTCCAGCTCATATATATTCCTCTGCATTTACTTCGTCACAGCTCCATCTCTCCACCTCCCATCACAACCGTCCACTGGGAGGCTCCACCGTCCCCACCAACGGGCCAGATTTACGAAGCAGCTATACACCACTATGACATTATATTATATAGCACCAAAAATCGCTTCTCTTAGCATCCATATTTCGAACCAAAAACGACCATACAAACAAACAATGGCGGTTTCGGTGTTGGTGGCAACAATTGTGGTTGTATTGTCGGCGATGGGGAGGGAGGCGCGTGGGATGGACGCGGCGCTGGCGACGGAGTGCAGCGCGGACTTCCAGAAGGTGATGGGGTGCATGAACTTCGCGAAGGGGGATGTGGCGGCGCCGACGAAGGAGTGCTGCGCGGCGGTGACGGAGATGAGGAAGAGCAGCCCGAAGTGCATGTGCTTCATAATACAGCAGAGCAAGAACGGGAGCGAAGAGATCAAGCAGTTTGGGATACGAACCGATAAGCTCCTTCTGCTCCCCTCCGCTTGTCAGCTCAAAAATACCAGCGTCACCGAGTGTCCCAGTAAGTGACTACCTTCTTCTCTACACCTTTATTTATGAGCTACCCTAATTTTAAATACTCTTAACTCATACCAAATAAATATTAAAATAATGTTATAAACAAATAGCTTAGTTTTATTTTTGTTGTTGTTGTGAAATCTGATCCCACGTGTGGTTTTAGTTTATAGAAATTATGGGTGTTATGAGAATATAATACGGCTCATGTGTCCAAATATTTCTACGGTTTACTATCTCTTTTTTTAATGTAGAGATAAAAATCTAGTTCTATTACTATATTAAGAATGCCTTTTCATATTATAATAGAGATAGTTACAAAAATTTGGAATATAAAAAAAGTTTAACAAAAACCTCTAACTAAGAACATGTGCAACGCAAGGGTTTGGGTTAGGGGATCGG
Organism: Erodium maritimum; assembly: GCA_963921825.1. Classification (NCBI taxonomy): domain Eukaryota; kingdom Viridiplantae; phylum Streptophyta; class Magnoliopsida; order Geraniales; family Geraniaceae; genus Erodium; species Erodium maritimum. Next base: position 148,386,418 of record OY997588.1, read on the forward strand.
GTGCCAAATCAGTAAAGTAATGGTTTTTAGCCTCTTAAATTAAGTGTGTTCCACATTAGTGAGAATCATATAGGGGTTCGAGTTGAGGCTTAGGTTGTGAGTGGACCAATCTTATTTAGTTTAAATCTGATTTTATGTATTAAAAAATAGCTAGGAGGCCATGTGTCGCGGCATGAGTGGCTGGCGCGCAACCAACGACACGCGAACCAACGAACCTGAATAACGGTTCGTGGTCGTAGAAATTGCGCACCACAACGCGCGCATGCGATTACGAACCGCCAAATAGCGGGTCGTGGGTCGTGATTCACATCCTGATTCGTAGCGTTGTACATACTCTAACAAAAAAACCTGTGGTGAATTATTTTTCGTTGTGAGTCATTTTTCTAAACAAAAAATCAAAATACCCTTATAAAAAATACACACGGTTCTTAATTATAAAACACATATACATATGAGTTACAAATATTACAAATATGTTGTAGACTCGTGGAAGCCTATATGGCCACCACCATGTCCCTATATTCACGTGGCAATCATACACATACTTTGTTGATGACTAAGGCAATGTAAGAAGCTTATATATATGTGTACATGAATGAAGAGTAACATACAGAAACAAAAGTTCAGTAAATTGTTCAGTTTAAAGACTTTGATCTTTTAACAAAGTAAAAAAAGTTCGATCATTCGGTTTCGGTTCTGACCGTTCGAAAAATAATCACAACAAAATACATATAATGTAAAGGATAAAAATGTCGTTTTCAAAAGAGTTGATGTTTTCGTCAAAAATAAATAATTCACAATAAATTTTCGTATAACACACGTGGTTTACCAGAAGTTTTTTTTGTAATAATCCCTATAATAGTCATGTAGCTTGTTTTATCATCTACTAAAAAATTAATTGCTTAAAATAGAATAAGTAAATTAAGACGCCATTTGAATTTGGTGCTGTGTTTTGAATGCAGAGCTCCTAGGTCTGGCAGCAAACTCTCCGGCTGCAGCAATCTTCACGAATGCGACTTCTCCTACGGCTCCGACCAGCTCGTCAAAGGCAACACCTACTTCAACCGCGCTACCCGACCAGACCAGCGGATCAGACAACCTCGTACCTCGTTTCACGGCTGTCGGATTGGTCGTCTTCTTCACTGCTTTGACTTCCCTCACAAATTACCAGCTGATCCAGTTGGGTTAGACCGAAAGCTTTCTTGATTAGGCGTGGAGAGCTAATTGCATGTTTAATGAGATTCTATTCTAGGATGGATCCTTTCGTTGTTTGTTTAGTGATTTTAAACTATGGTTTTGTGTGTCCTGCTGTTATTGTAATGTACATTGGCTTTCGATTTGTCACTCAAGAACGCTTCTTTCTTTTCGTGAAGTAAATGGTTTCTAATTTATATTGATTACTTGGAATTAAGATTGGAAATTGATCTTTTGTTTGATTTGACGGGAAAATCAGACAATCATTTACGACAAACTACTATGTATGCTGTTTTTTTTATCAGCTACTTTTCATAAGCTCCTCCGCCGCTATCGGTGGTGGTACCAGTGGCTTCGGCCACTTCAAGAACTCTTTACTCTTTTGTTTTCTCTTCTTCTATTTTTGCTTTTACAGTCGCTACAGTGGTGTGAACTCATCGTTTCCCCAGTCTCGATATAGATTTGGTGAGTGGGACTGGTTCTAGACCTCTCGGTCATAGATCGGTGTAGATTTAGTCGATCCAGGGTTGGTGAATCATTGTGGAGGCTGGTCGTTGCTCTTTGCAAGTATATCTCGGCTTTTTCTTTCCCTCACCGGTCAAGGTTTCCCGGTGGAGCATCGGTCGTCTTGTTTGCTCTGGCATCCATACTATCCATCATTTGTCTTTGCTTTGTCTATGACTCCCTTCACCACCACACCACCTATGGATTCCGCTACCACCCCCGATCTCAACCACACTTTGGCATGCCCCGTCCCACTCCCTTAGAGATGGACGATGCCATCACTACCACCTCCCCTGAAACCAACGCTGCTATCGTTGAATCTCACTCAGGTACCAACTCCCTCGATGACGTCTGATTTATCCCATGTGATACTGCGACGAACAAATCTCGAGTCATGCCCCCGGCCCCATCACGGGGTTATAAGACCCAAGCGACCCATGAAGAAGGCAACTCGGCCCTCTTCTCCGCCTCTTGTGTCGTCTTCGCTTCTTGTGTAACCTCCGCCTTCGTCTCACATGTCTGCCCCCAACGCCACAATCCTTTAATTCGTCTTCCCGTCCGTCACCAACCATAACACCGCAACATGTCATCCCATCCCCTTTGTATCCCCCACAGTAGTTTCTGGGCCAACGAGATTCAATCGAAGTAGTGATCTTGACTCTCTCCGCAGCCGTCCCTAGCTCCTCATGGCAAAATCTCTATTCCCCCTCCCCCGTTGTTTCACTTGCTCAGAGCCGACCGTGAGACCAAGCAGCCCATGCATGGGCTTGGGGATCAAGAAAAAAAAATCAAGGTATATATGTAATTTTTTATTAACAATAAAATATTAATAAAATATTTTATTAATAAAATATTAATATTAATTTTATATAAACATGGTTTGGGGCTCCAAATTCTCAGGGCCGCCCCTGCACATGCTGCTACCAACGTCGTCGCCTCTATCGCCACCACCTCCGTCCTCGCATACCCTGCCACCAGAGCCGCCACCACCTCAACCTCTGCCACCAGAGCCGTCACTACCATTTTCTCCTCCGCCACCAGAACACTACTACTACCCCCTCCTTCGCCACTAGAGCTGTCGCCTCCACCTCATATGCCGCCTCTACCGCATGTCTACTCCTTAGCCTCTTACCACACGATCACCAGAGGAACATCCAAACAGTCTATAATCACATAAGGGTGGGTAGGTTGCTACCAAACAAAAAACAATGTTTCGTTTGAGTCGCAAATGAAGAACAAATTGTTCATCTGAAACCAGTAAATTCATGATTGACTACTTTCTCCGTAAGACCTCATTTTCCGTCCACTGAGTAAACAAAATCTGGAAGAGAAAGAAATGATTTCTATTCTACCAAAATTGGTTAAACAACCGCTTTCAATTTCCTCGCTATTCTCGATGAAGTTATGAAAGTGTGAAGTATGTACCCATATCGACCATATATAGAATAAAGAGCTACTTATAAAGATTAAAACAACGCTCAACCAATAAGATTTCCCTTTCAGTTGTAGAAACTTAACCGATATAACCAATCCGTTTTAAACAAATATATATATGATATTAGAATTGGTCCGATCCTTGAAATTGGGGCAGCGAAATATAGCCACTCATGGAATTATGGAAAAAATGAATTCTCAGTTATCATTGAAGAATGTTCATGTCCATTCTAGTTTGTGAAGTGTGTGACAACTTTAGGGCTTGTTGCTAAGGGATCTAAAGATATGTCCATCAATAAAATCCACACAGAGCATATCGGACCTCCATAAAATATCACGGGCCTATGAGGCCCAAATAACTCATATAAACCCAAAATAATATAAATGGAACTGGATTTAGCCGTGAATGGGAGAGAAAGATGAGGAATGGGGGATAATAATGACAATGGTGTATGATGATTGCATTTCACCTCCACTTCCCTATACAAACAAAGATGAAATGATTATTACCTTCACTTTGGCATCCAATTATCATCATTAGTACTACTACTCATCACTTTCCCATATTGCCCCTACTCTTTACTTACATCTCAACTTATTTAAATAAATACCATCATGTTAATTTGAAGGGACATTCTTCAAATACAACCAGTTTTAATATAAAGAGTGAAAATTAGAAATAAAAATAAAATTACTACGTGTACCAAATAAATTATGTATTTGGAGTGGGTTGAAGTAATGCTTACCCAAATAATAAATAATGGGTTAATTGTTGAAACTTACCCTTATGTATTGGTCACGAACACTATGCTACCCTCCTTTTCAAAATGATTATTGCGCTACCTTATCTATTGGTCACGCGATTACGTTAAGAAAAATAGACGGTAAAATGCCGTTTTTTTTTTCATTCCGTTAGTCATATGACCTCAAGTGTCATATAATGGATGGTAAAATGACGTTTTCCCCTTAAGTATTTGACCTCTATATATTTTATAAGGAACAACAACGAGGGTGCAATGATAATGTTCCTTATAAAATGTATAAAAGTCAAATAATGAAGGAAAAACGTCATTTTACCATCCATTATACGACACTTGAGGTCATATGACTAACGGAATGGAAAAAAACGGCATTTTACCGTCTATTTTTCCTAACGTAATCGCGTGACCAATAGATAAGGTAGCGTAATAATCATTTTGAAAAGGAGGGTAGCATAGTGTTCGTAACCAATACATAAGGGTACGTTTCAACAATTAACCCATAAATAATCATAGTTCCTACATTCGGAGTGATAAATAAAAAACAGGTAATGGATGACATGGCCATAGAGAGAGGGTATAGCCTTGGGCTGAAGCAAACATAATATTTATGTGCAGGTGAGATGACGCATCGTTTGGTGCCTAGTTTTCATGTTGAGCGAGTAACGGTTGGTCAGGTGATAACTTATTAGTGGATGTGCAATAGGTTTGGGTTGATCAATGTTGAATACAAATTTGTTTATCGTCGTCAATTGACGTTTTTATTATACGAATTGTTCTTGAGTTTATAGTTTTATTTAGATGAGTTAAGTTTTTAAGGATGACGACTCTTCATACACTATTTGCTAGCACCACGTCGTGTCTCTTAACATACTGTGGCACATATGTATCAACTATCAACGTGGGGATCAATGTCCTGGGTCGTGAGAGCTTCCGACTAACGGGTGTGTACGACGGAGCAAGGAGAGGCAACTGCCACTGGACGTGGGCGATGTTACGCAAACTTGCTCGGAAGGATGGCCGCCGCTAGATTCTCATCAGTGACTTTAACAGAATTTAGGCTCATTTTGAGATAAGATGAGGTGATTTGTACCCTTTACCTCTCATTGATGATTTCCATGATGTTTTGGAGGATATCAGGGTGGTTCACGTCCCAATGTCCGACCACCCCTTCACCTGGTTTAGGGGTCGAACGGTAGGCCGACAATTGGAGTCTTGGCTGAACCGTGCTTTAGTCTTGGCTGAGCTTGACGGGAAATACTTGCAATTGTCTTCCAGAACATCGTCACGATTACGTCTTATCATCACCCAATATTGTTGACCTCTCCCTAACCCGAAGAGTTGTAGGGGTAAAAAAATCCAACTTGAATATGTGTGGACTCAAGAACCCGAGAGTGGTCAGATTTCTCAGGAGATCTGGAGTAGAAACAAGGTAGAGGGCATGAGGACCCGCATTTCCTGGGTTGGGAAGGTCTTAGGTGTGTAGGGTCGGGATGGGTACAAGGCCAATCTAAACCACATCAAGTGGTGTCATATGCAGATTGTCAACCTTAATTGGTGCACAAGAAGGCAGGTATGAACCGTAGAGAGGCCATTCAGGTCAAGTATGAGGCGACTTTGGCACGTAATAAGGACTTCTGGAGGTAGTGGGCCAACCATCATTGGCTCATTGAGGGGACCGGAATACAAAATTCTTCCACGTCGTTGCGCTTTTCTAGCGGAGGATTAACCAGGCTTGCTCCTTCCAGAATGATCAAAGAAAGATGGTCACTTGCGAGACATGGATGGATGATCATTTACTACAGTATTTCAGGCAGTTGTTTACCACGTCACACCGCAACCTCCAAACGATGAGGGATATGTTTTCAACTTTCTATTAAAGAATTCCAGAACACATGACTTACAACATTGGTCACTAGGGAGGAGGTCACTCATGCAGTTTTTAAGATGGGGCCTGATAGAGCCTTGGGATCGGACGAGTTTAACCCAAAGTTTTACTAGTATTATTGGTCTACCTTGGAGTTGGTCGCCATAGCCTTTTTTCAACAAATTATGGTAGGGGGTCCGTTAGACCCTGGGATCAATGACACCACCCTAGTTATTATCCATAAAAAAGAATGACTTGAAGCTGGTCATTTACCTTCAACCTATTTTCTTGTGTAACTGTGTATTCTGCATTTTTTCCAAGGCCCTAGTCAACAGGTTGAAAGAACTTCTTCCTGCTATTATATCCTCTACTCAATGGGGTTTTGTACCAAGTAGATCCATATAGAAATATATTTATTTCTTTCGAGGTCATCCACCCCCTCCACCGAAAAACTCAGAACAATTTGGGATTCATGGTTTTGAAACTGGTATGAGTAAGACATATGATCACGTGAAATGGTTGTTTATTCTGGCGATGATGCGACCGTTTAGATTATATGAGGCTTGAAAAAACCTGATAACGATGTGCATGGGGTCGATCTCGTATCAGATTAGTTCAGGAGGTAAGGTAACAAGCCTATTTGGAAAGGGGATCCCCTCTCCTCGTACCTTTTTTTATTCTGTATAGATGGGCTTTCCAAGCTCATTAAAGGGCCCTCGGATCCATAGACATATTCATGGGTGTTCTATGATCCATGGTGCCACGACTATTACACATATGTTCTTTTACTGATGACTATTACATTTTATGTCGGGCCATTCCGTTAAGGTTATGCAGGTCCATGATATTATTTACATGTTTGGTTTCTGGTCTGGTAAAATGATTAGCAAGTAAAAATCCTTTGTGTTTTTCAACACTAACACAAGGGCTAACGGTCCGTCAAGAGTTCTTCTAGATTACATTCCAAAAACCTCCGAGGTATCCATGTATTTGAGTGTCCTAAATATGATGGGATGGAGTCATAGCAATATCTTGGTTTATTTAAGAGATAAGGTCTTGAAGCGGATCCGAGCTATGGATGGGAAGTTTTATCCCCCTCCGGTCGGGAGGTGATGTTTTGATCAATACTCACTTCCCTCCTTTACTTATGCGATGTATATATCTTGGGTCCCCCGCTTGATTACAAGTCTGATCCACCTGGTTCTGGCGAAGTTCTGGTGGGGCGCATCGGGAGAGAAAGCCCGGCCCATTATTTCAAATGATTGGGGCAAGTTGTGTCGGCCCAAGTCCTTGGGTGGTATGGCCTTTAGATACATCTAGGACTCCAACTCGGCCTTATTGGAAAAGCATACATGAAGTCGATAACGGATCCTGAATCACTAGTGGCCCGTCTGGTTAAGGCTAGGTATTATCCTCGAGGAGACTTTCAAACAGCAGGTCAGAGTAACAACCCTAGCTATATATGGACGAGTATTCAGAATACTCAGTATCTTATCACCCTGGGGCTTCGCCGAGCTCTTGGTGATGGTTCAGATACCCTAATACTAGGGCTTTCTTGGCTCCAATCGTCGGATTCTTACATACACTCTGCCTTCTAACTCTTATTGGACTAAAGGTTACTAGACTTATAATGTACAAGATAAGGGATTATGGTATTGGATTCATAACCCAAGGGAAGGTATCCAGGTAAGGCCGAATATAGGCCCATTTCGCCCTCGAGGAATGACTCTCCCGACCTGATCCACTATTTGGAAGATATAAGTCTAGTCTATGATCCACATTTTCCTTTACGAATCATCACATGTAACATGTAATGGCAACCAACTTGTGTAGGAGATTCTTCCCTATGTCTCCCGCATGCCCTATTTGCTCCGTCCAGTCCGAAATTGTGGATAACCTCTTCCTCAATTAAAAGTTTGTGCAATATTCTTTGGCTCGGTATGGCCTTCTACCGGTTCTCTCGGGGAGACTTCTTTTTTGAACTGGTGGGATCAATTTATGGATGGGCAACCCCTAATGAGGGTTACTATCTATGGTGTTATAAGATATGGAAGGCACAAAGTGCTTGGGTATGAAAAGACACTACCCCCTTACCTAGCGGTCCATATATTATGACCTCGAACCAGATCCACCCAACGATTCTCAGAATTTTAGAAAACTCGTTTTACGTCTCTTTGTTTTTTTCTTCTGAAATTTGCTTCTATATATTTTATATCTTGAAAATTAATAAAATTTCATTTGTTCAAAAAGATTCAATACTGTCTTTTAGCTTATCCGGGAATGTAGTTATTACATAGTAAGAGCATCCACAATGTTGGGCGGTGAGCTGACGGAAGGTGCTGGCGGTGAGCAATCGACGACGTGGAGCAGGCGGGGAGGTGGCAGGGAGCTGACGGGGAGGACGTTTGCGGTGAGGATCGTTTGAATCAAACAAAAACACTATTCACATATCATCTCATCCTACTACTATTGCATTATTTGTATCCCACGTTTTTTCGTCGAAATGGCCAATTACCTAGCCAACGATTTCGATATGGATGACATTTTGGATGGATTACTTGAAGAATGCATGTCCACTAACTTCGTTGACGGTTGGTTAGAGGACGCAATCGTCAATTCTCAACCACGTAAGTGAACCTACATCGCACGTGACCGGGAAGCCGCGAACGAACGTTTAATGAGCGACTACTTCAACACGAACCTCGTGTACATGGAGGTGCAGTTCCGTCGTCGCTTCAGAATGCCAAAGGTGTGTTTCTTCTAATTCTTCGTGCGTTGGAGAATTACGATACGTATTTCATGCAACGGTTCGACGCTGTGGGTAAAGTTTCCTTATCTCCTTATCAAAAATGTATAGCGGTCATTAGGCAGTTATGTTATGAAATTGCAGCTGATGGATTAGACGAATACCTGAATATAGGCGAAACCACGACTTTGTAATGTTTGAGAAAATTTTGCAGGGGAATCATTACAATCTTCGGTCCGACGTACCGGCGTAAACCAACACGGAATGATATTGACTACATTTTTACGGTTAAAGAAGAGCGAGGATTTCCAGGAATGCTTGGCAGTCTTGACTACATGCACTAGGAGTGGAAGAATTTTCCAACGGCACTATGGGGCTCCCATTCAAGGAGTGACCACGGGAATCGACCAATCGTTGTTCTCGAGGCGGTTGCAACTCGTGACTTATGGATTTGGCACTCGTTCTTTGGCATGACGGGATCAAACAACGATTTAACAGTGCTCAACCATTCCAGACTGTTCGCGGACGTTATCAATGGTTGGCAACCACCAGTTCAATATACGGTAAATGGTACCCATTACACACTCCCGTATTATCTTGCTGATGACATTTACCTTTCATGGCCAGTTTTTGTGAAAATAATTCCATTAGCTCAACGACCGAAACAGAAGAAGTTTGCTAAAGTCCAAGAAGCATGCATGAAGGATGTGGAACGAGCATTCGGTGCACTCCAAGCTCGGTTTCACGTGATCACTCGACCGAGTCGCTTATGGATGTCCCAGGACCATGGCTTGGTGATGAATGCATGTGTTATCATGCACAATATGATAGTCGAGGCAGAACGTCATACATACGACAGCTACATTGAACCAACAGATGAGGGTGGGACAAGTGAGCCAAATTTTACGCGAAGAAGCTTCGTCCCGTCACATGTCATACTTATAACCACTCAAAAGATGCAAGATAAACGCATGCATTATCAATTGAAGGACGACCTTGTCAAAAACAATTGGATGCACCTACAAATAATAAAATAATTGTTTGGAAAATTAGATGAATGATAATTACAAATTAATGAAGATAAATTCGAGAGAGGAGGCATCAGGCATCAAGTAGGTGCTGAATTTATGCTCGGAGGGTTGATCGGTCAAGTGGTAGTGGGGAGAGGGAATAACAATAATGAAATGAATGATCATTACAAATCGAAGAGAGGTGGAATCGGTCATCAAGTAGCTACTTCCGTAAATTTAACAAAATCATCATCACCATCGTTTAAAAAGAAGGCCAGTGGGCCAACCATGCCGTGATGAGATGTAATCTGAGCCGTCAGATCCACTTCCAGAAAGCCCAGAGGACTCTCTTGGTCTTGCTTGACCAAGACAAATCTTCAACTTTTTAGCCTCGGAATCATTTTCCAAAAATGTCTTTACTTTTTCGGTTTATCCTTTTACTTTGGGGAGGGCAAAAAAGGCAAGTACAGGAATAATATCGGCCCAACAGGCCCGGCCCATGAGGAGAGGGGCAAAAGCGGAAAAGATGTGGTAAATGTGATTCATAGATTTTTGGGGAAAAGTAGCGTGCGGGTCTCGAGTGTAATTATAGGTGGGACCGGTGACGTGGAAAAAGATGACTGGCTGGCTCTAAATAAGAGAGAAGAGAAGCAGGTTGGGTCTTGTTGGAGGTTTTGGCCTCTAGGTTGTTGTTGTTGTTGGTGGTGGCGCTGTGATTTCTCCGGCGAGGGCGGTGGCGGTGGCGTTGCTCCTATGAGTTCTGGCCCCTCCGGGGCATGGAAGGATTGACCATGCTCAGGCAGTTCATCGGTCAGCTTCAAGAGCTATTGGAACTCTCTCCTCAGCCTCTTCCCGTTCCTCTTCAGCTTCGTCTTCAGCCACCGGAAACGCGGATCCTCCAGCACTTTCACCACCAAGACAGGTTTAATCTTCTTCTTCGATTCTCTCTTTGGATCATTGTATTCTTCATAATCGTTGATTTTCTATCTGGATTGTGCTCTCGGACTGGGAGGGAGCATTTTCGTCTTCTCTTCTTCTTCCTCAGAGCTGATTGCTTTTTCTTCGTTTTTTCTGGGTTTCTTTTCTGTTTTGGGTTCCTGGGTTGCACTGGTTTGGTGAATTTTTTGGATGGTGTTTTAGGTATCAATTTGATTGTTTGTGTTGTGCTCTCTCCTGCCATCACTCCCCAACTTATTATTCCTTATATTTCTGGTTTAGTTAAGCGGTTCAATTGTTGTTTCTTAGAATTTGAGCAGCTTTGCCCCCATCGATTTACATTTCTGCTCTGTGATTGATTGTGGTTTGTGCATTTGTTTCTTGTTGTGCCTAGTTCATTGGTGTTAAATGATCAATTTCAGTCTCAGTTGTTGAAGTTTTGTAATGCTTCCCACTTATGCTGCCAATTCAGCTTTTTAATTTAAAACATCATTTTATTTCTAGATTCTAGGACTAGGATTTTCCTTCCATATTCATTCTCCTCAATATGTACTCAGCATGGTTTAGCCTGTACTTCTGATTTCTGCCCACATAAGGAAGAAGCCTTGTGAGGTGTTTATTACATGATCAATAGCACAAGACAGAAATCTTTAAGGTTTTTATGCATAATACTAAGTACCTTTGGCCGGCTCGAATTGTTTTTGGGACTTTGAAACATGATCACACTCATTGGGCTCTTGGTAGCTTGGGGTTTAATACTCTGGTTTGCTAGTTGATAACGGTTTGTGAATGTACACCTGCAGGTGCACTGACAACAATTTGCTATATTAATAGTTCATGCTCTATTAGTGTCAAAAGTCCATAATTTTTTTTGAGAATTTAGGAACTAACAATCCTGAATTAGTAACTTGCTTCCAGTTATCTCTATAGTGACATGAGTATGAATCTCACCATGGTTTCTCTACAGAACTTATGATGTGTGTTTTTAATTCACGCTTTCAGGCTATAATTAGAAATGTTCTAACCAGGCTTTGTAATGCTTCCATACAAGTTTCTGTTGTTCTGCGTCCGCATATTACTATACCTTTGGATGTAGTATTAGTTAAGTTTCTTGTTTGGTTCTTATGTCTCAGTTACAAACATGTAAACCTTGAATGTCACATAGTGGTCAAACTCCGTTCTCCCACGGTCCACCAAGTGGTAACTTTGTTTTTATTAGTGGTCAAATTTGATTGTAGTAGTTCTTGGAGCTTGTAAATGCTGTGGCTCTAAACTTGTTACCATTGTCTTGAGTGAGGATGTTATTGCACTCTAATAGTCAACCTTTTACCTTTCGTTTGAAGTATGGTTATCTTTTATATCAAGAATTAAATATCACTTTATTGAAATGGCAAATCATACAATAATTAAATTTCACTTTAAATCACCTTGGGGAATCCTTTTAAAGATGCATAAAAGAATGTCAATGTCTTAAAACTAAACTACTAGAGCACCTAATCTCCTTTTTGCATCTGTAAACTACACAAACATCATTTGTTGAATTTCTTACATGGTTATATTTTTGCATAGATGGTGCTTCCTCAAAATTGCTGACAATTCAGAAGATGATTACTATGGTCTAGCAACAGAAGCTGGAAGATCTGGAAGTTTGAAGATGATGGAACCTCACAAACCTCCACCCCTGAAGAAATCTAAGAAAACCCGGGGAAAGATATCTGGAAACACGCGTACGACCGAGGTTATGGAACAAGAGTTTTGGAAAGAATTTCCTGAAGAACTCTTTGAAGCTGTCATTGCAAGGCTTCCCATTACTACATTTTTCCGTTTCCGTTCCGTTTGCCGGGAATGGAACTCTATGCTGAACTCCCAAACCTTCTCTGACCACTGTGCCCAACTCCCACCACCCAATCCCTGGTTCTACACCATAACTCATGAAAACGTGAACTCTGGAGCGATGTATGACCCGTCCTCAAAGAAATGGCATCACCCCACTGTTTCTTGCTTGCCAAGGAAGATGATTGTCTTGCCAGTAGCCTCAGCAGGAGGGCTTGTATGCTTCTTGGACATTGGTCATAGAAATTTATTTGTCTGCAACCCGTTGACTCAAACTTTCAAGGAGTTGCCATCAAGGTTGGTTAAGGGCTGGTCCCGTGTTGCTGTGGGCATGACTCTGAACAAGAAGTCGTCAAGTGGGGGCTACAAGATCTTGTTGGTGGGTGACGATGGATATGAAGTTTACGACTCCATCAAGAAGTCTTGGATTAGTCCAGGTGGCATTCCATCAGGTAGTATCAAACTGAACTTCAGGTCACAGACGGTTTCTGTAGAGAACAAGGTTTATTTCATGAGGTCGGATCCTGACGGGGTTTTGTGCTACGACATGGATACTGGGGCCTGGAAGCATTACATGATCCCAGCCCCATTGCATATGAGCGATCACACGCTGTCGGAGAGCGGGGGGAGGATCATGCTGGTGGGGCTGGTGACAAAGAATGCGGCCACGTGCGTGTGTGTGTGGGAGCTGCAGAAGATGACGCTGTTGTGGAAGGAGGTTGACAGAATGCCAAACGTATGGTGCTTGGAGTTTTACGGAAAGCACGTGAGGATGACATGCTTGGGCAACAAGGGTTTGCTCATGTTGTCGTTGAGGTCGAGACAGATGAACAGACTTGTGACTTATGATTTTTCCACCAAGGAATGGGTTAAGGTTCCTGGCTGCACGGTGCCACAGGGAAGGAAGCGACAGTCGGTGGATTGTGGGACTGCCTTTTACCCTTGCCTCACTGCCAAAGCTTGATTTGGGTTGTGTTTTGATATTCGGATTCATGGACTTTTGCTGGATTTGTGATAAATTAGACTGCAATGTTTTCGTCACCTTCAATTTCTTATACTGTTCAAGTGTTCTGTACATGATTAGCCGTGGGTTTTGTGTTTTGTACATGATTGTAATGTACAAACACATATGTATCAATAACTTCTTCCTTTTTAAAGTAATGTTATAATGACCACGAAGATATTGCTATTGAGATTTGATCGACACCAGTAGGCCAACAAGCTTTGGTGTGCATCAATAACTTTGATTTTAGAAGAATTTAAATTTCCAATTCTCAGCCAGGTAAGTCACTTTCACTTGCAAGCTTAAATGGCTTACAGGCCTGGTATATGGAAATTGTTTGGTACGCTGTAATTGAGTTCATAATCTTATAGAGATGGGAGGATATAATATCATACGTATAATGCACAACATTCACTTAAGAAAATCATAATCCAGGAATAAAAACAGCACAGAGCAGGGTGTCTTTTATTCAGATTCCAAGTTGTTCACAAGATGAGTAATCACTAATCTAGTAATTGTAGTACTATATCAGTTAACCACAGGCTAGACTGTAAACGATGCATCATGAAGCTTTCTCTTCCGTATAAAGATCAAATCACAGTTAAGCCATGCCACCACTTGATGCTGTCCTGATGATCTGAAATAGAGCTGTCGAAGGGAAGAAAAGAAATGCCATCAGGAAACCATGTAAATACAGGAAAGAAACAAATTTGAACCCAACTTTAAAAATCAAGGCCTTGATCCCCATCAATAATACAAAGCCACAACTGGAATACAAGTGGGTTATTGAGCCAGAATGGCCAAAGAATTATGAACTAATTTCCTCTTTGGACCTGACAAACTCATGGGTATCACTTAATTTGGTTCTATATGTCTATATCACATTAAAGTTCAGCATTTAGCCTCTCCATTGGGTAAAATCTCAGCAACTCTATCTACATTCATCACAAAAATGACATTGTTATGGAACTAATGCAGCAAAAGGAGAAAAAAGGAAAACCTATACGAATATGAACCAGTTCATTTGGAGTGATATGTCTCGGTCCTGAATTTACCCTCCCAGCGTATAACAAGCGTCTCCCACTACATTTACCTTTAAAAGGGCAAAATATGGATTGGAAGACGAAAAAAGGCCACACTTTCATTATACTATCTGATATTCAAGAGATGAAATGGCTAATGATCTCAAATTAGGTATGATTTGTAGTACTATCATCTAGAAATAGAACTAGTTGGTCTCATAGTTGTGGCACCCACATAATCATAAATGGAATAAAGAACCAGAGAGAGGCTTACATGATCCAATGACAACAAAGATGAAGAAACCCAATAGAATAGGGCCAACAGGATAATCCTTCCCCTTTTTAGTGGTTGATTCAGCCACAGCTCCTCTCTTAGTGATGTTCTTCTCAAACTTGTACACCTTCCTATCAGCAAGACGCCTTGAAGTAGTCTGCAAAGCCAGAGCAACAGATACTTTGTTAAACAAAAGACTGAGAAACTGTCAACAGGGACAAAAATAAACCACTCAGGGCTCACAGTCAAATCAGCTTTAGCCACAACAGCTAGAGACTGGACCTCAAAAACAATGAATCAAGATGCTATCACTAAATTTCCATCTACAGTACTCAGTTCCAGATCCTAGCAATGCCAGAAAACATAATTCTACTCTAATGAGATGCTAGCTTCTAATAAGGAAATTCCATATGAAAGTAACCCAAATTTAACATTCTGCTACCAAATTGAGTATGCAAATTAATGATCCATCACAAACTTCAGTACTGGGTTGAAAAAAATAATTTTTTTTAGCTCAATCCAACATAAAACCGCAAGATCTACCCTAGAGAGAATCATATTTCAGATCCGAAGTACGAGCGATGCGTGTTTTCTAATGCAACATCATCGTTCAAGCTCAAGTCCGAGAATAAACTATTAATTCAGCATTCACAGCAAATAAACGATGAGTTTGAGAAACAGAACATCAAATTAGGTCAGACCCAGATAATTTCAGATCAATACGGAGACGATTAGAAGCACGAAATTACCATGATTGCGAGGACGATCTGGAGCCTGGAGCTGAGTTGGAGCAAGAGATAGACGAAGCAATGCGAGGGTAAGGTCGTCTCTCGAAATTCTCAGACCTGATGGTTCCAGAAACGACCTTTACTCTCACTTTATATAGACGGGATCGGTAAATATATAAACGCGTTGATACAGTCCGCGAGCTATGAGTCACAACCGCGTTCTTATTGGCTCCACCACGTCCGGATGGACACGTGGATAGGTCCAATTGGTTCATCCAATAGCAGTTAAATTGGTAACAGATCGAACAATCATCCCCTCGCCGCTACGTAGTGTAATTAAACGACAACAATCGAAGGAATTGGTAACACTTCGAACCATATATCTCATAATACTTAAATAGTCTTATTTGACTGATACGGTGTCATGCAAAATAAATACTGGATCTCCCGGTTTCTAAAGACAAGTTTTATCTTACTAAATAATTATATTTATTGATTTTTTGAGAAAATAATGCTAAAATTTTATATATCTATACGAAGATATACAAATATCTGATGAACATACATGACAAACAATAACTACACGTCATATACTCCAAATCGAAACAAAAAAACGCAATGCAGTGCACACAAACAATATAACAAGTGCATACCTAAAGTACAATAAACGCATGTTCAAATTCAAGACCTCTCACATAAAGGTTGAGTCTTGACCATTGTGGTGTCCCCTTATGTAGTTGTTCATTTCGAGATATACTCGAGTGAAAATAGACCCATTTTTATCCACATTTTCACCGCATTACCGGAATCAGAGATTAGGGGTTTGGTTTCTCTCTCTTCCGCATTACAATGATCGTGTTGCAACCACCTTCCTTCACTCCTTCTATCCCTTCACCAGCATCTCCACCTATTCCAACGGTCTCTTCGTCCTACCCAGTTTTTGTCCTTGTGACATCATCCCTTATGACATCATCCAATGCTGTTAGAACACGAACAAGAACGGAGTTGCAGTAAGGCGTTACTATTGACTTTCCGTAAGGAATTTATGCCCCCACTATATTGGGCATATCCTTCAGGATACAATACTGCTATAATATAAACTTTTTCTACGCACAGAGATGAGATGATTGTGTTCTGAACAAATTGATTGGTTTATATAGAAGATGAGGTGTCTGTTCATGAGAATCACAATTCTTCATTTGTAGCAGTTAAATAACTGATGAATGGATAATAAAATATTATTCCAAAAATGAAGAATCAGACACATGCCCTACACGAAGATATACAAATATCTGATGAACATACATGACAAACAATAACTACACGTTATATACTCCAAACCGAAACAAAAAAACGCAATGCAGTGCACACAAACAATATAACAAGTGCATACCTAAAGTACAATAAACGCATGTTCAAATTCAAGACCTCTCACATAAAGGTTGAGTCTTGACCATTGTGGTGTCCCCTTATGTAGTTGTTCATTTCGAGATATACTCGAGTGAAAATAGACCCATTTTTATCCACATTTTCACCGCATTACCGGAATCAGAGATTAGGGGTTTGGTTTCTCTCTCTTCCGCATTACAATGATCGTGTTGCAACCACCTTCCTTCACTCCTTCTATCCCTTCACCAGCATCTCCACCTATTCCAACGGTCTCTTCGTCCTACCCAGTTTTTGTCCTTGTGACATCATCCCTTATGACATCATCCAATGCTGTTAGAACACGAACAAGAACGGAGTTGCAGTAAGGCGTTACTATTGACTTTCCGTAAGGAATTTATGCCCCCACTATATTGGGCATATCCTTCAGGATACAATACTGCTATAATATAAACCTTTTCTACGCACAGAGATGAGATGATTGTGTTCTGAACAAATTGATTGGTTTATATAGAAGATGAGGTGTCTGTTCATGAGAATCACAATTCTTCATTTGTAGCAGTTAAATAACTGATGAATGGATAATAAAATATTATTCCAAAAATGAAGAATCAGACACATGCCCTACACGAAGATATACAAATATCTGATGAACATACATGACAAACAATAACTACACGTTATATACTCCAAACCGAAACAAAAAAACGCAATGCAGTGCACACAAACAATATAACAAGTGCATACCTAAAGTACAATAAACGCATGTTCAAATTCAAGACCTCTCACATAAAGGTTGAGTCTTGACCATTGTGGTGTCCCCTTATGTAGTTGTTCATTTCGAGATATACTCGAGTGAAAATAGACCCATTTTTATCCACATTTTCACCGCATTACCGGAATCAGAGATTAGGGGTTTGGTTTCTCTCTCTTCAAGAAAAAATAGAGACTTCCATCTCAGTTTGATCTCCACCAAATTAGACAAAGTCGGGAAAGGACCAGCATGAGATGATTTGGAAGGTGAAGGAGAAGCCATCAGGGATGGAAAAAACCTACGCTCTACGGGGAAGAGGACGACATCAGAGTCACCAACTCCGAGTCCCGAAGATTTACTATGTGACAATGTGGCACGTTAGGGGACGATATGGTTCCGGTGCAACAGGCGAGGGGCGTGAAACACCTTCGTTTGGATGAATGATTACCTATGTTGGGTCGATACTTCTCAACTATCTCATCTAAGGTGGTGCCGACACCACCATGTATAAGTTTATCTCATATCATATTGGAAGGGCTTCAACACACATTATATCTCTAGATCCCCCACTCCTATTAGGGAGAGGAAGCCAGACGTTATAATCCAGAATATGAGACATTTCATTTGTGACAAAACCAGTTTCTCAAGGATGAGCAAGCCAAGCCTCTTATAGGGTCTTCCACCGGATACTCCCAAAGCGATTGTCACTGATCTGACACCATTCGTCCCACGAAAAATCTTTTAGATTTTATTTGGTAACTATTCTAGTTTATGCCTATCTCGACTGTGTTCTTGTTGGTTTCCACCTTCTTTTATTTATCGTTTTGTAAGTTTCGGTTTTAGAAGAGCTATAGCCTTTGGACAAATTATTTTTAGTTAATATACTCTACCTTAAAAAATATATATACACTCAAGTTGACCTCCAAGAGTTCTTAATTAACCTACCTATATACTTTAATTTGGACAGCCAGAAGAACTTTTCAAAAATGTTTTTAAAATGTACATTTTATGACAAAACAGATCCAGTGAATAAAGACCTGGTTAGTATTCAATTTGAAGAGACGTGGAGTAGTTGGGACGCGAAGTGTGACCCTATTTTATCCGTAAATGCGTCACTTGGCTTGGTATGTGGCGTGTCGTCGGCTAAGGGACCTTTTCCTTTAGAGCCGTTGACTTCATAGAGCATCGTGAATGAGCCTCCAAAGTCCAAACTGTCACATACTTACGGCCCATTTACTCAAGAAGTGGGCCTTTGCGAAACTATATCACTCATTGATCAACCCTCTGTCCGGAGAAACATTCTCAGAAACCTAGTGAAACCGATTCATACACACTCTTACCAGAACGAGCCATAAACTTTAAATGAACACCTCCTTTGTCTAAAGGGATTATGGGTAACACATTGCCACTTTCCTTACTAATACAAAACACTCAGACTTACATAGAGAATGTGATGGTTTTATCAAAAACACATTGTCAACTTTCTCATTTACAAGTGGTTTTTGAACAAGATGACTCAAATCCAAGCGTTCTTGATGATAAACGAAAGGTGACAGTGTTACAAATAACGTCTGAGAAACAGAGGTCAAGTTATGAGAAACAGAGGTCAAGTTAGGTGTTACTGAAGTTACCCCAATATATTAATTTGTTCAGGGTACCAAACCAGACCATATCAAGAATGAAGATATATCACTACCAACACCAGTCAAAATCTGAACTGTTATGTGATCTCTAATCATAATTAACACTAGATGTCCTACAGACAACTTGAAAGAACATGCAATTCTATAACAATCACATAAAAGAAGAGAAAATGAGCGTCTTTTAGAGGGCGATGAGATGGAAGAAAAATAGTCGATTACTGCTAAAGATATGTCCAACAAGGATAGATGATACACTGTTGTCAGCTTCCAGATAATTTGAAGATGCTTCACTGCCATGGAATGCCCTAAAGAGTGCTTCCAAATCTGAGCCCCTTTAACTGGTAAAAATCATGTAAGTTTGCCTTCTTAAGTATCTTCCAAGCTACCAATTATAGATGGTTAGGACTGCTATGAGCTGTGAGATCATTGCTGCACAACTTGAAGAGAATTTGCAGTGTCTGGTGGTATATGTCAGTGTGGGACCAATTCTAGACCAAGTCTATCAAATTCTATGCACATCAGGCCAAAGAATTGAAAATTCAAGTAACTGGGTTTTCTTCAGCATCTTCCATTGTCTCATCATCTTCAACTACTATGGTATCCTTAGAATTACCCTCTTCTTCATTTTTATCTTTTTCAGAATTCACTCCAACCGCTACATCATTGACCCTTTCCACTTCATCAACTATATCATCTTCCTTGTTCTCCATGGCCTTTTCATATTTAACATCAGTTATTACCTGAAGAAGTTCCACTGGAGTAGCTGCAGGATCTAGTTCCCTGCAACCTTTCGGGGCATTTGGAGCTTCTTGACCTGTAAGCAAGTAAGAAGGGACATGATGGGAAAACCGAAACATCTCCTCTCTTGGAATCCTCCTAACTTCCCTGGGATCCAAATGTCTGTGGAACACTGTCTTAAAGCCAGCAACTTTGACAAGAGGAGTAACAGAAATACCCACTTCTTCGTTATAATCTTCAAGTACTTCTACCATGTCATATTTGTGTATTACTTCATCTGATGTCAGCTCATTCCAGTCAGGTGACCAGTTCCTATATATGGCCCATACATCCCCCTTTCTAGGGTATAAACTGATCAACCCACGTGGACCTTTTACCCATCTAATCTTGTGTGAGAAAGAATTGAGAGAGTTGTTGGTTTCATGTTTGCCTATCCTAAAATCACCACAAGTCTTTGAGAAACCGGAGCCAACCCAGTCAAGAGGACCCAGCTCACTGTTGGTTTTAGAGTTAAGCCAACTGATTCTAATCTTGAATGGATTCAGAGAGATCACGTTATGAATCATGGCATAATACCGAGGCATCCCATCATCATCGTCATATGCAGACCAAACCTGGTTAACTTCAAAAGACTTTTCAGTACGATCCTTGTCAAAATCATGGAAATCTGGATCCGGGACATTTATGGAGATCGGTTCCAAGATTTCTGCATCTTTATCAAGATCTGAAGTGCCAGGAAAGGACTTGATATCAGAACGACTATTATTTGCATCTGCAGGCTCACCAGCCTCACACAAGATAGTCTCCGCCAAAGATTTCTCTCTTTTCTTGTTAACTTTCTGATTCCCATTATCCTCATCTTTGCCCCTAGAAGCTGAAACCCATTCATTTAATTTCTTCTGAAGTTCTTTCTTTGCCTTTCTCGCAAGCAGATTCTGAATTTCAAACTGGGATAGGTCCCTTGTGCTGTATGGCTTGGTGATTCCATTGAGCTTGACAGTTTCAAAATTAGCTGACCCTGTTCCTACTGTTCCTGGGCCCATTTGGTTCGTAGCATCCCTTCCAAAGCCACTTGCACCAACATCATCCATGCCTCTTCTTCTCTTTGCAGGATCAGTGTTTCCACTAAATGAATTTCCACTCGTTCTTTTAGAGGCTTGTTTTCTCCTCAAAGCCTCCTCTCTTTTGATAGCTGCTTGGGCCTCTTCACGCTCTCTCCTGACCTTCTCATACGCCTGCTGAACTACACTTGCTGCTTGAGCAGCAGTTGGAGCACCGGTGTTTCCCGAGAACGGTCCCCACTGAAAAGTGTTTTGGTTATATGAATTCGAACCATCAAAACCTCCCGCTCCTTGGTAATTTGTACTTCTACCAGTAGTTTGATTTGATTTCTGGTGATGCCGCGTAAAATTCCATGCTGTGGACGCTTTAGAACTACGCGAATGCGGTGGAGCTGTTTCTACAGCATGAAATGGTTGGTGACAATTCGGGCACAAGAGATTCTGATTGAGATAATCCCTAAGATACTCATACTGCATCTTGCATCCATGGCACACTGTCCAAAAGGTATCAGATGTTTGAGGCTTATGAGAAGGAGGAGCCTGAGTCGAAGACTGGGTTGACCGAGAGGTGTTCTTGTGAGACTTCACATTTGAAGTACTAGAGTTAGGGATATTGTAGGCCCCATTAGACCGCGGAGGTTCAGTTGGAACTCTCTGCAATATCCTCCCATTCCTCCTATCAAACTGCATTCTCTTAGTCTTGTCAGACAATAAACTCCAAGCTTCTGAAATGAACTTGAATGCTCCTTCACCACCGATGGACTTGTTCTTGTCGGGATGAAGCATGAGAGCAAGCTTCCTATACTGCTTCCTCACCGCCTCATCATCAGCTTGTGGGTTCACGCCCAGCATCCCATACCAATCAGTTTCGCCATTTACTTTGTTCTCTGCAGATATATACACCTCTACTGTTGCTAACATGTGAGTAATGCCTCCAAGCCCCGGGTACAGATTCTGAGCCTTCAGAGCAAACTTCTTTGCTCCTGCAAAGTCCTTCACCGAGAACTTCCTCTCTGCAATCTCTTTCGCCCTGTTGGCCTCATCCTTATTGCACTCCATTTCCCAATTTTACACACCTTATAACTCAACAAAACTCAATCTTCCCACTGTATAGGATCTAGACAAGATTCAACAAACAACCCATAATAAGAAACAGATGAACAGCTTCAATGGGAGTTAGAAAATGAAAGGCAAGAAGCAATATATACAAAAAAGAACTCAATTTTTTCATGAAATTTCCAGAAACAGCATCGACCCACATAGCACATGAGATATTATTGAATACTCTACTACATTTTGAAATAGGCCAAATTGAGTTCACAGGAACTCCAAACAGCATAACAAAAACCTAAACCTCTTCCCAGAAAGTGGGAATTAAACAAGCAAATCACCTGAAGATACTGAGATCACAGCAACCGATAGAACAATCCGATTCAAAACAATAACGCGGATTCAAAATTCCGATCAAAAACCCTAAATTGACTGTTCGAAACGAACCTAGAATCAGTGATCAGATAGTGAAGATAAAGCATTTTGGAATCCAAAAAAGTAAAGTTACCTGAATTGTATAGCAAGTGTGTGTGATGAATTTGAATCAGAGAAGAAGCCACCATGGAGAGACCTGCATCACCAGTTTTTCTTTTCCTTTTTGCCCCTCTTCTCTGTCACAAATCAAATTATCCCCCAAAGCATGGACCTTTTGTCAAAACCTATATCTCACACAACATGCCCTTCCAATAACTAAAACACTCATAAAAACCAGAATAAAAAAACTTCCCTTCATTGAAAATGTTTCCCAACTCTAACTAGGCCCTATATGTATAAGTTGTTGGGTACTTAACCATGGTTAACATTTAACCATAGTATGTGAATATCTTCTCAATGCAATGGTTTTGGAAAATAAAGTTATTTTGTCAATTACCCCCATGAGTAAATAAGATCAGTTCGAACTAGTCGAATGAGAATTATGGGCCTCGAACCCATATGTTTTAAGTACGGTTGTAAAAAACTGTTAAGCATCAATCAAGTAGTGAGGATTTAGGATTCGTAGATGTCAGTCGGAGATTAATCGACAATTGATTGTATTTAATATATATATTATTAATATATTAATATATTTTTAGATTTTTATTTTAATCATTCATAATTAAAATATATAATAATATTACACTATTAATTAATATATTTGCCTCAGAATAATAAAACAAAAACATAATAACTGTTTTGATAATAAAAAATCGGTCAAAATTGTTCAAATTCGCCTGAAAACATCAAATCGGATTGGTGCTTTAAAAATCAACGCCTACACAACTGTTGGGCCGACTTTTACAACACCATAAGTGAGGATTGGAATTTATTAGAAATGCAAATACGAATATTAAATTTTTATTTGTTTAAATAATCAATGTGTAATCCCATGATCAGCAAATTTAATCCACAACAAGAATTTGAATCTGCAATAAGAAGAGTAAGGTTGAAACCCTCAACTACATGTTTTTTACGTGAAGGCCTCTCATTGCCTTTATTTAGCAACTTTTAACCCCACTTTAATTTGTTCTTTACGAACTAATTTGCTCCTAATCTCTAGGGTTCTACCAGTGGCAAATATAATCTCTCCCACCTCTCAAATGTTTCAATCTCAACTAGCAATGTATCAATAACACATCCCACCACCATAACTCATGCAGATAATCCTTTTGCTTGGAGTAAAAGTTACATTTGTTTTTAAACTATGAGAATGTTGTACAGAATTGTCTCTGTTGTACACTTGTACTATAATATATATGAAGTCACTAAATCTAAAACCTGTTTGTTACACTGACAATGTGTCATACAAATAAGTACAAAACATGTTGGATGAAAATGAGAACCAAGACAACGCTCGAAAGCTGCAGTTACACAAATACATAACAATACAATAATATGTTGAATCACGGAACATAAATGAAATGAATGAAAGGCAGAGGGGACCAAATCCCCCAAATTCTTCCCACAGAGGGAGACTTGCACTTAAGCAATTCACTAATTGTAACAAACAAAGGAACCATATCTACATACTTTGGTTGCGTGTTAACCGAAACAGTCATCGAAGACGACTCTTGCATTTGAAGCCGGACTAATTTTGTTTTGCTGTGTATTGTGAGGCATCATCGTCATGATCTCATCTTCCAGCAGGTAACAGCTATATTCTCTCTACCCCCGCCTTAATCACAAAAGCTTCCAAGCTGTGGCATAAAAAGGAAATTGATCGATAATCATGAACTCCGAAGTGAAATTACAATAAATGACCGAATGAAGACAAAATCAATAAGTAGAATGGAATTTGTAGTTAGAGCATCCCCATCGAGGTAGCGCTAAGGGAACGGCATCTTGGTTGGCGGTAACGCCGGGGGAGGGAGCGCTATGAGGACGTTGAGACGCCGCTAACGCTCTACTCCCCCACTTGCTAGCTCCAACCATCCACAACTTGTCATGTGTCTGTTTTTTTTCTTTGATACATTCATACCACCATTTCTCTCCTATATAACATAACAACTTGCTAGTATTACATAAATGGGAGAGAAATTGTAGCATGGGTAGCTACTCTTTCTCTCTCCTATTCTGTTTCCTACGTGGCATAAAAATTCTTTGATCTAGCTGCCTCTTGACATAAATTAAGTAATGTTATCAATGAGGATGCTCTTACTATGGTAATTGGGAAACGTCGGTAAAGTCATTGGAACCGTATCAGAGAAGGATATGGGGCATGACATGAGGTCACCAAAATTTGCCCTTCTGGGTTCTTTGTCCTACAGGAGTGCATGACAAGGTAATGCAATTAAATGGAACTATCAATTCACTGCATATGCACTTATGTGAAGTGGGTAAGCAATGTGTTGGGTTCATAGGCATAACAAACCAGTAAATCACAGTGTAGAGGCCAAACCAACCAGAATGAAGTAGATAACTCACACACTGAAACATGTCATCACGCATTATATATCAAAAATTAATGTGGTTGAATGAAAATCCAGATGTTTGGTATCTCATTCCCACCATGGATACAAAAACTATCTGAATTCGGCCTTAATTATGGAGATGTGCCATCATTTCATTCAATAAGCTATTCTAAATTTGCTAGAGTTCGAGTTCCCGGCTATTGTAAGCGATTCAGGAAGAACCATACTTAAGTAAAGTAACCATCCTTGGACATATTAATTTCTATTTAGATTGTTACACTACAATGTTGTTTTTACTGCAATTTACATGAAATTCCATATTTGACTTCACCTAAAATCCAAAAGATTGTGACTACAGAATCATGTTAATACCACACAACAATCATTAAGCTAATCCAATAGAGCCAAAACAATGAGTCTCAAACAGAAATACAATAAACTTCAAATCAGATACAAACCCTATGAAATTGAAAGCAAAAACTCATAAATAAATTTCCAAATTCTTACCAGGAACACGCTTTCGCGGCGTCGAGGAAGCTGTGGCATAGCAAAGAATGGAACGCCCCAGGATTGATATGCTCGAGACGATCCCAACCACATAAAGCACCATCACCAATCCGAAAACCCAAGGCATCAACAGGAACCCAACGAAGAAGGTAACCGATCCGCCGAGCATCAGAGTCAGTGAAATCCCCAGAAGCAGCGAAGCGAATCCCGCCGGTGTGATCTTCGTCGCCTGCCGTACCGGGGAAGAAGATTCCGGCGAAATCGTCGGTGAGTGGTGGTGGTCGGGAAACGGGATAGGCATCGGTGGGGATCGGAGGAGGTTGAGGACCAGAGCTGAGAGCTCGTAGAAACCCCTCGAGTAATGATCTTGTTGCCTTCTCATCATTTTCCTTTCTACTGAGAAATATTAGGAATTCCGACGGAAAATTTTCAGATAATCCGAGAAAATGCCCAACAAATTTGGAAGATAAAAATATGAACCCCGGGAAAATTTTCTGCAAAATACCAGGAAAATAGACAGAAATTCAGAGAAATCTGCCTAGAAGGTTATTTGATTGAAGAGACTTTTCTCGATCCTTATATCATTCAATCACATATCAGGAATTATAACAGCAAAGAGGGGCTGTCTGTCTGTTTGTTTCCTGGGAAAATCTTCAGAGGAGAAATAGAAAACGCAGCGGTGGTGTGTTTTCAGATAGAAAATGAGCTCTGTCCTATTGAAGGTAATCAAATTAATTAAATAAATCAAATTGAGAGAATACTCTGTTTGGATTGCCTGCAGCTAAGACTCTCTTGGGAAAATACTCTGTTTGGATTGAGAGAAAATATTTTCTCTGATTCAAATATGAACAGTTCTGTTGTCTAGGAACGGTTTGTTCACAGACAATAATTACAAGAAATAGCGGTTTTGGAGCCAACACGTCATTGGCGGGCTTGCACAACACGCGCTATTAAATAGAGTAAACGGGAGGTGGGTGATTATTGTCGGTAGGACCGGAATCCCGATGACGTGCGTCTTATCCACTGCGAAAATGAAGGCCTCGTGTTGCCTGATCCTTTTCCATTGCCCAGTAGATTTAGCTCTTTCAATTCGAAAGGACAATCGGTAATAGTCATAAATAACATAAAAAATCATGGATCGGGCAATCAGTTTGGGTCAGATCCGATTGGACCGGACAACCCGGTTGGACCGGATAATCTGTCTGGGTCAATTCCGATTGTAGATCGGGTTCGTTTGGGGAAGGACTCTCGTGGGTATGGGGAACAGGTTAAGGACTTGGGTTCGAGATTATCCTCGATGTGTATTAAAAAAGTGGTCGTTCCGCCGAAGGAAGTTTCTGGGTGAGGGCCACAATATCAGTTTGCTATGGCCGCTAAGATGCTAACATCCCGGAAATTTTTCTGGAAGTCTCTGGTGGCTCGGATGGAGGACCTTTAGGCTATGAAGGTGGAGGCAAACCACTGGAAGGGGGATTGGTGACTTTTTTCTTCAAGACGACTAAGGAGAGATCGAGGGTTCTCCTGGGAGAGCCATGTGCATTCTGGGACTCCCTGATGCTATTCACAGATTTGAGAGCTCATATGCAAGCAGGGGATCTCAGCTTCTACCATTTCTCAGTCTGGGCTAGGGTTTCAAATCTATCGGTGGGGGCCTGAAACAAGGAGGTTGGCTTCCGTGTGGGGAACACACTGGGTGTCTGTCAGGCGGTAGATGTGGATAAGACAGGTCTCTATTGGGGGGATTTCATGAAGATCAGAATCAAAGATGACATCCGGATTCCATTGCAGAGCCAACTTTGGTTCCGCCTCTCGAAATCACAGGTACATACACTCCTACATGTGTCGTATGAACACCTCCCGGATCACTGCTTTTGTTGTAGTTGTGCGGGGCATCTAGTTACGGCCTGCCCGATTTCGGGGGGGTGGGGTTCGAGGACCTTCGCTTAGGGCCCCGACAGACCCGAGAACAGCCTTGGAAAAGGCTAAACATGGGAAGGCTGCCCCGGGGACGAACTGAGCATATCTAGGAGGGGCCTTTAGAGTGGCGGATCGGTCTTTTAGCCCAATGACACCACGGTGGAGCCAGGAAAGAGGATGTCCCGACTGGATGGCTTCCTATGGATGTCTAACACATCGTTCTCTGGAAAGAAACGACTGGAGAGGGAAAGGGAGCGTTAAGAATAATAGGGTTCGACGGCATCCGATAGGGCATCATACACAGCAACAGCGGCGGGGGGGGGGGGGGGGGTGCACAAGCACCCTCGCCTCCAGGAATGAGTCCCTTGGGGTCCAGGGAGGGGTCGGTCGGCTGCACCGCCTCTCTGGATGTATTGCGACGACGGTTATGCAAATAGTCGACAAGATTATCCCCTACCAGTTCGAGGTCAGCACACCCGGGTTTAGGAGCCCTACCAGTATCAGTCAAGGGAGGACGACACACGCTGACTTCTTGGGGGAGGTATCGGTCAACCACTGAAAAATCTACACTTGGTCTGCTCGATCAGTGCTTTTTGGTTGGATTATGTTGTATCGGTGTCTATGGATGCTACCGCAGTTCTCCCCTCCGGCCGCCCCTATGTCTAAGAGCAAAATTTACATTTCATTTCTATTGTAGTGTCCTTTGGTTTCTCTAGTGTTAGCAGTTTTGCGAACACCTTAATGTTTTAATAATATCTCCATTGCTAGTAAAAAAAATCAAGTAGAAACTAATCCCTTTCTATTTATTTTTTCGAAGAAAATATGATATCATTATCTGGAATCAGCAGTGAAAAGCTCCGGGATGGAGTTCGGCAACCAATTCAAATTTCATACAAAATGAATCCAATTAAAAGCATGTCAAGCCAGTACGTGAGCAATCCGATTGGTTTCTTGACAGACGTGACTTACCCGAACACTTGACATCTGACTGAAAATAACTTTGGTGGCATTTTTGATTTCCCTCAAGGGGAAATCAATCTTCCAGAACTCGTAATGGCTAGACTACTCCCAAACAATTTGTTTCTACAACTCCCACCGTATATCCTTTTTCACGCATCCAAAGCATGGTCGCCTTAAATTTTAAGGGCTCAATAGTTTCAATGTCTCTAAGGGACGGGAAGGTAACACAACGAAATCATCTCACTGTCATGTGCACATCTCTGCAAAGGAAACCCCTGCTAGGTGCCTGACTGATGGATCTCGTTATAGGACCAAGGTAGGAATTCAGATTGTTTCCAAGGGTTCGTGTGGGTGAATCCTTGTTTTTCTTCTTCTTTCCAATCATAACAATTACAGACTCGTTATAGAGGGAACCCGAGGACCTCGTAGAGAGAGACCAAAATATTCTTATAATTCTTAGTCTACTTTATTCATTTAGCTCTCAGGTATAAATAACCCAAGAGGTTTCCTAAACCCAATAGAACATTAATTTCAAACTAATGTCACGGTTTCCAAATCCTATTACACATGTAAAATAAGAAAACAATTGAAAAAGAAACAACTCAACTAAGACATTAATTAAACCAAACCCTAGCCGACTATTACTAACCGGCCATACCATTGTGGTGGGCTTATCCCACCTTGTACCGGTCCGTACGGTCCGTAACAACCCCCTGCACCGTCCTGCCCCTCCACAACCACCCCATCCGTATTTATTTTTACCTTCCCCACCACCTCTTTGATGCAACTGCTAAAATCGGTTGGGATGGTTCATTTCTCAACTGAGCTTCTTACCACTCTGAGCACAATGCTATTGTGGCATGATAAATAGCCTCAGCCGAAGTGGTTTTCCCCTTCTATATCCGAGCATTACGGGCCTTCAATAATTCCCAAGAGTCAACTCCCATCAATCAAGAAATCTTTGTTGAAAAACCAAGGTTCTATGGTTAGGATCTTTTTCTTCGACCTCTCAGAGGGAAAGAAGAAGCCAAACATGTTAAAATCTAAACTTTCAATATGTAATCCCTTCATGTTCTAGTCCCTCTTGTTGACTTCAATAAAAACGGTGTTGTTGATCCCTCTCGACGACAATACCCTTCCAACAACTATAAAATGCAATCTTTCGCCGCCCTGATTAAGCTCATCCTCGGTATAAACACATCCTCCTTCTCCATATCTAGCATGATCTCTCCCATTAGTTCCTCCAGATCATCTACTACAGCTCAGTATACGTTGCCATATTCCCATCGTAGACTGACAATCTCTGCACACACAATTAAGTCATACAAGCACAAAAACGTGCCACCAACACCTCTTTCGTATCTCTCGAAACAAGAAGAAGAATGAAACCCTAGATTTAGGTCCAAGAAAAACGACCAAAGCACTATTTAGGAAAAGATAATTGTGTATGAATTACCTAGTCCCATGATCTTAGCTACTATGTGGGTATAGGAATAAAAAAACTAACACTTAATTAAACATGACTGAACAACGGCGGGGGATCCTCTACGTAGTTGGGATATAAGCCTCAGTTTTTGATGATGGATTCTCTAGTCATGTTGCAGTGCGACTCACATACGTATGACAACCCTTTGTTGGGTGGTTGATGGGGTCGTTGCTAGTCTTCCACAAGACAAAGAAACCGAACTTTGGGGACATGACCGAAAGGGACAAGACGACAACAAGGATTCGACGGTGCTACCACCCAACTCTGTCTAAAATGAGCTCTTCGATCTAGACGGAGAGGAAGCGAACTGTACCACCAAAACCGACTCCCGTTGTGGGACTTTGATACAAATAAGGGTGTAAACGGACTAGGTATCCTATCCGTGGGCGATTTAAGTACTCTTTCCGGATCTTGTCCGAATGGATTTTAAAATCCGAATTTTTTACCTTCCTTGACAAGTCGGACCGGTTCCGGATTCTACCTGAATCTTAATGAACTCACTATTTTGAGCTCTACTTGTCCATTTCATACTTTTAAGTAATTCAACAAGTAAAAACATATTTTTCTTAAATTTCTTTAACCATTGGGTGAAATACCATTGAAGCATGGATTATTGAGTGAACACAATAATTCATGCTTTAATGGTGAAAAAACACCTCTAGATTAATCAATATAAATAATAATCAAGTTCGTTACTAGTTCATCCATGAACCATCTAAAACTAAAAATAATAAAAGTTCATATATGGAACTACCTTTATTTTCGATTCTTCATCACCTTATGCAGCTTCACCAATAACGATACCCTCTTAATATTGAAACAAAGTTAAAAATTGAGAAAGATAAAATAATAAATGTTTCCAAAACAAACTAAAAAAAAATTGAAAAGTCAAAATTCTTACCTTCTTAAACTTGCTCAAACTGATTCAAAACTTCTCCTTGTTCAACGATGAAAGGTTAGGGACCTCAACCAATCATGGATGCAAATCAAACACTCAATTGTGGTTGGTTTTAGGGAATATCGATAATCTGTTATAATCCTAAAACCACAACTGAACACTGATTTGCAACGGGAAAATTGCAGATTTGGAGGACAAGAAGGTGAAAGGTTCTTTGATTTTCCGACAAGAAGTAAATGAGGTTGTGGGCAGCGTGCGATTTTGGGTTACTAGTGTGTGATTTTGATTTTAGGTTACCGAGAAGGGGAGAAAGAATGAGATGTTGTTGTACAATTATGATGCTTGTGTGTGTTGTGTGAGGTTAGCAGCGTATAACGTGCGTGGGTTACGTGCGAGTTGGGCTTGGGCAGGTCTTCTTGGCCATCTAATGGACAATATGGTTGTGTACCGATCCGGGTTTTACCCGAAATTGGTGGGTCTGAGGTTCTGGACCCAAATTTGGTACATCCTGGTATCAAGATTTTGTTTGCTTCCGACCGGATCGGTTAATATACAGTTCGGACAAGTCCGGATCCAGGTATTTTTTTGGTTCCAGATTTTTTGTCACACCCCTATATGGAAGATCGTTTGTTATTAAATGGAGGCTAGGCGGCACAACTCTATGCAATACGGTCTTGAAGCTAGACACCTCTCCTCTCCGTTGTTGCCCTTACTCTCTTCTGTTACACCGCCAACCATTCATGGCCTCATCCCACTGGCTCGAATCAGTCGACATACATAGCGACCGGATCTGATTTCTCCTTATTTCCCTAATCAATGGAGGTGGACGTCCTATAAGCTATCCAAGGATAACTTGGCACGAGCTAGTTGGAGGATGACAACGACGACATGATGGTTCCGGCTGGAACGGTCTCGTCCATACCAGATACACGTTACAAAATGCTACAACAAGGAGGGTTCTCTCCAATGTCTTGTGCAACACCAAGACCTGTTGTGAGGTGATGACTGACAGTGCACTGGACAATACGGGGGCTGAAGGTAAAAGCTCTGTCGAATGAGGTGGTGGCGTTCTTCTTTTTGTTTTGGAACACCATTATGGACGATATTCATCATCAAGGGCTTTGGCCTTTATTGGATATCCGTAAAATTATGATGCCTCTCCAATTGTACATACAGTCGACCTTACTTCATTTACGATATATAGAGATTGGAGTGAGGGCTTTCAATGAGCCGTGTGACACCCGGACGGATCTTATTCGGTCTCTGATGGCCAACACTTTGGACACGGAAGTCACCACGACATTACGACCGAGCAATCAGAGATGGGATGTCTTTTTATGGTTGTGGGCCAGTCTCGACACATCAACACTCTACTCGGATCATACTTCAATACGATCGACTCCCAGGTTTCTGTACTCGGTGTGGTTTCGTCAACCACCGCATCAAAGACTGCTTGGCCCGTCTCTCAGGAGTTGGACTGTCGGAGACACGGTTCAATTCATCGATATGAGCCCTTTTGTGGTTGGATACAGAGAAGTTACTCTAGACAAGAGGTAGTATGTCACGGGCGTGGCAAACAGAGGGGGTGGGGTCGGCGAGGTCTCAAGGTTGAGGGGAGAGTCGAGCCCTTTACTAGATCACCCTGCCACAGTCTCTCGGGACCCTGCCAAGACTCTGGTCGGGCGCCTCTCCATGAAACAGAGATCCAACCGAATATTTGTGACATGGCTAAAGAGTTTCTCGAGGAGAAAACTCTAACTTTTCAATGGGCGTATCCCATATTGAATGATGGGGGAGCCGGGACCATACATATATGTGACATGTATGGCTAACGAGGACAAGGACGATTACAGAGTCGGGAAGGGGGTGCATTGCCCACCTCTACCTCCAAACCCTAACTGACACCCTTAAGCTTCCAAATCCCATGTTTGGCATGCTGGCAGCATTACATATAAAAATACTATTATAGTGGAAGTAGAAAGAATCTTAGGCCTATCCCGCGGGGTTGGGCCCAAAGAAGGTGAAGGGGTGAAAGACAAGAGCTGGGGAGAAGGCCATCCAGATGCATACCCGCACAAGTCGATTGAAACAGGCGATGAAACTTTCCAGCACTCCCGTCATTTTGTTCACTCAGGAGGAAGGGGAGGGGTATCCAACCCAAGTAAGGGCTGCTAAACAGCTCCGTCAGAATCCATGAGTTGGGAGACAGGTTGTTGGACAGTAGTATGAAATGATGTCCCACATTACCCCGAGTTGGTTTATCCCAGCTCCTCTTCACTGGGCGGAACATCTTAATCTGTTCCAGAGGACAAGACCTACCAATGTGCGTTCGAGCAGTCACCTTTGCAGCCTTCCACGAGGCATAACAGCGAGTCCAACAGCTACCTCATGCAATCTTGATTTGGTGGTGGTTTATCTTATTTGTTACTTGCTTTTATGTTTTCCGTGTTTGTCAATTTATGTCCATGATAAAAAGTAGACCACATACTATATACGTGAACTTAATGTCCTTGACCCTCTATCCATGAAAGATTTATTGACACTTTTACTAAATAAAAATTCTCTGCTACATTTATAAAATTAAGACTTACAAAAATATTAAAATAGAGTTGGGAAATGTAAAGAATAAGAAATACAAAATTATTTAAAAAAAATAAGTTTGAAAAAAACAAAGACTTTTAGGTTATTAAAAATTATAAAGGACATAATTAAAAAATTATAAAAAGTATCTAAACCTAATGGATTGGTCACATATTACTTAAACATTTTTATGAACTGATCACACATTTGTTATATATATTTATAAATTGATCATAAAACATTTACATATCTTAAATAATAACTAATATTTTAAAATAGATCATTGTTCATGACAAATACCTTAAAATAGATTTTTTTCATGATGAAACCCTAATTTAAATTTGTTCAGTGTTCACAATAATAATTGATTTGAAGGTACATTTCTTACCAAGGCAAAGCAAGATTGTAAACTTAACTAAACTAAGTGGATGCTGTAATAAACATAGAACAATTATTCTCAAATGAAGGGGAAGGAAAGCAAGGGTAAATTAAACTAAACTAATTGTGAATGCTGTAATAAACAAAGAACAATTATTCTCAAATGAAGTAGAATCCATCAAATGTTACAACAGCCGAGAAACTACGTCGTAGCATTTTCTTACATACATAGTCTTGGTACAAAATGAAGTAGAATTCATAAAATGTTACAAATATATCCTTCATGAAATACAATTACAACAACAAAAACAGACAATTTATCAAAGGATTCAATACTATGAATGATGATTTCCATTTGCCACTCTTAGGAAATATCACGGTAACCATCCCGGCAAGTAATTATTCACACTTGGACCTGCTGTTACATTTGACATGAGATCATGAGGTTGGTACCTGCAATTCCATTAAAAATTAGATTCACTTACGAATTATGTATATCAGCAGTACTATATAAAAATATTTCTGAACTTCTTATTTTGTTTATGTATGCAGATTGTAGAGTATGCTTGTCAGATCAAAAAGACGAAACAATTGAAAGATCAAATGACATACCCCATATGTAAGGTGGGTTCACACTCCAACGGGTGAAAAAAGGCATCACCGTGAGGTTGCTGAGCTTGAGCTTGACGGGCGTATTCCATTTCTTCTGCATTTACACTCAGCTGCAGAGAACTTACTTGATAGCCTTCCATTAACTGCACATTAAGCACCATCACGATCAAAGAGATAAGTATATTAGAAAACCAGTAGCGAAATTACATCGATTACTACGAAAAATTACATTAAAAAAAACCTACCCTTTGTTTCAAGGTCTTATTTGCTTCATTAAGGAAGTGTTCCTGCACATATATATGAAACTTGAAATGTTAAATATAAAAATAACCAAGAGCGATAATAAAGATTTGTAAAAGTAAGATTGATCGTACCTTACGTTGAAGATCAGTGAGTTGGTCCAGCATGTACTGGGTCTGTAGTAAGAAAACAGTTGATGTCAAATTTGAGCCAAGAAAAAAAGATGGCCTATACTCCTAATTTCTTTGTTCTTTTCGACAGAATATGATAAGTTTAGATTTATGAGTGAAGCACTAATTTTTTTATAAGCAGTTATTTAAATATATCAATGCTTGGATTCACGATCATTCCTTATGTGTAAGGAAGTTTTATTTTTGCCACTTGACCCAACAAAGAGTTTGCATAGAGATTGACAAAAGGACCAAACCAAAGTTGGAGAGAGAAGGTTTAAGAGAGATAGCATTAAGACTTGAATTCTGGTCTTATGTCCAAGTTCAAGTGTTCCAATTGAACAACAAAACGTTGATAAGTGAAATACTGACTAGTGCAAAGATATTTTCCTAGAACATGCAAAGCAATTGTCAAGGTAGCAAATTCTTATAATTATGTTAGAATGCTTATAGCTGAAGCAAGATTGAACCCCAATAACTATTACAACATTATATTCTGTCAGACAAAATAATATTATACAAACACACAAGTATAGAATTCATTATAGTACCCGAGTTGATCTTATCAGCTTCAAAGATGAATCTAACTGCCTCTCGAGTGATTCAAGTTCCTTGCTGCTAAGAGGACCAAGATCTTCGCCCAAAAGATTCCTAATAATATTTTAAGCAGTGACATCACAGAAAATAATGGATAAGAGGTTCATTTTGTTAACTTCTGCAGCAATTAATTAGGACCTTTTAACTATCAAGATTTTACTAGCTAATTAGTTCAATAAATAACAGAACATGGTATATGACAAACTCACCTTTGGGATCTCTGTAGAGCTTCATAGCGAGCCTTTAGCTTCAGATATTCTTGCTGACTACTCAGCTCCTACAATCACATGCATAGGTAAGGTCAAATTTGTTTGCAGCACATCTGAGTGGCAACAATA
Source organism: Erodium maritimum (assembly GCA_963921825.1). Classification (NCBI taxonomy): domain Eukaryota; kingdom Viridiplantae; phylum Streptophyta; class Magnoliopsida; order Geraniales; family Geraniaceae; genus Erodium; species Erodium maritimum. Next base: position 148,421,930 of record OY997588.1, read on the forward strand.
TACATTACTTAACCACATAACTTGTAATACAGTGTAAACATGGTTCACATTACATACTTCCTTTCTAGAAACATTCACTAATTATTGATACATCTAATCCTTCTAGCATTCATTATAAAAAAATCCATTTTTTTTACATAATAATTAATACATATATGTATATGATAGTGAATTAGTGATAAGCACTTCTTTTCAACCCAAATTTAAAATGGAGGAAGAGAATCAAGCATATGATTTCTGTTGAAAAGAAACTTGGCAACAGTACACGTGATGCAAGTGCGGCATCAAATCAAATCAAATCATTCCAAAATGGTAAATTTGGGGATCATATACATTGCAGCAAGCAAGGAAAGAGATGCACAACTAAATATGTTTTAATCATTTCAAAGTTCGAGAGCTGGAGCCATATATATAGCTATATGATAACCACTTCATTAAGCTTTGGGCAGCAAAAAAAAAAAGTAGCCATACTCAAAACAGTTCAAAAGTAGTTCAGATAGAATATTGTAAACCCTCCTAATGCTCAAACAATTTTACAAGAAATATAATAGAAAGCCTAAACAAGGAATGAGGGTTAAGATTGCATTGTAATCACATATGATTTGTTCAAGCACATGTTAGTAGCAAGATTTTGGCCATATACATACATATACTTGTCTAACTTTCTATTTTCTGTATTAATTGTCATATATTCCAAAACATGTTCTCGTGGTGCATGTCTATCCTAGATTAGACTCTAGTATCACAAATACTATAATAGAAAACATTAATTATCTTAAATTATATAGATATTTTGTGTTTGTTTGCATTATAATATTCTTATTTCCTTGGAACCATTCTCATATTCATTAGGAAATGCAATATATACTTGCACTTCTGAATCACTATCCATAATGTACAATATATATGTAATAAACACCAACTAAAAGGAATTGTGTTAAGATTCTTTACCAGGGCTTCCCTTGCAGACATATTGGGTTCTGGTGCTCCATAGTTACACTTTTGATACCTATCGAGCGTTTTGAGCATGCTACATACAAACATAAAAATATATAAATTTAAGTGAACATAAAAGTACACCATGTTTGATAATATAAAATGCATAATGTTTCAAAATGGTAATTCGTTAATCAGGAAGTTGGTATTTAGGTATATGTATCAGCCCGAGTGACATGTTTGGATTGTTGAAAAGTGCAATGCACATTTAAACTTCTATTAACTTTTTTATATTTTTTCAGAAAGTTCTACCTTCTAATCATTACCCACGAAAATAAAAAATGAATGGATGATTCCTGCAACAATAATACAGTATGCAACCCTTCCATTGAGGTTATAAGCAATATGAATAATATTGCAAACAATCATGAACAAAAAGGGGTGTCTAATAATAAGAATAGTAAGAAGAAATGTGTGAAAGAAAGAGAGAAACAGATAAGTAAATCTACACATATCTTATTGGAAGCCCAAAGTTAGACACATATAGAACAACAGGTATATACTTTGACAAACAAAAAGAAAAAATTACCAGTTTAATATAAATTTATATCAGTAAAAAACTATTAATAATATATATACTTGTGTAGCAATATAGTATTATCCAAAAAAAATTGAAATGCAATTCATGTTATCACCTAAACCATCAAATCTCTCTAATTTTATTATTTTCCACGAGTCTAATCACTTGATGCCCAATCAAGTTTCAACATCAAGTTATTATCTAACAGCTCTTAACATGTCTCAGTTATCCAGTCAGATCCTTAAATATTTTTGTTTCAAAACCCATAAAATATATGGATTGAACATTTATTAATCAAATAAATATTATATGTACCTTCAACCAATCCATGTAAATGTGTTGAAAAAAGGAGCTAGTGAGAGATGACAAATTAATTGTAAAAATAAAATACATACCTAAAACATCTGATCACTAATTAAAAACACTAAAATGCCCATTATAATTGCTAAAGGTACTACCACATAGACAGAAACAGTGTGTTCCCAATTTCTATTCATGACTCTCCCAAACACACATAATGGATCATCACATAGTTCCTCCAAATCCCCCAAAACCATACAACTTGATTCCTTAATTAAAGTACAAACCCTTTGGCGAGGCATCTAAACCACAGAAAAAGTATTTTCAAATCCTTAATGATCTATGGGATGTGAAAGAGGCAAAATTAAATGGAAACCTAAAAAATCATTATATTCTCCTCAAGGTTTGGATGTAAGAAAAAATCAGAGATCCTATGGACATTCAAAGGCTTCAATGCTAAAACACATAAACAAGCAAATATTCAAGACCTGCAAAAATATTCCTAGCGTGTGGATTCATCAGATCTGAGATCAGTAGCTTCAGCTGATCAGAGTCTCAGAGAAGAAGAAACCCTAGGCTTTTGGGGATCACATCAATCCAAACCCTAGGGCTCAGCAACAGATGTGAATGTCCCTCTGATTGAAAGATTTGAGACAAATCGAACGGTCAAAAACCGAGAGCAAGCCTTCGATCCAAAAGAAAATAGCACATCTCTCTCTCGTAAGAAGGAAACAAAATCACATCTCATACAGAACTCAGAAGCTCGTATTTATGAGCATGAAGTTACAGCAAACCCTAAAACCGAGCTCGCGAATACACAGTAACTGGAGAGAATTTTCCCTAGAGATCCACATAATCGAAAAAAAGGAGAGAGATGAAAAATCGCAGCCCGTTTGTTTCTCGGGAAAACGAAGGAAAATAAAAACGGAACCAGAAAAATGAGGGAAAGAAGAAAAAGGGGAGAGTCATAGCACGATCGGTGGTCTCGATACAACAGTGATCTCTCCTTTCCATGTTACCATGTTATTGCAGTTGCAGATCTAACAGGAACCCGAAACACCAAAACTCACAACCTGCTAAAAACGCCGAGACATTCACAAAAACGGCAAAGGAAAATAACTTTCTTTTTCCTCTTTTCAAGAGTTTCACCAAAACACATACAAATACAAAAAATATATATATATATTACATAAACAAAAACATCTCATATATATATTTATATATACGACTCGTCTCATCTCTTTGATCTACAGAAAAAAAAACTCCGAATCATCAAATCAAGCAAGGACAATCTTAGTTTATTCATTTATTTCCATTTCTATGCAATTTAATTCTTCGAAAAATAAATAAAATCGTGTGTGTTTTGGTGTATACCTTGAGCTACTGCAAAACTCGTACAGCTTTCCTCTATTGGAGAAGATGATGAGAGCAACCTCGGCATCACAAAGGACGGAGAGCTCGTAGGCTTTCTTCAGAAGACCGTTTCTTCGCTTCGCGAAGGTCACTTGTCTGTTGATTTTGTTCTCTATCCTCTTCAGCTCCACTCGTCCCCTCCCCATTCCGTGCCCTAATTTCGAGATCTTAATTTGTCTGATAGATTTCGAGCTCCAGAGACGATTTTTGTGCTTCCGTGAGCTCTTCGGCGACTTATTGGTCTCTATTTATATGTATATCTGTTGATGAGAAACTTCTTGGATCCTCTGATCATCGTCTTCCTCAGCAAAATCTGCTTTTTTTAAGCCCTAATGCGCTGCTTTGTCGTCACTTTCACAGTGTTTAAGACAGTAACAATGATAAGGCTCTTTAAGCAAGGCGGATGAGGCGGGCCCGATCGGGTGGTACGGAGGTGCATGGTGGGTTTTGTTGTGCGCCGTTGGATTCTGTGGGTCGGGGGTATTGAACGGCGGACGAGGAAAGGTGGGGTTGTGGGGTTAAGGCTCAAAAGAGAGAGGAGTTGAAATTAGTGAAAAGGTGTCCGTACGAGGACGCGTGTCGAGCAGCGAAGTGGGAGGAGAAGGCTGGCTGATATCCACCTGACCATTTTCGGGCTCGGGCAATCATGTGACTTAACCTTAAGATGGTGAATTTCCGCACGTACCCTACACAGAATTTACCATAATACCCTCCCTCTACAATACATGGCTTAGCGAACCCATATGTCACGTAATGTTTTTTTTTTGTTTATGTAACAGTATCAAATAATCTACGTGTACACCAGCTCGAGTGTCTTTCATTTTTGAGCACCTAAATGTGTTTATTGTTAACGAGCATACATGATTAAAAAGATTAGAAGTGAATAAGATAACTCTAGCTCTAAGTTCTTGTTAATATAATATAAATGAATATCTTGGTTTGGACTATTATAATCATCGTCTAAATATGATAATCTAATGTATGATAATCTAATTATCTGGATAACCAATCGCAACTCAACTTAATTGCATAAGGATGTTTGTTTGTTGCTTGATCTTATAGAAAACCGGTTGAAATCTTAAAGGGGTACACAAATAACTCAAGGAGCTCTGTAATCGGTGGAGAAGATCGTTTAGTAGAAGCTAACCATGAAGGTTGGGACGCCTTTTCTTCCTGAGTCACATGTCTCCGAGGGCCTCCAATTTACCTTGACGATGCTACTTTCCATGATATATTTTTCTAGTGTACATATATATAAAATATCTTTTAAAAAATACAAAAATATTAAAAATAAAAAACTAATAAGCTCATTTCGAATTAAATGGTAATTATTCAATGAGCAATTAATGTCTCATCTCTTCTGCAGAGACAAGCCCTGTTCAGACTTTTCACTTCGCACCTGCATTACAAGTACATATACTCAAATCCTTCACTTGTAAATGCTTCCGACACAACCTCTTCCACTTATTTACAGACACACACACACAAACCTTATGCTTATTTACCAAATAAATACTCTCACCATATTTCCTATCCACCGACATCATTATTCGCACACTAAATGTCTAATCCTTGGATTTTACAGTTAATTTTATTGTTTAATTTTCATAAACCAGTTGATAAGAGTTAGTAGCGTAAAAGGATGGTGCACGAAATGGAAAGGCAGATGAAAACTTACAAGGAAAAGAACAAAGATCGGTGAGTGCGGGCCGGTATGAGGGACCTATCAAGTGTATGCATTGAAAACGATAGACCACATGGGCCTCTCGTTCGATAAAACAACGTTTTCGATCATCGTGTGCTAATATAAATATTTTTTGGTAATGTTTAACGTTGCCATTTAAGACAAATATTTTAAAAAACATATTTAACTAGATTATAAATTGTTTTTTATGACGTGTATAAGTGACATAAAGACACGGTTGAGACCTTTTTTTTTGAGTTGTTGAACATAAAAACTTACGATGCGTTTTGTTAGGGTTTTCAGACCTCTAATCCAGGCAGCAGCCTCTTTTCGGGGATGACGTTGTTCTTCTCGGCCTTAGTCGGTACTGTCTCTCTGTCAACATGGCGTACATCCCATTATCCTTTCCTACTTGTCCATTGTCTACGAGGGTCGTCACTACCCGATTTCGACCCTCACCATCGTCCCCAATTCCCACAATCTCATCCCACCTCCCAACACCACGACCCAGGCCCGGCTAAAGCTTTAAATGAGTTAAGCAATCGCTTATGGTCACCGATCAGAAAAGGCCTCGTAAAATAAATAAGAAGATGTTTAAGGCATCGGGTGAAAAATACCCCATAAAATTATAGATCTGTTATTATTTGATCAAACTTAATCATCAATTATAAGGGCCAAACCTTAACTCTCTCTACAGCGCCGCCCCCTACCCCTTGCAGACAACCCACACTTTCGCCGTCGGCCCGCTCCCTTTTTCCCTTGCACCCCATATCCTCCTCTGCTTGTAGCCGCCTGATCCTCTTCCTCCTGTTACGTTGCTGCGCTCGTTTTAGAGGTGGTGCGTAACCTCCAGTCGGCTTCGTCGGGTCACAGGTTTCGGGGCCGGGCCAGTCAGTTCATGAACATGGCCTCTTCTAAGATGAATGATGTCGGCGGACCCCGGAAGCTGCCGTGAGCCTCGTCGGCTTGTGCGTTTGGAAGCTGGCGGCGATCATTCAGACGGCTTCTCCGTCGCGTGGTCCGGGCGCCGGTATTTTGTCGTGTATAGAGCCGGTATGAGGTGGGGTTCTCAACCCAAGCTGGTAGTCGCCTTCGGTCCGTTGCTGTGTGTTTAGTCAGCATGTGGATGGGTGTCTCGTACCCCAGCCGGAGGCGACCTCCTCGAGCTCCTAGGATTTTGCTGTCGCGGTACTTCGTCTCAGATGGTGGTCTTGTCATCGACGACGTGTGCTGACCTCATCGTGTACTGGTTCGTCACGACAACCACCGCCCATTCTCGCCATGGGTGGGTTTGGGTTTCGTTGGTCTTTTGGTGTTGGCCACCAACGGATCAGTGGAGTCTTTCTCCATCGGGGTATGGTTTTTCGAGGTTGGTTCATTTTCTGTTCTGTTGGACTCCTGTCATTGTTTTCTCTATAGGTTTGTCGGTGCTGGCGTGGGTCAGGGAAGATCTATAGTTGCTAAGGTTCGTGCCGGGTTATGGTGTTGGCCACCGGTGACACTCGTTCCCTACAATGTTGGAGGTTGTTTGAATGAGCTGGACACCGTAGTACATTCATACCATCCGAGTGGTGTTGGCCATTGATGTGTTGGATGTAGTTTAGGGTGGAGCCATGTTGGTATGGTGGCGATGTCGAGTAATGATCTGAAGCTTGTTGGCTGGTGTGCATTGATGATTCTTTGTGGCATTGGTTGCTGCTCACCCGGGACGGATGCTGGGGTATTTTTATCGTTGGTGTGTTTAGGCGGTTTGGCCTCTTTTGGTAGGATGCCTGGTTAGGCCCCTTGTATAGGTTTTGGGGTTTGTGTTTTTTTCTTTTTACTGGTTGTTGGACTTGTTGGTTTGTGACTCCTATTTTGGGATTCATGGTTTTTTATGCAATTATTTCTCTCTGATAAAAAAAAAGTGTAAATATTAGACTTATAATCTTGAAATTAAAATTTAATACTAGTTAAGACTAATTTTGTTCTCTATTCAAATTTAGTTTTCATAAAAAACATTTTTCATCCAAATGGAAGACAATTTTTGTTGATGGTTGAACATTCTAACAACTATATAAATGTTTATTTCACAGTGAAAAACTATCGTTAACGAAACAAAACATGCAAGTTCCATAAATCAGTGATTAATGAATTTAAAATAGGGATAAAAAACAATGGAACACATCAAAAAAGAAGCGCAAATATTTATATATCAATACACTATAGTACTTGTTTGATGAATCACAATCAATTTAGCAACTTCATTACGGAAATGGTCAAACAAAAATAATCTGGAAAAGTAAACTGTTAATATTGGAAAAAAAAATCTAATATTGGATATAGATGTCTGGTTAGAACAAAAAGAATGCAAAACAAACATACGAGAAATCCATTGAATGTTTGATTTGATATCTCATACTTCTCTTGGTATTTTATAAACCAATTTCTCGGACATTCAAATAATGAAACTATGCATCTAAAAATGAATATTAATGAATATCAATATTGTCTTATTGAAAAGGAAACAATTCATGCACATATTAACAACCGATGCTAGAATGTTTGATTTTTGTATGAATATGTTTGGTAAAAAAATATCATTTATCGAAGAATAATCCATGGAGTTTATGAACAAAAAGCATGAGTCTCGGTGTGTGACAATATTGAAAATCGGTGTGTGATAATTGCTAGTCATACACGACGTCACATATAAGCTAGCATAATTTGGTGTAACTGTCTAGAATTATCTTAAACCTGTCATATTTTAACTTGACATGAATGTATCACGTTTATAGATAAATGTGAATCCTTAAGCTTTTAGATTTTTGTATAGAATTCGAGACGGTACATCTTATCCATGGAGTTTGTCTTGTTAGAAATTAATATTCATCATTCATTTTAGATTTTGAGTGTTATAAGTTAATGTTCAAGCTCATTTGTTCAATATCATCTAGTGTAATCTTTCTATACGAACATATTTACTTTTTTTATTATATTCTTTCATAGAGAAAAAAAAGGCATAGATCAATTATTGCTTTAGGCCCATTAATCATTGGGTCGGCCCTGCCAAGACCACGCCGTCGACATCGCCTACTCCGTCCTCGGTCGATCTTCCCATAGCATCTCCACGATCAACAACGACGCCTGCCCGAATCCCCTTTTCTGAGCAGCCCCTACCGCCTCTACTACCGCAATTAAAGTTGTCATCGATGTATCCACCTTTTTGGCCTCCACCGAGGCCTCCTTATCGATCTTTATCCGAGGTTTGGGTCAAGATGATCGACTGGTTTTGTTTTATTTTACATGTTTTGTTCTTTTTTGCAAAGTTAATATTCAGTGAGCGAAGATTCAGGGCTTCTACCCAAATATTTACAGACTTTTACCGGGAGAGATAGCTGAATCACATCTACCATCGTCGCTCTCCTCCCGTTGAAACTGATGAAAGCATGTTCGGTCGCACTCTACAGAGTATGCAGCGTTTAGGCAATACTTTAAACAACCATTGTCAGTTTCAACGTAGTTTAGTGTTAGCTTGCCTATATGGCGCCTCATCCGACACTGATTGTCACGTTCATCTGTCTTAGAGTTTTTTTTGTAAAAAAACCTTGGGACTCTATGCAGCGTAATGACTCTTTTTTATATATATTTTTTGAGCGAAAGGTCAAATTTTATAAAATTTATATCAGGACATAGATGTGCGCCAGGGAACATGCTCCTATGCCACTAAGGTCAGACAGAACGACCAATGGATCACTGAACCGTCACAGACGATATTTGAAAGCCATCTAGGCAAGGGTATAATACGAAAAGGGGGAAGGGGTAACGGAAATCAAAGATCTCAACAGCGGTGATGGTGGGAGGCAAAGCATATACATGGGACCCCTCCCAAGGCCAGTCCCCAATGCTCATCCAGCTCCTCATTCCTCCTGGCGGGGATGCTTCCCCGCCCTGACTTGCTCCTCCCGAGGTGCTCCAACAACTGACCTCTTGAGTGCTTTAGTTCCTTCTCCAGGTACCTCAATGGGTGTCGAGGTTTCAGTCTCCTTCCTCCCCAGACATCCACGCGGTCCACCACCTAAATCACCAGAGAACGATGGTGGAGCCCCCAAGAACGAGCTAGTATGGGTCTGAACGGTTTCCAGTCGGGTCGTACCCCGAGTCCCCAACCCAGGAGGCACGGAGCTTGTAGAAACCCGGGGGCCATATCTAGGGTCAAGGTGCCCTTAGGGACGACGCCCTCAGGGGTAGATGACCGATCAACCTATCCTCAATCTGGCGCATAGGTCTTGACCTTCTTATCACTCTGGTAGTCCAACAGAGAGGAATCAAATCGCGGGGGGGCTTTGACTGCTCATGTGCACTCCTTCAAGTCATGGTCGAGTCTGCCACAGTTGTAGCAGAAGCTCGGAAGCTTAGAATAAGTGTGAATCGGATCAGGAAACTCCTTGAAATGAAGGACCAGTCCCCTCCAGAGTGGCTTCTCGATGAGGTGCCAGAACTGAAATTTGACAGAGTCGCCCCAACACATTCCCCATTGGTCACATGGGACATCCAAACACGCTCCCAGAGCATCCCCGATAGAGGTACCCGTCTCCCTTGTCCTTACTAGAGGCGGCAGGCCCCTAGCGTGCGCCCATAATTGCACTCGGTCAAGAACATGCATCTCCTTAGCACACAGATCCAAATCACCGAGCAGTGGGGCCCGGTCGTCGAAGCATCAGGGCTCATTGCCTCAGACCCACGCCCGAGCCTTAGAAGACCGGAAGTAAAATCCAAATAGGCTCGGCCCTAGGTCCTTAATCAAAAAAACCCTCATCAACATTCCCCCATGTGTTCGTAATGATACACATGAGAGTGTCCTTACGAGGGGTCTTTGGAGACCAAAGTCTTCCCAGCATCCCCCATTGCTGGCGGGCATTGGCTATCGATGTTTCTCGGGAAGACGGGACGACCACTTCGACCTTCTCTTCCTCTTCCAAAGAACAAGACGAAAGGCCGTCCTGAAGACCCTGAAGATCCTAGACCAAATCAGCTGAGGGCGGAGCGAATTCCTCCGTAGCCAAGTGCCGCGAACGATCCCGTGTCATTCTTCTCGGAGTTACGAGGCATGCTGGGATAAGATGGATCTTATCCTTATCGGGGAGGTATCGGCCTAACCCCAAAGCCACCATTACCATCCTAGGAAGCTCCTCCATCAGAGCCTTCCCCTTGGTCGAATCTCGCAGTAGCGGTGGAGCCCTATTAGGATTAGAGATCGACGCAGTCACAACCTTAACCCAATAATGGTTGTATATAATTGTTTTTTTTAGAAGAACAAGGTGCAATATTATTATAAGATAAGAAAGTTTGGTAGGCACACAGGTGTACCCAACCTACAATAGCAAAACCAATTAACAAACAGAAAAGAAAAGTAGAAAAGTAATTTGTGCTCTGGTAATTGGGGGCGGACGAAGGGGGTATCTGCGGTAGCGTCCAAGGACACCGATACAACATGCTTCTTCCAAAGGGCACTAGGCAAGCCAACCAAGTGAAGGGTAATACTGAGGGACCTACATCTCCCCCGGTGTGTCAGCGTGCGTCGTCCTCCCTGGACTGATATAGGTAGGGCTCCTGAACGCGGGTGTGTTGACTCCGGACTGGCAGGGGAAACAAGTATCAATTGATGATGGTGTCATCGCCATCCATCCGCCGGGAAGGGATCAAAGTCGACCCTTCCCTCCCCGGGCCACCTCGGACTCATTCCTGCATGCGAGGGTGCTTGAAGCCCCCCGCCGCTACTGCCTGTGATTCCCCATCTGACGCTGTCGAGTCCTCTGACTCGTCCTGATTCTCCTCCCTATCTAGGCGTTTCTTCCCAGACAATGTCGGGCTCACCTCCTTCTCCACCCATTCAGACGGAATGTCTTCCGTTCCCGTCTCATAGGCCTCATCCTGCTCCCTCCGGGGAACATATCGCGGGGACGGTGTACGGGGGCCACCCCGACCGCCCTTGGTCCTTGTCTCCAAATAGCTCCAGTTCGTCCCAGGGATCGCTTTCCCATGCTTAGCCTTCTCTAGGGCCAACCTCGGGTCCCCCGGGGCTAGCAGCGAGTGACCCCTGGTCCCACCCGCCACCGGGCACGACGGGAACAAATGTCTTGCACAGCTACATCCATAACAGTAATCCGGTAAATATTCATAAGACACATGAAGTAGCGTTTGTACCTGCGATTCCGATAGTCGGAACCAAACTTGGCTCTGCAGAGGTTTTCGGATATCGACTCGGATCCTGATCCGCATAAAGTCACCCCAGCAACGCCCCGACCCGTCCACATCCACTGCCTGATAGGTACCCAGGGCACTCCCTATCCGAAAGCCCACGTCTCTGTTCCAGGCCCCCACAGGTAGATTGGAGACCCTAGCCCAGACCGAGAAATGGTGGAAACTCAGCTCGCTCACTTGCATGTGAGCCCGCATATCTGTAAAGAGCACCAGGGACTCCCAAAACGCCCAGGGTTCCCCAGCCAAGACACGCGCTCGCTCCCGCGCCGTGCGAAAGAAGAATCCAACCAGACCCCCTTCAAGAGGTCTAGCGTCCACCTTCATCCCCCACAAGTCTTCCATTCTATCCACCAGGGATTTCCAGAAGAAACGCTTCGACGTCAGGACCTTAGCTGCGAACGCAAACTGAAATTGCTATCCCGCCTTAGCGATATCCCCAGCTGGGATGACCACTTCCTTGATACAGAGTGAGGAAATCCGCGTACCTAGCTCCGGCACCCCCCATGGTCCCATCAAGCTTCCCGGGAAGGACCTCACGACCACCAGGACCCAACGGGTCGTCCGGTCTTCGGGCTTGGGCCACCGAGTCCAGCCCCACCCCACCAGCTCCAGTCATTCCCGTTCTGTAGCGGGCCGCCCACCTTTCCACATCGCCCGGCCCAGATGGCTCATTCCTGCCGCCCCGACCCGCTCGAGAGGTCCTGTTTCCCTGACCCGGGTCTGCACGACGCGCATCTCTCATGAACGTCCCAACTCGCTGCTCCAGGCCCGACCCCACCTCGCTAGGGTTTTCCCCTACCTCGGCCACCGCCTTCCCTTTCAGCCGTCGTCGCTCATGCGCCTCCGGAGACTCTGTATGCGTGTCCTCTGATTCCGATGGAACCCGGACCGGCCCCGGCCCTCCATCCCGTCTGCATGCAACATTCCCATCGGCCGGAAGTGGGAGCCCCTACGAGCCCGAGTGCTCAGGCCCCTCGCCGGAACCCGACGCGGCTCCAGCCCCGCCCTGTCACGCCCGTCCCCAGCACGAGCCACCTCTGCTGGTCGCCGGACCGAAGAAAATACCAGGTCCGGCTCCAGTAGCTCCCTCGCCCTCAGCAGCGTCGGCGTGTTCAGAGAGTCACCAGCCCCGTCCTCCTCCCCACCGTCGGACGACAGCGCGATCTCCGGCACCGCCGCCAGTCCCAGCACCACCGTCCCGTCCGCGCGAACAGGACGCTCGTCGTCAGCCCCCCGTCCCGCCACCACGCCCGGTCTACACCGGCCGTGCCATTCGCTGCCTCACATCCGAGCGTCATGTCCTCCTCCGGCTCAGCCCACAGAGCAGTATCAAGAGAGAGGCTGGAAAGTCTCGAGTTCTTCATCGCCTCCAAAAGCTAAACCTAAGGTTTTTTCGCAGAGAAGCAAAAAAAGAGGCGGCTACGCACTATAGAATTGTTTAGTATTACTCTTTTTTATATTTAATCATATATGTATACTTTTACGTCAAAAAAAGAGAGACACGGTTGAGACAAAACAATTAGTTTGGAGATGAGAAATAATTGTTGTGAAGCTCTAGACCATGCATGGTTGTAACTGTCGCGAGAAACATCAAAATTTAAGATTGTAAGGACAGTAACCATACCATGATGTCGCAGGGACAGAGCTTTTGGTGCATTTGGCGTTCTGTCAATGGCTATTAAAGGCAACAGAGCCATATAGGTGACCCAATAATTCCACTGAGTACAGTGTTGCTGTTGGTGTTCAAATTAACTATAACATTTCACCTCCTAATATTGCCCCACGTTTTTGTCTTTACTTTGCTTGGTGAACTGTGTGATACAGTTCCAGATTGGTTTTGGAGTCTCCGAAACCAACTTGATTCTTTGTAAGCAATGGTGGTGAACAGAAGATGAGCAATTATGTTAGGTGCAATAAGTGAATTGATGTGTGAAAAGTATGTCAATATTTCGGGTTTGATTGCGACTACCATTACTTCCATTATCGACCACAGTGGGCCACTTAGACATGGTTGTACTCGATACTCAATTATAAGCACTTGCCATGTAGTCGATCTGTTCTGCCGATTGTATTTATCGAATGCATGTAAATCGACGAGTTTGGTCGATTCACCGGTTCAGTTGTTGGCCGATTTGACGAAGATGAAATATCCGATAATCAATATCGAGTAATTACTCAGAAAACAGTTGCGGAGCCAGATTTTTCAACGGAGGCACTGTTGGACAAAAGTGAGTTTAGACAAATGGAAATGATCAACTTGACGCTCAATTATATATACTATCGGCTCACCCTAGAACTATGGAAAGATTAGTGAGCTTATTGTATCGATTACGTATCGTGTTTACATTATTGCTTTTACATTATTGTTACTTATGTGATTCTACTGTTCATTAATAATATTGGAATCAGTTTTATCTGTTTATTATCGTTTATGGACTAACCCGTCTGACAGGCACCAATCGAAAACGGTAATAATTTTTCAAAAAAAAATTGAGGAGGGGCATGTACCCCCCTGAGGCCCATGTGACTCCGCCACTGTCGGAGAGAAAAATAAACGATTCGATAGATCATGCCTATATTGCCCCCTTCTAATTTGTGTCTTTTCTTTTCTATTCTATTTTGAGCGGGCGACGCGAATAATATGTGTCTTTTTTTTCTATTTCCCATTTCTTTTATTATTTTACTATAATTTTAAATTTGATTTGGTCTACGAAAATGTCCTTATTTAAGGTATTGTTTAAACTTTGAAATTAAATCATTTGAATTTAGTTCTCTACAAAATCACTATAATCATGAAGATTTATCAATTCTGATTAAAGGAAGGATAAATCTATAAAATTAGATAGTAGTATTTCTAAGAAAAGTGATAAAATGGTAGGAACAAATTTAGAAATCAGTTATGAAAGTCTTGAAACATATTCGGAGAAAAGTCATTTATTTTAGACTATCCTCCTAACATCTGAGATCAAGTGTGAAGGGAATATATACAAAGAGGTCCTTGTCAACCACATCAGCTTGATTTTCCATGAACACAATATGGAAAAAAAGCAAGGAAATTCAATTCAGAACAGTTGAAGAAGTACTCAAACTAATTATAGTATAGCAAATTAATGGATATTGTGTATTGTTTGCGTTGCTATCTTTTTAAATCACGTATCGAAGAGCAACTAGGTGGAGAATCATTTGTAGGAAATGATTTTTTGACGGGAAGAAAAGTGAAAAATTGTACGGTCGTGTTGGATGTCACAGTAGTGCTTACATGGATCCATTCGATTTTTAAAGATTTTTGTTTAATTTTCGTTGTTTGTTTGTACCCTAGAATCGTGCACCTTAACATCAATCTTTTCGGTTGCATGTGAGGCGACAGAGGCGTAAGGAGAAGGAAGGACCCATGAAAAGTCCATGGTTCACAATCCCAAATCCCCTTCATCATCTCCCAGAAATGGAAAAAGAAACTAAAAATTCGATCGACAAGCGGTTGCACCACCAGACCCTAGATATCCCAAGTCGCCGCCATGAGGCCACAAAGAGCACTCGGGCTGAAGCGCTTCTTTATGAGGAGAGGTCCGACAAGAGAAAATCGATATCGGGGATCAATCATGGCCAGAACCGCCTCGATTGAGACCATGATGATTTCTTCATCGACCTCATAGTTATCTGTAAGCATAACAACAGTCATCTGGTGTTGAAGATAGTCCAAAATCAACGAGGTAGCAACAGAGATAGGTGGTGGTTCCAGTCTGGTCCAAAGATGAATTCGGAAGATACATGAGAGATTGGGGGGGACCGGGGGAGGGTTGGGAGAAGGGAGGGGGTTCCTTGTTCAACGGGAGGATAGCAACAACAACAACGTACTGTTTTGAGAGGAAAATCCTATAAACTCTATCCTTTGTAGGGAGAAAAAAGAGGAATTATTTAATCCCTATATATTTGATAGTTAATATATGACATTAATAAGTTAATTATTTATAAACTCACTTTTTTATTTTTTGAATAGAAATCGTAACCATATATTAAAATAAAAAAATAAGTCTAAAATAAAGTGGACACAAAAAAGTTCAAAATCAAAAGTATTGGAATGAAGGTCTTAATATCATAGGAGGGAACATGGAAATGACCTAACAACTGAATAAAAATGTTCAGCTACTGAAGTGCTTCACTACGATGTTCGGAATGGGAGACTGCAGTAACTTTAGAAGAAACCGATACAACGAATCCAAACGAGAAGCTAGGACAGAGCCGACCCATTTCCAGATTGGTGCTTAAGCGGGCTATATACGCTCATGGGTTACCACTGTGCGTCGTACTTCCTAAAATGTTAGTGTAGGGCTCAAAGAACGCGAGAGTACTGTCTTTCGAGGTGGAAGGAGAGTATCGTGCCATAACTTGGTTGAGCCACTGTCACCATACGTCTAGTGAGACGGTGTTGTTGAGGGTGCATTCCGCCCCTCGCTTGTTGAATCTTCAATCCATTAGACCCTGCAGGCCTTTTGAAGTAGTGCCTAGAATTTGCATTGGACCAAAGATCGTCTGAGCACTAACAACAAACAGGTACATCCTATGGCCAACTAAAGACCAAACTCTTCCAGCACATGTCCAGTTTGTAGTCATCGATCCAACAACTACAAGACGATGCAGTGGAGGATTATATTCACTATCTCCAAACCTACCTCCGCCTTGCTCATCGTCCTTGACCATGTGGTCGTACTCCCCCCCCCCCCCCCCCCCCCCGCCCCCGAGCAGCGTTTGTTGCCGCCCCTGTCCAAATAGCTTAGTAGGTTTGATGAAAAATTGTTGTTGGTGAACCTTTCCGTGTCCCCTACACCGAGTTGAGATGAATCGAGCAGCCAAGCGCTGGAGCTGGGCTTGAAAAATTATCGTCCACACGACGTGGGCGACAGGGCTGTCATAAAGCAGCGGGAAATTAGTATGGCATACGGGAACGGAGAAGACAACCATCTTCATCGTTGCTTCTTCTTCCTCCCTTGAACCTGCACCTCCACATGATATCGCCTCCGTTACAAGAAAGAGGAGATCATTTATGGAAAACGCTATGACAAAAGTCACCGCTACTACGAGAAAGAGGAAATCAACCATTGCATAAGCCATCTTCTTCACCTTATAGAGCGGTGACTCTAGAGTTCTCATCTACTGCCTCAGTTCCATTACCGTTCTAGTTCTAGTTTCCATTCTTGTTATAGTTTTGAGTTCTGTTTATCACAATCGTCTCCCATTGTAGTACCGATTTTTTGTCTCATAATTTTTAGATCAATGATCTCTTCAAGGCTTTAACCGTTGTAATGACTTTTTTATAATCTCAATATAATTATTGTTTATTCTAAAAAAATATGGTTTGACTTAAATCTTTTGGAAAATGTTTTGGAGTAAAAAAAAAATGAATGCCCGATTTAAACAAAATTATGGTTATTTTTTGGTGAGATGGTACATAGTAATTGGTATTAATGGACTGTAGATGGCCGTATGAAAAAAGCTTTTGTAATCATAAAAAAGGCAAAGAAAGGTGTCCTTGCCATTGGGCTATTTTGTTGCTTCTTTTGTGAAACAAAGAATCCAACTAAAATCAATCCAACAATGTATGTGTTATTATGGTTGAGTAGATGAATTGGTAACTCAGCCTTTTATATTATATTATATTATTTTTTACATTTTAAGTCTTGTAACTATCACTTCTGCTTGTTGTACAATGTATTCATACACACTCATTGCTTTATATCAATTATCAAAAAGATCATCTACATGCTTTGGATCATCACCCCCTCCATGTTCATCATTCAATTCTTCAACTAAAGAATCCACTTTAAGTGGGCCCAACACGACTTATATTGTAGGTCAAGTTGATACTATTACCTTTATTCTTATGGCATATCCTCTTCTATAGTTCTACTACTCCATGGATGTATTATTCTTCAAATAAAATAAATAGTAGGACATGCAACACATTATAAATAATTAATATGTATTTTTTATGGTTAATTTTTGGTCTCTTAAAATTTTCTCTACAGTTGACATTTTAATTCTTTAATGGAGTTTGTACGAAAATAAATAGAGGGGAATATACAGTAATATGTTATCAATTGATCTTTTTTTAACACAAACATGTTATCTTTATTTTTTATTAAAACGTATGTATATTTTTTATTTATTATCAGAAAATAACGAATTTCTTTAATTTTCAAAATTCTCAGTTAATTTTAAAAAAAAATCTCTGAAAAATAAAAATTCCTAAAATACCCCTACCTCAACCCTAAAAAAACTCCCCGGACCCTAAAAACCATGAACTTAGTTGACAAAGCAAGATCAATGAATTAGGATTTAAGGTTAATATATAGTTTAGAGTTTGAGAAGGATTTTTTTCAAGGTTTTGGGGTAGGGATATTTTCGTGTTTTTTTTTTTGAATTTTTATTTTTCATTTAAATTAACGGAAAATTGTGAAAATTAATGAAAACCATTGTTTTCTGATAATAAACAAAAGTTAAAAAGCACGTTTTTAATAAATAAATAAAAACAACAAGTTTGGCTAAAATAATTCATTGGAGAACATATTATTAATTTATTATTGAAGTTTTTCAGAAGTTATTTTGTTTTAACTTTTAGAAAATTATGTTGAACCAACTTATGCAACCGTATCTCGTATTGACCACTCATATTGGCATATAAAAGTTGGTAAGTGTATTCCCAAGTTTGGAAACCTTGTCAAGATCGAGAACGAGAGAAACAAGGAAAATTGATGTCATTTGACTAATCAGTTTCAAATAAAACAATTTATAAATATACCGTGAAGATACTTAGGATGTGAGTCCGTTGTTGTTGGGCGGTGGGGACCACGAGAAAACTATGATGAAAAGATCCAATGGCTGAGGTTGCATTTCACTGGAGCTGATCGGTACTTGGAGAAAAAAAGTCAGATCTCTTACCTTAAAAAGGCAGACACCATCAACGTCAATTATAGCGACACGTGGAAACAATATCGATTATGGCTCAACTTGGTTTATCGAATTTGCAATCTTTAATTCACAACTTACCCTCCAAAATGGTTTTGCGTTACAGTTTAAGAGTTCCGTCATAGGCATTGTCAAGGCAATTAAGGCAAATCGATACCATTTCTGTTTATATTTGACTTCCGAAGGTCATTGGTTTATACTTTTGGTGCCCTTTCAATTCCTTTTTTTTTGTATCCCACAACATAAAAATTATCAAGGTTTTGAAATTAACTTCTTCTTTTTGGTTTGTTTTGGCTGTTTTTTTAATATTGGTTGTCTTGGTTAGGGGTGGGCATTGGGTGGTTAACCACCCAATGGAACCCTTTACGAACTCAACCCGATATTATCGGTTTGACATATTTTGGAATCAGCTCCAACCCATTAACCAATTTTTTTACAGTGAAACCAACCAGTTCACTAACCGGTTGGTTAGTGGTTTTAACCAACCAACCACTTTACTACATGTAAGTACAAATTTATATACCAATAACAATACACATAATTTTTTTTTTCAAGCCAAAACATATTACTATATTCACCAAAACAAAAGAAAAATTACATATAAGTCATCGTGTTCTATGTTAGCAATCTGTGTGACACAAAAGAGCTCTCATGGGTCATTCATCTATATCAGATCAGTGGTTATTATGAAGCCACGCGTTTATGATGGATAGTACCGGTTTGGTTGGTTAACCGATGGTTTGGCATTTCAAGAACCGACAACCAACCGTTAACTTTCCGGTTCGATCGTCAAGAACCCACAACCAACTGTTAACTTTCCGGTTTCGGGTTTTTCGGTGCGATTTGCGGTTGGTGGTGGTTGGTTTTAGCGGTTTCGTTTTTTTTTGCCCACCCCTAGTCTTGGTTGTACTTCATGTTTAATAAATTTAGGTTCTAGACTCGGCCTTTGTTAGTTTCTGAAGCTTTTCGATTTAATGCTTCTAGGTTTGGTTTGTGTTACTCTGCTTTTCTGGTTTGTGTAGTTAAACCCCTTGTTCGGTATGTCTGTTGAATGTCTATAATCTAGTTCTGAGACCGTGTATTGTTATGTTCTGTTGGGTTTTCTCGGGTTCGTGGCTGTGTCTACAAGGCCAGTGCTCTTGTCTGTTCTGAGGTTCCGACCCTTGTCTTTTGGCTTCATTTCGAAGCTGGTGTATTTTTAATAAAGTTTGTTGATTAAAAAAAGACCATGTAAAAATAATTGTAAAAAAGTATAGCGATCTATTTATTTTTGTGACGTGTAATTTATTTATTTGATAATTATAACGTATAAGAAAAGTGGTATGAACTTGTTTTTTTGTTGCTATTTGAACAACATTTATTTCAAAATGATCAAATTATCTTTGAAATTAAAATTTGAAATCTAACTTTAAAAAGAAATGGAAATCTAACAAGAAAAAAGAAATTTAATCCAAATTTTCATAGAAGACACAAAATTATATTTTTTGTTTATTAAATTTTATTTTTCGTTTCACTTTGAAGGATAAAATCATTATTCTGAAACAAATATTTTGTTTGTAACGATTTTGTCTATCATATGATGTCATGTATTGTATCTTTTCGTTATTTCCCGAGTCTTAGATATAATTATGATCTTCGCAATTGTTATTATTTTTATTTTAATATATGATGATACGTGCTTATTTATTATTATTATTATTATTATTATTATTATTATTTGAATAATATATATACTAAAATTAAGGCAAACATCATCTTACCCAAATCATAAGGCACATATAGCTTATGGGGACCTTCCCTGTTATCCGAGTGGATACCCCAAAACCTTTACCATCGTTTAGTTGCAGGATTGATGGTACTCGTGACCCGATAATGAGATTATCCCCTTATTTATCATCTCTTTCCGTAGGATATTAAAGAAGATATCCTTATCATTCGTATTTCGTCCACTAGTCAATCAGACGCTTGGTATTGGGCGGGAAACCCAAAGGTAAACTATATTACAAAGGAGAGCTACCACTTACTTAGCACAAGGAGGGCTCAAATAGGGATCTCGAGCCCTTCCCCAGCATGGCTAAACATATGGGAAATCCTGGTTCAACCTTGCCTTCTTATTTTCTTATGGAGACCCCTCACAGGATTATAGGTTGCAGATAACCTTCATAGAAGGTACGTTCTTATGTCACATGTGTGCCCGATTTGTAATCAACAAAAGTCCATTGGGCATCTTCTTCTTCGTTGTTGTTTTGTCATGTGTTGTTGGTCGTTGTTCGGTCGAGTACCCAATATACCGACACATGTGGATTTTGTGGAAGGATGGACCTTACTCGTAGGAGGATCATCGTTGGAGCGTCAGACTCAACTCCTTTGCTTGTTATGGGCAATATGGAAGGCACAAAATGAAAAGCTATGACAAGATGCCCCCTTCCTTCGGCTATAGAAGTGCAACCGACCGCCTTGGATCACATTACGGCTTGGGAACATGCATAAGCTACCAAGGGATCTCATATACAATCGTTGGGGGTCTCATCTTCAGGTCGATTAACTCTGCCCCGCGATGGCCGGCTGGTAAATAATGTGGATGGAGCCACGTTTGCAGATACAGGTCATTCATGTTGGGGTTTTATAGCTCGCTCATCATGAAGGTGGTCTTAGCTGCAGGAAACAGGGTCATTCCGGGTATCTGAGATGCCTTCATGGTAGAAGCACATGCCATTGTTACAAGTTTGAAAGAAGCCAAAGTCGATAGATGGTCTAGAGTTATCACTCGGTAAGACGCACAGGGGTATTTTTGAAAAAAATAATTGAAAAACATATAAGATTTTTTAAAAAAAAACTTGAGGGGGGCACGCGCCCCCCTTGGGGACCATGTGACTCCGCCACTGTATAAAGGTGTTGGTTCACGTGGTCAATTTACGTACTCTCATTGTTTCTTCGATAGATGCAATTATTCATGGTATTCAAATTTTATTATCTCAAGTACAGAATTCTTCCTTCGTGTTCGTAAATAAAAAGAACAAACAAAGTCTCTCACTGACTTAATAGAGATGCCCATATATCACATGTCATATTGTAGCCTAATAGTCTCTTACCTGAAACACTCCTTTATTTTCTTTTATTAGATATTTAATAAACAAAATCTCTTTCGTTTTTTTTGTTGTTGAGAAGAACGAGTGCAATTTTATTATAATATAAGATAGGAGGATGAGCACATAGTTGTGCCCATCTTACAAAGTAGATACCAACTAACGAACAAAAAGTAAAGGCAGGAAAATAAAATGTGCTCAAGGGCTAGGGGTGGTTGAAGGGGGTATCTGCGGTAGCATCCTGAGATACCGATACAACATGCTTCTACCAAAAGGCACTGGGCGAGCCAACCGAGTAAAGGGGGAATACTGGTGGACCTACATCTCCCTCGTTATGTCAGCGTGCGTCGTCCTCCATGGACTGATAATGGTAGGGCTCCTGAAAGCGAGTGTGCTGACTCCAGACTGGTAGGGGAGACATATATCGGCTGAAGATGGAACCATCGCCATCTATCCGCCAAGAAGGGGCCAAAGCCGACCCACCCCTCCCCGGCCCACCTCAGGCTCATTCCTGTAGGAGGGGGTGCTTGTGCCCCCCCGCCGCTGCTGCATGTGATTCCCCATCCGACGCTGTCGACCCCTCTGACTCGTCCGGGTCCTCCTCTCTCTCTCTAGGCGTTTCTTCCCTGACAGCGTCGGACTCGCCTCCTTGGCCAGCCACTCCGATGGAATGTCCTCAGTCCCCGTCTCATAGGACACTTCCTTATCCCGACGTGGTATGTGCCGAGGGGATGGCGTACGTGGGCCCCCTTTACCCCCTTGCTTGCCCCCTAGATAGCTCTGGTTTGTCCCTAGCGCCGCCTTCCCATGCTTTGCCTTCTCGAGGGCGGATCTCGGATCCCCTGGGGCTCGTAGGGAGTGACCCTTAACCCCCCTACCACAGGGCATGACGGGAACAGGTGGCCCGCGCAACTACACCCATAGCAGTGATCCGGCAAATGTTCATATGACACATGAAGGAGAGTCCGTACCTACGATTCCGACAGTTGGAACCAGATCTGACTCTGCAAGGGTAGCCATATATCAACACGGATCCTGATTTTCATGAAATCTCCCGAACACCGCCCCGAGCTATCCACATCTACCGCCTGACAGATACCTAGTGCATTCCCCACTCGGAATCCCACCTCTTTGTTCCAGGCCCCCACTGGCAGGTTAGAGACCCTATCCCATACCGAAAAGTGGTGAAAACTGAGCTCACCCACCTGCATATGAGCCTAAAGATCCGTAAACAGTATCAGAGATTCCTAGAACGCCCACGGCTCTCCAGCCAAGACTCTCGCCCGTTCCCGCGCTGTGCGAAAAAAGAAACCCACTAGCCCCCATTCCAGGGGCCTGGCTTCCACCTTCATTCCCCACATGTCCTCCATTCTATCCACCAATGATTTCCAGAAGAAACACTTAGAAGTCAATACCTTGGCCGCAAGCGCAAACTGAAACTGCCCCCAGTCTTTGAGATATCCCCAGTGGGAACCACCACCTCTTTGATACAGAGCGACGAAAGGCGAGTCCGAAGGCCAGACACCCCCCTAAAATCCGCTCCATCCGCCCCAACCGGGTTCCCACAACCACCCGAGCTGAGAGGGTCACCCGGTCTCCGACCCAACGCCACCGGATCCTCCACCGGGTACAACTCGACCCTGTTACCCTGTCGGTCCGCCCCAACAGCTTCAGCCCCGCCCCTACCCGATCCATAATGAGCAGCCCACGTCGTCACATCACCCGCCCAGGTGACCCGTCCAGACCGCCTCGCCCAGCTCGAGGGGTCCAGCCCCCTCGGGCCATTACTCCCCGGCCCGCTCGCCGCGCATCCCCTAGGAAACCCCCCTCACGGTCCAGCCCAGCCTGCCGCCCCAGGCCCAAGTCCGAATCGTTAGGGTTTTCCTGCGCCACAGCCACCGCCTTCCCTTTGCGCCTCCTCCGTTCCAGCGCCGTCGGCGACTCAATAACGGTCTCCTCTGTGTCCGACGAGACAAGTACCGCGTCCTGTCCCGCCGCCACCCCCTCAAGTAGTAATCCCGCCGGCCTCGCCCGCGTCTAACCCAATCCCGACCCCCGTGGCACCCAAGGGCGCGGGCCCCTTGCCGGAAGACGTCTACCTCCTGCCACCGCCGTGTGACGCCAGCCGCCACCCGGGAGCTCCTCTCCTATACCCCTGACCGCCGAGAACTGCATCCCAGACTCCATCTCCTCCCTCGGCGTCATCGCTTCCGGAACAGTCAGGGAGGCTTCGTCACCCTCCTCCCCAACGTCCCCATCCGACAGTCCGAGAACCTCACCGGCTGCCTCCTCCATCCCGAGGACGACAACCCCATCACCTCCTGGACCCCCGATAACCTGCTCCCCATGCACGTTCGACGCACCTTCCTCCCCGCCAAGGCTGTCCATCCCTCCCCCGACACCCTCCTCCACCGGCTCCGTGAGCCACTCGGATGGTTCATCGGAAAAACTTGACAACCTAGTCGCCGAATACACCATTGTTTACCCTAGAAACACTAAACCCTAACAGAGAGGGAAATAGTTCTGTACTTTTTTCCTGATTTCATGTTCATAAAAGTATGGTAAAGCAGCTCATTTCTTTCGTAAAAAAAGGGGTAAAAATTATCTTCCTCTACTTAATTTATTTTCATAACCATATAATTTGACGCATGAAGCTAACTCAATTTCCCATTCAAACAAATGCATAAAATCGTCCAAATGCAATTCCGACCTGGATTATTATCTCGTTTTCATTGCTGAATTTCGCATATCTAACGACTATTTTTGTTCAAATGTTTTTTTTAGTTAATTTAATATTAAAAATGTGTATTTGAAAAACAAAAGAGAAGTGGTAATTTCGCTATTGACCGGTCCAAATCATAAGTATGTGAGTGACAAAAATGAGCTGGTTGTGGGTCACATAACTCGGTGAAATTTGCCCCACCACGAGGCTGAGGCACTTGTTCTTTATGTCCTACTCTCACTCAACAGTCTACACTAAATACCAAAAAACAGATCATAATGCAAGTATTATTTTTTTATTGATTGGTTCACATGTTTGTTTTAAATCCTATAATAGAAATTTTGAAAACGATCCCAAACCTAATCATCTATCTTGACCTATCAGTCATTAATTACTTTTTTTTTCTAACTACAAAGTATCATAGTTTTTTTTAACCGGCGGAAACTAATTTTATTGATATAAAAGAAAAAGATCGTAAATATCGTATAACTATGAAATTGAAATAAACATGTTAATTAAGATGAGATATAACTTTGATAACGATCGAGACACTGATTCTAGAACTAAAAAAACGGTGTGACCTAGGGGGAAGGTAGGGCTAGGTCCTTATTATGACTGTGTGACATACTGTGAAATCATTGTTCTTTCCCCGTCTCGACTTGGCCGGTTCTGCTATGTTGGAGCATTCAGTTAAGGAGTATGCCGAGAAAAGGAGGAGGCTGAAAGTCGGAGAGCAAGCGACTCATAGTGGCCGGGGTGTGGCTCTTCAGGAACACCCCGAAATGTCTTGCGGTTCTCATGGTGATCCGCGATGCAGCTCAGCGCTCCTCGCTCCTACCCTATCGGGGCCAATCTCCTCAATGGTGTCCGTGGACGCCGAGTTTTCCTGAGTGGGGGTGGTAGACCCATCTGTCTCTAATAAGGAGACGTACCAGCGAGGGTCCTTCATTCTTTGTTGTGGCAGGTCCAATTCCTCCATCCGCGGAGGTGATGGGTACCATCAGGGATTTCATGTCGTGTCCTAGGCATTCCTTTAGGATCAGGCGCATGTCCATAGTCCTCCGTCACACGAGAGGGATTGGATGGGTAGTGTGCGGTTCCCGACTGGTTCTGGTGTGGGCTGGTGTCAAGAGCTACACGGATACAGATGAGCATATCCGTCGTCTGAGGAGGCCTATTGGATTCCCGATCCTTTTTTTTCATCCCCGATCGACTCTAATATAACCCTCTCATGGTGATGGAGCAGGTGTCATTGGGATGGTATGTGTGCCCTTGGTCCCCGATCCATCCTTAACTATTTCGGGGAGGTGGGTGGCGTATCCCACTGACGGGGATGGTTTTTAGGAGCTTGTGGGCGTCTTGGCCACGACTCCGTGCCAGAGGACATGTCGTAAGGGTGGAGCGGTATTACCGATATCGGTGTTGCCCTAATGACATGTCGAGGCTCCCGAGATCATGTTTACCGCGCATCCTCTCTAATCCACTATTAGAGGACACAAGGTCCATGTTCTTCCGTGTCGATACAGCGACTCCTCGATCGTTCTCGGGGCTTAGGTCGCAGGATACGGTCTCCATGGTATGGTAAAACCTCACGGGTGATCCAATGGGTGCGGGATCTCGATCTTCCTCCTCCGTGTCAGATCTTCGACGGTGTGGTTGGAGTCGAGGGATTGGGCGGGAACGATAATCCCGGGGGTGCACGCACGCCATCTCATGGGGCAGACGGTGACGAGCAGTATTGAGGGATGAAGATTCCTCCCGCGGGGTGATCCATGGACTCCAGTGTGTTGGTCGAGGCATCGTCGATCGACGGATTGGTTGATGGTAGTTAGTGGGTGGTGTCATTGGGCTCAGTGAACGAACAATTATGATGAACAATAGCGACGAAGGAATGGGTAGAGCAGTGAAGGAGGACGGAAATGAAGGTTTTGGATTTAAGAGGAGAGAGATTTGAAACTAGTAGAGAGAAACCCTAAGTGTTTTGAAAGTATCATAGTTCAATCCACATAACCTAAATAAATAGAAAGTGAATTATAAAATTTGTGTCCAACTTCAAATAAATCGTGTAGTTATTATAGTTTCTTGTGAAATTTCGATGTCACTTGCGGCATAGATTACCAAAAAAGTCATTCATAAGAAGGTACACTAATTATTTATATGCAAAGTTTTGATGCAATCAAAATAATAATATATGGGCCTGAGGATGAAACTCAATGGCCCATAATAAGTGACTTAGCCCACTCGATATATATATTTTTTGTTTTAAAACATGTGATTTAAAAGGAGGAGATAATTGTAGTGGATATTAGGGTACACGGATTTGGTCTACACAACTTGTGGCGTAACAAATATTTAAACTTGGCTTTAGGCACTATCTCTACTGTCCATTGGTAACTACATATTGGAATATATCCAAGGAGAACCTTAGAATAGATTAAGTCTTCACTAACTCATGGCACACTTGTAAATACTAATACGTTGTAGATGCCACGTTACCACCCACCACTCCCGATTCTCAAAAGACAAAGCTTACGTGTTGCGATATCAATGGACTGCTTTAAAAGAAACAACGTAAAAAATAAAAAAGAGAAACAAAAACCCGAATGGTCTAAGAAATTCCCCTAAGGTGAAATATGCACTATACTACTGTAGTTTGATGACAAAAGATCAAGCTCTATCCACAAACTAATTATATGAATATAACCTATCGGGGTATCTTATCGGTCAAGGATGTGATTTCTTTTTGGTTATTAAGGATCGAATTTAGGTGGGACAACAACAACTTGTTTTCAGGTGTCTAATTGTTGTATTTTTTTTATATATTGTGGTCGGGAGTTTATAATATTAAGATGTAATAAATATGATCATAAAACAGATATCTAAAGGATTAGAGAGAGTCTAAAAGACTAACCGGTTTTAGTTCCTTCTCTATGAACCCTTCTTTAATCTCCGACGCCGTCAAGTTCATCCTTCTCATAGTGAGAGCCGTGATCATCGGGTTAGGGCTAGAAAGAGCACCCGATGAACATCATGTATGAGTTTTGTTTTCCCCCTTTATTGTCACCTTTTACGCAACGATTACCAGATGACTTTGGGATCTGGGGGTGGGACAGTATCCAAGAATTTCAAGACGATCTTTCCGTCGATCATTCCCGTGCAAAGCATCCCAAGATCCGGAAAACATGATTTATCATGAGGTTTTCGAACAATCACCTATGCAATTCTTTTTAAGGATCCTTAGGGAACTTCGATCGCAGATTGATTTACTGTTTCTCTGTGTTTTATTTTTCCTCCAGCTTTTTGTACGCTCTGTGTAGTCTATGGACTGTAGTTCGTTTAAGTGTGGTGATCTGATTATACGAGAATTGTTAAAATAATGTATAACACTCAAATATCATACTGTTTTTTTCCCATTTCGTTTGTTTACATTCATACATAATTTCAATAGTAATTTTGTGTATCTTAATATTTGAACTTAGGTATATATTGCTATAAAATAAACTATTACCTTGTGAAGTTGTGATATAATTAATCTTCATCTTCATATACTTGAAGTTTTATTTAAAATATTACTTAAAACAATCACACAAAATATAACAAAACATGCAAGTTGGTTGCATGATTGGTGATCCTTTGATTCACAAACCTTAACCATGAGGTCCATGACACATGAACTTGTAAATCTAACATGAAACCATTACATAGCAAACAAAACCACACAAAAGCAGGTACGTTCCTTGACTTGTTGTGTTGTCAATACTCAGTACGTCAAGTCCTGGTACTTCCTCCTCTCCGAGTCAACTCTCTCCAGCTTGAATCGCTCCCGCACGTGCGAAATGTAACCCGCAGCCTTCAGATCAACGTTTGTACCACCCCCGCTCCGGTCCGGGCCGCCGGTCGCCACTGCCGGTTTAGCCGCGGACACTTTCCGGTTCAGCACGACCGGACCACATAATATAGCCGGGATCGGTTCAGTACCACATTTGGTCGGAGGCGGAGCAGCGGGCTCGGCGACCCGGCTAAACGACATCGTTAGCTTGGTCTTCATCAATCCTTTCCGTATCTTTTGGCTTGCGATCTTCATTTCGATGCACAGGTTGTTGTTGAATGAGTGATGCAGCTATGTCTCCTTTAAATAGGTGTCCGGCTTCTTAACATTTCTTTCCCATTTTGCCCCAGTCATTACAATGCCCTTTTGTTTGATGACGTGGAGGGTTGTGATTGGACAACGATATAGTTATTATTAGGAGGAGCATATGTATATGTGGTTAGGATTATAGATAAACACAAGAGCTTTTGCATCAACTTTTATAAAAAAAAATATATCCTTTCCACATTTTTTGCATAATAATTGTATAATTATATCAAAGTGAACCATTTCTATTTCAATAATATTAATTTTCCTATCACCAAGGATATATGGAAGATATGGATTACACAGAATCTGGATAATAATACACTGATGCTCTTCACATCCAAATCCAACCACAAAGATATGGCACATTGCCTTTACATTTTTTTTTTCTGTAAAGGTTAATTATTTTGTTTTATTTTTCGAAAATTCGTTTGGACAGAAACACGGGGACGGCAAAAAATTAATGTTTGATGCATAATAAGTGGGGTACCGAATTGGTACAAATAATACACTTACGGGCCTAAGAAGACGGGCCAGAATCCAGAACGGAGAAGATGGGCCGGCCCAAGAACAAAACGGCAAATCCATAAACCTTGTCCAGTTGTTAATTTGGTCAGAGGGTTACATAGCTGTCCTTTTGCTTCTCCTTCCTCGCATTTTTTTTCTCTCTCGATTGTGTGTCTCTTTTGTATCACAAATCCGCGGCGGCTCTTGGTGAGGGTTTCTTCAGCTTTTCGATTCTTCGTTGCTCCGTCTTAGGGTTATTTTTTCAACTTCGTGAATCTAGAAACCGTAACCAGATCCGTAGACTAGTCTCTCATCTTGTTCGGATTGGGGTTTTTCTCTGTGCAGCAGCAATGGAGGCTGGTGACGAGGTTAAGATTACTGCTGAAGAGGCCAAGAAGGCCAAGGCTGATGCTAAAAAAGCTGCGAATGAGGCCAAAAAGGCTGCTTATGATGCGAAGAAGGCCAAGGCTAATGCCGGCGGCGGAGGTGGAGGTGGAGGCGGCGGCGGAGGAGGTGAGTAACTGGCTTCCTCAATTGTAGTATAAGGGTTTGTAGAAAAGCTTATGAGTGCGATTCTGATAGTACATGTTTGGTTTGGATTCGATGTAGGTGGGAAGAAGAAGGAAGTGAAGAAGGAAACTGGGTTGGGACTCACTTATAAGAAGGACGAGAACTTTGGGGAGTGGTATTCTGAGGTGTTTTTTCTTTTACTTGTTTGATTAACATGTCCCTTTTTTAGCTCTGTAAAGAGTCAATGACATGTTTTTGTGTATAGAGTATTGTCTCATCTTGAATTGACTGCTCTTAAGCATTATATATTTCATCTATTATGTGTTTGCAACAATGGGATTCAAGTGGTTATATCTATAGTTGCTGAGCTTGTGTGATAGTGTAAAGTTCTCATTGTTGAGGCCATTGCTGTGTCCATATAGATGTAGTTGATTTCTGTGAGACATGTGATTTTCAAGCGGTTGAACTTTTTTTTATCAAGTATTTTCTGATGGCTTCTCCAGGTAGTTGTGCATGGTGAAATGATTGAGTATTACGATATATCTGGCTGTTATATTCTGAGGCCATGGACAATGTCGATCTGGGAAATCATGCAGGTAAGTTTGAGTCTCTTATTGAAGTTATCTGAGGTGAATTGTTATGTTTTTCCAAAATAGATATTTATTTTGTAGTGGATGTTTTGTAATTGAAGAGGACAATTATGGCTGTTCCGTGTTTGAATTTTTTTGTGATGATTGCAGGCATTCTTTGATGCAGAAATAAAGAAAATGAAGATAAAAACTTGCTACTTTCCACTTTTTGTATCTCCCGGTGTTCTACAGAAAGAGAAAGATCACATAGAGGGTTTTGCTCCAGAGGTGACTTCTTGAACTCTTCTCCCAAAAATTGGGCATTGTTTGATTTTGGATTGGATGTAAGTTGTTTTGTTTGTTTTTTCGTGATAACATTCGGATCTTTGGCCTTTTCAGGTTGCTTGGGTGACTAAATCTGGGAGTTCTGACTTGGAGGTGCCTATTGCAATTCGGCCAACTAGTGAAACTGTTATGTATC
The DNA here is from genome assembly GCA_963921825.1 of Erodium maritimum. Taxonomy (NCBI): domain Eukaryota; kingdom Viridiplantae; phylum Streptophyta; class Magnoliopsida; order Geraniales; family Geraniaceae; genus Erodium; species Erodium maritimum. The sequence continues at coordinate 148,452,059 of OY997588.1, forward strand.
CTTACTATTCAAAGTGGATAAGAGGACACCGTGATTTACCTTTGAAACTCAACCAGTGGTGCAATGTTGTTCGTTGGGAGTTCAGCAATCCCACACCATTTATCAGGTATAATGTTGACTGTTTATTCTGACACATTCTGCTTATATTTCCCATGTTGTATGAGTATGCTAGTTCTTGTAGTTGTAATATACATATATTTGACCGATTGAGCTCTACAGTGAGAAAGTCTTCATGCTTGTGATTCTTTCCTTTCATGTCTGTTAGAAGTTGACTTGTATATGTTTAATTTTGCTCATATTCTTGGCATGTAATGTTCAATATTCTCGTACTCCCTTCTTCACTTATTTTTATTAGTAGCTTATAGGCTTCGGAGGAATTCATCATCATGTTAGATCAAGTAATAAATTATTTTCAGTCAGCTGTATAAACTTGGGTAGTATCCCGTCAGTTCGATGCAGTTTTGGGCTTATAAAATAGTCTTGTATGGAAGCATCTAAACTGTGATTCAATCCAAGTTTATGTTATGGTCAATTCTAACCATATTATGACTGTAGGAGTCGTGAGTTTTTGTGGCAAGAAGGGCACACTGCGTTTGCAACAAAAGAAGAGGCAGACACAGAGGTACAAAAGTTTACAGTTTATATTTTGTCACTTCTGTACTAGGTGTTCCATCTATATGTGCGTAGTATCTTTGTATGTATCTTGAGTAAAATGTAAGTTTTGTTGACAGTGCAGTTACTGGTCATCCCCGACCTTGTGTATAAGTGTAATGTTTGAATACACATTCAAGCATCATTATATTTTGATCTGAGATTTTTTTTATATCATTCCACAGCCCATTCATGTTGAAAGATATTGGGTTTTTGCTTGGAAATTTAATATCATGTTGTCAAAATTCAGGTGCTTGAAATATTGGAATTATACAGACGCATATACGAAGAATACTTGGCTATTCCTGTTTTCAAGGGCAAGAAGAGTGAGATGGAGAAGTTCGCTGGTGGACTTTACACAACAAGTGTTGAGGTCTGTAGGAAAAAAACACTGCATACACCCCAAAGCCTTCTTATGCCCTCTTTGATGGACTGTGCTTCAGTTTGAACAAATGTTTTAATACTTTTTCCTATGTGGCAGGCATTTATTCCAAACACTGGTCGTGGTGTACAAGGTGCAACGTCTCACTGTTTGGGCCAAAATTTTGCGAAGATGTTTGAAATTAACTTTGAAAACGAGAAGGGTGAGAAAGCTATGGTCTGGCAGAATTCTTGGGCCTACAGCACTCGAACGGTAATCTTTTCTCTTACATGGTCTCCTTGATTTAAACTCCTTGTCATTTGCAACCATATATGACATATTTTCTCTATATTATTATGGTTTTTCAAATGGTATTCCATTCTTGTGTTGGATTTCAATAGCATATTCACTTGTCCAGAGGTGTCTTTACATTAATTTCAAGCTGTGTGGAACTACGCACACTATTCTGTCTATTTCTTTTGTGCACTTCATTTTTCTACTCCATTGTTTCCTCAAGGGTTATGCTTAGCATTAACTGTTTGATCATAGATATACTTCACACTATCATTTTCTAATTTTGAACAGATCGGTGTTATGGTCATGGTTCATGGAGATGACAAAGGATTGGTGCTTCCTCCTAAAGTGGCATCTGTCCAAATAATTGTCATTCCTGTGCCTTACAAAGATGCAGATACACAAGGAATATATGATGCATGTGCTGAGACAGTGGATGCCTTGTGTAAGGCTGGTTTCCGGGCAGAGGCTGATTTCAGGGATAACTACTCACCCGGTTGGAAGTATTCACACTGGGAAATGAAAGGTGTTCCTCTCAGGATTGAAATTGGACCAAAGGACTTGGTCAATAAGCAGGTATATTGCTTTCATTTTCTTTCCCATGTTAATTTCTGGTTTATTGAACTCACTTTTCACATGCTTTTGGGGGTGAGAAAATAGGATAAAAACTAAATTAAATCAAATTTATTCACAGGTACGCGCTGTTCGACGTGACAATGCAGCAAAAATAGATTTGCCCCGGGACAGTTTGGTGGAGAAACTAGGGGAAATGCTTGATGATATTCAAAAAAGCCTGTTTGAATCTGCAAAAAAGAAGAGAGATGATTGCATCCAGAAAATAGCAACCTGGGACGAATTTGTTAAAGCCCTTGGTGAAAAGAAAATGATCTTAGCTCCTTGGTGTGATGAGGAGGTATGACATCACTTTTCAAATGTACACAGTTTTATGAGGCTTGCCGGAGTAGTGTTGCACACAGTATTGATGTGATTTCCATCTCATAAATGTACCTTGAGTGTTTCTTGTTTCCAAGTGCATGACTTTATGGTCAGCTCTATTCACTTTGACTTCAATATCTTAGATGAGGATGTGCAACACTCTATGTCCTTTTGTTGTTTTTCTCAAAGGTTGTTTTACTGTTTTATATGATTAGGAGGTGGAGAAAGATGTTAAAGCTCGAACCAAGGGTGAGATGGGAGCAGCAAAGACCCTTTGTTCCCCATTTGACCAGCCAGAACTCCCTGAAGGTACATTAATTGCTTCACCCTGTCCTATTTTATGGTGTCATCATTATGTAGTATGATTGATTATACATCATATTCCACCACCAAAACTAATGCTGGAAAGAAAATAAATCTTGTTGTAAAATTGCTTTTGCTCGTGTTTCATTCTCTTCTTTCATTTTTAGAAATTATGAAGTTGTGACCCTGAAAAGGGCAACACTGGGATCACTGAATGAGTAACACATAAGTTCACATAACAGCTTTTCTTTGAATATTTTGTCTAATTTTTATTCCTTTATTCAGGTACTCTATGCTTTGCTTCGGGAAAACCTGCAAAAAAATGGAGCTTTTGGGGCAGGAGTTACTGAACTGTCAAATTAACTTAAAGTGTGATGTAGACAATTACTCGGTTTTTCTTCTTTTGGATTGATACATGTAGTGTCTGTTTTGATTAGGATGCAAAATAGCAACCAGGATTCTATGTTTAATTCTTGGGGGTAGCACTTGAAATTAAATTTCGAGGATTTGAACTGTATTTTGCTTGAATTAGAACTTCAATGTCTCTAGAATATTTCACCTGAATTTGCATCTGCTGTTGATAAGAGACTACATGTTCAGATCTCTCACAGTTACTCTTACAAGTAACTGTGTACAATTGTTTAGGAATTGGGTGATATGACACTCCTCCCAAGTGATTACAGATTTAATAAAAGATCCTACTGATCGTATTGGCATAGAACCAACCAACTACTCCCAAGAGAAGAAAAGGGTTTGGTGAGGCATGCCAGCTGACCCATCCAGCCCCGACCTGAGTGTGCCTTGAGGACCCATGACATTGGTTGGTGCTGTTGGTTCTGGTTCGTCCTGTGGTCGAATATTGTTGTCATGGTTGAAGGAAGAGATCAAGGAATGTGGCGATTGACTGGAGCTGGTTTGCGCAAAGTTGCCAAATCCAAACTCTCGAGATTTAGATGTTGGAGGTGATGACAGAAGAGAGAAAGCACGATCAGAACCGATGATCCGGTCCACACCATCAACAAACATTTTCTGGTTGCTGCGGACAGTAGGATCGTGAAATGCTTGACTGACGGAATCTCCATATAAACCTCCGGGTAATGTGTTTTTGTGGTCGGCGAAACTTACGAACGAGTGGCTGTTGGTGTTGTCAAGTATTGGGTCGTTCTCGGTTTTCATAACACCCGCCCAACCAGAGCTGTATGGGGAACTAGCTGCACATGCTTGCTGATTACTGAATGGCAAGTATCTTGCACCTGGGAAAGCGCTAAATTGATGAATTCATGACACAAATTACTCTACTAGTATTTTTGGAAACATAAAAGCACATAATTAATGTAAAGAACCGACCTTGATGGTTGGAAAGGAACCTTGCCGGATTTAGGGTTATGGGTTCAGGTTGAGGCTTCCTTCGGCGCCTGTTATGCCCATCAAGTCTTTTTCTGCAGCTTCGCTTGCCGTCATCAAACTCCACCAGTGAGTGAAACCTGCAGGAAATTATTCTTACTAACCTTCAAACTGAGGAATATAATCATCAATATGGACTTTATTTCAATTTAAGTTCCCTCCTAGCGATGTTTTGTTCTAATTAAGGTTTTAGGATAAAACTACTTCATTTTAGACTGCATGGACACAATGCAAGTGGAGGGCAGGTGCATACAAATGCCACCACAAAGTAACGATGCATTGAAGGCTACAACAACTACGGTCGAAGAAACATTATGCACTGTCAGAACTCAGTCAAAAGTTTCAGTCAGTAGCCTTTAAGGTATACTTATTGTAAGTCTACGGTTCTCAAACTACTTATTAATCAACGAAAACACTACTCATCTTGAGAAGGGTAGTATCATTTCTGAAGTTCAAAATTTATTACGGATAAATAAGGACTCAAAACTCAGTAGAAAGTAATCATGATTCTGTAATGAATTGTTTCTCATGAGTACCTGCTGCACTGCTGGCAGAACCTTCTCTCCTGGCCTCCAATGGTAACGATTGCAGTCTTGGAGTGGGCCTCACAAACTTTATGGCGTCGGTGATAATCTCTGCATGTACTGAGATCTGACCTACACCCATCAACCAAGCATGAAGCAGCTTGGGCCATGTTACTACGTGCTCGAGATTTCCTTGACGATGAAGGCTCCATCACCGAAACTTGTGGAGCTTTGAGTTTCTCCGCCAACCCTTCCCCCGGATCTCCAAACCTCCCCAGCTTCAAGTCCACAAAACAATCCCTATGTGCACCAAAGCTACTAGATCCAACAATGGGAGCAATTACAGGGATAGCTTCTTTCTTCAACTCAGCCAAGTCCCAAGGAGTCTTGAGGTTATAGCCCATAAACCCGTCTTTTGCAACAGCTGTCTCCTTAATCAAATCTCCTCCAACTAATCATCCACCATCATTATACGATACAGACCCACAAAAAGAACATCAATTATTCAATGCTCAGAAGGAAAACTGGTTCTTTGGTCTCCATTGCCTCAATATAAAATGTCTATTAATTGGAGAATATGTTTTTATTTTTCTTGAGATTCAATTAATTTACATGATACAATAACTAAATGAACAAAATCCTTAAGGCCCCATGTGTTCACATTCAGACAAGCAATGGTCCTCCAAAATTTGCAGGAAATTAATTATTCCATGGGACTTTATGGTAAAGTGCAACTTCAAGGCTATTCAAAAACACTGAGCTGCCTCGTCACATCATAAGAGTCAGTACTCTCTCCCAACCACACATGCAGTACTGAATATTTTCCTCTCTTTTTTTCACCTTTTCTTTATCCTTTATATAATTCTTCAAATATTATATTCATTACCAGACAATTTTTCTAATATCTGATGGCTTTATTAAGTTGAACCCCTTTACCCACTAGATCTTGTGCTGTGTTGGGTCACAACTCACAAGTGATTACTATCTACAATAATGATTCCACAACCCTTTTTCCAGTGCCAGAAAGTAGCTAGCTATCCCCACTTTCACCCTCTGATTCATAGAACCAAACACATGTAACTCAAGAAAATTATGTTCCTTGAGCCACTTCAGAGGTGCTCCATGTGATAAGAACAGAGACCAAAAGAAAAGAGATTTGTATATCTAATTCCAGTTCCAAGTTAAGTATATAAACATATTGGGGGCAAAAGAGAGGGTATTTTGAGGATAAACAGAGAAGAAAGAGCTATGAGTACCTGAAGAAGTTGAAAGTCAAGCACAAGCACAGAAGAGATGATGAATCTGGTCTCCAAGCCTTCACAGTTCACACTGTCTGTCCAGTTGCAAAGGAAAATAAGACACCTTGAAGAAGAAGAAGAAGAAGAACCCAAAAAAGCAAAAGAAGTGTGAAACTAGCACAACCCAACCAATAAAAGAAACTGCAGAAGAAAACCCAAGATCAATACTGCAAATTTTCTCTTGTTGGGATTAAATCTCTGACAGTAACACATTCACTGCCAAAGTCATTGTGAGAAAGGGTAGGGAAAGATATGAAGAGAGAATCACTCTCAGTGGCAGAGCCTAGAAGTGGCAACAACAACAAGTAAGCAAGGAACAGATTAGAGGGTGTTTGTTTTGGGGATTATTGAAAGGGAACAACAAATAGAATGGATAGTGTAATCAACAATGGGAGAGTGAGAGCGTGAAAATGGAAAGGAAAGGACCATGAAAGAGTGAGACTTCTGCTCTCCAATTCTCCATCCTTCCCTTTTAGGCTTGTGAAAAATATTAAAATAACAAACAATGTTTTTATTTATTTTTACATATATAATAGAACATAAAATAATGCAAAAGGCCAAAAATGAGTGGCAAGGGAAGTGCCAGGTGTAGTTGCTTTCAACTTTTTACATGCAAGTGAGAAAGAAGATTAAGAATATAAAAAAAAAACAGGCAACAGAGAGAGGGTACACAGGAAAGGAAATGAGCTTCTTTAGAGCACTTAGAGCAGGCACAACGGGTCGCTCCCGCTCCCGCTCCCCGCTCCGCGCGCGTCGGGACCGCCGGCCGCTGGCCGGTCCGCTGCAGACGCGAAAAATCGCGGTCCCGCTCCCCATTCTCGCGCTCCCGCTCCCCTCTGGCTGGCCGAGCGCGCTGGACGCGCCCTCGCCTGCGCTGGCAGCGTCCGGTGCCGCCACGTGTCCCGACCGTTGGCAACGGTCAACTCCAACGGCTCTTTTTTTTTTAATTCAAAAATCAGATAAAATGAACCCTATAAATACCCAACCTCATTCCTCATTTTTGTCAAACCATTCTCTACTTTCACTCTTTCATTCTCACTTCCTACTCGCTATTTTAGAAAATGTCCGACGACGAGGTTATGTCTGACGCTGAGGAGATGACGTACGAGGAGCTGGCTTCCCGGATGCCGATGTATGAGGAGATGGCAGCCCAACTGCAGCCAGTTGAGCGACGATTCCGGCGGATGATGGAGAGGCACATGCAGACAGTAATGTCAAGGATCCAGAGGGCCATCCGTGGGGAACCAATACGCCGAGAGATTAACAGAGGTCGTTCGGCAGCCCACATCCAATTGATGGAGAACTATTTTGACGAACAACCCCTATATGGCCCTAACATGTTCAGGCGTCGGTTCCGTATGTGCAAACCACTTTTCCTACGGATTATGAACGCGGTGAAGGCTCACGACGACTACTTCGAACAGAGGCCCGACGCTGCCTCACGGCCGGGGTTATCAACGGAACAGAAGTGCACCGCCGCGATACAGATGCTTGCGTATGAGTCCTCGGCCGATTCATTGGACGAAACTCTACGCATGGGGGTAAGCACTATACTTGAATGTTTACGTAAGTTTTGCAAGACCGTCATTGAGGTATTCGGTGCCAAGTATCAGCGTACACCCACACCGGCTGACTTGGAGCGCTTACTCCGAGAAGGGTACAACCGAGGGCTTCCCGGAATGGCGGGGAGTCTTGACTGTATGCATTGGAAGTGGAAGAACTGCCCAACCGAAGACCAGGGAGCCCATGGACGGGGAGGTCACCACGGGGAAAAGATGATTATGCTTGAAGCTGTAGCATCCCGTGATTTATGGATTTGGCATGCATTTTTCGGGATGGCTGGATCGAACAACGACATCAACGTCCTCAACCACAACCACTTATTCCAAGACGCTTACTACGGCCGTGAGCTAACTGTGGAGTACGAGATCAACGGTCATCGGTACGACCGACCTTATTACTTGGTGGACGGCATTTACCCAACATGGGCACGGTTCGTGAAGACTATTTGGCATCCCTTCGAACCCAAAGAGAAGTTGTTTGCTATATGCCAAGAAGGTGCTCGGAAAGATATTGAAAGGGATTTTGGAGTACTTCAAGCAAGGTGGCACATCATCTCCCGTCCCGCTCGTAGTTGGAGCAAACACACTTTGGCTGATATCATGCACACTTGCATAATTCTACACAACATGATTGTAGAGGATGAGCGCGACCGGTACTCGTATGGGGGTGAGGAGTTGTTGTACGCGCAACCTCCAGAAATGCCGAATTGGACACCACCGGAACGATGGCACCACGGAGGGCCATTGCAATACCAGCAACGAGTGGATGCTCAACAAAGTGTCCTAAATCTTGAGATCCACCATCAACTACAAAAAGATTTTATGGAGCACTTATGGGATCGATTTGGAGCTGGTTTCCATGACGACGAGTAGTCGTTTGTGCTCTTGGAGCTGGGTTTTTTTGGGTTGTATTAAAAGGGGTTGAATAAAATTAGAAGTTCATTTATATTCGTGTTGAATTTATTAATTATTGATTGTCATTAATTATTTATTTCCAAAATTGTTTAAATTATGACTAAATTAAACGGTTTCTGATAACGAATTAAATAAAACAGGAAAATATCAAATAATAATCAAGTCAGCACTATTCTGCACTCCCAGGACCTCAAGGTTCTTTCTGTTGCAAAACACTCACTTTTATGCACTCCCACTCCCTCACTTTTGTCCAGTCAGCACAAGTTCTGCACTCCCACTCCCTGACCAAGGTCCTTTCTGTTGTTCATGCTCTTACAGCCCAACGAACTTTGAAGCGAACCACGACCCGAACCGTTATTTAACGGTTTGTGGTTCGCAAGTCGGTGTACTGTAGAGCACTGTTTTACTGAACCGTGAACCGTTAAATTGCGGTTCGTGTTGCAGCTCGCGACTCGCACACCACTAATGCGGGTCGTGCGGTGCAGGTTGCACGACATCGAATAACCGCGACACGTGGTCATCTCGTTTTTTTAATACATAAAATCAGATCTAACTAAATAGGAGTAATCCAAAATTAAAATATAAATAGATAATTTTACACCATAATAAATATTATGCAACATTTAAACTGGATCCAATATTTCTTTACTAAAATGTAAAACTCATCAGTGTCTGTTTCCAACGAAATTTTCGCATTTTTCGGGTTGAATCGGGCTACTGAGCAAAACTCATATCGCCATGATGTACAATATTTTTTCGTCCATACGATGTCATTTGGAAGGGCAAATTCATACCTTTAAAGTCTGGTTGATTATTTCCTTTTTATTTTGGGGTTTTGGAGGGATAAATTAAACATGCAATGCAATTAATAATTAATTAGAAGTATATTATTAATTAATTTTTTTTAGTTAATTTATCTTATTATTAATTAAGTTTGTTAAATTTATTTCAATAAAATCAGCAAAATATCAATTCAACATCCACTCACAATTCGGTCCCCTATCTGGTATGCACCATTGTGGAGCACAGTTTATTGGCCTGTAAATCTATATTTTCCACAACAAATACACGGTTTGATGATACGGTTTAACCCACTGTACATACACTTATTGGGGCTAATACCGGTCCATGTCGTGGACAAAGGTGAAAATTGGTAAGCCTATATTGTGGCAACTTTTATGTTCAAATCTTGTAAGCGAAATACTTTTAGTTTTAATAAAAATGATAAAATTTGTTAAATGTAACGTTAATATTGCAAAAAATAGCATGTACTTCATTTTAAAAATAACTCAAAATCATCGGTAAGAGTTGAATTAGAAAAAAAAAATACCACTAACTTGCAAACGAAAGTGACTTACAATATATACGTGCAAACAAATATCATTTTGTAATATGGAAATGGGGTTTTCCGTTTACCCTTCGTTTCTACTCTCTAGTCACTCTGATCCTATGAGTTCTGACCATTAAGTATCAACTCTTTTACACTATCCTTCAACTCTATTTTGTTGTTAATGGGTGGAAAAAAACAATTACTACCGGCTTTAACTTTTAAGTAAATAAACATGTACCTGTTTATAAAAAAAATCTGTTATAATTAGTTTATTAAAGTATATCAACAATAATTCATAAGTAATTAAAAAAAGGGGCCATTGCGTCAACTTAACCCGTGGAAAGAAAACACATCAGTGTAAGATATTTCAAAGTGCAAATGGAGGGACCAATTGATTACTGCACGAGAACACAACTCACAAATTGACACGGGGTGTTTTCAAGGACAAAGTTTGGCTGTGCTGATCAATGGTACTCCTGTTAGTCGGCGATTAGGTCATGTAAAGTTTGGATGGCAACTCAAGCAATAAATGTTTTCGGTACATATTGGGAAGAACTTGACAACAAGAAGGCCAATTTTGTTATTGGTAATAACTCACGTATTTACATATAACACTAGGGAATAAAATGAGAATAAAATGAGAACCCATGGAGTTTGTAATATTCTCTCTTCCAATAAAATTATTGTGTAGAATAGTTTTGGACCAAAACTCTATAAACGTACAAAGAAAGTCGAACATAAAGAAGAGGAGCTCTATCCCCGGCCACAGAATAAGAACTCATTTTCCATATGACTAAAAAATAGTGGTTATTTATACTTTATTGCCTATACTGGAACTAGTAGTGGCCAAAATAGATGTTAATTATGAGCTACATAAATAGAAAACTTCATAATGGTTAAGCATATGAAAAGCCATTTGGTAGCCCACTAACTCATAAAAAATACTCATCCCTGTCACTTTTCTAATGAAGGAAAAAAAGGGTGGGCAATAAAGTTTTTTTGATAAGCGCATGATATTATTAAAAAAGAGTACTTTCTTAAGAAGAAAGCATCTAAAAGACAAACGATTACAAGAAGAGCTCAATAACGGAAGCTCAAAAAGGACAAAATCCTACACTGTTGGACAACATGTCTTGGAACAAGAGGACTGCATGTCTAAACGAAGCAAATCAACCCTCATCGGTGACCCACTCTTCACCTTCGGAAGTTAAGGTCGGATAGTCAAAAGTCTTCGCTTGAGCAGGCTTATCGGGGGCCTTTAGAGCAAATCGAGCTTGCGCGACCTGCGTCCAAACGTCAACAGTTCTAACGAGTCTTTCACGGCTCAAAGTTAATTTCATATTTCTTACTAAAAGTAGCAGTGAAACCACTCATCCCTGTGATTTTTCTAAAGTTAGTTTCATATTTCTCTTATTCTTTTTTGGGTAAATAAAGGCCCTAAAGTTACTCACACACAACTTTCCATTTCAAATGGGAACTATTATAATTTATAATTCCAACTTTCATGAACTGGGCAAAAAGTTATTTTAGTGTGGGTAGAAAAAAGAAAAAATCAAGTCAAAACAATGATATATAATAACATTATATATTAAAAGGTCACTTACTAACTTCATCACAACATTTCTCAAGAGATCAGGGAAAATGATAGACCTAAGAAAAAAAAGTGTTCACCATCAATAGTGTTTATGAATCTTGTTCTATCTTTTTCTCCACTTGCTAAAGATGGAAAGCAATCATTTTCAATTAGATCATTTGATGTGAGATTAATTAAATTAAATCAACTGAGAAGAATAAAAACAAAGTATTCTTTGAGAATTAACTAGTTGATTAATTAAAGCATCCTTTAGAAACCACAGGTCAAGAACAAAGAATCTATGTTATTTTATCCCAAGAGAAAAATCATAAGGAAATAATAATATCCATGAAAAGCCGCAGAAAGTACACAACATTGCATAAACAAACTATAATTCCATTATGTACCATGTGCTTGTATATAAAATGATTGCATGCTTGGTGGTGCTCTTCTGAAAAAGGTACGGAATCTCGCACTTGAAAACCAAATGTTTCCATTCATGGCATGATTATGAAATATTCATATCAGGCAAAAAAAAAATCACGAATAAATTATATTATAAAATTACAAAGCCTCTAACTAAATCTTGAAACTATGTTTTCAAAATAAACCTAGCCAGTAGTAGATCAAATATGTATAGTAACATTTACATGCCTCACATTTAACATAATAATCCCATCACTGTTTCTATATATATAAAAAAAGCAAGGCATGATAATATATATTCTCTCCGTTTCAAAATAAGTGTATTATATTACTTTACTAAAATATTTAAATACAAAATAAACTAACACATTAACTTGCATTTTAATAATTGGTGCATGATTCATTTTTGTTTTACAGAATACTTGTTTTGAAAGGGAGAAATTATTGTTTAATGTAAACCTAATAAAATGGCAAATTTACAATGGTACATAATTCATTTATTTATTATGAAAAATAGAAAGAATCAACATGGTATGATAAATGAAATATATATTTTGTTTTTGCGAAGTGTTTTTGGTTCAATTATGCTCTGCATGTATGATGATAGAAAACAAAATTGAATAACGATAAATAAACATGAACCGTACAATGGTGGGCTTCTAGTTGAAGGATACTTGTGAAATTGAATCTGGGAAGAGGCGACCATTAATTACCCTTGCAACTGATGTCCAAAAATGCTGTCGCTTTAGGACATGGACTGGTTCCGTAATTATTGCAAGAAAGAGAACAAAATAGTCACATGTGATGTCCCTAAGGACCCTAACTGCCGACAACCTTCGATTGGTGAGAACATTCAGCAGGTAATCTTGTGTTTCAAGCACTAAATTTGATTTGCAACTCTGAATTGAGAAAAATTGAGTATTTTTGGATGATTAAAAATTGTTCAAAACGTTACTAAAATAAATCATTTCAAATGACATAATTATTACGGGGCCGTTGTAAATGATCTTTTGTAAACTGTAAATCAAAGTACAATATAAACAAAAAATTGTAACATAAAGATCAAAAAACTGTAACAGTAACCTAATATTTAAACCCAAAATCCTTTGTTACAGTTTTTTGATCCTCATGTTACAGCGTTTTATTCTTGATGTTCTTTTTTACATTTTACATAAAGATCCATTTACAATGGATTGTGTACCAAATTATCATATCATTACCATTAGGAACACTCTCACCTCTTAAGATTATGAGATCTCAAGCAAAACTTTAGCTAGACTGAACAAAATAGCTTGTTAAGATTATGAGATCTCAAGCAAAACCTTTGCTAGACTGAACAAAATAGCTTGTTGAAACTCTAGGAAGCAAATCTTAACTATAAAAGACATCGTTTGACAATCCAAAAGGTCGTGATGAGTTCTTAGTCTGATGTCATTTACTTTTGACCGCTTTGCGACCAAGGATATGGATGGGACAAACATTCCAAAATGGAACACATTGGTTGACCTATTATATGCCTGGGTTTCAATTGCTTTGAGTTGGAACTGAATGCACAATTATCACATATGGTGGGACATGTAGGCTTTGTCCCTGAAGTGTATTTCAACAGCATCTACATGTTTGTATTTTGAATCTGAGGACTGAAATGAATAACATCAAACATAAAATTATCTTACCTTTGTTCGAATGGTGTTCTGGATGTCACTGAAGCGATGATTTGGATAATCCCAGCATCACAAGATGAACCATATAGCTTCTAACCTTAAGGTGCATGCCAACTGCACATGATTATGATATATGCATGTCATTTATAATACTAAACTCTGCTGAGGAAAAAAGCACTTGCAAACAAATACAGTGGCAGCCCTTTCATCTTTAGACCTGGTGATGTCTATTACGGCTGATACTGCTCATACCGATTTGACCAATGGCAGCTCTTAAGTTCTCCTCACTGTTTCATAACAATGACAAGCCAATAAGGTGGATCAAGTACTCATCAATAACTCATCTATCTCATCTTTGCACTAATTGAATTTCCTTCAGTTATTGAACGGACCTGAAATGACTAGAAGGGCAGCCATGAAAATGACCTACTCTAGGAGTAGATGAGATCATTCTCTGGCAGGAACAAGATGTGTAAGCCTGCAATAACCATAACGAACAATAAGAAGCTAACATAACAAATGATTAACGGCTCCACTAAAGCAATCTAGTTTGAAAGAATAATTGAGGGCACAAGATGATCTCAGAATGACTCATAGAAATTAAACAAGTTTATTACTATGTTAATCTGACCCCAAGCTTCAGTTCCCAGCCCAATCCAAAATTCCAATTCTGAAGACATCTTGAATTAAATGAAGAACCTCATTGAAGTACAGAATCAAATCCAGTGGGGCTAAGTTTGCCGTCTTATCGTAACTATGATATATACACTGTGCCAATTCCTTGTCAAACCTCTCAGCACCATAAGTTAAATGAAATAGTAGGTGATTTGCAAGAGCCAAACACTTCCATTCTATATCAAAAAACATCATAATACAAGATCATATAGTGCCATGAATAAATCTTATCCCGATAACATGTGAATGGATGCACTGACTCGCAATGTTGAAATGCAATCAGCGAGTCACTTCTTTGATAACATAAAGCATAGTGTGATATGATAGATTAACATGCATATACGTTGCTCATCATTATATGTACTGGTAAATCAATAACTAATGCGACTAAAATTACAACATACTTTGTAGTTGCTCGTAAGTGACCTTAAACGATAAGAAAATAATTAGATGAAATGAACAAGGACTCGGTTCCATAAAATTAACAATCGGAGTGAACAGAGAGGTGATAACTTTGCAAGAGAGACGTGATGCTCTCACATTTGCAATTTGTTAAAATCACGGCCTTCTAAGAACAGGTGGCTCATACAAAGAGGATATGAACTCTTAACAAGTAATCAAGGTTGGTATTTCAGCAAACTCTCTTCCCTGAACTACAAATGGTGTTCTTAATTTACAGTGATCAATTACATTTCTATATTCTAATAATGTTAAGACCTTAACTAAGGTCCTTCTAGAACTATACAAATGGATGAACATAGGATCGATCTCTCGGATGCCTTCATTTCTACTGCTTTTTTCCTCGAGACAATCCATCAGAAAATCCTTTAAACATTGCATCGAACGATATCAACAAAACAAATCGATTATAACGATCCCTTCAAATGCTCACTTCAAAACTAAACCCTAGAGTTTGCCAAAATAGTTAGAGGAGAAAATCGATTCAACGCTCGATCTCTCTTCGTTCTTAATTTAATTTGTTGATTCCTGAACTTCACACAACAGCTTCAATTTATACTCCAACCTATTTTTCTCGGCAAACAAACGGAACATAGGAGAAAGAAATTCGAACACGAATCACAATTGAACTAGAGAAAAAGGGGATTCGAGGGAAATGAATGAGTACCTCGAAGGCAATCCATGGCGAAGAGCTAGAAGCCCTCGAGACAGACTCCGAGGACCGGAGCAGATCGGTAGAGAGGGAGAGCATTGACGGCACCGTGTGGAGAAGAGGGCGGTCAATTTTCATCCCAGGCATAAAGATAAAGGTGAGCGACGCGAGTTTGGTTGGGGCGATGCAGCAGTGTGTAATCATCCCTTGAAGCAAACGCGCCAAATATAGGCTACGTAGATATGGCGGGAAATGGGTCAAGCTCAGCCACTCGACGAGTCGACTCGGTAGCAGCAGCTATTGGTCACTATGTTTGGGCGGGCCGGGCCGTAAACAAGTTTTGAAACAGGGCCAGCAAAGTAGTGCTGGCCTCATCTTGTGACGGCTGGGCAAATACCCGGCCCATCCTTTTCTTTTTTAGCATAAAAAAAGTTCGGGTTAAATGTTGAAACTTACCCTTATGTATTGGTCACGAATACTATGCTACCCTCATTTTCAAAATGACATTTGTGGTACCATATCTATTGGTCACGCGATTCCGTTAGGAAAAATAGACGGTAAAATGTCATTTTTTTCCATTCCGTTAGTCATATGACCTCAAGTGTCATATAATGGATGGTAAAATGCCGTTTTTCCTTAATTATTTGACTTCTATACATTTTATAAGAAACATTACCATTGTGTTCTCGTTGTTGTTCCTTATAAAATATATAGAGGTCAAATACTTAAGGGGAAAAAACGTCATTTTACCATCCATTATATGACACTTGAGGTCATATGACTAACGGAATGGAAAAACGGCATTTTACCGTCTATTTTTCCTAACGGAATCGCGTGACCAATAGATAAGGTACCGCAAATGTCATTTCGAAAAGGAGGGTAGCATAGTGTTCGTGACCAATACATAAGGGTGAGCTTTAGCATTTAACCCAAAAAGTTCTTTCATGGATAGAAATGATAACGTCGGACAAGATAAGTAACAAATAAAAAGGACGAGAAATTGCGAGTCCTATAACTAAAGTATCCGGTTATTTCAGGTGATTTTGGAAGGAGTAAAACCTCTCGACGGTGGTTGCACGTTAGTATCTCAACTGGTACTTTTCCTGGTTTGACTTGGAGTGATTCGTGTTGTCTAAAAAACACATTGGTCCCTCGGTGGAAACTATTAAAGGGAAGTAAGGATGGTGTCATACACCAAATTGGGTCCTCAAGAAAAGGAGGAGACTTGGGATTGAGTTGTCCCTGATCCTAATTAGGCGGAGTGTGCCTCCTCCGACACACCCCGTTTTCCGCCCGTGTGTTCATTGCACCTGACGAGGCTGCCTCGCAAACCTCACCTCCTTCCTCTCCCTGAATGAGTTGTCGCTTTCGGGATGAGTAAGGGCATCCAGACCTCTCTTTTTATGGGGCGGGGGAGACGTAGCCATTATTGGGTTCGTGATTCGGGCCTTGATTTTTTCCCTGCGACCCGTCCCCACTCCTGGGATTGGTTACCCTTCCATAAAGGCTTGCAAATTTCTAGAGATAAAGAGGAACGCCTCCTAGTTAGGCAAGAGATCATGAATTACCTCGTCCTTTAATGTATAGAGCTCGATGTTTTTGAGGGTGAAAGATTAGATAGAGGTAAAGCGCGCTTGCTCATGTCCAGTTTTATTGCCATGTAACCTATGGCGCCCCGGTCGTCGTTGCCGAAAAAAGTGATGAGCTCAAAAGCAATAAGAATGTTATCTTGAATACTCCTTCCCTGCATGAATGCCCCTTGAGTAGGCTCTATCAAGGTCTAGAGCAGCGGCTTCAGGCAGTTAGTCAAGATTTTAGATAGAATGCGAAAGATCACATTACACATGCTATCTATCGTAGACCAATGATAAGCACCGATTTCGACTTCTTCGAGATCATCACCACATTAGTAATATTTAAATATCGATCAAAACCCTATTCCTGGGTCGATGTCTGAATAAATTAGATAACCTCTTCTTGTACCACCGACCAATAATGCTGGTAAAATAGTGGGTTCAATCCGCCCAGCCCCGAGGATTTATCAAAAGCAGCATTTGGAAAACTGCTTAGCGAAATTCCTCTGCCGAAATCTTCTATAATAATTGCACATTCTGACCACTCGTGACACCCTCCGTGGTAAAGTGGATAGGGAAATCAACAAGATCTGGGTTTGAAGTGGCGAACAAAGTGGTATAATAATCAATAACTAGTTCCCGAGGCCATGTGTCCCATATAACATGTTGGACAATACTATTATGTATGGAGAAAACATTCTCGACGGAGCGGACATCGTTAAACTTCCTTTGATACGAACAAGCAACATGAAAAAACTTCGTGTTGCGATCGCCTTCAATCAACCAGTGGTGTTTGCTCTCTGTTTCCAAAAAGCAGCCTGGATACGAAGAGTCTCTTCGTACTATATCTGAATAGCTCCACGTCGATTAACCCCTACTTAGTCTGTTCCATGATTCAATTCCGTAATACGCTGTTGATACTAGCGAATATGATTCAGGGTCTTATGATAACTGGATTTCCCCTAGTGGTCCAACAAGATTCCAAGCTTACAGATGGCCTTTCCGATGGGTGTGTCATTGTTCTTACCCCACTTAGTCTGTATCAGATGACCACAGTCCGGATCTTAATTATACCGAGACTCAAACTTGAACTTGGATGGACACAACCTTCACCGACGACCATTAAGAGGGAGGATAATTGACTAGTGATTGGAGGTGGTTTTTCATGTGTTTCTAAGTTCCACATCCTCCAACAAAGATACAAATGCCCAGGACATCAAAGCTCGATCCAGACTGGATTGGATTAGCGTTGTATGGTCCTTACCCCTGAGACCAGGTGAATTGATGCCTGAGTAGCGGGATGTCTTTCAGGTCTAATTCGTCGATCACCAACTGGAATTCATCAACAAGAGCTGTTGGATACGAATGGATACCTCTAAATTATTGGGGATTAAGAACATTGTTGAAATCCCCAATAATGATTCAGCGATCCTTGTCACGCCCCAAATCCGGTTTTGACCGGACTCGAGACGTGCACTAAGAAACGATAATAAATAAAAACGATTTATAAAGAAATAAGTTCCAAAATGATAATGTAACCAATAAATCTGACGAAACGGGTCACAACTCGGAAACCAAGTAATAAAACAGTTTAGTATAAAAGAGAAAGTACGTCTCTATAACCCACTAGACTAAGACTCTCGCTATCTCCCAAGTTCCGAGAATCCCGTTAGATCAATCCCGCTCAAAACCTGTAGAACAAAAGAGTAAAGGGGTGAGCTTTCGCTCAGTAGGAAAAAAATAGTTAAGGTGATGAGTATCTGCTCACCACTACGAGTAACCGTCCAATTAGTGCATACTAGCAAAACACAACAACTAACGACAATCATGTAAAACACATAATCACAACATACTTACACAACTAATATCACACTGGAATCACATCCCTTATCCAATCATTAGGCACCCAACACATAGTAAAACAACCACACGTCCCGTACAGCAGTCCCCGAACTTCATCGGCTGTCCACAACCCGACTCAACCATATCGTATCGGATCACACAACATCGGCCTAGATATCTTCCCGGAACCGCATCGGGGAATAACTCACAATACATCATATCGGATCACACAACCTCGGCCTAGATGTCTTCCCGGATCACACAACATCGGGGTACGAATCACACCATCCTCGGCCTGGACACCCTACATCGGCATACCCCCTCGATGAAGGTATTGTACCGGAACCACTCCCCGTGGGACCGCGTACGTGGGATATGACCCTCGGCCTAGATACCACCCTACATCGGCGTACCCCCTCGATGTAGGTATCGTACCAGAATACACCTCGTCTCAAAACATACCACGAAAGTCTCAACAATACCACAATACCATGTTTCAACCAACGACATACCAAGCCAAACAATCTTACCACAACACATCACATCGGTCTATCAATCACCCGATCATATCACAAGAATTGGTTCACGTCATACCAAGCATATCACACTTGTCATAACATACCAACATACCACACCGAACATACCATATCATGATCCTCAATATAACAACGGATAAGCCTCATATCACGCATCACAATCATCAATCATGGCATCACAACCAACACACAAACCTAAGGGCTCGACATGGCTCACATGCATTTCTACAGCACAACAATTCCCAAACTTACGGCACGACCTAGCTCGTAAGCTATCCCTCATTTCACTCGTTCCTCACATCCTACATGCAATTCTATCATTATATCAAGTATTCGCAACTTATATGCATACTAGTAATTTTCCGCAATTAAACCGGTATTCGCTACTTTTCCTACCTCGATCGCTTTCCAAACGCTTAGTCACTTCAAGATGCCTCGTAGTCTCCTCCTCCGTACTTGGGTCCACCGTCTAAGATTACAAGCAATCCGAAAATTAATGCTAATTCCAAAAGCGGTTTTAACGAGAAAATAAATGAATAACCCCGAAAATCAAATATGGGCCGAAGGGAAATTTGGGCCGGAATCAGGCCCATTCCGGGAGGCCCACCGGACCGGTACTCGGCCCGGCCCGTGCATCACACCGGCCCGGAACTAGGCACGCCCCGTGTGGCACACCGGCCTGGTACCAAGCACGGTCCGTGAGACACACCGGCCCGGTACCTGGCACGGTCCGTGCGGCACGCCGGCCTGATACCTGGCACGGTCCGTGCGGCACGCCGGCCCGGTACCTAACACGGTCCGTGCAACATTCCATTCCGGTATCAGGCCCGGTCCGTGTGGCGTTCCGTGCCGGTCTGGGCAGACCCTTCTTCTTCCTCCCTCAACTTCGTTTCTACGAATTTCTACCTCAAAATCTCCATTGATGACCTCCCAAAACTCCAAAACAAACCCAATAACTTCAACACTTCAACACCCATATTGGGTTTTACCAAAAACAACACAATCCAAGTGTTTTCTATCATTAAACTCCATTTCTTCTTAAAAAAAAAACATCATCTAAACCATCCAACACCCAAAACCCACTGGTTCATGCAATCTCTACTCAAACTCACAACACCAATGTCATCAAGGAATATTTTAATGAGTACTAACCTCTAGGAAATGAAGAGATGAAGAAGATGAACTAGAAATTGAGAGGATTGGAGGTGAAAATCCATCAAAGTTGCCTCTTTTCTTCACTATCTTCTTCTTCAAGCAAAGGTACCACTCTCTCTCTCTCTCTTCATCCTTTGGTGAAATTCGTCCAGCACTAAAATATTGGCTGAAATGTGCCTCACTTGAGGCTTTAACCTACCCTCGAAATGTCTAAACTGCCCATTTGCCTTTTTGTCTTTCATGCCCAAGGTTTGGAGGGTAAAAGAGTCAAATCTCACCCAATTCTTCTCACCCAAGCCACCATGGACATGTGTTCATGTGGGGTCTACTTCTACCTCAAAATAAGTCAGCCCATTGATTTAAATCCGATAAAGTCCCGAAAGTTTGGCTCCGTTGACCCGAAATTGACTTTTTCGTAAAAATGGTCATTTGAAAGCAAACGACCCAACTAAGCTAACCGTAACGAAGGCTAAGCTTTTTGGGTCCCGAAAAGGTCCCGAATGACTCCCGGAGTCATCGGTTGACTTCTCCGACCGAAAGTCAACTTTCGCCAAAATTCACCGGTTCGACCGGGATCGACCGGGGCGGTTCTTACAATCCTTCTTGTGCCAGCAAGATGGAAAAGTTGATATCAAGACTGGCGACAAAGATCCTATCAAGGTTGGCCATAAAAACCGGTGAGAAAGTAAGGGGCTTGATCCGACCCTGTAATCTCCAGATCGATGGAGTGGGAAAGAGCGAACCCTATCGTGATATGAAATCCCTCAACCCAGAACATCACTAATCCTCTCTGGTTCATCGACACCCCGACCCAGGTATCCCTATAGAATCATAAGTTTTGCTAAAGAATCATCGTCATAGTATTTGGAATTAGTGTTTCACAGAGGAAAAGGAAGTGAGGCGTATGTGAGCAAGGACGTGCTTGAGATGTTGAGCGTGAGTGTTTCTACTCATCCCCTGGCAATTCCACAAGAGAATTCTTAGCTCTGGAAAAGGGGGAAAGAGACGGCGCCTACACTCGCCTTCTGAAGAAAGACGACGACAATAATCCTGACTGAGATGGTGGACGAGATTCAATCAACGAGGGAGGAGAGCAGGCCGGCGGAGAGCCGCCCAAGAAACGACGCCGCTGACAACGCAAAGAGACGATCGATCCCGAGGCGGGAACGAAATCTTAGGGAACATCTTTTTATTCGTAATTAATTCATGTTTTTATTTAAAAATGAAGAGCAGACGATTTTTCCTAGAGTAATGTTGGGCAGTACAAGAAAATAAGGAGAAAAACGGTAGAAGGGTAAAATTTGTGTAGAGAATTTGTTGTTGCCCAATGTGGTTCAGATCTTCAATTTCGCGAGGGAAAATTATCGCAATCTTCTTCCCCGGCTTGCCGCGTAAAAAAATGGGCGGTACAATTTGGCTGAAGAACGAGGACAAACCAGAACGCCATTGCTGCAGCGAAGAGCTCCAGAAGGCTCTCGTATCTTTCCGCATTTGCTAATCCATCTCTCAGGCGAGTCCTCTTATTCGTGTTTTCATCTGCATTTCTTCTTGACCTCGCGTTTGGTTGCCGAGAAAATGAAATCTCAGTTCGTTGTGCAATTAACAGGGCCGTAAGAATTGAAATATCTTTTTTATTTTCCTGCATATTTCTGGGCAATCAAAAATCGAAGAACTATTCGATCCTTACAATATCCGACGATTTTTCTTCTTCCTGTTTTGGCTTGATTTCCGTTAGGCATTGTTTAAGTGATAAGATAACTATATTTTGGAGTTAATGGTATTGATATGTGTTAATGTCTGGTTACAAAACTGTTCTGGAACGAAGATATTTAGTTTGTCAATGTAATTCGATTACCTTTATTTTTCCCACAATTGATCAGTAATCAATAGTTCTTTCAAAAAACAAGCAATCAACAGTTGCTTATGTACTTAATCCTTGCAACTGTTGATGAATTCCTTTTGTGATTATTGAATGCTAGTTTTTGCTCTTGCATAAGTTAGTTTGATGTTGTTCGATTGAACTATCTAGTGAAGTTTGTGGTGTGTGTTAAGGTTTGGTCTAAAAAAATGTTCTGGTTACTCCATGTCCTAACCCCTACCTTTCGTTTATTCCTAAATCCTAACCCAAGCAAACGTTTATTCTCATGTAGTAACGTTGACCCAACCTATTGCATTTTCCGTCCACAAAGTTAACAGCCTTTTAGTGGGTGACAGGAAAAGTTGATAGGTTAGAGTTATGATTTAAGAATAAACGAAAGGTCTACGTTATGACATCAAGTTTTCGCATGCCATTTTAGGAAAGTTTTAGAGTACGTGTCAAGCATGTGACTGGTATTTCACAGAGTTAGTCACACTTAACAAATTTTGATACATTTTGAGATTTAAATGGTGAAACTTGTTACTATGTAATAATTGTCATACGTATAGGTTATGATTTAGTAATTGACCATAGTACAGTGAGAGGTGACATGCAATTGTTCCAAAATTGTTTAAGGACTGAGGTGTTTTGTTTGATAAGCTAAACATGTCATTAAACAATGTAATCCAAAATAAAGCTGCCTTAAACCAGCCAATGATGTCATGATTGCTGATCAATTATTGTGGAGGTGGGTGGAGCTGTAAATCAGGTACAACTTGAGAACAAGGTGTACTATGGGTTGAGCAACCAGCATTATTGTACTAATAAGTAATACCTACATCATGATAACATGACTTACGTCTTTTTATTGTTTGTGTTATCTTTAGAATATTTACTTATTGTAGCAGCCTGCCAAAGTTAATAAATGTACCATAGAAAGTAAAACCAGAAGAACTATGGGGAGCAATGTTACACATCTGTCCCAAAATAGTGCATTATGTTCACCACTTATTCCGTTAGGTCACCTGTCTGGTCATATATGTTCCATGGTTGGTAGCCTAAAGCTTGTCTGTGCGTATCCTTCTGCTTGTCTTTTTTCGAATGACTTATTTTCTAGGTGGGACATCATTTATGGTGAACATGCAATCAGGTGCTGACGATGTTTTCAATAATATCCTTACTTAATTAAATACTATTTTACACGATGATTATTGGTTTACATTCTGTATTAATTACGTAGACATAAGAGGAGGGCCTCTTCTGATTGTTTATTTCATCCAAACTCATCATAACATATTACAGTACTTCACACACTGATAGGAATAATTACCAATAAGTGGATCCTTCAAACATGATGATATTTTTTGCTGATTTGAAGCTGTTGCTCCTGCTGTTTGTCGCCTCTTCTCAGAGCTCCAAGACTAGATCTACAATAGAAACCATAACATAAATAAAAACGTTGTATATATGTAGGTCTGTTATGAAAAACACATGCTATGACTAAGAGCTATGTTTACACTCAAGTCAATTAGTACCACGACCCTTGTAAAGTCAATCTAATAGCTGAGTGAATGGTAAAACTCTCAATTGATTATGAGTTATGACTTTAGATAGGAAAACTACGGTTTGGACTAAATGAAAGTGTAAAGAGAAATTCAATGTGGAGATAAATGCACTTACAATCTGCGTCTGTTTTGATCCAGTACTCTGTGTTTCCATTTGAGTTGCTGTCAGTAGGTGCAGAATGGGATGCATTTGATTGGCTATTGTAGTGTTTTGTGCTCCTCTGTAAGAGGTCTTTCTGAGGAAATATTACTATGTCTTCATCATGGAGCATCTGGCTTCCATGGCTCTGCCTCCCATCACAGGATACGTTCCTTTTCTTCTGTATTTTCTGGCGCTTGTCATGCTTTTCAGTAGTTGTTGAGCTTTCAGGGTGAACTTTTTTGTGGAACATATGAAGGATCTGCACTCAACACATTGTAGAATAAGGAAATTTGAATGAGAGTTCATAATTTGGATAATCATACGACCATTAAGTTTCAAAACTTTTAAAATACAAGTGTATTAAGGAAAAAAATCAATTACACAGAGAACCAAAGCAATCTTTTGGTTGATAAGCAAAGCTGTCAGCTTGCTGCCATTAGGATCATCCCATGAATATCGTGAGGACAAGTATACTTGACTGGAACTTGTTCTTTTAAAAATTAAAAGTCTATAGCTGCAAAACTTAAACATGTTCACTTTACTGTATATGCATTGCTTAGGATGCATCTGGAGGGAATAACTAAGCAATAACTAAAAGTGGAAGTAACAATATCAGTTGAAGTACCTTGCGCAGCTTTGTTTCAGAGTCAGCAGTTGCAGTAGAAGTCCTAGTCGAAGCATGTAGCATTTTCTTTTTTAGTATTTTTTTCATGAGTTGCACAGCAGATTTGTCAGCTTCCTTCTCTGCTCGCTTTTCATCCCTCTCACATTTGACTCCAAAATTATCCTCTGCTGTTTTACTCTTCTGAAACAGCTCTCCTAGTGATATTCTGTGTTCCTTCTTTGCCACAGCTGTTGTTTCTGATAATTCAACTGCTGAGCCAAAAAGATATTCCTGGAGTGGACAAAGTGAAGTTCCATTTCCATTGATCTCAAGGCCTTCGTTTGGTTTTCCACTAAGTGTAACTGTACTACCATGGCTGCTTCGCCCAGTGCTGACATGACTATTTCTCCCAGTACTTACGTGACTGTTTCTTCTGGACGAGTCACTGTACCCATTTTCTTTTGCTTCAGCTCCCAGAACTTTCTCCAACTCATCATTGATGATCTTTAATTCATTCTCTGTTGCTTCAGTTTCTTTTCCCGTTATATTCTCGATCGAGATGGAGAAAGTGGGTGTAGATGATGGGTCTGCACCAAGGGTTCCAATTGCAAGGAATCCATGAAAGAGCTCAGATGCTGCAGCTGCTGACTCTTCTTCTTCTTCATAGTATTCTTCTACTCTTGGTGTTCCTATACCAGCAAAAGATCTCCGGCGATGGTCTTTTGGTGCTTGCCTGAAGGGGCTGGTGCCATAGAGTGGCTTTGGATAGTATTGTTGCTCATCAAGCGATGGCTGCCCTGAAAGACAAGTAGAAGAGTGTCCTGACCCAAATGTTAAAAAGCACGAATGACAAAGAGGCTAACCTGTGAAACATGTAAAATTTGTGTTGACATCCCTAGGGGTGCCTTCAATCTATAGTTGCATGTAGTACAAAGAGGGCTGTGATTATGAAGCTATTATTTGTTTGGTATGTGAAGTATAGAGAGGGTTACATGGTCTTTGTGGTTGCAACATTACTCGTAAGGATCCCAATAGATTTAAGCATGTACACTATGGAAGTTCTATCTGAAGTGCAGTGCTAATTGATTTAAGTACACAGACATTAGCAGCTAGTCTGATTTCAATCGTTTGGGTAAAATGCACACATTGGAATAGTGTCAGAACTAAGTGTACATATATAGCAGAACATGACTTACCAATAGCGAAGTCTTTGTATGTTTCACTGCTATTCTGGCGAAACTTCCGGTGCACCCAACCAAGTAACTGCAACAAAGATATGAAATGATGAGTTATAGAGTATTTGAGGATTTAATGGTTCTCCTATGTATTTCTGTGAGAGGAATAACCTTCATCTTGATATCTGTATTCAATAAATTCGAGCTTTGATTACTTTGGTGGTGAGGAGAGCATGTGAGATAAATAGGCTAAGCAGTTCTTCTAAGCATCCAATATTCAGATAAATGCTAGTAGAGAGGAACAGAGAGATAGTTACAAGAGTTTGGTTGACTATTCTTGTCAAGATCAAATCAAGTTGTCAAATGGGCAGTGGGTCCTAAACCTAAAGGTTCTAGGTTCTATCTAAACTCTGCACAGCCGTGTTCATGAGCAAAGTTGGTTGCAGGGTGATGGTTTTTTCGTTGGTATTCACCATAACAAATAGCAGTACTTGGACATAGTGTTATACGCAAGATTTGTCACGTGTCTTTTGGACCTCTATTCTAAGATGTTATTAAAGAGCCTGTTTATTCACATTAACATCACGTATGAGACAAGATGGACCTTTAATTCTGATATAATGAAGGTCTTTATCACTAATACTGTAAAACTCAAAAGGTTAGAAGTAGTTAACAATTTGTAGCCATTCATGATAATGTACTAGACGAAAGGGTTGACATTTATTGATTATAATAGTGTGAAAGGCTTTACCTATATATTTGTACTCAGTGTTTAAATAGATATATCACCTCTGGATATGTTGTTCTTGCAGCCAACTTGTGAATGCATAAGCAACTGGATGCACATGAAGTTTTTAAATGCCAAAACCTAATAATGGTTGCTTTGAGTTGAGTCTTCAACGGATCTGAAATGACAATTAGGGTATGACTAAACTTGTACTTCCAACAATTATTTTCACTTGTATCTCATCATGAAGTAGTTGCAGTTAGTAACCTTATTTGGTCCTAAAAGCTAGGTTTACTTTCTTTTGTTGATTTATGAATACAAATGTTCAGATTTTTAGAAGGGATAAAATTACTTATTATTTTTTAATAAGCTAACCATATAAAGTAGTTACATGTGAAGGGGTTCTATGATCTCATGAATACCTGATACTCTTGTTGTGGACAGTAAAATGACATTATGCAGTAAGGCGGTTTCCTTGTTTATATGTCATATTCATAGTCTTTGCCATCACAAATGGGTTTTCTGTAGAAAAGCCTGGCTGGACCCCAAGCTTTACCCATCCAAATCTCAATGGACCCACAAACATTGTGCATAACAGTAAGTTGCGAAAAGAGAAGCGTGCGTTTTGCTTAAAGACAATGGTAAGAGTTTCATCCTTCACAATGAAAAAACATTTGTCTAAGAAAGGTCAGTAATAATCAAAGAAAGACAGCACACTAGTGCATCAATATTGATAAGGCTAGAGATAAATAATTCTAAAATAGAATATAATATCTAGGAAAATGATAGATGATGACCATGTTGGTTTTAATCTCCATAAAATTTTGAAGCTAAGGTGTTAAGAGGTCCACATGACATGTAATTTAGATTGACATCAATTCTAAGCTTTAACAAGTTCTGATCAAGCTTGACAGCTTAAATATGTGAGCATGGTTCAGATATAGCTGATGTGATGGTTATTTAGTTATTACACGCTGGATTATTAAGTGTTTATATTTTTATAGGTATCAGTAAAATGATTTGTGTAAGCTTTGTGTTATGATTTTCTTTTCTAATGGTTATATAATTCTGACTAGATTGCAAGTGGCCTAATGATTTTAGTTTTCCGTGTAGTACTTGTTTTAGTTAACTTAGAAACTGAGCTGAATAAACCATAAAGGCAACTTATATTTCTCAAACATTTTGAATATACTTATGAAAGTTGTTTTTTCTTTGAGAATTAATTGAAACTGTTCATCTCATTAATCTGGATTAGCTTGAGCTAGTGTAATAACTTATGCTCCATACTTTATTCTTGGTTGCATTGGAGATGGAATATAATGTAGTGACAAGTCTATACCAGCAAAGTTGCCTATACTTTCAATATTG
The DNA here is from genome assembly GCA_963921825.1 of Erodium maritimum. NCBI lineage: Eukaryota > Viridiplantae > Streptophyta > Magnoliopsida > Geraniales > Geraniaceae > Erodium > Erodium maritimum. Next base: position 148,479,632 of record OY997588.1, read on the forward strand.
AAAAAGATGATACAATGAATTTAACACCGAGACATTAACATGTAAGTTGTAATTAGTAAACTATGTCTGAGATATTATTTTAGAGCTCAATACTACATATTATCAAGCAAGATGGTGGTGCTTGGACAGCAACCTGGAAATTTAGACCTTGATCCTGTATATTGAATGAGGGTAGCGTCTTTTCATTGTATGTAACAATCTACTAGAGGGAATATTGATGAGATTGGCATCCTTAGATCTCAAGTATAATATCATGGGTTGTCTGTGGATTCTGTTTGTTTTTTCTCCGGGGCCGCTAGTTCCTTCTTGGAAATGGCTTCCTCCTCTTTAGTAAATTTATTCCAATTACCAATAAAAAAAAAGATCTCAAATATAATAAACTATGTAGATTGAGATGATGAGGATACTACGAGTAGAAGATCTCAAGGAGTTTTGGACTCATGGGTTTGTTATTGTTAGAACTTGGAAGGTTGGTGTTTTGGTTTTCATAAGGAGGCCATTTTATTATCTATATTTCAGTCTTTCAGTTATCCTCTTTCTACACTAGATAGAATGGTATAATTACAATATGCCAACTAACATTAGTGGTTTGGAAATAAATGAGCAAGACTGACGGAAAGCATCCACCCACCCGTGTTTAAAAATAAATAATAGGGTCAATTGAGGTTTTTGCCAACTTTCTTGCTAATACGTACATGAGACTAAAATACGAACTATATGGACAGTATGTTGCTGGTAACATGATGGAAAGTCGATTCTAGGGAGACACTAAGGGTTACTTTCTTCCACTTGACTGTGTCTTAAGTCCTGAACTGGCCCGCACTGTGACAAGTGCATCTTGGACCCTCCAATTATGGGGAAATTTGTCACAGTGCCTTTGACTTGCACTGAAGAAATTGCCTTTTGTAGCAAAGTGGGCTAGCCTTGCCACCTTTTTGTATATTATAGATTCTCACAGCATAATAAACTGGCAAAAAGATAGGTTCAACGAAAATACGGTGCATGATGTGAATAATTTGTTAGTATGAGTAAATACTGTTGGCTTCACTGCTGATAATCTTGTTCATACAAGGCCGTAATTGGTCTACTCATGCATGCATATCATTATTAGCAATACCGACCTTGATCATGTGGGCAGATGAGGACGATGGCTGTGCACCAGACAAGTTTATGGTCATGGGCTGGGTAGACTTGTAATCACCACAGAAACCAAAACGTATGGTCATGGGCTGGGTAGACTTGTAATCACCACAGAAACCAAAACATGGCTTGAGGAGACTGACCAGCATCTGGAACTATACCCATTTAGGTGCTTCTCAACTTCTTTAGACAAGGCATGCTCTTATTTTTCTACTGTTGTTGTTTGTTCTCTAAGGAACCCTAGGTTCTCAAAATATTTCATTGGTCTTTTCATTATGCAGACCTTTTTCAATGTCATTTCAAAGGCTTCTTATAATGTGAGGTTTTTGTTGATCTGACTGTCATATATCAGGTCATTAATTAGAAATACGAAGTGATATGTGAAGATGTGTTTTTGCTATTTATTACCCTTGGTTGATGCAGGCTGAGAGTTTAAGGATTTGGCAATCAACTTCTGCAACTTGACCCCCATGTGTGTTGGCTATATTTATATTATATGTTGATGGTAAAATAAATATAAAAATAAATGCAAAGTTCTGTATATTTACAATTCATGCCATTAATGATTTTTTTTCTTCTAAATATGAGCCTGCCATCTTAGCGATCCAATGGTTGAGATGAGTTCCTAGTTTGTACCACAAGGAGTGGTTTTTACCTGAACCTATTCTATATGTATATATTCTTACTCAACAACAAGATTAACTATATAAATTATATTGGATTCACTGGGAAATAAAGCGGGGACGGTGATGCATTCTGGATTTGGGTTTCACATTGGAACCATTTAGTTCCATGAGCTTTTGGTTACTTATCTTCTCCAGAAAAAGACCATGGCTAGTGGCCATAATTATTACCTCCAGGAAGTAGTAGCATCAACTATATGTCGTTATGAGTGTTCCCCATCACAGCCTACATGTTCTTTGCCTTACCAAAACAATCAGAACTGTGAAATCTAAGTACTGGACCAAGAAAGAGAGTAAGTTGTAGGATATTTTCCTTTCCCCACAAATGTACTAATAGATCGTTACCTCTTTCTTAGTAATCCGGATGTGGTTCCTTCTATTTAGGCTTTGGTCAATATATTTTGACTAAATAGATCTAAAATCAGATGGGATGATGAAAAAAAATGGAATTCTGCATTACAATAACAGGAGTAGAGCAAGCAATGGGGTCAACCACTAATTGTCAGATTCTTCTCTCTTTTACAGTAAAGCTTCCTCGAAGCCATCAGCTTGATTTTGCCTGTCATCACAATTACTGTTCTAATCTTTTGGGACCTAGTCTGCTAGAGTTCAGATTATTACATGGTCAGTCGTTACCACTCTAATGTGTACATTATTATTCATTTTTTTCATTTGAATTTGGATATTAAAAAATGGTGTTGCTGACTAGAATGCAAACAGGTTGTGGATAGTATCATGAATGACGAGAAATGCCCAGAGGTGGCTAGACCAGGTTGGAAACTAAGGTGGACCCAGTTCATAAGGAAGGTGCTATGGACATTACAGAGGATACCAATTCTGAAATTGTTCCGGGTTCAAACCTGACATGTTGCAGCCCGTGGACCTGCAGTTGATCAGCAACTGGGCAATTCTATCAGCATTGGACTTTCTCGGAAAAGGGAGGCAAATTTAAATATGATTGCCACTGCCACTTTTTCTGGGCCCTATTCATGCTCAGCTACAGGGCGTATATTCAACTAGATGCATGTCTGCTAATGGGAAGCCTTTACTCTAACTATTAATTATGGTAAGTGCACATTTTTAGTCGGTTGTTATTTTTGATTTTTCTTTTACTGGTATCGCATATATTTCATAAATAATTGCAAGTTGCGGTTTTAAAGTTGAGTACAACACACATTTTGGACAAATTTGCATTGCGATTCATATGGTGTTATGTGCTAAAGTTTAAAATATACATCATGCCTAGTATAACCCTTAGAATGTAACAATTTAACTCACTTGTTTGTCATTGTCCATGATGTCAAACTTATCTTAATCAGTTGTGTTTTCTGAAATTATTGCAATGGAGATTGTAGAATCTTACATCATTGTTTGAGTTTTCAGGAATAATTATGATAGAGATTACAGAATATTATATCATTGGTCGTGTTTTCTGAAATAATTATGATATGAAATCCTAGTCTAGATCTTCCTGCCCTGAACCAATCCTTGGACTCGCTTCCTTGACTCCAAGAGCTAACTCGATGTGATTTGCTTTTCTTGAGATTGTATAATTTTAAATCGAGGTGTATTTCTCATGTGAGCTCCACGTTGAGAGATTCGACCTTAATAGTTAAAAGGTTAATTACCTTTAGTACCCCTTATGTATTGGTAATGCACTTGACGGAACTTTGGTCAAGTTCACGCCATTTTGATGATATGTGACCAATTCATAAGACATGTAATTTTTCTGTTACCAATACATAAGGGGTATTAAATGATTTGTGACCAATTCATAAGGGGTACCAAAAGTGTGTTACCAAAACGTAAGGACTCTTAATGAACGTTATAGGACTTTGGGGTACTAAAGGTGTGTTACCAATTCAAAAAGGGTACAAAGGGTAATTAACCTATAGATAGTTAAACTATTAGGTAGAAGACCCAACTAGTAGTAGTACATCAAGTAGACACTTGAACAGATAAAAGACTCCAAAATGAAGCATTGGAAATGCACTGAATATGAATGGCTGAGGGCTCATTCAATAGACAGAAGTCCATGCATCTCTGTGATAACTTTCTTCCTTGTCTATTTTTGTTTGTTTGCATTTTGTTTTTGATATGTTAATCAATGGCTGAGATAAAAAGTGAAGGTTGGCTGATTAAGTATGTTACTCTCAGTGACAGGGGAGGTGGTCTGTATGTAAACTCCTCCATTGGCCAGCAAGGTTTGGTGTCCACTGATCAGGGGATTAAGAGAACCATCTGCCCTACTTCCTGCTCAAATGTCTGAGCCTCTCTCATCTGTAAGTCTCATTGTTGATTTTTGCCTCTCTTTCTCTCGACATTTTGTATCTTACTTTGGCTCGATCCCATGGGACTGTACGGTATTGTGGGATAAACGACAAACTCATTGTTGAGCTATGATTTTGTGTTACTCCGCAGTGTGAAGAGAGTCCCAGTTGATCAAATTCTCCCAATTGCTTTCAGATGGCATCATCAAACCTCATTACATGTGAACTATAATCCAAGGCAGTTTCTGGTATTCTTATCCACCTTGAATCTCCTTAAGAATGGCTCATATCGAACATGTGCAATCCGACCCCAAACCATGAGTTGTTTCCCTCTGCCCTTTCTGATATATAGAGGTTTCAATTGAATCGATCTATTGATCCTAAACTTGTATGCTTTACGGACAAGACTGGCCAATTACATGTTTTTCAGGGGTAATCGTACATCTTCATTATTACAAGAAGTAAAGAATCATGACCATTAGGTCAAGAATTCATATATTCGACTATGTGGACAACTAAGCTTTGATACTCTGCTCATTACATGTTATTGATCATATTACATTAGCTTGATGACCTTCATGCATGTGATCTAGGTAAAAAGGAGGTGTTTTTGTTGGGTGGATCAAGCTTGGCCACCTCTTTACCTCTAAAGCAATTTTACTTCAGTGGAGACGAGTGTGCTATACCTCCACAACACAAGCTTGGTGGATGGTGGGTAAGACAATTCTCAAACCCCAACCTTCCCGTTTTCATATCTTCTTTTTTGACTAAAAGACGCAGAATTTTATTAATAATATGAGAGTCAGTACAAGTAAAGAGTCTCTTGAGGGCTCAATACACACAATTCTAAGACAAAATAATTGTTATAAACAGTATTGAACTCGTCATATAGGAAGAAAAAAAAAATAAAACGTTGGAAAACGAAACTGGGAATACTGCTCAAGGTATTTCTTCTTTATAAAAACTCTACATGCATCATTTCATGATCTGATTATGTGTGTACTAGTATTTTTTTTTGTATGATGTGATTTTTATCTTTATTTTGTAACAGGTGGTTTTTTTGTACTTCTTTTAGTAGCATCGTCTATAAAGAGTTAAACCCCGATGAAAAAGACTACTATTACTATAAAACTTTTGGGGTCATGATGAAGATGGTTAATTTCCACATTTTTAAAGAAGAAAACATAGAATAATGGTCTTGAGTAAGAAGGATAACAAGTTATTACTCTGTCTTTTTTCCGTCAGCTTTAACGTATTGTAACTAATGGTACAATTTTAAAAATATATGATAACAAACGGTTATGAAATAGAAATAACAGTAATAGCGTGTAATTATATGAGTATATATTTGCTATCAGTCATATATACTTAGAGCACTTGTAGTCGACGGCGGAAAGAAAATATTGGTTGGAAGAGTGAAAACGCCTGTAGAAAGATGGTTGATGGTCGCTGGCGGATACATGCGACGATAGGGTTACTGCCGTTAGTTTCAGTTGATTGAAAAGAAAAAGAGTGTTAATTAAATTAATTTTTTATTTATACATAAAGATATTTCTTTTTATATTTTCAGATTCTATAAGTTATTAATGTAGTTAATTTTTTTGTATTATCCTCACCCCTTAGTTTTAGCCAGCTTGAAGGACTGCAGATGCTCTTAGTAAAATTAATAGTAGAAAATTACCTTATGTATTATCCATGTGCAAAAATTACCTTATGTATTCTTCATGGTTTTAAACTACCTTATTTTTTTATTATGGTTGTCTGCTAGTTTTTTCAACGAAATTACCACCCTTATGTATTATCCATCGCCCTAATTTTAACAAAATATTCCAAACTTTAAAGGGATATTCAAATCACTCTAGGGAGGACGACGCACGCTACCATCTTGGAAAAGTATCCAGTCCACCGCAGTATCAATCTGGAAATGGGTCCGCTCAATCCTAGTTTCTAGATCAGAGTAGTTGTATCGGTGTTTCACGACGCCACCGCAGTATCCCTCTCTGAACGTCTCAACCAAACAGTTCGGTTCAATAAGTCAGTTTTAGGTTTACACTTTTACAATTTACTTTCATTCGCTTTGCTTTGGTGATTGGTGGTTGTATCTATTGGTCATCCGTTTTAATTCTATAATACAAATCATTATCTGTCAAAAAATCTCAGAACTAAATTGTATAGCCAAGTCTCCATTGGACGGGCAACATCCCTTTTCGAATGAGCTCAATATACAGGCATAGCCAAGTGCCCAATACTTGATTGTGTTGGGGTCATTTTGATAGCAATCCCCTCCGAATGCGATTACAAATTATGATTTCATATCCATACAGTTTCACCCAATCCTTTTGATCAGAAATCGAGATCCTATGGATAGCGATGATGATAATGTTGTCACGAGTGTACCACTGCCACGTGAAGAAGAACAGGTAATTACTAGACACAAGTGGTTGTCCAAACCTTTTGTCTCTCACAAAACAAACAAAATAGATGGACACATTATTATATCATAGTCCTCACTTTAAGGATTTCACCCTTTCCCTTTGTTTGCCCTACTCTTCGAAAGTGACACCTACCCTTCATTTCTCTATCAAACCTCTAAATTAAAATGCTAAACTCATGCTTAATTGATCAAGTTTAGAGTATGAAATCAACTGTCCCGAAGGATTTTAATATTTACATCAGATTTGTGTTATGTAAAAAAAAAAACAACATATAATTTGTGGCCGTCCAAAGAAGGGACAATTAAAGGAGATTGTCCCTCCAACTATTTTTTATCAGATAAGAGTTAAAACTTCTGCTGATAAAGGAGGTAATTCAGGAAGCTTTATTGTGGATATTGCTAAAGAGGATAGCTCGGGTGATTGGAGTTATTGCAAAAAATGTTGGGGAAAAGGTTGTTTTCCTTGGTCCTATGGTGCTCGAACACTCGCAGCGTGTTGGGTTTGAGGAGGATAGCGAGGATATGGAGTTCCCTGGACCGATTACAGAAAAAGCTCTAATTCCTGTTTTGGTTTATAACCGATTTAATTGCTTGAACTCGGGTAGGAAGTAGGTCGTTTGCTCTCTTGCTTTGGTTTATTCTGTTTTTTTTGCTCTTTATAGCTGTTTAGGTCGGAAAAAATGTCTTTTTTTAGGATCGTTTTCTTACTTCATTTTACTGTCTTGTAGAACACTTCTTAATAAATTTTAGCATATCAAAAAAACAACATACTGAGGTTCGATTCAAAGTTTCAAACACACTTTTTCAACAACCAAAATGAAGACTCGTTATATTATATGTATATCGCCACCAAACGAAGTATTAGCACTTCCTATGCTTCAGTGTTTGTTTGGATAATTTGACCTCCAAACAACTTTATATATCAATTAAATTCTTCACAACTACTCTCTAATTTTTTTAGTTTTCTGATAATGACCAACGTTTTATCAAATCTAGTGTTGGTACTTGGTAGGGTACACTATTTTCACACGATATTGAACATATATGGAAAGGTTGCAGATTAGACCACACCCCCACGGCCCCTACACAACGTTGCAGATTAGACCACACCCCCATGGCCCCTACAAAAGGTTGCGGATTGACCTTCAGCTGAACAAAAATCTATTCTAGCAAATATAGCGGAATGCAAGAGCATAAAAGCAACTACAATTTTAATTCTTACCCATAAGTTCTTTTTTTTTTTCGAAATAGACGACAAAAGGTTTTTTTATTAATTTTGTCAATCAATAGTAATATAGTTTGGGTCGATGAGTCTGAGTTCTAGAATGTGTTCGAGGCCTTCGTAGGTTTTTTGGCGATATTAGACCCGTAAAAAACGTCTAATTTTCAACTTAGACAACCAACCATAAATTCAACATCCTACCAGTAGCACAACAAAGTCAAAAACAAAAAGAAAAACAAGAATTCAAAAACAAGGTAAACGAAAATAACATCGGGATGCTCACTCGCTCTTCCAAGAAAGGCCAGTGGGGCCTGGTCCCGGATCATAGGGGTAGGCCACCTACCACACCCATCCAGGGGCAAAATAATGGCTCCTAACGAGGCTGCTTGGAAGCCCCTGCATGCTGAAAGTCGTCCTCTCCTTCGTCCAATAGTTGACAGGTTGTGGTGGTGATGTCTAAGAGATCAACCGCCCGTTTCAGTTTGTTTGTAGGGGTGTAAAATTGTCCTGTCTTGCCTTGTCCCTTCATTTTCCATCCCTTAGCCTTCTTGGGCCTTAAGTCGTCCGGCTTCTCTCGAGATTCTTTCTACTTTCCCATCCGGTAGGAGGTCTCGGTGTCCATCATTAGGCGCTCCAAAGAGGGTGATAGTGATTGTGTAGGGCTCTTGTTGATGTAGAGACGTTGTCTCCCCTTCACGATCAGATTACAAGTCTTTTTGATCTTGCATGTGTCATCTATCGATCCGGGATAGGCCCACAAAAATCCTGGAGTCATCCCCTCGGGATGCTCTTTAGCCAAATCACAAGTCTTTGAGTTGGGCTCCCTAACCCTGGAAAGGAGGAAGTGTCGGGAAATACGAAGGATGAGCATGAGTGCTTCGGCCCCTCTTATTTCCCTCTTATGCCTCTAGGGTGTGGGAGGTCAAGCACTCTTCAAACGGTAGCACTCATTGGTCCCAAGGTGTCCCCCAAACCGTTCAGAGGGGTTGCTCTGTATCCATGTCCATCGAGGCCCGGAGTGAGTCATAGAACCGGGCCTCCTCATGTCCTACTCCCGGAAGGAGAGCATGGAAAGTCCTAATCCGGTGGTTGAGCCTCCCACAACGGATGTAAACCCATACAATCTTTCTTATTGGAGGCCTATGATCGTGGTCTCCAAATGATAGGGGAAACGAAGACAGATCCTTTGGCGTAACGACCTGTCAACATCCACGCTAATCCGGAGGCAGAGGTAGTCATCCTACTATTGGAGGGCCGAAAATGGTTCCGAGAGCACCTCAGTGCACATGGTATTGGCCAATAGGGATCGAATATGAGCAGTACGAGCATCCATCTAGATATTGTATGCTCAAACCTCAATCTCCATGAAATGGAAGAAAAGGACACTCGGTTGCATGCAAGGGAAGAGGGGTACCATAATCAGCGGGTATCCATTAAAACCCGCTGTCACGCCCCAAATCCGGTTTTGACCGGACTCGAGACGTGAACTAAATAGAAGATAGTAAAGCAGTTTAATAATAAGGAAAAAGTCTCAAAATAACAGTTTAAAGCTCCAAATTAGTAACACCAGTCACAACTCGATAAAGACATATAGTAAAAGAGTATGAAAAGGGAAACAGTACGCCACTAAACAATCTAGCCTAGGACCCTCGCTAGCTCCCAAACATCGAGCATCCAGCTAGTACAAATCCTGCTCCAGACCTGAAAGACAACAAGGTAAGGGGTGAGCTTTCGCTTAGTAGGAAAAGTGGTTTAAGGTTATGAACCTCAGTTCAATACCACGAGTAACCGTCCAATTAGGGCATACTAGCAAAGCACGGCTAATAACAACGCCCACGGGACAAGTACCAACCACCAAACACTCTCGCAAGACCACAATTACATCTGAACCCACGCACATAGCCAACCAGACACACAAAACACACAGCAGAACAACACATCACTTCGTGCAACCTTTCCGAACACACCGACTATCACAGTCCGTCCCGTACCGGAACACAAAGCATCGGTCCCGACATCTTCCCGTCACGTAGAATCGGGGTAACATCCCTGACCGGAAAACCCTCAGTCGGACGTCTTCCTGTCACGTAGAATCAGGGCCTCACGCATACCGGACCGGCACATACCTCGGTCGTACGCCTTCCCGGACCACACATCATTGGGGTAATGGTTAAACCGTCCTCATCCTCGACACTCTACACCGGCATACTCTCTCAGTGTAGGTATCATATCGGACCCGCCTCCTCTTGGAACACACATCAAGGGAATAACACGCATCACAAAGCCATAGTTCGACCACTGTATAACAACCAAACCAACCCACCATATCACACAAATCGGTCTATCACTCACCCGATCATATCACAACCAAGGATTCACATCAAATCAAACACGGCACACTTGCCCATACATAGTCACAACATGCTACACCGAGTATATCTTAACATAGTTCTTAATCTTATCGACACTTAGTCCCACATCAAACGTCTCAATCAAAGATCATGGCATCAATCAACACGCAAACCTAAGGCTCGACATGACCATTCTACCAGCACGACAATTTCCCAAGAATTGAAAGCGATTATTCTATTGAATCACATCCTACATGCACACTGAGACTCATCCTGTAAGAACCGCTCCAGGTCGATCCCGGTCAAACCGGTGAATTCTAGACAAGTTTGACTTTCGGCCAGAAAAGTCAACCGAGGTCTCAGGAAGCCATTCGGGACCTTTCCGGGGCCCAAAAAGCTTAGCCGTCATCACGGTTAGCTTAGTTGGGCCATTTCCTTCAGTTTGACTGTAATATTGATTGGGTCAAATTTCGGTCAAACTTGGACTTTATATCGGTTAATTTCTGATAAAATCTTGGAAAACTGGGAATTAATTAAGTGGAAGTGACCCCACATGACACTTGTCATGTTTGGCTTGGAGGATGAAAATGGAGCTTCAATTGACTCTTATACCCTCCCAACTTACCTTTAAAGGGATAAGACCTTAAGGGCTTTTTGGTAATTGGACAAAATAGATCATTTAGAGCAACATGAGCACACAAATCAGCTCATTCCTTATAGTTGCAGCTGAAAATCACAAGGAGAGGAGAGGAGAAGAGCTCATTTCTTGAGGAAGAAAAAAGAGAAGAAAGCTTGGATTTTGGAGCTTGTTCTTGGTCCTTTTGCCTCCATTTTCCTTCCATCTTCTTCATCTCGCCATCCTAGAGGTATGGATGCTCTCAACTCTTCATTTCATCTACTCTCTAATTTGGGTTTTGTGGGTTTTTGGCTTGAAGTTGAAGAACTAGTGTTTTGGGTTGTTGCTTGGAGAAGAAGTAGTGAAGTAGGTTGCTTGGATTGAGTTATTGGTTGAAGTTTTGATGAACCCATTGTGGGTGTTGTTGTTTGGCAACTTTGGATGAACATTTTGGAGTTAGAAGGACTTGGAAATGTGGTTTTTGATTTGATTTTCATGAAACTCGAGCTGGGGAAGAAAGGGGGAGAACCTGGACTGGTCCGCTACGGAGCGTGACCCGGACTGGGCCCTGTGCCGGCACGGCAAGCCGCACGGAACGGGCCAGGTACCGGCACGGCGTGCTGCGCGGAACGAGCGTGAGTCCGGCATGGAACCTCGCACGGTCCGTGTCAGACTCCGGGCCGGTGCGCCGCACGGTCCGTGCTGGTTACCGGGCCGGTCTGTGACACGGTCCATGCCAGATTCCGGCACGACCTGTGCTACGGTCAGGCCACCTTCCGGATCAGACCTCCAGATCCAAAAACCCTTCCTTTTAGCCCATTTCGATTTCTAGATCACTTCTTTGGCCTTGTTTCCATTATTTGAGGTTTATTCTGTAAATTTTGGGTTGAGGAACGCTCCGTTGGTTTAATAATTTTGGTATTGTTGTGGTCCAAGACCGTGAGCCCGAGCTCAAAGAGAAGGAAATGCCTTGGACCCGAGCTAGAGAGTCGAAGATCACTCCGGAACCCGTGTGAAGAACGGAGGAGCGACTAACCGGCTTTACATCAGAGTTTTTAGAGGAAGACCTCAAGGTAAGGAAAGTCCTAACTACTCGAGTATTTCATTACTAGTATGCCTATTAGGTTAATAAAATTGGAAAGGTCCTATAATTGCATATAGGATGCGAATAACTAGATTAATCGTCTTTCAATTACTAATAATCTGATGTGTCTAGAATGCATGCTTAGGATGAGAATAACTAGTGTAACTCGCTTTCAATACTTGGGAATTGATTTACTGGTAGAGAGGCCGTGATGAGCCCTCGGATTAGTTGATGTGTTAGGTTCGCATGCTCGTTTGCTAGTATTAGGATAATCAAGAGTCTAATGAAACTAGTTAAATTTTATGCTTGATTGATTGAATGTTTGCATGGTTGATTGAATGTTGAATGATTGAATGTTTGAACGGATGATCGAGTATGACTGATTGTGCCAAAGGGGCACGATCAGGTGATCGATGGACCGATGGATCGTGACAGGTAAGTATACGGTAAGTGTAAGGATTAAATGGATGTCTTTGGTGTGTTGTGGTGAATGTGTGATTTGATGAGCGTTGGTTGGTTGATTTGTTATTTTGTGTTTCCCTTATTTCCATTCTTAAGTTGTTTGGTTGTTCGGTATGGCACTTACACGGGGGGTAATCCGGTGGTGTTATAGTCATTGGTGTTGGCAGATCCTGCGGGATAACGTTTGATTATTGGAGCTTGTGGGCATTGGATATTGGACCCTGCGGGGCATTGATTATTGGAGCCCGCGGGCATTGATTATTGGACCCTGCGGGGCATTGAATTCGGAGCCTGCGGGCAATTGGATGGTTACCCTGCGGGGAAATGGTTATTGGTGGTTTCACCCAAGTGTATGCGTCCTATGGGAGTACTACCTTGGTTCCCTATGACATACGGTCCTTTGGATACATTTCCGAGAATTCTGACGATGAGCGTCCCCTTGGGATGGTTTCCGGTGCCCTGATGTATGTGTCTCCTCTGGACCGAGGGAAAATCTGATATGATATGGGTACTCTGGTGGATCGGAATATGGGAACCGATGTGACACCAGAATCTATCTGTGGATCGGAGGCTTGAGAAAGCAAGTGGTTGGCGTGATATTATTTTACTCCCATTTTAGTGGTTATGATTCATTCAAAGTATTTTTCATAGAATCTTTTAAATTACTGTTATCCTTGAGAATGCGGTATTATTCTTGTTTATTCTGGTTACTAATATTTCATTGTTAATAGTATTTAAATCGTTATTTACGCTATCTTGTTTAAGCATTTTATCATTGATCTAAAGGTTGAGTTGTTACGATTTTTCCTACAGAGCGTAAGCTCACCCCTATGGTTTTCTAACTGTTTTTACAGGCGTATCTGATGTCTAGTGAGTTCGAGGCTCGGGAGCTTCTGGACGTCTTGGGGATTGTTCTAGAGTTGTGTTGGTCGTTTGTACTAAACACTATTTACCTTGCACTTTATGTCGAGTTTTGACTCACGTTTGAGATTTTCGAACTATTTATTTATGATGTTTTAATGGAGTTTACTTGAGATGTTAAAGGTTCTATCGTTTGTTTAGTATTTTCTATCTTTAACTTAGGTCACGTCTCGAGTCCGGTCAAAACCGGATTTGGGGCGTGACACGTCCGGTTATTATGAAATTGAAAGCGGTTATTCTAGTGAATCACATCCTATATGCAAACTAGGACCTTTCCGGTTATTATTATTACCTAACATGCATACTAGTAACTTTCCATAATTAAACCGGTATTCGCTACGTTCCCTACCTCAACAGAAGACAACTTGAACTCCTAGCTGCTGACGTCTGGGCCTACTCTGGTCTTCTCCACGATCGAGGTCAAAGTCTGATTTTAACAAATAAATGTGGTAATCAGTCCCAGTTCAGTCCAAATCACTCCTCTAATTTATCAATTAAGTCCTTTAAATTCCAATTTAAAACCTTTAAATTAAATAACTAATTAAACTAACCCAACTCGGATCCGAATCTGACCCGAATCAGACCCGGTTCAGATCAGACCTGAACCTGACCCAAACCCGACCCAGACCCGACCCAAACCCAACCGGGCCTGGGCCGAGGCCTGGCCTGGTCTGAGGCCCAATTGGCCTGGTGGCCCAAGGCCCGAATCTCGTCTAGAGGCCCAAGTCCGAGCACAAAAGGGGGGAGGCTAGGTTTTGGTTCAGTCCGACGGCGACGGCGACGGTAGGGAGCTCGGAGGAACTACGGCGACGCTGGGAGAGGGCCTCGTCTCAGATCCGCGAGCGAGACTCCTCGCTGACCTGCGTGACGGCGAGGTAACCGGTAGATCTGCTCGGACGTCGAAGCCGAGCATCAGAGATGGAGATCCAAACTCAGGCCCGGCGGTCGCGACTACGATTCGAAGCCGGAAGGTCCAAAGCCTCGCGATTCCGACTGGCTTCGTCACACACACGAGCTCAGACCGGCGTGCGCTGCTCCGGTTGGTTATCGACGGAGGAGACGAGCGGAGACAGGGACTTGCGCTGGTATCTCCGTCACCGGTGACCTCGATTCAGTTTCGGGACAAAAGAAAAAGGCGAGGAGCTCGGGTGTCAGTTTCCCGGCCTCACCTGAAAGCGGACGTCCGACGCGCGATGGTTCGATTCTGGGACACGGGCACGAAACGGCAAGCTGCGAGGGGAAACAGCGTCAATGAAGAAGAGAGAGGAGAGAGAGAGGACTGAGGAGAGAGAGGCGCCTCGGGATGCGTGCTCGAAAACGAAGAAGGAGGGTGAACAGTAGCTAGGGTTAAGGGAGAGGGCCTGGTCCAGCTGACTGGGCCCAAGGCCTGCTCTTCCCCTCCTTTCCTCTTTTTTTTGTTTTCTTTTTCTTTTGCTTTTGGCCCAAAATTCAACCCTTTTTCCAACCAACGACATTCCGATCTAATAATTTTAAATAATAATTATTTTAACCGGGGCGGTCTTTACACCCGCGGTCCCCGATGGAGGACGCTCTCCATAGTCGTGTTGCTCGGAAAATGGAACGACACGACTTCCTTAAGAGGTACTCGACCGCTAAACCTCATATCTTCCACTGTTGTATCATGACCCCACAAAGGGTCCTCATGTTGCATGCAATATAGGGCATAATCCGGTTAGCTGTTGCATGACGATAACACCCGTTCGACGCTCTCGGGACGACTTCTACTGGGACGAGCACTATTGTGTCCTTGTCATCTTCACCATTCTCCAGAAAAAATGCCCCGAAAGGACCCTGAATGTCCTCCACGACATGGGAATATGTGGGAGTGGCAGGGAGTTGCAGTCCCGACCTTGTGGCGGCCCGCAATCGGACTAGGGAACACCGAGGGCATTGAGTGTGTCATTACGTCAGATAGAGGAGGTGCATAGGGAACTCAGGACGGAGACCATGTTGCGTGTTTTCCGTGAGGACAAAGCTGACTCAAAGTGGTCATGGAAGAAGCCTGCGACGAGGACCTTGTCAAGAGCTTGGCCATTGGTGGCCCTTGAGGAGGGTCAGAGTTGTTTCGTCGGATGGAAAAGACGCATGCGGGCTAAAAGTTGAACGTGGAGTTCCTTTACGGAGATGGAGGAGGGCTAAAAGTTGACTCGCTTTATTACGATTTTTTGGAGAAAACCTTTACGGCCGAGAATCTAACCCGGAACTCTGCAAAAGACATGTGTAATGGCGCTCTAAGCCATATAAGACAATCTTACTAGGCAATATAGGAAACAATAGACTAACACAATTGTCGAGCACGATAAAATAGACACAAAGAGCTAAAGACCCACACTAGATGTTTGTGCTGAACTATTATGACACATCAGATGGCCCCATCTTAAAGAAGATATTCCAGAGAAACTGGTACAATATGGGGTGAGGTGGGCTTCCATCCCCCCGCCCCGCCTTACCCCTCCTTCACATGGATCATGGCCCCCCGGCAAATTGCTTGGCAGACCCCACCGGTGATAATGAGTCATCCTCTTCTTGCTAGACCGACTGATCGGGGTCGAGGTTAAGAAGCCATTGCCATTTTTTATTGTATAAAATGAAAATTCATTGATTCGAAAAGCAAAATAACAAATAATCATACAATCGTGAAAATAATATAAAGATGCTGATTTTGTTCTAATAATCCAACTATGTCTTAAAACGGAATCAATTAGGATTGAATAGACTTTACATTGCATGGTAGTTCAATTTAGTTAGTGGTGTAGGGAAACTGATGAATTTGGATTTTTAACTAAGTAGGTTTGGACCCGCTCTAATAAAGCAATTTTAGGTATAAAAAAAATGGCACTTATCTCTTTCTTATTCTCTTCTCTACCTTAGCACCTTATTGTCGCCCACCATGTCCACCACGCTACTATCATCGGCCACCATGTCTACCTCCTCATCGTCGTTGTCGGTCCTATAACCTGTGGGACTATCGGTATCTGACACGTTTCAATCGTCGGGAAAAGAGACTACAGGCAAGCCAACCTCTATGGAAGCCCTGACCACACCGCCGTCCACGATCATGCATGTCAGCCCGAACCCCTCGCTACTACTCTCGGTGCAGTCATAGTAGGGAGCGATCTCAACCCCCCACCGACCTCCGACTCCCCGAGAAATCCTTGGTTGTCAATTGAAGGATATGGAAGAGGATGTTGAACAACAGGCAAGGGCTCAACAGCAGTCTCGCCAGGATCCATGAGAGTCCAGGAGGAGGGGAGGGGGTCCCTTCGACAGTCTATCCTCTTAGGTCCGGGGCGTCCAATGTTGGGACGTCTCGAGATGACAGGAATGGCAAGTAGGCTTGTTCTACGGATCCATGAGAGTCAAATCACCTACGATAGACTCAGACGATATTCTGGTACTCAGGGCATTTGACCCTATTTTGTAACATTTGATTTGTATTAATGCACGCATTTGTTTACCGTTTAAAAAAAAATTAGGATTCAATAAAAATAAAATTCATAACTATATTGAAATATAAAAAGTACATCGCGTTAAGATGAACCCATATCAAACTATTTGAAACAAAAATAAGATCAAATGTACTTTCAATTCGAAAAATCAGGTAGACCTGTAATACTGAAAATTTTGAAATCTGAGTTTTCAAGAGCCCTAATTTGGGGCACCAAACCCAAAATCACAGCTAAAGAGAGAGAGAGAAATGGGTATTTTAAAGGCTATAAGCCAAAGAGAACTTCAGAAGAAAGGTAAGGAGTTGGAGAAATAAATATGGAAAGAAAAAAAAAACACATTCCAAAGCCATATCATAACTACGACATTTATTTAAAACATTAATAAACCATTGGACCACAGAGAACTTCTGATTTGGCCACCTCATTACTCTCTTCACCTAATCACAGAACTTAACTCCAAATCAAAAGAAATTAACAGCAACATTATATCAACAATTAAGTTTAAACATTTTCCCGGAAAAGGGCCAAACAACCTGACAGCCGAGAAAATGACTTCCCGCCGGCCAATGTTTGAGAAAAAGCTGACGTCACACGGCCATTAAAAGGATGATATCTATATTCGAGAGAGAATATATAATTAAAAAAAATCTAATCAACCAACGAAAATATATTCTTATATATGATTTTTGCTTTTACCGAAGCAAAAGCTGTTCTGGGGAAGAAAAAAAACTCAAAGTTGATTTTGGCTAGACATTTGGATTCCAAAGGCTCCACAAACGCGAATTGAATAATCCCAACACGTCCGGCAATACCTTCCTGGCCAAGCCCTTGTGGCTGCTCGCCGACATTACCATGTTTTTCTCTGCTTCTGCCACCTTCTCCGCCGCCGCAACAACCTCCACCAGCTCTCCGATCACCTCCTCTGGCTCTTCCGATTCGACTCTTTTGCCTACATCGCCGCTGTTTCTAGCCGGGGAATCTGGTTGCGACGGCGACGCCTCTTCAGCTGGAATGCTCTCCGATGGTGAAATCTCCGGAACCGGTGGATCTGGCGAAGCCGATGGAGGGAGGAGGTCAAGGGGCTTCTCATTCGGTACCACGCGACGGCCCGTCTTGTCCCTCCGCTTGCCTCTAGTGGTCTTCTTCGACTTCTCGCCGTTGGCTAGATGGTCCTCGAAGGCCTCGATGGCTTGGTTGATGAGCTCGCGGTTGGGGGAGGAGTCCCACCTGAACCAGTAGCTGGTGTAGCAGTCAAAGCACTCACAGTCGAACAAGGGAGGCTTGTGGGCCTTCGCCGCCGCGGCGGAGGCGACGCTGCCGCTCGGCCTCTTCGAGGGTTTCCTTTTGGAGTCCTGGACGACGGAGGAAGGGTTGTTGGTGGTGGTCTTCAAGGACCTGGTGATGAGGTAGGCGAGGACTTCGCGGTCCTCGAGAGAGAGGAGAGAAGCCAGGGCGAGAATCGCCGCCGGAAGGAGCTTGAGGACGGACAAAGCGTCCGGTTCCGGCGAGGTAGCCGCCGCCGACGACGGAGATGGGTACACTTTTCCTTTGTTTTTTATCTTCATTGTCTGGTTTCTGAGGAAAAGAAAAATAGGTTAGATTTTTTTGGGGACTTTATATTTGATAAATGAGTAAACGAGTGAGTGTGGTGTGGCGAGGCGAGAGAAAGGATGGTACTGTACTGGTGGTGGTGGTGGGTGCGTGTTTATATTTTATTTATTTATTTAACCTTCAAGCGCGTATCTCCCACCGCCCAATCACATACAGTTCTAGTACTGGCCCTGGGATAGCGTTACAAAATAATAAGAATTCAACCTAGATTTAAGCTCTCTGGTCGAGGTCAGGACTGTCATTTACCATACATACAAATTAATATTTTAATAAAGATAAAGATCATGTAACAAATCAAATTCAATATAAATTTAAAAAATATATACCCGAGATAAGGATAGGGTACAGATACATACGACCAAGGTGGGTTTGGTCTTATATTTGAAAAACTCACTACACCACTTCACATCACATGTGGGTTTAATCATGAAGAGTAAGTATTTGGTGTTAATTGTGTGGTAGATACTTTTATGAAACTTAGGAACATCAATTAAGGAAAGTACAGGATGTATTATGGGAATTGAGAAATTACTTGTAATTTTTGTTTTATGAGTAATCAGCTATCATTATCTTTTTCAGGCATAAAAAATGTTTAAGATAGTGATGGATGAGAATAAATAGTTTAAAAAATTTGGTGGACAGTATTTATACCTCAAAGTGCTATTTTCCAGCAAGACCTATTGAATTAGGACTTAAACTATGTTTTATAGTGTTCTAATCCAATCAACACACCAAAAAATAAAATCAGTATTTCAATATAATCATAAATCCAAAACCATTAGTCTTATAACCATTTTTTACTTTCAATTTTTTTTGAACGGTAAGCATCTTAGGGCTTGCATTAAAAAACTTTAATGCAAAGTGCACCCGTACAAGGGAGGACTTGACGTCATGAGATCAGAATATGTTCGAGACTCCCGTAGGACACCCGGTGCTCTGAAAACGTAGAAACAACCTAGTTTACATCCTAGGCAAAGATAAGGATCCCTACGATCAAACCGATCGAAACAAAAGAAATATCCAAAACTAAACACCAAAAACCGAAGTCCAAAAACTAACTGACATGAACTAACATAATAAAAACACCAGAAACAAAATAGATCCTTCATTAGCATCTTGTGCACCAAACATGATTCTTTCGGCCGTGGGTGCAGCGAAGACGAATCCCAAACTATAGTCACTCCTCCCAAATCCCAAATCCACCGCCGATATTGCTTCAAAGGTTTCCCCTTGTGAACGTTTTTCACGTCTGCAGAGCGAGATACGCTGTTTTGTATGGCTTCTAAAGCATGGCTGTGTTCGGTTAGAGAAAAAAGGACCTTGTCGGACTCGCCTCTCGCCGCCCCCATCCACTGCCGATACTGCTTCAAGGGTTTCCCCTTGTGAACGTTCTTCACGTTTGTAGAGCGAGACACACTGTTTTGTATGGCTTCTTAATCATGGTTGTGTTCGGATAGAGAAGAAAAGCCCTTATCGGACTCGCCTCTCGCCGCCCCCATCGAAACGTTGTCGCCACCGCCTTGCAAGGCAATTTCGAGATTGAGAGCAGCAGCCCCCACACCATTGATGTTGTGATCAGAGTGAATAAGGCCATGACATAGACCATGGCCAAAACTGGTTGCGGCGTTAGGTTTTGCTGCGAGAGCAGTTTTTTTCTTTTACTTTCAATTTGAAATGCCACACTAACAAAATTTCATGTGAAGATACAGATATATGGTAATTGGTAAAAATTTTCATGAAAAATACCAATATTTTGGTGGAATGTCCTTGAGGTAATATGTCGCTATTACCATCTTGAATCCTAATCACTTGTTCATTTGGACCAAACACTTGATATAAGGTTTATTAATGTTACAATTTGAATCCTAATCATTGATACCATTGAGGCATTAACCTTAAGCAGCTAATGTGAATTGTATTAGGCTACTAGCGTAATTCTGAGTGGTTGCAAGGGTGTATCGGTCAATTTGCTAGCGCCGCGGGGATAAGAACAGCAGACAAGAAATCACCATGAACGTTCCCGTTTTCGAGGCAAAACAAAATAGGACTGGGCGGTAATATTTTACCTGTTTTTTTCTATACATATTTATTTTTTGAAGATCAGTCGAAACTGGAATATCCTTTCTTGATACATTTAATCATTTTTAACGATTTTTTAAAATAAATAAATTGTATAAATATAATCGGTTTTAAAGATCTTTAGTAAAAGATTTTTTTTTGATAAGCGCTAAATTTTTTATTAGACGGTCATTCTCCAAGAAGGAGAAACCCAAAAAAACAAACAACCACGATTACAAAAGTCTCCATAAGAAAAACAGGGTTCAAACCCTTAACAAAAAACGACCAGAATCATCTAGTCAAGAAACAACTTCTTCTAATCTTCCTCATACCATTCACTATCCGAGGTTGGCATACTGGAATTTTGTATTCGGGTCTTGGACCTGGTAATGTGAGGACGAGGAAACATATTAGATTTAGGTCGTCACTTACGTCCCTTAGAAGCGCAAGCATCCTCCACCATCCGATCAATCGTTTGTAAAGCTTGTAGAGACACGTTTTCCAAGGGAGGGAGCTTCGTGCCAAATACTTTATAATCCGAAAGATAAGCGGGGGCACGACTCACACGTTTCGGGGACTTAAGTAGAGCGTCCTTCCATGGACCGGATTGGTCCCCAGACAAAACACCCTCCCTTTTATCCACATAACCTGAATCCAGTTCTGGGCTTATCAGAACTGGCCCAACATCAAGACAGACTTGTACTGGAGCTGGGCCTGCTGAACCCGCAGAATGGACTAGGCCGGAATCAAAAACATGTTGGGCCTGCACAGTGGACCCAGCCCGTGTAGTTGCAAACGACGAAACAGTAGGGGAATGTTCATCGTCTCCCCCGATTGACACGGGAGTTTCAGAGGTTGAATTTTGAACGGGATGATCCCCTTGATTCAGGGAGATAACGAGATCCCCTTGATTCTCGCGATTCACACCAAGATCGGATGAGTTAGACCGCTGATTCACTCCGTCGGACTCCGGCGACAGCGCAACTCGCGGCAGACCAGTGGATTCCGGCGACCTTGATACGGCGAGCGTCAACCCAGCGTAACCCTTACCTTCCTGAGAACCTTCCCGAAAACACACGTCCACAGAATTGGTGTTGTTCTGAACCAAGCGAGGAACAGAGCATATGCTCTGTTTTAGAGTGTCGAACACACGAGCCACCAGAACGTCATTAATTCTGACCTTACGCCGAGCACGATCAACAAATAAGACATACTCGTTCATCTTATATCCATTGAAGTGCTCAATAGCCTGAGAAGCTGCCTCTTCCGTCGAGAAACAAATGAAGCCGAAATATTTTCCTTTTAGATTTGGTCGTCGTAAAACTGAAATCGACTTAATCGTTCCAAACGGACCAAAGACACCCCTTACCCACTTCTCTGAGGATTCAAATGGTAGGTTGCAGACGTAGATTTCAGAAGAAACCTCAACAAAGCTCGGCTGCTGACGACGACTCCGGGTAACCATCGCCTCTCCTGCAAGCGTTGCACCATGCACGGATGAGGACTTACCAGACACAACACCCTTCACCGGATCCAGATCAGTTACAGCCACCGGGGCTTCTACCAATACTGGTTGTGATATCTTCAATCCCGGTTGATGACGGGCCGGAGTGGGTTGCTTTGAACTCTTCACATTCTCGGCATGGCTAACAGGATCTATCTTCACTGCGTTGGCGTGAATAGATGTTGTGACTTCAGTCACCCTGCTCAAAACTCTCACGACCACACCCAACACTCTGGTAACCTCACCAAGTAGGTTGACGAGGTCATCCTTACCGGATCTCCTCCGGTGACGGTGGGAGCTTGGGCTCATGCTCTTGATCTAATTTGGAGTCATTGTTTGTATCGAACTCAAATCGAAGGAAATTAAACGATCTACAACTTTCGTGAAAGAATTGAAGAGAGAAATGGTCTCGTCTTCAAGTTTTTTGTTCTTTTGTTAGGTTTTAATTTTGGTTTGGCTTTTTCGGGTAAAAAAACTGTATTTGTTGTGGTGTCGGTGTGCACTTGTTGTACTTTTGTCGTACACGTTTGTTGTACGTTTTGGAGCGCACTTTGTTGCACCGTATTCTTCGATCCGGAGTCGATAATATTAGAGTCTAGCAAGTACCAAGTCTAGAGTCTGTAATATTTGTCGTTTTTGCTTGGACGTTTTATCGGATTACATGTATATCTTCGCTGCTTGATATATAAAATTATAATATTACTCCTCTAGAAGTTAATATTTAATTTGGATAATTTGATGGAAGACTCACTACTCCTATTTATAGGAGATTACAAGATCACGAAAAAGAAACTAGGGGTAACCTCGTTTCTTAACTTAGTCGTAACTTTGTTTCCACTATCCTAACTGGTAGTGTTCAAACGTTCAATGGTCCGACGCTAATCCTGAGCATTAACTCAAAGGGGAATGTGGAGCCCAATGAAGGGACACCACAAACGACGAGGGGCGTAGCGCACCCTCGTCTCGATCAATGAGGACTTCGTGATCCAGTGGGGGGTCTGTCGGTAATACCGCCTCATTGGACGTAGGGTGTCATTGATTCCACAAAGTACCAGTGCAACATTCTTCAATCAGATCGAGAACCAACAATTTTACGTTTTTAAAGGCCCTCATTATCATGAGAGGGGGGGCGACGTCTATTGGCTCCTCGGGAGAATACATAGTCCAATTGAGCCATTTCAGCCCCTAGTTACAGAGTTGTCCAAACCGTCATTCTCGGGCTTCAATATTCTACTTGAGCACAACCCATAGTCGATTTACGCCTGATCAGATCATAGGGTTTACTTGGCCCTACCCCACAGTCTTCAGTCGCTATATCGGTTGCCTCGGCCGCTATCGTAGCATTCTCCGGTTGACACCCTTGAAGCACTTCGGTGAAAAAGTAATTTTCAATTTAGTAGTTGTCTCACGATGTGTGGATTTGTTATTTTGTTTCCTTGAGGGTATGTACTCCCCATAGTCTTTTTATTAATATATTACTCTCGTTATCCGTTCAAAAAAAATCAAAGATCGAAACCGAGAACTCCAATACCATATAAAATATGAAAATAGAATTGCTTTTGATAATTTTATCGAAGACTCACTACTCCTATTTATAGAAGATTATAAGATCACTAAAAGAAAACTAATATTACATAATATTATTATTAAATACTGTAATAAAATCAAATCAAATCAGAACAAATTTATTTTATTCATGTAGATTTGATTACCTTCAATATAAAGTCATTTCATGGATAAAGACCGTGTGGAGTACATACCCTTAAAACTCTAGCGTCATTGATAGTAATGACTCTTTCTTCTACGGTTCACTACTCTAGCCTCTATAAACTCTTTCATGATATTGTAATCGTTATGTCGTATGAGGTTCCTTCGTTTTGTCTCACGATTTAGGGCCGATAGATGCGGCATTTTACGACGAACAAAATCTACGTTGTTATGGATTTGTTATCCGGAGAGTTGCGGAGACAAGAGTTATTTTGGGCGGTAATATAATGACTCCAATACGCATTTGGCTTGGATTGAAGTCTCGTTAAGATAGAGCCTAGAGGCGATACACATAAATCTTGGAGATTGAGAGAGGAACATTTCTCTCTCTCTTTCTGTTTGGCTAGGGATAATTGCACTCCTCCTTCCTACAAGTAACTTTTTGGATACTTCACGATCTCCTCTTCTTTCTCTTCAGCCACACTAATGGACCAAAGTGCATTTTAGACAACTCAATGTTAACGATATTTGCTCATCATCTAAACTTACAACTCAGTGTAAACGATATTTTCTTATCATCTAAACTTTCTTTCATAGTGATAAGGAATAGGTTATTTGTGGATAACGTGTCTTGTATTTAAGGATCATTCAATTGCATTGTACTGTATATATAGGTAATCTGTTCCATCTCCAGCCCAATCAATCTCTTCTTCCTCGACATTCGTTATGCATCGTTCAAATGAGGTCTATTACGTCTACCAACAGTCGAGGTTCTGATTATTCTTCGGTCTCAAGCACTTTTGATCCTCGTCGTCGCCGTGTTATATGTTAGTTATGAAACAAATCGAGCCATAAGGCAATCAACTGTCGACAACTGTCCAATCAAACTAATTTTCCCTCTCGTCATCATATTCCGAGGGATCAATCGAGGCAAGCTAATGTGGTTCATCACAACAACAGTCCATCCACAGTGGTGGATCTGACTTGGTATTTCGACACTGGCGCCACGGATCACGTCGTGATCGCCGCAAACTCAACAATGTTGAAGACTACAACGGAGATAGAAAATTGCAAGTTGGAAACGATAATCATTTGTCTATTTCTCTTGATGGTTCATGTTTTTTTGCCCGGTCTCAAATTTCCTAGTGTGCTAATTGTATCAAAAATTACTAAAAATATTTTCTGTATGTTGAAGCTAGCCAATAATCACAATGGATTCATGGGTTCCCAAATTAATTTGTCCCACTCGCTCCTGGCGAGACCCCCTCCTCGCGTCTGTCGAGTCAAACCCTACCTGATGCCTACGCCTATCCCTGCGTCTACCGCCGACAACTTATAGGCACCGCCCGGTTCTTTCCCATCCATCACTGTAGCCATGCATGCCCCTCGATGACCGAGCCAGATCCATGGTTTTTTAAGGGTCCCGTAGGAACGTCATCCTCAGAATTCTCGCCATCCATGAAACACTATATCAGCGACAAACAAGCGCATGTCCATTAGCAGGGACATCAAGGCTCTCCTCACCTGCGGAGGGGTTTTGCGAGGGAGCGTCCCTGGGTCTCCTTGTGGAGTCGGGGTGCCATCCACGGGTTCCTACGACCGCGTTAGGTGGATCCCTCGTCGACCTATGACCTTGCTCTGGTCCGGTACAGTTTGGAGAGTGGGGGCGCCAGGGTCGGGCTCAGGTTTCATTCTTCTCTTCCTCTCGATTTCCCCGGACGCGATGTCGGGAGGAGCGGCTGACCCATGACCTTGCTCTGGGTCCGATGGGAAGGGGAGGGCGTGGTCGTCAGTTAGGGCTTCAACCGGCGAAACCCCTACTACGGGTGGTTCCTCGAGAAGTGGGGCTGAGCCGACCTAGGACTCTGGCTTGGCAACCTCAGAAAGCGGGATGGACGGTGGGTGGGCCGTTTTCACTATCCACACAGCACCGGTGCATTCGTGTCAGGTCTGCTGCATGCACGGGAGGCCTGCTGCCCTATGCTCGTTCTCTCTACGAGGATTTTTCGCTGGCCCATAGGGGTTTGCTCTGGAGGTCCGCGGTGGCAGGGCCTGGACTGTGGCTTGGGAGAGCACGGTGCCAAGGGTGGTCAAGGGGGGTCGGTGTGCATGGTCGGACCCTCTTGTCCTTGGATCCATTACCTAATCTGGGAGGGTATCAGGAGTGGGGGAGCAGCGTATCCCTGGACCCATTACCTAACCTGGGCCCAAGCCCTGGGTGGGGAATAAGCCCTCGAGGGAGGCTACCTACTGGTTCGATTGCTGCGAGCTAGGGGAACGATCTTGGAGGGTTTGATGGATGGGGTCGGGGTTTCCTCGGCTCTCGCCCTATTGGAATGCCATCGTCCTCTACATGGGGAGGAGGATGGGCTGGAGCTCTGCTGCCGGTGACAACACTAGAGGAGAAGAGCGGCCAGCAGGTCACAGTTCGGACGGAGGCTGGGTTTCAGCCCCGCCTGGCTCCATGAGTACGCTGGCAGGGCTCAGGGACTAGAAGGAGTCCCTAAGGATACCCTGTCAGTCATTCCTGGCGGATGGACACAAATTCGGTTTTATAGCGCAAGAAGAGCGTCGTCCTCGAATGGCCCAGTGGTAGTTAGGCCCTACCTTGAGCAATAGTTTGTCAGTCGGTTTTAGTTTTAGTTTTAAGAGAGAACCGTTCGGTCCCTCCAGTTTTAGTATGGTTAATCTTGTTTATCTCTTTCCTGTATTAGGTCAATTGGTTTGGATTTCAGTTTCGAGTCGCCTTTGTGACATTTCAACAAAACGTCTTAAGCGTTTCTCAGTAGACAAGGTTATTGTGTTTGCCCCGCCAGAGTCGTCAGGCATGTACTAACTCTTTTAATGAAATATAATACAAGTTACTCAAAAAATCACAATGGATTCATGGAATTTTGGCCAGCTCAATGCCCTGTTAAGACTTTTCAGGCCAAAACAACCCTTTGATGGAACGTTGAACTATATTACCATCATCTACCATGGTTCTCACTAGTGTTCGCACGTCCTTACACAGATGGCATCAACAACTTGCTCGTCCTCATGAGTCTCTTTTCAGACGTCTTGTTTCTTCATATCGACTCAATTTGTTTATCATTCTTGTCAACCAGGAAAGAGTCATCATTTTCTTCTTGCTACATCTAATATTGTTTCCACTAAGCTTTTTGAATGGATGTATTCGGATCTTTGTGGAGTTTATTTGAATTTTTTTGTCAACAAGCATCGTTATTACACTAAGTTTACGTGGATTTTTCTTGTCTCATAAACCTCAAGGTGTTTTCTACGTTTGTTCAATTATGCACGATGATGAAAACACAATTTGACAGTAATATCAAAAGCCTTCAATCTGAATAGGGATGAGAATTTAGGAATGTGTCCACCTTTCTTAAGAATTATGGAGATGGAGTTGATCATCGTCTTTCTTGCCACCACACTTAAGAACAAAATGGAGTGATTGACCCAAAAAAATCGTATCGCTGTGAAAAAGGTCTCACTCTCTTAACTCGGTCCTCTCTTTTTTGGGGAACGCGCCTTCAAAACAGCTACAAATCTCCACAATCAGACCATCACTCCACTGTCTCATTATCAATCCCCCTACCAAAGACTCTACAACACAACACCGTATTACACTTTGTTACCCATTTCTTAGGCCGCTAGGACTCACAAAATTGATTGAATCAACACTAGCAAACGATTATTGATATTGAATGCACCTCAAGTTCTCAACCCATTTATTTATTACAAATATTTACCTTTGTTAGGGAAGAAGAAAACTCAAAACCCACATGTGCTGTCCATATAAGTTGAACAACATATGATATAGAAACACAAGACAATCACTATCAATCAATTGGACTTCTTTCCCGTCGGTTCAGTATCCGATCTGTTTGCACTCAAGTGTTTATCTTCCGCCATTTTCGCATGAACTTCATTTCTGTCGGTGAAGTACCTCTCAAAAGCCCTAGGCAGGAACCGAGGAATCAAGAAGCAGAAGAGATTAATTGAGAAATACATCAAATTCACAACCGATAGCACCTTCCCGAACCACCACCATGCACCATCCTATATAAAAACACCCACCAAATCACATCAAATAATTAAGAGGTAGGCGAATAAACAAAACAAAATTGTTGTGTTACCTTAAATTCTACATTCGGAGGCATAGGCTTGTTCAACCAAACATCCTGCATCCAATCAAGATGACAAAAAGTCCATTGAGAGGATTGATAAAAGACTAATAACCAACTTAATAAATAGAGAAAAATAAGATTTTTCTATTACCTCAAGTTTTGATACCACATTAAAATACCAACTTAATTAGAAACTTAAGAAAATCCAATTATATTTATATCTAACAAATGAGTTATATCCCAAACTCAAAACTTTAGGCACCATTAGGAGAATTAGTACTTCTAGAGGATTTAGTTGACCTTTAATATAGTATTTAGAGGATTTAGTTGAGTTGATCAACTAATGTAGTATTAGAACTTGTTCCCTCAAGAAGCTGACCGACTCGGATTCAATCATCACTTTCTACAAAAGTTTCTAATTTCTTTTCAATTTATTAAATTTATACCAAGATAGACGACCCTTATATCTCTTTTTTCGATAGGCTTATCTCATCTTTTACATAATTCCACCTCTAAAGCCGTGAACAAATTTGTCCGTAAAGACACATATTTATAATATAACCTTCAACTCTCACGTTGAGGGTTTAGTTGAGTTGGTCCCCTAACAAAAATAAAGAACCCAAAATTGTTGTGAGAAATTACCTTAGATTCCAAGTTGGTAGACATAGGCTTGTTGAACCAAACATCAAGCACCCAATCAAGGATGACAAAAAGCCTCCTCACCGTATAAAGCACAGGCACCAACGCCCTCACCGGCGGCGAGAACAGCGAGAAGCCGCTGATCAAGTTCTCGGTGAGTATCTGAAACGACAACAAAAACAAGTGCGGCGTGGCCGACCGCACCGCATGATCGTCCCCTCTCGCGAACCCCCCCAGCACATAAGCCAGCGGCAAGAACAACCCTATAGTGGTCCCCACAGCCACGTACACCCGGAACCACGCGCTTCCCCGGAATATCTCCTGCGACCCCGTCGTCACCCTGCCACGTGTCGACGGGAAGGCGAAGCGAGACAGTGCTATGAGATACACCGACGCGAACGCCGGGAAGGCCAGATCGAAGAGCGGCACCAGCCCGCTGACCGAGAAGACCATGATGAAGGCCACGAGTTGGAGCTCGATGACTCGGAGCGACCCCATGACCCCGCCCATGACGGACTGTTGTTGCTGACGTTGGGTTCGGAGTGTTTGAGGTTGTTGCTGGCTTGGGTTTATGGTTTGGTCTGGCTCGCTCCGAGGAGCCACGGCTAGAGACACACCGGACATGTCTTGGATTGGTTCGGTTCGAGTGGGTTGTGTTTGGGTTCGATTGAAGATATGAACCAACCCGCTATATCGTGCATGTCTGGTTGCTTCACGTTGACACGTGGGTCATGCAAAGTCCAAGTGTATTCAACTGGCCGCAACACGTGCCGTTTTGGGTCAATCTCGTGCTTATCCGGTTACGTTTCGAGGGACGGCTCGGTGATACAAAGCCCATCTTGTTTGGGTCTGAGGCCCATTTTCGGAACATGCAATCTGGATTTAGGCCCAAGTAGAAGGCCCTGGAAATGTTTTGAAAATAAAATAAAGAAGGTTCTGGAAGCAGCCGTTGTGGCAAACATGATCCACGCTTGTAAGTTGTATGCTTATGTCAGCGAGTCAAGTTACCGTTGCTTTCCCCAAATACTGGGCCGAATAATGCCACGTCAATTTCCGACCGTTACGTTTACACCACGATCCACGAGGAGGGGTGGGTGTCATAGCCTGCGTGCCGGTCCTTATTAGCACTGTGTACTTGCACGCCCTCATCAAATCTAACGTTGGACAGGCACACTGGACCAGGAACGGTTCTCATCGTTCTTGTGGTGATGATGTGTCGAGTTTCTATTGGTTAGGGTAGGATACAGGTGGAGAATTCATGTTTTATTAGCATGAGCCTAATTAACTTGCTGACATTATCATGACCTACCGGTTTACGTTAGCATTTTTTCAACTTGAAAAGTCAGTGTGTCTCTGCCAACCCAGATTCAGCCACGTGTCTTTCCCTCTCCCGCGTCTTAAAATCTATCCGTTAACCCTAGTCAGCTCATTCTCTCTCTTCTGTGTGTTCAACGCCTCCTCCATCGAAGGCAGAAGAGAAATTTTCAGTAGAGAGTATTTGTTTTTGAAATTATTTAGAAAAAAAAAGGATTGAAAATGGGGAAATTACTTTGTGATTCGACGACCGTTGCAGAGAATTTTCAAACATCGTCACCGAGCGTTTCTTGGAGAGATCCGAAGCCAGCGGCTATCGATTCCATCGAAGCCGTCGATCTCGTCGTTGACCAAATCACCACCAACGTCGACGCCGCGGACGGAGGGTGGGACGGCGTGTTTGGGCTGGAGGAGCAGCAGAGGCGCCACCTGCAGAGACTCCATGCAAAGGGGGTGCTCTGGAAGCACCCGGAGGGCGACGCCGGATCCTCGGTCCTTTTCCGGCTCTCGCACGGCGGCGAGGTATCATCCGACGGGAACTGCCTGTTCACGGCGTCGCAGAAAGCGATGGCGGCGCGTGAAATCGACGCGCGAGAGCTGAGGCGGCGCACGGTGAAGCGGTTCTCGGAAGATTTCGGATCTGCGAGCGTCGAGGAGAGAGAATTAATCGACGGCGTGATCCGGCACTTGTACTCGCCGGATCTGAGTAATGGGTGGGGGGTTCATGTGGTTCAGGAGGTCAAGTTGTTGGCCAAGAAGGAGGACCGCGACTCTCTGGACTCCGCCGTGGAAGAGCTCGTTCAGATCGGGATGCAGAGGTACGGATCTGTTCATTGTTTCTTTCATTTGGGTTATTGTAATTTTTTTTAATTTTACTGATAAAAAACGTAACTTTTTTTCAAAAAAAAAATCGAATCAAAATTTCTGTGTCCGATGGCAACATGAAGAGTTTAGTTTCTGGACTGAATTAAACTGGGTTTTTTTTGGATCTTTATTGTTTTTTGTTTACTAAAATAAATTAATAATTATGATTGCGATTGTGAAGTTGTGAAATGTAGACCTTTCTCTGACTAGGGTTGAGAAAATGGAATGACTTTTGTTTAATGCCATTTGTTTGCACACACTGTACCAAAATAAGTCTTAAGGAGAAAGAATGGAAAATGACATTTTTTTACTCAATGTTTTAGGAATTGACTAAGCATTGCTTTCATTGGTACATATGGGGCTACATTGTCAATTTTTCTTCTTCTCAATTTAGACAAAAAAGGCATGAAAAACTTGTTTTAGAAAGGTGTTACTGTTTTATGTTGAATGAGCATTTAACTTTCTGGTTCCTGAAGATGTATAGTTTAAGACTAAAGCCTTGCCCTTTTTTCATTTCCTTATGAAGAGAAAATGCTGCCGAGTCTATTTACAAGGAGAGGTGTATTCCAGTGAATGACGGCTCGAGTTGGGCCAAGTACATGGCAATCTCTGGTTTGCCGGATGATGAATATGACATCATAACCTTACAGTATACTGAGGAGGGCTTATTATCAGTTGATGAGAACAGAGAAGGTCATGCTGCAGCTTTTGGAGATGATATTGCTATAGAATGTCTTGCAACAGAGTTCAAACGTGAGATTTATGTGGTGAGTTCATCAACTGTCTTACTGATTGTTTCTATTCAGAACATTATATGTATAGGTTCTTCAGTCTCGTATACTACAGTCTACAGCATTTTCACAAAGTATAATATTCCTGATGGTCTCTTTGAATGTATATTTGCTGTGAATTAGACTAGTAGTTAGGGCGCATGCTTTAAACAAACGAATGTTCTGGTTGCTAGTTTAGATCATACTCCTAAGTGGTTGATGCGAATTATTAAAGCTGGGCTTAAATAATAGAGAATCTGGTGAATTTTGCGTTAAATTGATAGTTTTGCTGAGAAGGGCATAAAAGAACAAATGCTACGGATTTGTATTTTCTTGATTTATGTACAAAGAGATGGATCACTTGTTGAGGGATGAGAATGGAGGATGTACTTGTTGATATAAAATATAGAAACTTTGGTCAAGTTCTTTTTTATTCCTTTAATTGAATCTAATATAAACCTTGTTTTGTGTTGAACCGAAATATACAGGTGCAAGCACATGGATCAGATGCAATGGTTGACGAAGATAACTGTGTCTTCTTCCTCCCTCATCGTCCAAGGTCTCAAATTTGCGAGCCTCCCTTCTTTCTTTTCATGAAAGGAACAGGTACCGTAGCTAACTACAATTGATTGCATCTGGGTTTCTTAATTCATTTAGTAGCTCTTAGGTGGCCTACACAACATTTTGATACACAGGTTGGTGTGGAGCTGGAGCTGATCATTACGAGCCCCTGGTTGCCCAACCCTCATCAGTTGTCTGTCAAGAGAAGGTCGGCTTAGTTCTCTGAGGTGGAACAAACCGTGCAGTTTTGCGGCATAGATGTCGAATAGCACTAGTAATTCTATTTTTTCTCCTCCCCTCTAATGAATGGCGTGCAAATTACATAGTCCGGCTGGAGAATTTGGCTGCATGGCATTCATTCTTTTTGGTAGTAGCATTGTCCTAGAATCAATCATCTTTGACTCTTTAGGTTGTGCGGTTCATGGCAAAACACAACCTTGTAGACTTTCTGTAATGTTCCTGGAGGGCTTTTCTGGTCATGATGTTGAGTTTCATTTTAGTTGTAGGTGCCATTTTGTCCAAGCAGGAATGGTGCTCCTTTTTGCTGTACCTTGTGCTGGTTTTAACGAGTTCAAATGATAGAGGCAAATGACTCCTTTTTGGTTCACTTCTTCTACAGTTTTTGATTGTTTGTGGCTTCTTCGTATGATTTCTAACTTATAAGAATATCTTTAATTGGGAGCCAATAGCTGTGAGCGGATAAGTCTTTTTTTGAGTGTTTTGCCTCGACAAATCCATGAAAGGTGGTCGATTTGTTAGGTGAATGGTTCGAGAGGTAAAACGAGATGGATTAGAAATCGTGTAGTACATCGTTTGTGTATTTCTCGAAATGTTTGATGAACCAATCGTTTTGGGCCTCTTGGCCTTTACCAAATTGCTCACAACTTGGCTTTTAAGGTGGAAGCTTTTGACGATCCAAATTTGACCTCGGTAAGTGAAGAGTGGTATGAAGATGAATGTTCATTTTGTACTAGGTTTGTTTTGTTTGGTCTTTTTGACTTTTCGACCCTCTCCTCTTTGAAAAGAGCGTCTTCTTTGATAAAAAAAAACCCGAACTTATAAAAAAAAATTGGCATGATATTGATTTACCCATTCTGGTTCCCCTACAAGATTGTCAACTGATGAATCAATCAGACTGACGGTTGTAAGAGGAGATCCTTGGTAACAAGAATTGCCAATCAACTTGCCAATTATTTCGTCTTCACTTAGCTCCCAAGCGTCCGTGTGCTTTTGAATACCATCCAAATTGTCGTCATCTAAAAACGATGCAGACAAGTTGGTACGGGGAGAAGGAAGTCGGTTTTGGTTTGACTGGTTAAATTTTTTGGCAAAGTTACTGGCTAATAGGCTTGGGTTCTACCGGATTTAATAAGTGATACTCAGAGCGGATTTATAGCAGGTAGACAACTAGTGGACGGGTTGCTTATCGCATCAGAAGTAATTCATGAAGTGAAAAAGTCTAAGAAAGAGGCAGTGATTTTGAAGCTCGATTTCGAAAAGGTGTCAGTTGGTCTTATTTGTTAGACGTTATGAGCATTATGGGTTTTTATGAGAAGTGGAAATTATGGATGGCTAGCTGTTTCAGAGCTAATCTGTCAGTGTTAATTAACGGGGCACCTAGTGCTGATTTTGAAACAGAAAATGGTATCCGTCAGGGGTGCCCTCTTTCCCCCTTTTTATTCATGCTGGCGGCTGAAGGTTTGAACCAAATGTTGTTGGACGGTATACATGGTGGTAATTTTAATGGAGTTGAAGTGGGACGTAATGGCCTGCTGGTGTCTCACTTGCAGTTTGCAGACGATACTATTCTTTTTATCATAGGTGAGGAGGCGGGTCTGAGGAATGTGAAGTACGTGTTGGATTTATTCCAAGCAGTCTCGGGTCTGAAAATAAACTATGCAAAGTCCAAAGCGGCATTACTGAATGGGGAGTCTTTGTCTGAGGAGCTGATTTCGTCCATTATGGGATGCGAGGTGTGCGATCTGCCCTTACCCTATTTAGGCTTTCAGTTGGGACTTTCCCCTAAACGGCTCAGGTTTTGGGAACCGGTTTTCATTCGGGTGAGAAAATATCTAAATGGGTGGAAAGCGAAGACCCTAAACATTGCAGACCGAGTTGTATTGTTGAAATCGACTTTGGCAGCCCTCCCGGTGTTTTATATGAGCTTGGTTAAGACTCTTAGATCAGTGATACTTAAATTGGAAAGGCTGCAACGCCGATTCCTATGGTCGCATAGCGTGGCAAGACGTGTTATTCACAAAGTAAAATGGGACAAGGTCTGCTGGCCGAGATCGGAGGGCGGTTTGGGGCTTATAAGGCTGGAAGAGGTTAATTTGAGTATGTTGGCGAAGTGGTTTTGGAGATTTGCTGAAGATGACACCTCTCTCTGGAAGCAATTAATTTGTGACAAATTTAGATGGGACCCGAGGGAGTGGGATCTGTTGAAATTGGACCGGCCGAATACATCATTTCTTTTTGGGCACATTATGAGTTTCGCCAGTGATCCGAGATTTCAAAATCTTTTTTGAGGTCAAGGAATTCACTAGAAAGTGGGAAATGGAATGAGGGTGAGATTTTGGGATGACGTTTGGCTTGGGGTGAAGCTTTCCGTTTTAAATTTCCACAATTGTTTATTGCTGCTCTCGATCAAGAAGCTTTGGTCAAAGAGTACTGGAGAGAAGGGCAGTGGGTGTTAGTCTTCAGAAGGGACCTATTTGTTCGTGAACTGGGTGAAGAACGTATGTTAAAGGAGCTCCTGAACTCTTTTTGTCTGTCTGATTCTCAGGACAGGATGGTATGGGTCAAAGGGCCACGTTTTACAATGGGGGCGGTATACAGACTGATTACGCCTTCCTTTGATGCGGTAAGTTGGGCCTCAGTTTTATGGGTAAAGGGCCTCCCCCCCGAAATTCAGCATGTTTATGTGGCTAGCGTTGCATTCAGCTATCCCTACTATGTCCTTTCTTGAGGCTAGAGGTTGCAGAATATCACTGAATGCTATGAGGTGTTATTTCTGTAAGTCTTGTTTTGAGGATTTGGATCACCTTTTTTCTTCATTGTGGGTTTTCTTGGAGAATATGGGGATTGTTGCACGAGTGGTGGTTTGTTCCCTGGGTGATGTCGTTTTCCTTTATGGCGGCTTTTGAGGGTTGGGCGATGGAGTCGGGCCGTTTGGGTGGTTCGGCATGGTTGAAAGTGTGTTACTTGACTTGCTGGCATATTTGGCTACAGCGTAACGATATAGTCTTCCGTAGCAGTTCGTTGTCGGAAACAAAGGTTTTTGCCATTTTAAGGACTCATGCTTACAGTTTATTACGGATGGCAGGAGATCTTTTACCTGACGTTTCTTTTGAGTATTGGACTTTGGCCCCGAGATCTTGTATCAGGGGAAGGCACAGACGCATGGGAGTTGTTGTAGGGGGGGTTATAATTCCTCTTTTCTTTATGTTTCCTGTTTGTTTTGGTTTTAGTTTGTAGCCTTTTTAAAAAGCCTTCGTTGCAGGTTTCCGTTTTAGTTGCCTGTTCTAATAATATAATAGCCTATCAAAAAAAAAGTTCATTCAAAATTTCACAACTCAGTTTCAAATCGAAGAACTTTAGCCTATAATTTTGAACTTGTTGATTTCCCATGTATTTTGAACACCCTCATAACTTCTCATGTGTGTATAAATAGTTAACACTTTCGTAATAATATGTAACTAGTTTGTAAAATTGACACCTATCCATCCTCACACACATACAAAAACCAACACTTGCTTGGGTTTGGGCTACACGATTCGAAGGGCAAGAGCTGAGCGGTTCCATACGACTCATGTTCAACATTCAAGCATTAAATGTCATAAAAAGAAAGGCATCTTTGCGGTCGTGATGTGTAATCAATTAGGTGCGTGGAGACAAAATCGAACAACAAAATAAACCTCTGCCCACGTTCGGTTCAGACATTTTTACCTGGTTACGTGTTACGACTTACTTGTGTTGCCTGAAATTGACTTTTCTGCGCACAAAGGTCTCGGCTCTTGCGGACCATACCGAGCCCACTTCTATTTTTTGGCCTCGCTACATTGAACCCAACCCAAACCATCCCTACCCATCCCCATTTTCATGTTTTTTTCTTCTCATTTTACCCATTTACCCAAAAATCAATATATGTCCCAAAAGAGGACATTCCAAAGAGATATTCCCCTACCTAAGATCATGCCCACTAACCCATTTTCCATGTCAACAACATGAAGTAATTAAAATGACTGACAAATTACAAATAGTAACTCATTAGAGCAGCTTTAATGGACGTGATTTTGTCGTAATAGGCGCGTGGTGACAACAATTTTGAAGAGAGAAACATTAAAATAACAATATTTAAGGAGAGAGAATATTTGGAAGAGCATGATATACCCATAGCTCCATTACCAACAAAAAGAGATTTTTTTTGGTTATTTGTTCTTGCTACTACATCAAAACCACTACTTATTAACTTACCCATCGGAGGTATAGTGATTTAGAGGAGAGAGAAAAACAAAACATATCGTTCTCCGTTGGAGATGCTTTTAGAGTATTCAGTCAAAACAATAACTATATTATTTGTCGGTGTACACTAACCGTATCGATTATATGTGCTAATTGTGTCGTCATTGTGCTATCAAATCTGAAATATCATGGTGTAGCAAGTATGTAATATTATGACATTTTTTGTGTGTTCTTCGAAAGAATATGTAATTCACTTTTCCGTTAACATGTTTCCTGTGATTATATTTGGACCAAACTTTGGTGGTTATGAGATAGGAATTAGTTAAAATAAAAACAGCTAATAACCTAATAAATACGAATAACAAACAAAGTTAAGACAATTTGGTACGTTTTGTCTCTCTTTTTCTCCCAACGTCGAATCTCTTCGCTCGTCAAAAGAAAGCAGCTTTTCGGAGATCTCAAGGGCTTTAACCCCCTCGATGTTTCCGCAGACTCTCTAGCCCTCCCTCCTTCTTCATCGCTGCTCACGATTCACTATAAATCCTCAAAACCCAGAAGCTATCATCTCCTTAATTCGATTGCTTTCAACATAATAAGCCCAAGTGGACTTGTTTGCGGATAGAGGCATGTCGACCCTCTCTTCCACGCATTCTCGTTCCTATTCGTCTCTGTCATCGTCCTCCCCTGCTCCTAATCGCTCTTACCCAGCTCGTGTTTCGGTCAGATTTCACAGAAATTCAGCTCGAAATGCGGTTCGGATGCAAGAGGGTTCGTCTTTTCACTCCTTTGACCCTTCGGTTTTTGTGGGGTTTCTGTTTTTCTTCAGAATTTTCATTGGTTTGTGTTGATTATTCATCTGGGTCAATCTGTTTTGTGTATTTTCTCATGGCCAATACGTGCTGCTGCATTTCTTATGTGTTGTGTTTATGATGACCCCCTTTGGGAATGTCATTTTATTGCTTCAATTATTTGTATTGGGGCCTTTTGATGTGCATATGTTATGTCATTCTCGTTTGAAACTTTTTGAATTTTCTCTGATTTTTCTTCACAAGTTTTGTTTTTGTACATGATTCTGTGGTTGGTATTGTTTAGAGTATATACATCATAGTACGAAAGTAGTTATGATTTTCATGGACACTCTGATCATTTGGGGCCCAAGAAAAGGCAGAGCTTTACTGGGTTGAGCATTATTCTGAAACTATGGCTCAGTTGTCCCTTGTCCAGTAATCATTTGGATGTTGGAAGAATATTGCACCTATCAAATTATCAAAGTGACTTGATTTAGCTATACTTTTCACTTATCTCAGCTACCAAACAAAGCCTATCTCTATTGCTATTTCCCATGATTCAGCTGTTTTCCGTGTATCCCTGAGGTTTTCGATGGTTTGATCTCCTTTTCTTAATTGAATCAAAATTGATCATAGGTGCAGTGGCCACAAAAATTACCCCTGTTGATAACGAAACACCAAGTAAGAAGTTGAAAGATGCACTACCATCAGTTCCATCTTCAGAGGAGAACAATGCTGCCGCAGCCTTTGATATCAGTTCAAATGAGTCCACTGTCAGTATTACCGTGGTTGGAGCCTCTGGGGACCTTGCTAAGAAGAAGATATTTCCTGCACTTTTCGCCCTCTATTATGAGGGTTGTCTCCCTAAGGTTAGCATCAGTCAGTCTCTAATGCTTTTCTCCATAGAGAAGTCTTATTATATATAATTTGTGTATTAAATGTTTCAAATTTTGTGTTTTTGCAGCACTTCACTGTGTGTGGTTATGCTCGAAGTAAAATGACTGATGCAGAACTCAGAAACATGGTTAGCAAGACCCTTACTTGCAGGATTGATAAGAGGTAAAAATTTCCCTTTTTTAGTTAATGACCTGAGGCCTATGTGGTTCGTGTGTCTGTATTTTTACTTTTTTAGTTAAAGTGACAAGATTATCATGTATATGACAGTTGAGGTCCTAGATTAGGTTGTTGCTCAGAGGAGCCTGCCAGTTGGTGGAGTGTTTTAACTTCTCATGATCTTTGGATTATGGATTAATTTTCTTGGTTGTTGTTTCCAGTGAAAATTGTGGAGAGAAGATGGAAGAATTCCTCAACAGGTGTTTTTACCATTCAGGGCAGTATGATTCTGAGGAAAATTTTGCACAGCTAGACAAGAAGTTGAAGGAACATGAGGTAATTGGAGATGACTGTGATAGCTACGAAATATTTCACTAGTAGTTTTAATGAAGAATTATTGGCCGTGGTGCATAAAATGTTAATACATTGACCTGTGTAGGCTGGAAGGGTCTCAAACCGCCTGTATTATCTTTCAATCCCTCCAAATATATTCATAGATGCTGTAAAATGTGCAAGTTTGTCGGCTTCATCCAGCAATGGCTGGACAAGGGTCATTGTTGAGAAACCATTTGGTCGAGACTCAGACTCTTCAGCTGCTTTGACAAAAGCCCTCAAGCAGTACCTTGATGAAGATCAAATTTTCAGGTGGGTGTGGCTTGATCTCAGTTAACTTTTCAAAACTAATGATGCACTGTCCGGTTTGGTTAATATTTTAATTTTTCTCTACAGGATAGACCACTATCTGGGGAAAGAATTGGTGGAAAACCTGTCAGTTCTTCGTTTCTCCAACCTTATATTTGAACCCTTATGGTCAAGGCAGTACATAAGGAATGTGCAATTCATATTCTCTGAAGATTTTGGCACTGAAGGACGTGGAGGGTACTAATCTTTCTCTTAACAGGCATAATCTATCTGCTAAATCATTGTTTTTTTTTTCTTTCAGTAATTTACATTCACGGTTGAATTTAGGTACTTCGATAACTATGGGATCATAAGGGATATAATGCAGAATCATCTGCTTCAAATACTAGCTCTATTTGCCATGGAAACACCAGTTAGTTTGGATGCTGAAGATATCAGAAACGAGAAGGTTTTTATTCAAATCTTGAACTGGGTTATTGTGAAATATTTTATTTCTTAGGGACTTAAAACTACCTATATGAATTGTCCTCGAACAGAAACCTACCCTTTGAAAAAAAAATATGAACTTTAAACTACCTTTTGTTTGCAAAATTGTACGCAGTTAGATTTCTATCAGTTTTAAAACAAAATGACTATTTTATCCCTGGACCTTTTGAAAAACAACAATTATGTCATAAATAAATAAAATTATAATTTACAATTAAAATAAATATTTATTTTTCATGTCAAGGACAATTCTATCAGTTTGAATAAAATAAAGCAAATAATTAAAATACAAGTTTTTATTTATGTTTCATTTCAACGGCAGTCAATCATTTTGAAGAATAAAATCTGTTCATTTTAACAAAACATTCTTGCACTTCCGTCCATTTTACTGGAATTTTCCTCAAGTGTACGGTGTTTCTTACAAATGGTTGTTTAAAGTTCATATTTTTTCATAGGGTAGTTTTATGTTCGTGGGCGATTCATTAAGGTAGTTTTAAGTAATACCCCTTCTACTTCTTTCTAAAATGCAAATCACTTGTTGGCTGCCAGGTCAAAGTATTGCGGTCAATGAGGCCTCTACAACTTGATGATGTGGTTTTAGGACAGTACAAGAGTCACACAAGAGGAGGTGTTAATTACCCAGGTTACACTGATGACAAGACTGTGCCCAAAGGTAGCGTCACTCCAACTTTTGCTGCCGCTGCCCTTTTCATAGATAATGCTAGATGGGACGGAGTTCCTTTCCTAATGAAAGCTGGAAAAGCTTTACACAGCAAGAGGTAAGTTCAATACCTGAAAAATCTTGAAGTCATTTCTCTTCTCTTGGGTCAGTTGATACATACATTTGCTGTTTATTTAAATTTTCTAGGGCCGAGATAAGGGTGCAGTTCAGACATGTACCGGGTAATTTATACAACCGGAATTTTGGGACAGATCTTGATCGAGCTACAAATGAGCTTGTCATCAGGGTGCAGCCCGATGAAGCTATTTATTTGAAGATCAACAATAAAGTTCCTGGTCTGGGAATGAAACTGGACCGTAGTAATCTGAACCTTCA
This sequence comes from Erodium maritimum, assembly GCA_963921825.1. NCBI lineage: Eukaryota > Viridiplantae > Streptophyta > Magnoliopsida > Geraniales > Geraniaceae > Erodium > Erodium maritimum. The sequence goes on from OY997588.1 coordinate 148,519,930, forward strand.
CTATGCTGCAAGGTGACATTAAAATTTCTTTAATATCATATATAGAGTATCATTTAACCTCTCAATAGAATTTTTGGGTTGATTGCAGAAACTATTGTCCCCAACTCTATTTACAGCTACCTAAATTTTGAAAAAATTGCAGATGACTCTCTCTTCAAGAAATGACAAAAATACCCTTCTAATATAAAAAAAATACCATTTTTATCTTCATCTTTTTTATAGTTTTATTTTATAAGGAGTCTTTTTACATCTACTCAACCTTTTTCTGCATCTAACCAAATTGTTATGAGTAGCCATGAAGGTTAGGGTCAATGGTATTTTCGTCTTTTTTCTGGTAAAAAGGAGTTATTTATAATTTTTTGAAAGTTTATATATCTGGATGTAAAAGTTTAAAGTTGGGAATAGTTATGTGCAAAAGATGTATTGTGCACAATAGCTATATGCAATTAATCCCAAAAGTCTAGCCAGATCAGAAACTATGCAAATCAAGTTCTGTTTTATTCAGTTTGTAATTGAACTGAAAATTACAAAAATCTTGTATTGGTCCATGAATATACATTTGGGTTATGTATGTGTAGATATTCAAAGGAGATTCCAGATGCTTATGAGAGGCTTCTATTGGATGCAATAGAAGGGGAGAGGAGGCTGTTTATCAGGAGTGATGAACTAGATGCAGCTTGGTCTCTCTTTACGCCATTGTTGAAGGATATTGAAAAGAAAAAAGCAACTCCCGAGTACTATCCCTATGGTAGTCGAGGTCCCGTTGGGGCCCACTATCTTGCTGCCAGATACAATGTCCGATGGGGTGATCTTGGATCCGAGCAATGACTATATGAATGCTCCGTCCCTACCGAACCGTTGCTCCCTGATGCCACCTGGTTGACCAGGTTCTTCAACTGGCTCCAGTCGATATTTTTAGCTTTTTGGAAAAGGAGAGAGGGATTGAGCTACAAGAATAAAGCTGGAGGCTGATACTTGAAAGTGTATGTGGCCATTGTTACACAACAAACAAACACGAAACCTTGATGGTTGAAACTTTATCTCCTTTTTCCTTTACATCTGTAGGAAATGAATATGGATATGCTGAGAATGGATTTACTTGATCATTTGTGATATATTGGGAAGATGTGAATCTGACTTTGGTATTTGGATCAATGTTAGTCCTTTAGTGTAAGTAACGTTTGCTTCCTTGTGTTGGGATAGAATTCAAAACCAGGATGGAAGGATTAAATTCATGACATTAATTTGATTTTTATGGATGATTTGAGTACCGACTAGGACATGTCTGGTTAGTTGGAGCATGTACTGCAAAAAGACTTCCATATGGGACTCATGTTCTGGCCGTACATAATTGTGAGTTGATCCTTTAAATTAAATTGTATTCTACGTGTAAAACTTATGTATAGGATTCATATTCTGCTTGGATGTTGAATTGATATTTTGCTGAAATTATTAAATTTTGATATAAAACAGTAAATATTAAAAAAAAATTGAAATTTTTAATTAATAAAATAATAAATTAATCTTAAAGTTTTATTAACACCCGAATAATGCATTGATTATTGAGTGACAAGACAATTGTTGCATAGAGAAATCATCTAATTCGTCTGATTCGTAATTCGCTCCAAACTGATCCTATATGTGCTCAATAAGATCCTTTTGGAGTTATCGGTGGGTCAGATTATTTGTGACACTGAGTTGAGCGGACAAGAATTGTTGGTAGGACAAGGGCCCTTCTTGGTGCCATCGTTCAGGTGGTGTCTAATCTGATATTTTTGTAGGTGCGTTGTAATACAATCATCATCTCCTGTTTCGTATCGGCCGTGTTCATCCTCTACAATCATTTTGTGTAGAATGATACAAGTGTGCATGATATCTGCCAAAGTCCTCCTGCCTCACATACGAGTGGGCTGGGAAATTATGTGTCATCGTGCTTGGAGGACTCCAAAAGCTCGTTCAATATGTTTCTGACAACCTTCTTGAACTTTAGCAAACAATTTGTGTTTGCGAGTATAGGGATGGCGAATCGACTTCACGAACCGAATCTATGATGGATAAATGTCGTCAACCAAACAATAAGGTCGGGCGTAGCGGTGCCCATTGATCTCGTACTCCACGGTAAATTCACGACTTGCAAAAGCGTATTTGAATAAGTGGACGGCGTTGAGGACTTTGCTGTCATTATTCGAACCAACCATTCCGAATACGAATGTCAAATCCACAAATCACGGGATGCAACAACTTCCAGCATAACGGTTGGATCCCCGTGGTGATCTCCTCGGCCAAAGGTTCTTTGCAATGCGACTGGACAATTCTTCCACCGCCAATGCATGCAGTCAAGACTCCCAATCATGTTGGGGAACCCTCGGTTGTACCCCGATTCGAGTAATCGGGTCAAGTCCTCCGTTGTTGGTTTAGGCTGGTACTCAGCCATGAAAATCTCAACAACATCCTTGCGATATCGGCGTACACATTCAAGTATGGTACTTACCCCAAGTCGTAGGGGTGCGTCCAATGAATCGGTCGAACATCCATACGCTAGCATTCGTATCGCGGCGTTGCATTTTTGGTGCGTTGATAACCTCATGCGTCCTGTACCATCCGACTTCTGAACGAAGTAATCGTCATGCTCCGCTACCTTTTTCATTACCCGTTGAAAGAGTGGTCGACTTATACAGAATCGACGCCTAAACATGTCGGGCCCATATGTTGGGTTCTCAAAAAAATAATCTTGCATCAGTCGATTGTGGGCTTCGAGACGCCCTCTGTTAATCTGTCATCGACAAGGTTCCCCTATCGATCTTTCGCCTAAGTGCGTCGATCTTTGGCATTGCTCTCTCCATCATCATGTCAGTCTTTCGTCGGACTCGTTGCTCCATAGCACGAAGGTTGGCTTCTAACTCCTCCATAGTTTGAGACTCGTCATCAAACATTTTTGATCGAAATTTGGGATATTGAGAGAGAAAATTGGGAGAAATGTTGGTGGTTTGATGAATGAGACGAGGGTATTTATAGATGATATTTTTTATTTTCCCAGTCATGCCACATGTCAGCGCATGATTGGCACGCCAACGACTCACGACCCGGGAACCAGCGATTCACTTTTTTGAGTCGCGGTTCGCGACCCATGACCCTGATCCATGATATAATGGGTCAGTCGCGAAACACGCACGCCACAACGTGCGACTCGTACTCCGACCAACTAAATTGTGGGTCGTGGTTCGAAGGTCGGTGACATGAGTCGCTCGCTGTGAATGCTTTTAGGGCACGTTATTTTTGGATGATTGTACGAGTGCATCTTTTATATTATTTATTTAAGAGAAAATGTATTTTGAAGGGAGGAAACAAGCTGCAGTCACATCAAGAGTGAGCAAAGAAACGAAAACGATAAAAATCGGGATCACGAGAGGAAAAAAAACACCAAATTGAAACCAACTAGCTAAAAACCTCGACCTTTTCAGTTTAAACCAAAATTCTAGTGAGAACCGATCAATGTTGACCAGGAATTTTCACTAATGTTCGATTTGTCGTCGTTACTAATATTAAAACAATCAAGACTCTCAATCCAATATAAAAAAATTCCCTCTTGGTTTGATTAACCGGATTATATACATACGCCTCTCTCATGTTTAAATCTTACAATTTTATAATATATTTTGAATAACAAAAAATTGTTTTATTTTTATAAAACAATTTACCAATTATTCATCAAGCACCTCTTAATTAACATTGTAACAAATAATGATTTGGGTAACAAATATCTCATTTTTACCATCATAATCATGAGTGATTTTTGATTCATGGATTTGGGTCAACTGACTTAATCTGTCCATGTCAAGTATGAGTGTATAGTCCCCATGAAGCGATCGTCACAGCCCACGACGAAAATGACCGCAGAAGGACATCGTAGAGTAAAACAAAAGATCCATTTCCTCATCCTACATAACATAAGCCCATTGGGCCACGGCCCATATTCATTAAACTACTTTTTAGATTGTTGTCTTTAAAATAAAACATAAAAAAAAAATAGAATCAGAACCACATGGGTCATGTTGTTGGGGCATGGCAGGTGGGTCTCCCTCTGACGACGCTACTAGTTACTGCAGGTGGTACGGACATTTTGTCCCCCACCACCATGATTTTGTAATTACTATTCTCTTTTATTTTAGTTGCAACTCCATCTTCTTTGGATCCTTGGATTTTTTTTCACCATTTTTTAATTGATTGATTGCATTTGAAGTTCTAGTCACTAGATCCTTCCCTAACAAGGTCGTAAAAAGTGTTAAACGTAGTCGGGTGATAAAGACCCTAAATGCTAGATGGAGACTAGTCGGGTTAAGGAGGGACTTAGACGGATTTAATTTATTATTATTTTCTATTATTAGTAAATATAATATAAATTTTCAAAATATAAATTATATTTATATATTATATAATATAAAAAAGAAAGTATTAAAATACAAAACAAAATACCAAATAATATTTTTATTTTTATTTCATATTTTATTTTAACTAAAATATAAATTATAATAATAAATTTTTATTTTTATATAAATTATAATAAAAGTATATATTCACCATCTTTTTTATAATTATAAAATAGTTTATAAATGTACCCGTATATATTTTTTTTCGTAACAAAACAAGAGAAGAAGAACATGTGCCATATTATTTTTATGAAGGGATTCAAGATCATTACGCACATTCTCATCTCTTCTTTAACGGTCCAATCTCACAAACCAGAGTCTCAAGTTTTCGACTAGTCGGACAGAACAACAAATCGAATATTTTTATAGATTTTGGAGTCTAAATAAGACGATGAGTCGAGCATGTTTACAGATTTTGGGGCCTAGGAGGGGGCTTTTACATCTTTGTCCCTTAATATGCCATAACATTAAAATTTTGAGATATAATTTCATATTAAATTAATTTTTAAAATCGATCTTTTATCCAATATTAAATATTTATTTTTAATACGTACCAGTCATATATATTAAAATATAATTAAGACTGTAATTTTTTGACATAATTTTGTCTATACACATATTTATTTGTGTAGTGAGAAACTTAAATGAAAAACCAAAAGAGACACCAAATCATATCCATCAGTCTGAGGCTTTGTCATAGGCACTATCATGTGGAGAACAAATGGTTATGACAAGTGGCATAATTGCACTATGATAAATGTGCATTGGTCCTCTCAAATTAGGTCTCATTGGCCAATTTTGTTTGACCAAAGAGCCATTTTTGCATCTTCCTAATGGGCATTATAGACATTTAGTGGGTAGTTGTGATGACCAGACCACCCATTCAATATTGTTTTTTCTTTTAGTAACATCTTGACTTGGAAACCACTATTAAGTATTTTTAGCCTCAAGGATCATGCATCTTTATTGGGTCCCCCCCAAAAAAGTTATGCAAAATCATCATAAACTTGTTAACAAAAATTGAATTCCCAAAACACCAACACAATAGATGAATCCTCCCCCACTCCCCATTTTGCTTGATGCACTCATTGATAGGTCATATGAGGAATAGTGGGGTTGACCAAGACATCCCATGAATATGTTTTTTTAAACATGAATTGAAACCCATTTTGGTAAATAAAGAAAAGTAGAAATGTGCATGAATTGATTGGAGATGGATATAGAAAATATTGGGGGAAGAGAAATGATTCTGATATGCAAGTAGCCAAACAGATGGGAAAATGAGGAGATTGCAGATGCTGAAGAGCCAAACAAAGACAAAAGGATCCATCCATGTATTCAAACACAATGCACAAGAGTCATAGCCAATTTGGGAAGCTTTACTTCTCAAAATGTAAGGGCTACCAATTCACCTTCCCCCAAAAGGGACATTGTAACCCCTAAATCATAATAAAATCCAATTTGATTCTTAGGGTGTAAATCCCCAAAAGATTGAGAGTTTCCTAAAGTAAACAACCAAACCCGAAATCAAATCTCACTAGATCTTTCTAGGGTTGATTTTATGTCTCAACCTTATCATCTTATTAGAATGCAATTGTATTATTGTCTGATAGACCTTCCGACTTAATAATACGTTTGTATTCGATCAAATATAATATTATCTAATAGATCTTACAACTTTAAAAATGGGTTTTTATCCGATCAAATATTCATTAAAAATTTACCATTTAACCATTTAACTGTTTTTTTTTCAATAGATGAATATTAGACTCTACATGTTCCAATTACCAAGACCTCTTTGACCTTATTTCAAACATGAAAGAAAAGGGTGGGAAGTTACAATTACAAGAAGAAACAAAGGGCAGTCTTGAAAGACAAAACATAGAGTGGACCAAATGCTAGTAGGAGGGTGGGACCCACCCTCTGCCCTCTGCCTCCACCCATCCATGTGCCCCCTTTTGCTTTCTTTTTCCTATTTTTCTTCCCATTCCAATTCCCATGTCATTTCATTTTATTTTGTATTTAAATTATCACTTTTTCATCAGTTAAATTTACAAAAGTCAAAGGATTAAAATAAGAATATAAAATTATATAATTCGACAGTTATCATCCCGTGACAATTTATTGAAAAACGTGTCTTCGTTTCTTATAAAAATAAGTTACTAAATAAAATATAAATATTGTTCATTATATCATTGTTATCGAATATATATGTCGACTTGTTATTTTGTTTTTTTTTTTACTTTTTTTAACGAATTCAGAAACAATAATGACATAGATTTGACGTAAGATCTAAATTCTGTATCCGCTGTACTTAAAGATGAATTGAAAACAATAGCGTACGTGAAAGTTTTTCCTTTCCTAAACCCTAGTCGTTAATTTTGTTGTAGTCGCCGCCGCAACATCGTTTATGCTCTGCAAGTGGTAATCTTCCTCTGAACCTTCCTATCTCTACCATCACTTCGGGATCTCTAGAGGCTGCATGTCTCTGCAAGTTTTTTTTGGGTTCTCGCTCACCATAATCGAGCTTTTTGGTCTCGAGTGTTTTCGGGTGAAGTCTGCTCAACAACCTCGCCAAAAGGTATGATTGGTGGTAGCACCGATCGAAGGGTGCGAGGACCGGTCTTGCGGTCGAAGAAAGGACCCGCTTGTCTGATTCGTGTTCCTCATGAAGGGGTACCCCTTATCACCCCATTAGCACAAGTCCACCATCCGCTAAGGTATTTAACTCATTTTCACTGCTTACTTACCCTTAAATATTGGTTCCGTTTGTGTGCTCCTAATTCGTTTAGTAACGATTGGTACTCCTCCCCCGAAAAGAGTACGAAACTGTATTCTCAATTGTAAAGAGTCAAACTCATATTATATATAATTAACATTATCGATAAAATACTGACCTATCTTTGTCGGATCGGTGTTGGTCGTCGGCGTGTCGGTGGTCATTTAACTCACCAAGTTGATGGGCCCGATGAGATAGGGTGCTCCTCACTTTTTAGCTTGTTTGAGGGTGCTATTGTTACAAGACGGTTCTTGAGGTGTTGCGGTCGGATGAAGAAGATCGATTGAGGCGCTTCCTTTGGAACTTCATGTTAGTTAAATCTAGGTATTAGACCTGTTAGTTTTCGATTGTTCGTCTTCGTATTGTTTTAGGTTTACCCCTTGTTGGGTTTATGTTGTGTTGTTTTAGGTTTACTCCTTGTTGGGTTTGTGTTTATTGAATGTATGTATCTGGTTCTGAGACCTGTTGTATTTGTTCCCTTTGTCGGGAATCTGTTGGTTTGAGGCTGCGTCTATATGATCAGCGCTCCTGTTCGTAACGAGGGTTCGCCCTTATCCTTCGGTTTCACTTTGAAACTGCATGGATTTTAAATAAAAAAAACTGCTGATCAAAAATAAAATAAAATACTGCACTAGCATCTATTAAAAAAATATAAATTGTGTAAGTTAAATTCTCATGTCACTTACTTTTATTCCTCACTATAAATGTGGAGCGTATTTCGACCTCAAAATATTAGTTATATAAAAATATATTTGTGGTTGGGGACATATATTTATTTTAATATATAAAAAGTTGTAGCAGCACCAACTCAAAAGGAAGAGAGCACCAATCCATCCCAACACCGAAGCGCACACACAGCCCACACACTAACCGAAAACTCAGACTCCGAAGGCGCAATCAGAAACAAACCCAAAAGGAAAAAAAAATCTGAAATTTATTATACACCAAATTTGGAGAGCCAGAGAGGAAATGAAAACAGAGTGAAGAAGCCACCACGCTCCTCCCTCTCTATCTCAAACGTCTCAACCACAGCTCTTCTCTCTCTGTTCTGGGTTTGGGTCGAATCTGGGAAATGGATTGCTGGACTTCTCCTCTCGCGGTCGACGAAGAGTTCGAGAAGCTCGTCATTCGGATGAACCCACCAAGGTATGCATAATTCCATCGTGTTCCCTGAATTTTTTGGTCGTGACTCTCGTTTGAGTCAACTGGGTGTGTGATTTAGAGAGCCGAAATGGTGCGTTTTTGAGGAATTCGGCGAGATGGGTCCTTGATTTTGGTTGTTGTTCATGTGGGATTTTCAGGGTTACGGTCGATAATGTCTCCAGCAGGAAAGCGACGCTGATTAAGGTGCTTGGCTGAGTCTCTTTGATGGGTTTTTGTGTGAGGAATTGAGGGTTTGAGTTTTGACATGTTGAGGGTTTTTTTTGGAATGTTTTGCAGGTTGATAGTGCTAATAAGCATGGAAGTTTGCTTGAGGTGGTTCAGGTTTTGACTGATATGAACCTCATAATTCGTCGAGCTTACATTTCTTCTGATGGGGAATGGTTCATGGATGGTTCGATTGCCCCCCTCAATTTTTTGATAGATTTTCAATTTCTATTCAATGAAACATCCCTCATGATTGATTTTGTTGTCTTGTTTCAGTTTTTCATGTTACAGATCAAAACGGGAACAAGCTAGCTCAGGACGATGTCGCTGAACAAATTCAACAGGTAGAGATCTGCATAACCAGTCGTTAAAATGTTTGTGCACTTGTTTCACCTTTTGTTACTTTTTCAAGTAGACATTTTTTCTGAGTTTCCAACCTATCTTTGTATTGGAGTTGCCAATTGAGCATATAGCTTAGGTTAGGCTCTGAGAAGATGAATAGCCGTAGAGAAGGTTACATTGGTTCGGTGTATTGTAGAATTAAGTGTGTGCCTCGTTGTTTCAGATCCTGCTTTAAATGCTGTCATGTTTGTTGACATTTCGTCTTCCTTTGTTAACCTCAGAATCAGCCCTCATTTACTTTTGTTGTAGCCACTTCAGAAAATATCAACTCCTCCAACCACCCGACCCCTCATACAAAATTCTCTTCATCAAGTCTTTGCCAAAACATTGAATGCCCTTTCTCCAACTGTGACTGCAAATGATACATAGCTAGTCAAATACAGACTAATTTCATTCAAATGAGAGCCCAAAGTTGGTAGAATATACACAAGAGAGCCTGCAGGTCCTCGTGTATCTGATAAATACAGAGCAGGAGCCGAACTGTGTGGACCTCCTGGAGTTATTTTTGCTTGAGATGTAACTGGTTTCATTGCACTACACCCTTGCTTGTCAATTAAATACATCAGTAGGTACATAAGAAAAGGACCAGACCAAGCTGTGGTTGATGTTTGGTACTTCCCATAATCATTTGTCAACCATTATGTGTGGAGTGGAGTGGAGTCATGTGAATTACAACTCATGTGATGATTAAATTTCCATGTCTCAGTCACTGGGGCCAAGGGGACGTAGCTTCCGCTCCTTGCGAAGGTCAGTTGGTGTACAAGCTGCTACAGAGCACACAGCCATTGAGCTTACAGGAAGAGACCGACCAGGCTTGCTTTCAGAGGTCTTTGCTGTTCTTGCTGACCACAAATGCAACGTGGGGGCAGCGGAAGTGTGGACCCACAATTCAAGAATGGCATCAGTTGTTTTCATAACCGATGATTCCACTGGGTTGCCAATAGACGATCCTGATCGACTCGCCAAGATCAAGAAGCTTCTCCTATATGTCCTCAAAGGGGATCGAGATAAGAGGAGTGCCAACACTGCTGTTTCTGTGGGTTCTACTCACAAGGAAAGGAGACTGCACCAGATGATGTATGCTGATCGTGATTATGACATAGATGATGCGGGTTGTGGGTCCACCAGAGACCGGAGAAAGCCACTTGTGACTGTAGAAAATTGTGCTGACAAAGGGTACACTGCCTTGAACTTGAGGTGCCCAGATCGTCCTAAACTGATTTTTGATACTGTGTGCACTTTGACAGACATGCAGTATGTGGTTTATCATGCTACTGTCATAGCTGAAGGACCGGAGGCTTGCCAGGTACTTCACATTTCTTTCTCATTATTGTGTTTTTTCCTCAGAAATCAATCTTGATTATTGGAGTTATTTGGTAAAGCTCATTACTTTAGAGTTCTATGGAGATTAAATTTGCTAATCCTCTAAGAATCACAAATTAAACAGGAATATTACATCAGGCATATGGATGGGTGCCCAATTAGTTCAGAAGCAGAGAGGCAAAGGGTAATCAACTGTTTGGAGGCTGCTATTAATAGACGAACTTCTGAGGTATGGAATTGGATTTTCTTAACAAGAACAATTTAGATATGCAAATCATTTCAGGGTTAATTGAATATACTATAAGTCTTTGCACATAACTACCCTGAACTTTATAACGTTATTTACAGCTACCTTTTTTGTCTAAGAAAATGACAAAAATACCCTGGACTCTGATATAAAAAACGTTGTTTTTCGTCTAACCAAAATGTATTGGGTGGTTATGAATTCTTTTTCGAGATCAGGGTCAAGGGTATGTTTGTCATTCTTTTTGGCAAAAAAAGAGTTACTTGTACTTTTTGTTTTTGAAAGTTTAGGTAGCTGTGAATAACGTTCTAAAGATGGAAATAGTTATATGTAAAAGGCCAAATAACCCTTGTTTCTATACCACCGGTTATAACATGTTCGACATGGTTTTCTCAACAGGGAATAAGACTGGAACTGTGTACAAACGATAGGGCTGGTCTTCTGTCTGATGTAACGCGTATCTTCAGAGAAAATGGTCTGTCAGTGACTCGAGCAGAGGTAACGACCAGGGGCTCCCAAGCCATAAACGTGTTCTACGTGACGGATGCATCCGGGGATCATTTAGTCAAGAGCGGGACAATCGAAGCCGTACGCAAAGAGATCGGCTCAACTATTCTTCGAGTCAAGGATGAGTCCTACTCCACCTCTCCGCCCCAAGAGAGAGGAGGCTTCTCTTTGGGCAATCTCTTCCGTTCCAGGTCCGAGAAGTTTCTCTATAACTTGGGTCTCATTAAGTCATGTTCTTGACAAAATTTACCCAAATCATTGTAAATTCTCATCAGCCATGAAAAGATAAGTTGTGGTTTAGGTAATATTCGGATCAATCCATTCACCATGTGAAAATTCCTTGTACATATCATCTTCTTAGATTCGGTTCATTGTAAATGCACATATCGCTTCAAGGATTTGATTAGGTCAATAAGCAAGTGTCTTGTGAGTTGTGATGTTTAAGAACAAATCAATATAGTGGTCCATACAATTGGGATTCTTGTGATTAAGACTGAAAACATAGTGGAGATGTGCTTTGTTCAACCCCAGCAATCTTAAATAGATTCTGAAAGCTATAGCCATAGCTAAGAAAAGGACTTGTAGCTTCAGACAAGCCACAACCTAAATGTTCTCAAATTCTCTCTTTGTCAAACTATAATTTGGGTATGTTTGTATATATAGAATCTTGTGTACATACTCTGTGGAATTGACATATCAAATACATTAAGGAACATGCCTGATTATAAAATAAATATTAACAAAAAAATCAGTTATTATAAACTACATAAATATTGTGTTTAAAAACATTATATTTAAATCAGTGATTATAAAAAACATTATGTTTAAAGAACGAATCTGGTTATGAACGTGTAGGCATATTATAGATCTTTGATATTTAAAAGGAAGTTATTTAATTGAAAATAAAAAAACATGTAAAATGTAAACGGCGGGTTGCGGGTGCCGTTTTGCAGGCACTTGAACCTGCATCATGATCCATGCGTCGCTTTCGGCTTGTTTAGTTTTAGCAGTAATGATCACCGTCCACTTGTCCAAAGGGCCGCAAGTAGCAAGCAGCAGACGAGGACACGTGGGGACCAGGGATCGGCCTTTCCCCGTTTGAGGAGGTGTTCGAAAAGAGACAATAATAGGCAGAGACAGAGAGCAAGTAGTTGGGTTTGATTTTTGGGTCCACAACACCAGTCACGTGCTGCTGCTCGCTATCCTCCTATCGGATCCTCCTCGATGCACGTGACATGACCCAGACCCCTTTTACAGACAGCATGTGCGGGGTGAAACCTCAATCACGTTAATTCGTTGTTTAGTCTGATGACGTGACGTGTTTTTACTGTGGTCAAAAGGTAATTAACGGCTAATTATGTTATTTATATGAATTTTTTATAATTATCTAACTTTCTAAATAATGTATTCGGCTAATTATGTTAAATAACTTTGGACTCGAAATGATCCTCCTTGAAAAAATATTACTCGACATTTGGTGACCACCCAGTAGGCACTCAACCTGATGTAGTGTTCGGAAGTGAATCAGACGTGGCGATCCTAAAGAAGATTGTTGAGGCAATGTTGAAACGCAGATCCTCGTTATTTGAAATGTCTGGTCCATCATGTCTCGCCTCGTCGGTCCTCCATCACCCGATGATGTGGACCTGAATGTTGTACATATGTCCACTTCATCCACTCATGTCTTTTTCGATACCAGCTCATCATGATCATCGGTCCATTTTAACTGATGTCTAACCGCTTGCTACCAATATCATTCGTCGAAGTTATGGGTTGATCATTTGATCGTTCACTTGAATATATTCCACTCATATACTTGAAATAACCATAAAACCTTTTCATTTTTTATATTCTTTTGACCAACCGTCTTTTATCGCACGATATTGAAAATCTGATTCCTCATTATATTCATACTCAATTTGATGCTAAAACTCGTGATAACTCTTGTTATTTCCCCCGAATGAGTTAAGTAAGTTGTGTAGCCAACAAACCAATTACCACGCCCGGCTCAACCTCGTCTAGTTTTAGTTGGGACTGGCGCATGCTCAACTGGTCCTATTTTGATATAGTCACCCGTGAAGGACAAAAAGCCCGAGGGCCTTGCTCCATTGTTGCCCGGTAAATCATTTACAAATCCTATAAATTGTATACCTTTGAAAAACAAGTTCAATTTTTTTATCGGTAAAACATATTTAAATTGAAACTCCTTTTGAGGGAAAAGAGGAGTACAAATGACCTAACTACATGCCACCCAAAAAATAACAAATAAAGAAAGAATGAACACGTCTCAACCTCGACCTAAAACACAGATTCCACACGGATCAAACTAAACAACCGAACCCACATGGATCAAACTAGAAAAACAAACGATCATACACGGATCAAACCAAAACAACAACTGATCCTACACGGATCAAACCAATACCAGAAGGTCTAAAAACCAAATATGACAACCATTAAGCGCTTAAACAATAAACAATAGGAGAGGTTAGAACCCGGATTTTACAATCACGAAGCACACAATAAAAATGACGGTCTGTAATATGGATTTTCCAACCTTTAAGCGCAAATAACACTTGTGAAAATCCAACCTCTGCCAACTCATAGATTAATCATAACTTAATCCGTATTTAAAATAAACACTGAATCTCATCGACTTCCGAACACAAAAAAATATAAGATTCGAAATTTCATTGGTTTAATTTAAATACATATATTATGCCATCGAGCCAACTTTCGTTTTATATATCGGAGGAGAGAATACTGATGCCGTCACCCACTCACCCAAAATAATTCCCCGTTCCGAACCCACACTTTCCGTCCCGTTTAATCTCCGTCATACTGGGAAGTGGGAATGTTGAGACCCCGTCCCGTTTTGTGATATCCATACGTAGAGGTATGATTCTGTCATTTACTTTTACTGTGGATATGAATTTGGTGTCGCTTTCAAGACAGCAAGGATTCTGACAAACTGTAATGGAGGCGGAATCATGTTCCTTTCAATTACATTTTCACCCCAAATCTGCATTTATTTACCGAATGGAATATGTAGCATTTACTCTCTACAATAACTGCAACAGACACGACTGTGACTCATCAGTCATCACCATTTTACTTTCTTTTTTTGGCTTTCCAACTTTGAATCCCAATACAAGGAAATAGCAGACTTGATCTCTTCTTTTTGCTGTCATAATAAATGCTTGACTTACTCCACTTATGTTAACAGGGCAACTATTCTCGTGCACCTTTTACAATCAAAATAAAATGGTACATCAAAAAGATAACTCATTTTAACCTATACATCAAATGTTGTGATAAATGTTTTCTTTTTAATAGTTAAATAGTTAATGAAACATCATCCTGACTATTTGGTGTATTTGGAGAGGATATTTACAATGAACCTTTAAATTCAAAGCAGCACTAGCTTTGGAATTTCTAGGTTGTGATAGTGAGTTAAATTCGCCACATATAATTTCATGCATTTAAGGTGGATTGAATTTGCTCTCATAATAATAGTAATTAGGGGTTACTCCATGTCTTAACTCTTACCTTTCGTTTACGACTAAATCATAACTCAAACAGACGTAAATTTTTATATAGTAACGTTGACTTTGGTATTTCCCGTCCAAAAGTTTAACGACGTTTAGTAAGTAACAGAATAGGTTGATAGTTCAGAGCTATGATTTAAGAAAAACGAAAAGTCTATGTTATAATTTGAGAATAAACGAAAAGTTGAAGTTTCCATTTTAAAGAAGTTTTAGAGCACGTGACAAGCATGTGACTGGTATTTCACGTCGTCAGTCACACTTAATAGATTTTGATACATTTTAACAATTTATTGGTGAAACTTGTTATTATCTGATACTTTTCACATATACAAATCATGATTTGATGTTTGACCTTAATACAATAAGGTAACATGGAGTTTCCTCTAGTAATTATTATTTTACTTCAAAGCCCAATAGAGTTACTGTGGAAGCCCATACGGTTGACCAGAGCCCATGGGTAGTACTAACATTATGGGTTATATGTGATCAAGGTGAAGGCGGAGATGAAAGGTTCATACAAATTGAAAGAGCTCAGAATGTCTTCACCATTTCAAAAATGATTATCCTGACGTGGATGGCATCATAATTTGCTCGAAAAACTACATTCTACAGAGGCTAAGTGTAACCAGAAAAGCTTGCAAATCTAGAAGTAGAGCGGTCGAGAACAAGAAAGCAACACAAAGAGGATGTGATCTCTGATCAGACCATGGGAAGCTCACCACAGTCAAAAATGACAACCTTCTGTCTAGGACGGTCGCCCCTGTCTGTGTCCTGAGACTCTATCAACTTCACTATATCCATCCCTTCCAAAACTTGACCAAACACAACGTGCCTCTGATCCAACCATGGTGTCTGTCACACAAGAGACTTAACGGATTAGTTTTATGCTCTCTTTAACAATTGCTCTGCAGAAAGCATGTTCCTGAGTTTTCATAAATTGTAATCTTTCAAATGATTACTTGTCGTTTGTAGATTATTTAATATTGCAATGCAACTCCACTCAAGTTATACATGAAACAAGTTTTCATCAGCAGTTATTAGACACAACCAACACTAGCATTTCTGATTTCTCATTCTTAACATGACTTTGCATCAGTAAAAAAGGACATTAAAAATCCAAAATGATTAGAAAAACACAGATTGTGGATGTAATTACTTCAGAATCATACATTCGATATGTTTTAAATGAAGCTATGATGCAAAGATTTGATGGCTATAACATACCTTGACAGTACAAATAAAGAACTGACTCCCATTTGTGTTGGGTCCTGCATTTGCCATGCTAACAACTCCCGGGCCAACATGGGTCACTGCAAGAAAATTTAGAATTTCATAATGAAGTTAGCAAACCATGTAATCCATCATAGTTTAATAAATATGAAGTTCCATGCACAGTTTTAATTAGTACATAAATGAAATAATATTTTAACCACCGTCTTTATCATCTTTACATTTTTTTCGGACCAAGGAAATCCCCCAGTATAGTCCTATTTCACTAGCAAGTTCTAAAACACAAGTGCGAGGACTTACACTTGAAATTCTCATCCTTAAATGTGCGGCCATAGATACTTTTACCTCCAGTTCCCTACAAACAATATTAAATTTGAGAAGATTAGTTGACATATCACACATCCACTGGCCATCATAGTAAATACCTAAATAAAATAAAACAAAGGTGCAAAATCAATAGAATAAAACATAGCTGATTTGGTTGCATAATACGTGGTTATGCTGTCATCGGTGTGAAAGAAACTATGGTTGCAGGTCTATAAACAATTGAAATTCTTGCAAAATTCGAGGTGCAACAATCAATTGATAATGCACAAGTTATGGGACTTCATGTATCAATATACATTGATATGAATAAGCAAATAAATAGTAGTGTCGGAAGGTAAACAAAGATAACTCCATTATCGTCAACAAATAGCCATGACAGCCAAATAACTTCATATCGGTTGTTGGAATTACCTGTAAACCTAACACAAACATATCATTCTCAGTCTACAGCTTTCTGTCTGTCTCACTTTTCCATCCAAACATCCTCCCACTTTATGCTTGCGTACGTACATCTTTCAGTTTCACCATAAATGAGGATGCAACCGAACCTATTGTGAGGGTGGATAACTTTCCATTTTCTTCAGTTAAAATTAAATTAATGATACCCAAAAAGCAACTCTTTCCTTGACCCTAACCACTCAGTTTCTATTCGTAAAACCCCTACACTCCATCTTCTTATTATGTGCATGTACAAATTGAACAGACAAAATTATAACGTTCCGAGTCAGTTGACTGGTTTTATGTTACCTTAAATGAAAAACAAACTTATAAGCAAATAACATCTATCATAGCAGAGGCATATATAAGGCAGGGGTATTATCATTTTATGACATTTAAAAAAAAAAATAGACTATAAACTGCGGAATCAGAGAGGTTCGTGAAGAGGATGCACATTGCCTTTGTCGAAGTCTCCTCCTTGAATCATAAAATCCTTGATGACACGATGGAAGGCGGAATCTTTGAAACCAAAGCCCTTCTCTCCTGATAATATTCAAAAACAAAATTTTAAAAAATAGACAGATGACAATAAATGGAAGCAATGAACAAAAAGGTAACTAAGGTACAACTCAAAAGATGCATAGCCAAACCTGTGCAAAGGGCACGGAAGTTTTCTGCTGTTTGGGGCACATCATCACCAAACAATCCAATCACAACCCTTCCAGCAAGCTTACCCACTGGATTCCCGATGCTTATGTCGAAATACACCTTGTTGGTCACTTTTGCTTGCAGGGGGGCGTCCTGAAACGTTGTTAGTATAAAATAAGACATCAATTTCCATACTCACAGTCAACAGCTCCCATTTTATCTAGGCCTTAATCTTCTTGAGCATAACTCATTGTCCTTGTGGCAAGATTTATAGAATACAGAGTCAGTCAACTAACCTTTTTGCACAGAAACTTAACTTCATTTACAACAATAATTTAAATTCAGGAAGACATCAACTAAATGGATATTCTTTAGACGATACTCACTCGCACAGAGAATTGATTACAAGTAAACTTCATTGACAACTATAATTGAATACATGACAGTACTAAACTGACACCCATTATCCCCAAATTATTGACACTCACATTAGTTTCTATTTCATTTTTTTACTTCTTTGCACACATCAAATGTGATACACTCATAATCCAACCTTATCTTATCCCATGCCCTAGAAATGTGAAAATCACCCATATGCAGCACTGGATTATCTGTAACCAAACATGAGAACTCAACCCAGCGGAAAAGGTATATTTTACTTCGATTTCACAGTCACCAAACAACAGTGACACCACAACATACGATTGCAGAAAACAAATTCCTCACCTCAGCGCTGGCCCGGACCGAGCTAAAACCGGCACGTCTCCGAGAAGAGAAGGTTGGTGAAGACGTCAAATGCACGAGACGCGACGAACCGGAGAAGAACCTCAGTGACGTTCTCTTCGGTTTAACGGCACAATATGTGGCACTCCCAGATTTGACACACGGGATGCTTCGGGGAGCAGAGAGCGAGCCAACATTAGACTGCGGAGGAGAAAATTAGAAATTGAATAAAGAAAAAAACGAAGCTGGCCCGATTCAGAGCCTAAATTAAGTTCAACTTTCTCGGGAAACAAACGGAAAGCGGTTAGGGTTTTACCAGGGTGGCAAAAGAAACCGCCATTGACGCAGAGGAGAATGGAAATGATAAAGATTCTGATAAGAGAGTGAGTGAGTGAGTGCAGGTAGTTAATCTACCTCTTTTTTGCACAGTAACGGAGACGGAGTTTATGAAAAGACGGAAACAACCTTGGACTTCCTAAAGGGGTAAGCCATAAGACATAATGCAGAATATAAATATTCCGTTCGGTTAGCTGTTAACAGAGGAGTATATAAAAAAGCTAAAAGGTACCGATCCAACAGGTAAAATTCACATCAGGTATATTTCAAAATCATTGATCTATCTCAATATCTTTACACTCAAGCTTTCAAAATCTGTACAAAGATCTATGCAGTGAAAAAGAAATGGTACAGAGACAACCTAGCTATAATCATCTACACGCTGTATCTCACCCATCATGATCCGATTACTGGTGACTTTGAAACCGAGTAGAGCAGGATCTATCTGTCTACCTTTCTTTCCCTTCTTTTTGCCGTTTCGTCCCCCCTGGCTCCCGTCTGTTGTTTCAGGCACCGCATGGCCCTCCGTCTTCTTTGTGTTGCTCTTCAGCATGTCAATAAACGATGTTTCTGCCACGTCAGAATCACTGCAAGACAAATTGTGCCGGAATCGCATGTCTTTCTTGCCAGATGCCGGAAGGTTGGGACCTTGGTTGGCTGTACTCCCAACTCCACCTGTATTTTTTTACAAAAAGAGTTCTTACTGTTACAGTATAAAAACACTGTAAATGGCATAACTCTAGTTTGCACTCTGACACACAATGAAGTGAAAGATTCTCAAAGTACTCTTCTGTTCCATAATAACGGACATAGCCTCCTAAACTGGGATCCCAGGAAGCGGGTAATGTATGGACCAACAAAATATCTTTGTATGAGTGAGGGGCACATGGGATATGGAAAAAAAGAAGATGGAGCATAATTAGATGTTCTTTAGAGAAATTGAAGGAGGGGAGAAAAAACATACCTTCAGAGGCACCACTGGCAGAGATCTTCCCTCTGGCAACCGGATCAGAAACTAGCTCGGATAATCCTTCCTGAGATAATGAAGCTCGTGAGACTGGGGGGCGTCGCAGCAGGACGTTATCTTGTCCTTTTGAAAGAATTATGGGCACACTGCAGAGGAAGATGAAGATTGTGTAAGAAAATATTGAGAAATGAAACTGAGTAAGAGAGAGGCACTATATATTCATTTGAAAAAAAATATATATGCAATGGAGATGCACTATCTATTCATTTAAAACAAAAACAAAATGTAAGGGAGATGCATTGTCGAATCATTTTATGCACATAACCATATTAGTAATCAAGATGGAAAGAGACTGAGTTGCAGAATATGTTGATGAACATGCATCATCTGTTTACATAAAGACTAGCTTAAGTCGTAATTTTAAGGAAAGATCCAAATGCTATAAATGATCACACTTGCTTTAACAACAATTAACCTTGTTCCATTGCTTAATTGGTTGCTAGACACTATTGGGGTCAATTTTGAAATCAGAGATAATAATATAGCAAAAACGATCCCCAAAGTAGGAGGTACGACAGGCCATGAAGTGCAAACTCGGCCAGTGGGAGATTAGCAAATAACAAACTTATGTGGTAGATTAGCAGATAATTGAGGAATAGGGATTGTGAAAAATTACTAGCTCCAAGAGCAGAGTAAACAAGCACTTCAAAGCAAGAAAATATTTGAGTGACGAAAATGCTGATTTCTAATATAGAAAGGTCTAAGACGATCAAAGTACCACAGACATCATATGAATTCAGCTACCCAGATTTAATACCATATATTCAGAAACTTACCGATCTTTAGGCATCTCCTCCGTGAACGAATTAGAAGATCCCATCTTGTCACTGTAGAAGTCTGCATTCCCGCCTGATTAAAAACATTATCATTTTAAAATGACAGCAAGATCGCCGAAATAAAGATAAAGAGGTCAGTTGTAATACCGAGTGATGAATGTCTGGTAGGAGCATTCATTGCAGCCTCCTTACCAGCCAATCCTGATTGCCCATCTGTGCTTTCTAGATTATCAAAAACTTGTGTCTTCGTCAAACGATCACCTTTGGACCCAGATTTCAACTCATCCACCTCTGAGAAATCTTTACCAGTCATATTAATGCCAGACAAGAATGACTCAGCTTTGCCTAGTGATCCAAATTCAGAACTAAACGACAACTTTTCGCTGCTTTCCCTGACCGGCTCATGAGCTGAATGGAGCTGTGGCAGCTCACCTGAACTAGAACCATAAGACCCTACAGCGAAGGAGTTATCTCGATCGGGAAGACGGCTGAATAGGTGGTCTGGCGACTCAGTAGGCAGGTGGTGAGATTTCTGATGGAGCAACTCCATCAACAATTGTTTTGACTTATTATCATTGAAATCTTCTGACATCCATAGACTTGGATCATCCACCATCCTACTTGTTTCTAACTCCCTTTTCTGTCGCTCAGAGATGCTATGAAACTGTTGCATCCGAGACTCCATCCGATCATTTCTAAGTTGTTCACTGCTCTCAGACCAGCGATTATCTATTGCATCCAAGGGTGAAACATGAAATTGGTTAGGAACCAAAGGTTTATGAGTATTATGAGGGTGGCTACCAGATGAAAATGCTCCTAATGGACCACCAGACTGCAAGTGTGAACTTGAGTCCTGCCTATCTAAACCGTGCACCCGAGCCATGGCTTCTGCAATACCTAGATTCATCCCAGCAGCATTAGAAGACATCATTGTCCGATCGAAAGGCAATGGCCCGGGATCATGCAACCCTTGACGAATTCTTTCCTGTAATAAATGGTTCCGCTCAAGGTGATTCAGATGATCATCATGCGATGGGCCCAACTGTTGTTGATACAAATCTAGCGGGCCAAAACCTGATGAGTGAGCTCGGTGAGCACCAGAATGACCCTTGTAAAACTGATCAGCTTCTTCATGCGGCCACACAGACCCAATATGCCTCTCTTCAGTTTCACTCCGCTGCCTCAAACCCATCGAAAGCTGCCTTGCCTGAAACTGTTCTTGTTGAAGAATCTGATGGTCCAACGGTTGCATTTGCCCATGCTGTACACGTGACATTAGCCCAAACAAATCCCTTTGATGCTCTTGGTGTGGTACCTGACCATATTTCGCTTGGATATATTGTTCAATTGATGAATCAACATGCCGGGAAGGATGATGAGAACGTTGTTGAAGTTCAAGTCGAATTTGCTGTTCTAACAATGCTTGATCGAGAGCATTGTTAGCCCTGGTAGGACCAACACGAGATTGCCCAAGGGATGGATTATGCATTTGGGTATGTAGCAACTGCTCAAGAAGTGCTTGGCGGGCTTGAGATTGCTGTTGCTCCTGCAGTAACTTTTGCTGTTGATGAAATTCTTGCTGCTGCTGCTGCAACTGCTGCTGGAGCTGAAGCTGTCGCCGCTGTTGTAGCTGAAGTGTCAAAAAATGCTCCAGATCTGGGACAGGATGGTTTCCCAACTGTTGCTGGTAAATATGATTCGGAACATGTTCCAGATCATTCATATGCATATGAGGAGATAACATATTTTGCTGTTGCTGAAGCTGCCTTGACGTAAGATGATCTGCCATATCAAAACGATTGGATTCCAGTTCCATGCGAGACAAATGTTGAGCCCTGATGGCATCTTCATACGAATTGTCATCCATGAGATTATTCTTCCTATGAACATCAGGCCATGCATCTGGAACATGAACCTGATCCCCCATGGCACCAAACAGGGAAGCTTTTCCCACGCCAGAAGGCACACCGGGCGGCTGACCATGTTTTGTTTGACTGCCTTCAAGCTCAGACCACAACAGGCCAAAAGGGTGCAGCTTACTATCAGATTCTGTTGGATCATTTGAAAGAGAAGGTTGTGCAACACGGTTATTTGAAATATCACACACACTACCAGAAGATCTTCCAATTGGATAACCACTACTTCCAGGTCTTCCAGGAAATACAATCTCTGAAGAGAGAGAGAGAAGAAAAAAAACCCATTATGACTAGATATAGTGAGCTAATATGGTTCATGCAATTAAAAACACAAAAATATAAGGCAATTCAATTTAATAAATATATGAGCTTAATTAAACCTTCATTTTGAGCAATGAAATCATTAAAGCCCAGGCCCTCAGACTGAGGCAGCTGTGAGGGAGCTTCATGTTCATGAATTCTTGACTGAATATGCTGAGGTCCAAGGCTGCTAAACTCAGACAATGGTTGGAGCAGGTCACTTATGGAAGATGGATTTGTGTTATGCATAACTGATGCAGAAGTTGGTAAATTGGCTTCCAGCTTTCCTCTCGAAGAACCAAAATGTTCTAAAGTAGAATTTGGGTCGTAGCTATTAGCATAGCCATCTCCATCTTTCAGATGTGGCATCACCTCACCCAACCCTAGGAATGGTGTTCCTTCTGGGGCATCCACCAGGCGGACTGGCAAGTCAATTCCAAAAAATCCTTGTTCGAACCATGACAGAATGTCCACACCAAGAAATGGTCCCTGCATTTCTCCTTGAGGATCAAGGTAGAACAAACTTAACTCCTCCGGCAGGATACCCCCACCTAACTCTTTACCGTACCCAATTCTGCCATAATGATCATTATTTCCACCGTCATCAGGCCTAGCAGAAGACGAGACATAGAGAGAACTAGGATTATCGGAAAGCTTGGATCTGAGGTCAAAAGCAGTGTCGGTGTCAGCAGCATCAATCGGGAAACTTGATTTATCTGAATCCAACAAAGTAGATTTATCCCCTTCTTCGTAATCAATATCTGCAACAAAGTATAGCATTCTAAATGAAGTACACTGAAATGCCTTTTGATACAAAGAATTAGCTGTTCAATACATAATAACAGTTACCATCAACTACACTAATTTGTGAACCATAATTCAGCAAGGCACCATCCGTGTCAGCTTGATATGCATCATCCTTTATCACTTCAGTTGAGATGCCAAAAGATTCTTCAGACACAAGTGAGGGGGGGATATCTTGTTTTCCCTCATTAGATTCCATATCTCCAACACCTACAAAAGGAATAGGTTGGGAGAATTAAGCAGAAAATATAAGCGGGTCAAAAGAAATTTTGCTAAGTGAGTTGCATTTTATTTACCTATAACATTTTCGGTTGATCTTCCTTTTCTAAATGAATTGTAAACCACCCCACTACTTGACATGTTTCCCTTCCATATCTCATCAAGAATACCCTGTTTATATTCATCATTTCAAATAGGATGGAAATGTAAGTATTCAAAAAATATTTCATAACATTAAAAAGGGAGTAAAATTTTACACAAGTAATCACATTATTGGTCCATGTCATTACCTCCTCTCCTGCATCAGGGGCAACAAAAGCCAACGGTTCTATTAACCCTGTATGAGTTATAGGGGGTAGATCCTCCATCTCATGAGGCATGTCCGCAAATGATGGGTCAAGCTTCTGTTTACGATATATGTCAAGCAGTTTCCCCCTTGGATAACAAAAAACATCAGAGGATGAAATTGGTTTTCCAAGGATGCTATCATTCTTCTCAAAATGAGCAGCACCAATGGTGCTTACAGATGAAGACCTGCTAATTGCATTAGATCTTCCTCGTCCAGCAGCAAATCCAATATTTGCAACCTCTGTCTTTCCTCTCTCAAGTGCAAATCCGGGTGCAGCTCGGTAGGTAGTTGGGCCCCCAGAATGACCCTCTAATCTATGGCGCGGTCTCCATTTATCACGTGAATCTGAATCACGTTCAGTTGTTGTGCGATTGCTGCCTACAAAAGATTGATTGTCAGTGTGAGCATAATCCTTCCCCACATCTCTCTTCTTCTCGGTTCGAGATTCTTTCTCTTTCTCGTCAGGACCCCACCTAGAAGACCATTTGCTATCACGGCGTGCTTCATGCCCAGAGTTACGAGTACTGCCATCGTGCCACCCATCAGATGATGCCAGTACTCTATTGTCACTTGCCTCTCTGACAGACACATTGTCAACACGGTGATCCGCTTTCCGACGATCTCTTCGATTGCCAAGCAGGCCCGTTTCTCTTTCCTCTTCACGCCAGCGACGACTACCATCACTATCAGCAGCAGCCCTCCTCAAATTTTTCTTGTCCTCAGATGCATCCAGACGCCAACCTTCTTTCTGGTTCATATCAGTGTCATTTCCAGGAGAAACGGAACTTGGAGGACGATTATCCTGTTACACAGAACATAATTACATGAGAAATACAGCGGCCTCTCCAGAAATAACAGGTGGCATGGTTGTTGCAGCAAAAATGACTGAGCTAAATCAAAAGTATGAGAAATTAAACAGATGAGGCAGCACAGATTCGGTTGCGAGGATAAACCATTTAAACATTACACTTCCTACGATAGATATTATTGTGAGAGTCAATTTCACTTTAATGATTTATTCAAAGTAGCCCAATAACTATGATAAAAATGTCTAGATAAAAATCGTAAGAAAAATAACTGACTAAAATGAAAAAGTTGACAGGTTTGATGTTATTGCATAGTACAATGTGAGAACACAATGAGGGGGTCAGATTCTACAGGACCAACCTATGGGACTTAGGGAATGATGGAAGAGAATAAAAAAAGAAAGAGAGGGATAATAAAGAAATGAGAATAAGTAAATAAAAAGGAAGTATAAGAACCCAGATTCCAAACGAACAAATTCAAACTTGAAAGGGATCTTCTGATTCTCGAAAAATGTGGGGCAAGGGGGGTCTAGAAAGACCTCTTGTTCTTATTATATTAAAAGATCGTGATTGGGTCCGCGGATGTTTGGTAAAAAGAATAACCTTCTCCTTTTCGTTTTCGAAGTATCAAAAAGGTAAAGTGTTCAATTGGAACATGAAAACGTGATGGGCTTAGACGTTAACGAGAACAGTGCCTATAACACCAATAGGATCTCTCCTTGTGCCTCATTGCTTTTAAAAATGCCTAGATGAAAATCGTAAGAAAAAGAACCGACTAAAATGAAAAAATTGACAGGTTTGATGTTATTGCATAGTACAATGTGAAAACACAATGAAGTGTGGATTAATGTGGAAACAGTATGTGGTTATTCATCAATATGGCTGCAGCATAGGCCAATCTATGGTCATGAAGGAAAGTGTATGTGTGTGTGTGTGTATATATTAACGCTAAGTTCTGATAAATTGAATCAGTAAAACACCAACACTGCTTAAACATACCATCTTTGCATCGCTTGGTTTGGCATAGAGCCACTGGGGTGACAAAGGAATGCTGCTTTCTGATGTTAGTTGATCTGCAACAAAAACCGATTTAAGATAAATTAAATAAATGAACCAAGAGAGAAACAAAATCAGTGGAATAGATTATCCTGAACTCTAGATATAAAGCTACCTTTTGACTCATCATTTCCCAAATGTCCCTTCTCGTCATTTCCTCCCGATTCCACTGTGATGGTAAAAATTACACGCAATACGGAGAATTATTATGGTAGCATGGCAAAAATATAAATAATAATTTTCTGTAACAAACAGCAAAAACATTAGATTTAGAATACAACATGGATTGTGATGTTAAGTTTTACTGCTGGAAATGGCCCATACGTATTATTCAGTAGACCACGGGACCTGTATGTGTAGTATTGCAAATTAAAATATCCAGAATGCTGACAGGTCCTAAATTCAAGATGACATGATTTCTTCCCCGGGGGGGGGGGGGGGGGGGGGGGTACTTGTGAAGTCAATTTCTGAAATGCTGCAGAGAAAATCAAGTGTACTCTTCTTATTCTAGACTAAAACAATAAATGAAAATCACTGATGAATGTTCCACATTATCTAAAACCAATGTAAAATCCAAGGATCTGTTCCTGAATAAGTCAGGACACAGCGTGTTCAGTACACTGGAAGTACAAGTATTACAATCATTTAGATGGCTTCTTCATGAACAGTTCTTAGTCTAATGATTAAACTATAAATTCAAACCCAACTAATCTCCATTTAAAACCAAATTTAATGAAAGCAAGAACATCACGGTCTACAAAACAGAACATCTGCAACTTCAATTGTTATGAAAATACAAAGATCGAAATCAAAACGAAATCTGTTGTGAGTTTGCTAGATTTAAAAAAATAAGTCAGTTAACTCCCAGCCGATAAATGTGAAACAAAATCACGACCTGAAATGTAGAAAGCTCCCGATCCGATGTCACAATGATTGAACGAATAGCAGAACTAAAAAAAATCCATCTGGATAGCTCAAACCCTAAATTCAAGAGAATCGATGTCGACCAAACGCAAAACAACACTAGGACCTCGGACTCGAATACTCCAGATCAACAATCCAGTAACATCACATTGGCGCCACAACAATCAAATCCGCAAAATTAACAAACCAGAACCAGTAAAAAACCAGAACCTATAGAATTCAAAATATTCCGAGAACCCGAAGAAGCAGGCAGAGATGGAGAAGTGAGTGAGCGGTACCTTTGGGCGTCCAAGGGCAATCAGAAGAGTCGGAGAAGAGGAGATCGTCGGGTAAATCGAGCTTGCCGTCGGCCATCGGAGAGGTGAGTACAGTGAGCGAAGCTTGGGATCGGAGCGGAAGCAAGGAGTGATTGGAGTGAACGGAAATGGAGATCTTTGGTGCGATATTGGGGAGAGTTGGAGAGAGAGATTATCTAGGGTTTGGTTTCGAGAAACAGTTTTGTATTTGTAGGATGCTTTGTATGTTTGCAGAGAGAGGGAGAGAGATATGTCTGGGAAGGAAAGGGTTTAGGTGGTCAGAACAGCTAAATCAGAATAATCAGATAAATATCATATTTCGTAATTTTCCTTTCTTTTTTTCCATACTCCTTTTAGACCGTTAATTAATTTACGTATTTTAGTTTGGGTTAGCGTTCCAATTTTTTGATGCAAAAAGCTTGTTTTGGCGCAACGCAATGTGACGCAAAAGCCCATCTCCTTTCACATCTCCAGCATTTGTGTTTCCTGATGTAATTTTCTTTCCTTTTATACAAAAAATCCCAAATGAGATTAACATAGCAAATAACACAGAGGGCCCATTATGCATCCTGACAGTACGTGGGCTGGGTTTTCAGATAAACTAATGCCTTTTGAATCCATATTGGTGTGTTTCCATTGGACCCAACGATCAGGCCCAATTGTTGTGCGATTCCAGATTTGGCGATGACGAAGTTCTGATACGTGATCAATGAGTAACAAGCTATAAGGTTGGGGTCGGCTCAGACACGCTGGGGTATGCCGGACGGTGGGCAATGAAAGGTGAATGTCGATGGGGCAGCTTTATGGGAGGTAGACGGAGGAGGTGGGTTGGTTTGCAGGGACACACGAGGGAAGGTTCAGTTTCTTCACCGTAAAGTTTGGTAGGGTCTTCGTGACCCGGAAACATAGGAACTCTATCTACTGCGGTTGGCCTTACAAAAGGCAGCTGATAAAGGGATGAGGAACGGATCCATCGAATCTGACCACCAACTGGAGTGTTTATTTATCCCGTTAGTAACAATTTTAAACGATTGCAAGTCGATATTGAGGGGTCTTAATAGGGTTAAAGTTGTTCATGTACGTACAACTACAAACAATTAAACTAATAAGATGTGGGATGTAAACTATTTAACGAAACCCCTTCTGAGATTACTAGGTTCATTACAACCTACTCAAAAAATAAAATTAACAAGAACTTTATTATTTTGAAAACATTTACACATAACAAAATGTATCTCAGGAATGTGTGTAAAATCAGAACTAAAACAGTAGTACATAGTTATATAATAAAACAACAGGGAAGGAGCTCAGGTGTGTCTCTTCTTCTTGCTCCTCCTGAGCTTATCACACAGGAAAGCTCTCTCGAGCATCTCCACCCTCTGAGACAGAGAGTTCAGCAACCGAGTCTGCTTCTCGTTCTTCTCCACCAGAACCTCCATCAAACTCATCATTCTCTCGTTATCCTCCACCATTCTTTGCATAACATCCATATCCTTCTTCTCCTCTTCTCTGCCGTTGACCTTAGAGTCCTCAAATTGTCGATTCGTCTCCATTGCATTTTCTTCGATCTTCGGAGCTGAATCTGTTTGGATTTCACTCGGACTTGTGCACACACTTTCCTTCAAGCTTTCATCCATCAGTGAAGGATGGGGATTTTCACCAATCTCTCCTTCTGTGCTCAGCTCCAGCTTCCCCTGATTTTCTTCCGTTGGCTCTGGTACTGCTCCGTCTCCAAATTCGTTTGAATTGGGATTAGGAAGAGATGTAGCCTCAGCTTCTTCAATCTCGCCCGATTCAAGCATTGCCTGATCAATGTTGTGCTGCAACTCAGTAGTAACAGTATCGTCCAAAGAATTGCAGTTTCCAGAAATATCATTAGGAGATCCATCCTCATCCGTACAATTCTCATCCACAATCGAGGCTCCACCAACAGCTTCATCAGAAACAATGGAGTCATTAGGATCAGAACCCTTCACCTCCGGAGCTCCATCTTTCAATTGTAAGGATGGATCCTCATCCACGCGCTTTTCACTATCTCCACCCACAATTCCAACATCTTTGCCTGCAACAATGGCATCGATTGCTTCCTGCAGAGCAATAGCCTTCTTAATCGTAGCCTTCCTGCAATCCCTAACTTCAGGAACCACACCCCTAACAGAATCCAACCTGAACAGCAAATTCATCAGCCCCTCGATCAGTTTCACCCGCTCCTTCGATTCCGGCCTCCGTATCAGCTCCACCACCTCCTCGTCCCTAATCCGATTCTCGATCTCGTCCACCTCCTTCCTCAACGCCAGGACTCTCTTCACGCCCTTCCTCACCAGGAACCCTCTGAAGATCTTCTGGATCTCCACGGCCGAATCTGCTCTGCTCCGCTCGGACCCCACGAATTGTACAGGAATCGAAACAACCTTCGGAGCCGTGGTCGATTGGCGTTGGACCGGAACTCCTCTGGCGGCCATTGTCGGCTTCTGGCGCTGGACCGGGGCCTCTCTGGTGGCGACCGGCGAGTAGTATCGGGGGCGCGACGGCATGTCCCAATAGAACGGCATATCCATCAGTGAATTTTCTCGGGAAAGTAGTGAATGGCGATTTTCTCAAGCTCTGGAAAGATTTTTTTTGGTTGTTATTGTCACAATGATTAATCGTTTGTCAATTTATAGTATATGATTTACGCGAAGAAGACGGGTAAGAACGCCCTAGGAAGTTCGAGAAGTTTCTGGGCGTTCCGGGAGATATTTTGAAGGACGTTGTAAACGCAGGAGATTCTAGATGGTTGCGGAACTCTCTATTTCGCATCCCCCGATATAATGGTGCGCCAATCCATCGTTCACGATGCTGCTGCACTGTCTGCCTAATTCTTTAGGGACCACGATCGCTAAATTATTATATTTTTGTTAGGGAGGGCAACATGTAGGGTATGGCTCGGGTTTTGTAATATTCGTATCTTACTCGATTTTCATTCCTAATATTTGTACTTATTTATACTTAATCAATATTTTATCCGTTTAGGTCGGGTATTATCCCACCCAACTCGTTCATATGACATGTGTATTATAAGACCGAAAAAAGAAGAAGAAACTGTTCTTACACACTTACGGTTTAAGGCATCCAAAAGAACACACTTTTGTGGTTAAGATATAGATCCTCATGTTTTTGTAACACAAAAATATGAAGATGAGATGGATCATGATTTAGCCGTAAGTCATCATTCTATTAACTACACACATTGACAAACAAATAAGGAAATAAACAACGATCAATCCGAAAAAACAAACTAACTAATACAAGAGCAAAAACTGACATGTAGTGTTGCGTGTCTCTTTACCGTTGCGTGGTGTTATGAGCTTATGAGTTGTGACTATACAACTTCTTAATTGTAATTGACTTATTATTATGTTTATCATTATTAAATTATTTTTATATATAATATATAAATTTATATGTTGTAAGATCGGGTAGGGTTTGGGGCGGGTAAGGCTAAACCCGCACCCTATCTGTACCCGATCAACTTACCCGATTAAAGGGTAATACCCTACCTCATTAAAACAGTACCCGGTCAATAATCTATCTGATCGGGTCGAAAACATCGAACACCCGTCAGGTTCGGGTTATTTTGCCATTATAATCTTTTTCTTCTATGTTTGGTCAAATAACATATTTACTTCCAAACTAAGACACTATTGTTATGTTTTTCATTCTTCTAACCTCGGGAATAATTGGGTTTCGCATATCCCATCTTTAAAGCATTATCAATGGGGTAGTATAGGTGTCAAATTTGAAAACTCGGATTTTGGTTTCTTTTTAGTATCGTGAGTGTTGAATCGACCGACCTCAATTATTTAGTGTCAGATTTTGGTGTTTAGAGCTCGACCAACAAGTCAAAGGAAGCTAACAACCTCAAAAGGTTGGGAGCAACATTGACACTTAACGTTGTTGTTCCCTTTTTTTTTTGGATAAGCTCGAAAAAATTTATCAGAAAAAAGTTAGAATCCGAGAAGGATCCAACCAAAGGCAATCATTACAATAGAGCTCTCAGAAGTCGTTGCTCCTCTTTGTCAGTGAAATATGCCACATGACCCAACCGGTCTTCGATTTAAAAAGAACATCAACTGAACTGTCACATTTTAAATAAAAATATTTTATTAATGGGTATGGTACATCTTAACTCTTCCTACAAACAAAAAATAAACAAAACGCTATGTGGTAATTGTGAGGACGTCTCTCTCTCTCTAAACCCTAGGAGAAGTTCTTTGCTGCAGCCCCTAAAACTCATGGCTATGGCCATGGTTTTTACCATGACATGTGTCATGGTTATGCTTCGCTCTCATACACACCTTCTCCCTTGCACCCTCCCTAGGGATCTTGCGAGGTTTTTTCTGATAGGATCCTCATAGTATAAGTGAGCTACCATATGAGCACCCACCAACACCTCCGGCCTCCACAACCCACCGAAAAACAATTTCATAATAGCATCTCAGAAAAAGATAAAAACTCAAACATGTCGATCCGAAATCAGATGACCGAGCGATAAAATTTTAAAAAGAGATGAATACAACATATATGTCGAAAGAAAATGACTAGAGAAAATAAGGGATCGAAAAGATGAGCCATCGTTGAAGACTACGACGATAATTAGGATTGAGAGGTTCCTCAACAGAACAAACTAATTTTTTTTTTTGAAAAGCAAACTAAAATTATTTTGTATTGATTCTCTATATAAAATAATTTTCAGCATGACATGAAGAAACATGTTTATTGATTCTGTCAAGGGTAAATTACAAATGCATACCCTTAAGTATGCATGTTTAACCGATGAATACCCTGAAGTTTAAAGTTAACCGATGTATACCCTGAAGTTTCATTTATTTAAAAATCCCTTCCGTCCACTTTTCCATCCATATTCTGTTATTTTTTTCTAAAATACCCAAAATACCCTTAGATACCTAAATTATCATTTAACCCTTATTGAATAATAAATAAAAATTAAAATAAATATAACATTTGTATAATAAATTTTTTTTAAAGTTATTAAATAATTAAAATCATTTATCAGTTTCTAAAATACATTTAAATTTTCGTAAAATATGTTTTAAAAATATTTTTTTAAATTTTAATGTATCTTTAATTTTAAAAATATATACAAATTTTAAAATATGATTTGAATTATAATTTTAAAATTCTAAAAATATTTTTTTTAAATCTGATTTTTAATATATCTTCTGTTTTGAATGCATTTTTTTATATTAATTCCTAATGTTTTTTCATTTCATTAATTATTTTTGTATATTAATAATTTCTAAAAAATTTATTAACCTTAATATTATTCCTAATTATCCATTCGTATTCTCCACCACCAATCCGATTTTCCCATCCACTTTCTCTTCTTCTTGCCTAGTTTTTTAGCGCTCCAGTGATCTGAACAGGAAAATCGCAGCAATTAAAGAGGAAATCGATGGACCAGGCGGAGATTTGAGCGAGAAGAAGAGAATAATCGAAGCCCTTTTCCGGATCTGTACGAAGATGGGTGTGACCCTCGAGTCCAGATCTGCACGCATCGCGGCCGTGGCGTGACTTGGTGTGTAGTGAACCAGACGACGCCTCGATGACCACAGTTGCGACCGGAAAATCGACGGTCAGAAACGACGCTCAGCGGTGGTGGATTTAAGGTCGGGGAAGATGAGCTCGCCGCCCAGATCCGACAGAATAATCTTCTTCTCCGTTCGCAACAACGATTGGACATGACGGCGCGAGCAGGTCAGGGCGAGTCGAGGTCGGGGCTTCCCACTGTTCTAGCTTCAGTGCTCTGAAAGACAGTGAGCTTCAGAGGATCCATCGCGTGAACAAAGAGAATGGGGTGGTTGCGTTGAAGCAAATGGGATTAAGGTGCGAATGTGAGTGGGGGATTGGGATTAGGGTAATGTAAAATTACAGTTATATCTTTATGCTAAATAAAATTATAAAATAGAAAATAAAGTTAATTATAATTACAATTGTATGCTTTTTTAATGAAATAAATATTAGGATTAAAGTTTTTTTTTAATAAATAAAGATTAAAATCTGGAATTTGAAAAAATATATTTAGAATTTAAAAATAATTTGATTAAGTTAAATTAAAATTTGAAAATTTAAAAAATAACTAAAGACAAGGAATTAAGAATAAATAAAATAAAATAGTTAAAGAAAAGGAATGGCATGACTGTGTAATATTGATAGATAGTTGAGGGCAGTTTGGGTATTTTTGGAAAAATGAATAGTAAATTGACGGATCTGACTGACGGAAGGGGTTTTTAGTTAATAAATGAAACTTCGGGGTATGCATTAGTTAACTTTAAACTTCAGGGTATTCATCGGTTAAACGTGCATACTTAAGGGTATGCATTTGTAATTTACCCTTCTGTCAACATGGCATGATAGAATAAAATAT
This sequence comes from Erodium maritimum, assembly GCA_963921825.1. Taxonomy (NCBI): domain Eukaryota; kingdom Viridiplantae; phylum Streptophyta; class Magnoliopsida; order Geraniales; family Geraniaceae; genus Erodium; species Erodium maritimum. The sequence continues at coordinate 148,553,130 of OY997588.1, forward strand.
CATATTGATATTAAATCTGAAATTCAGATACTTTGAAATGAAAATGGGTGAAGTGAAGTTGTATTTTTTTCCAATATCAATCAGTCAAAAGAGAAATGACAACGAAATTGATCTCTTCTGTGGTAGTGATTCACTGAATTTGGATCATTTCGAAGAAGAAAAGAAAGTTGACACAGCTTTTGCTATTTATGAAAGCAATCATAATGATTTCATTTCATATTATTACTAGGGTGGGTCAGATCACACTTTATAATAATGGACCAAAATGAAACAGAAAAAACAAAAACTATTTCGTTATGATGATTACAGGGTCGTGTTAAGACTATCTTTAATTATAATTTTTTTTATATATATAGAGTTCAAATATAAGATATGTGTGTATATTGAAACTGTATAGCCAACAATTTGTTATAATGTTGAAGTTTATACATATGTATACACTTTGTCGTAGCATTAGATGTTGTATTTTTTTGGCTTGTCACGTGTTTTTTCATCAGATTATCATGTATATATATATTTTGTTGATATATAAATTATAATATTATTTTAAAGAAAATTAAATTATTGTAACGTTCCTTTAACGCTTATTTTGAGTATGTTCAAATATTTGATCACCTGATCTTTGTTTTATAATTCTTATATGAAATCCAATTTTTGTTAATATTAAAAAGATTATATTTTTAATAAATTGTTGGGGATCATTTGTCAATCAAGACTAAAACTGTGATAGTTTTATAACTATATATGATTATCATAAAAAAAACATGATAATATGCAATATTCTATATCCATATATATGAAATTTTAGTTATCACTACTACAAAAAGGTCTTGAATGAAAAAGTGATCGAGTTGTCCAAGCAAAACATTCCACCCCACTCCACCCTACCCCGGGCACCATGTGGCTCCGCCACTGCATTCATGCCTCACTAATTTTGCCACACTCGGTAACTTAAGGGACATAAATTTGATCGGTTGCGCAGACCTAATTTAGGTTCATGATTTAATTTATTAGTACAATATTAACTTCGGATACTGATTGGATTCGATCACTCGAACTAACTTAGAGGGCTTGTTCAATTGGATCACACAACATAATTTAAGCGAGTTACTCAATTCGGACACGGAAAGTAACCAAAGCTACTTAATCATTCAGAAACTAAGAAATTTTGTTGTTTTGACCCGTTCACATTAACTAAGATTGAATATTTAGACGAAACAAAAGAAGACAAGAATAAATTAAATTATCTCATTAATTATAAAATCATTAAAAATGAGAGTATTTCAAATACCAGTAACTGATATAAAATACACGTCCAGTAAAGACAAAATTCTTATACCATGGTTAATAGGGTGATGATTGCGAAAGGAGGAAAGGGTGGTTAAGACCAAGTCAACAACACGAATGATGCTAAATTAAGTTGCTTAAACAATAGCCAATGCCTTGTTAAGTACATGCATCTCACAAAACGTGAAGGTAGCTAAATTGCTAATTAGACAGGCGCAGAGCTATCATATGTAGAGTGTAGACTTTGTAGTAGTGACTCGGCATCTCTGTTTCTACCACTAAACTTTGTCGTTTCATTCCGGTAATTATTATTTTTCTTCTAAAAACGACAACCGTGTTCTATTATAAATTAATCCATTATCTCCAAACTATTCATCCATATCCGTTGACTCCGAGCCACCAACTCAACGGCCAACATCACCTTTAGAAATATGTTCACGTTGTCGTTAGCGTTTTTTCCTTCCAGTAGAGTAGCTAACTACAAGTCGACTCCTACTAACGTCAGAATTTTAATCAAATATATCAAGCAATTTAGTCCCATTTATGTATGGTCAACTGGCTAGCAAAACCGATATTTTATTTCTATTGTTAAGGTTTATGACTTTTATTGTTTGAATCTTGATAAGAGCAAGCATGGAGAAAGTGTGTGTTGATTAGGAAAGTGAACGATTCAAGTATGAGGCTTGTGTTTTTATAGTTCACAGGGAGGGGTGGATTTAGGGGAGTTATGGAGGTTTCAGATATCTTTGATTTCATATTTTATAGTCTAAATCAGAGTTCATATGAACAAAACGAGGATTTAACGAAATAAATGATTTTCATTAATATGAAACCATCAAATAGAACAAGGAATAGGGGGAGTAGATCATCCGAAGACTAATTGTAACTAATCCTCCAAATGGACCCGAAGTATAATCGGGTTTTTGAGTGACCAAGCACTTTGTTTTGACACTTAAAGAGACTAGAGCAAACAAAAACTAAGAACATAAAATTAAGACACATACGACCTAAAACAATAATTGAACTATGAAATAACCCTAGAACTAGAGCAATACGGAAAATCAAAGCCAAAACCATCTCTAGCTCGACCTGAACCTGACCACTGTGGCCTGAATACCAATGTGATTTCCTAAAGAAATCACTAAATTACCGGGGAACACGCTTGGTACGGGCAGAGATCACGTGAGATGGTGTAGGACCTCCCATAATGGGGTGGGGAAAACAATCCCAGGGTCGGTGGCCACATTGGACTTGACGAGGCTGCATAGCAAACCTCGCATGAGTTGTCTAGTTGTTTGGGCCGACGAGACCCCCCCCCCCCACCGTGACCGTGTGTAGAGCCCCTCCCGTTGTGATCCTATGTTCGCTCTTGGCATGGGATAATAACCGGAGAGGGTGATCACCACCACATCAGGTAGTCGCGGATCGTCGCAGAGTAGACATCATCCTTCTGATGCATCAACATCGCCATATGGAAGCGCGGAGAAGAACAACACCAAGATTGTACGGAACAAACAACATATGACTGATAATTTGACTTACATGACATGTGTGAGTTTATATATATTTTTCCAAAATTTCTTCATGAAAATTTTAGATATTAAATTCTACTCGGTTTGATATCTTACAGGCCAAAATCAGAATTCATATAAAAAGTTACATCATTTAAAATACCGATCAAAATCTAAGATTTCTTAAATCAAGTTTTTTTATATTTATTCATTATGGGTGACATATAAAATAAAAGTAGGAGTATGCTCTGTTCGTACGGGTGAATGCCAATGATATATAGATTATTGTTAGAATATAAATATAATTGGGCATTCAACTATCAGCTTGAGCTTTTAGTTGAGTTGGTCCTCTAATATGGTATCAGAGGCTGACACCTCACGGACCCGGGTTTAAACCCCACTCTACAAAAAAAATTCTAATTTCTTCTAAATTTATCAAATTTGCCCCAAATGGGCTAGCCCTTATCTCTCTTCTCAATGAGCTCTTCTCCTCTTCTAATAATTCACCTCCAAACCCGTAAACGGGTTTGTCCGTGAGGGTGCGTGTTAGAATATAAATATAATTGGGCCTTCAACTATCAGCTTAAGCTTTTAGTTGAGTTGGTCCTCTAATATGGTATCAGAGTTTGGCACCTCACGGACCCTGGTTCAAACCCCACTCTCTACAAGAAAAATTATATTTCTTCCCTATTTATCAAAATTGCCCAAAATGGGTCTGCCCTTATCATTCTTCTCAATTGGCTCATCTCATCTTCTAAATAATTCACCTCCAAACCCGTAAACGGGCTTGTCCGTGAGGGCGCGTGTTAGAATATAACTATAATTGGACCTTCAACTATCAGCTTTAAGACCCAATTATAATTATATTCTAACAATTGTTTCAGTTATGTCTTTTATAAAACGTTGCCACATGTCATGATCGGACTGGTTGATAAAAATAGAAGAAGCCGACATGAATGCTTGTTGGAGAGGGGATGTTATGCCGACAACAATACTTGCTCACTCATGTCGAGTGACCATCAGAGGTTGTTCATGTTCTTAAGATTCATTAAATGACACACCAATAACGATGCTAGCTTACTACCATTGAATGATACTCACTGTAGTACATGTTCTTTAAGGTTTAAAACAATATTACCTTAAACATTATCACAACAAACCAAGCTGGTTTTCTTTAAATTTTGCAAAACATCTGAATTAATCTCAATAGTATAATTACGTCTTATATATAATCTGATTGTACAATGTTATATATATATGATTACCCAATTTGTGTTAAGAAAGATCCAGTTGCTTATAAGTTAATCAAAACTGTTAAAGCCCAATCCAACCTAAAAGCTCGAACTGATGGGTGGAGACATCAAAATGTATATCAAGGGGTCAATTTATCCACACATTTTCGATGTGGGACTCACACTTCAACACTCTCCCTCACGTGTAGGACTGGACATCTACACGTGGGCCATAGCAGGACTGGACATCTGCGTATGGGCCGGAGACCACAGGGTGGAGGCGACAAACAGGTCGTGGGCCGAACCAGCTCTGATACCATGTCAAAGCTCAATCCAACCCAAAAGCTCGAACTGATGAGTGGAGGCACTAATATGCTTATCAAGTGTTCAATTCGTCCATACTCACACTTCAACACTCCCCCTCACGTGTAGGACTGGACATCTGCACGTGGGCCATAGCAGGACTGGACATCTGCGTATGGGCCGGAGACCACAGGGTGGAGGCGACAAACAGGCCGTGGGCCGAACCAGCTCTGATACCATGTCAAAGCCCAATCCAACCCAAAAGCTCGAACTGATGAGTGGAGGCACTAATATGCTTATCAAGTGTTCAATTCGTCCATACATTTTTTATGTGGGACTTATACTTCAACACTCCCCCTCACGTGTAGGACTGGACATCTACACGTGGGCCATAGCAGGACTGGACATCTGCATATGGGCCGGAGACCATATGGTGGAGGTGACAAACAGGTCTTAGGCCGAACCAGCTCTGATACCATGTCAAAACTCAATCCAACCAAAAAGCTCGAACTAATAAGTGAAGGCACTAATATACTTATTAAGTGTTCAATTCGTTCATACACTTTCTATGTGGGACTTATACTTCAAAAATTTACAAAAAAAATATAGATGCAGTGATACGAAAAACAAAGTCTTCGCTCATTATTATTATACAACATGCAAGTTGTAGGAGAAACAAGGACTAATTACCCTATTAGAACACATAACCAGCACAAATTAATACAAATATATAATAATAAACTTAACAAGCCGCCGTGATGAAACTCCGTCAGAACGGGCTGACGAGGAGGCTGTACGAGCCGTGGGAGCCGACGAACCCGCACCGGCGGCGGATCTCCGGGGCAGCGTCACGGTGACCGTCCATCTCGAGCAACACGTGGCAGAAAACGTCGACGTTGCATGGAAGCGAGAGTGGGCCCTCGACGCAGTAACCGTACTCTGACTCGGCCTCCTCGAGAAGCGTCCTGAACAGAGGGTGGTTCGCGTACTCGGTCTTGATCACGAACCTCTCCTTCTCCGGGCCCACGTACACCGTGAAGCACCCCTCCGGCGCCACGCGCCTCTTCCTCACGCGCTTCTCCTCGTCCTTCACGGACCACGACTTGCTCCTCGCCGCCGCCAGACCCGGCGGCGGAGCAGCCGTCCGGTCCCGCCCGCCGCGGCCGAGGGACTTGCACCTCTCCCACGTCTTCACGATCAGTCCTTTCTTCGCTTTTGTTCGCCTCGTCACATCCATTTATCAAAACGACAACAAAAAAACACGCGCGTGTGTATAAAACGACGATTACAGTTTACAAATAAGAATAAGAGAAGACGGTTTCGATGTTGGGCTCGAAAACCATGTAAAGCACCATTTGAATCGGCATGGGTTGGGTTCTGGGGATCGATGACGTCAACCTCGGTCGTAGACGAGGTTGAACATAACCTTAACTCTTGGTATCATCGTGTTGCTCATGATGTCGGATCAGAATATACGATGAGACTAGAAATTGAAATCGTGAGACGAAACCATATGTATCTGTAAAAACGAAAAGAGAAATAAAGATTATATATTTGGAGGAGGAATGGAGGAGAGGATAAAAAGGAGACACTGTTTTGTGCGGTGTGGGCGATATTGGATGGGGAGCGGCTTGGGTATATATGAAGCTCACCAGACGACACTATTTACTTACTTTAAACATAACCCACTTGTCAACCAAAACATTTTTATATTACGATTTTTTTATTATTTCATTTTTAAATATCTATCGCGCGCTGAGAATCTGACACGGTATAGAGGCTAATGGCCCAGAATCATTCTGGGTCGTCGGACCAAATTAGCTAAAGCCTAAATGCACGAACTCAATACCTGTTTTTAAAAATATCTTTTACAAATGAAAACTATAGGTATCCTCGTCAACGCTAGTTTTTTTTTCTTATTTATTTATTTACAAAAGACAATATTATTAAAAATAAATCAGATTAGTAATCTCTCACCCCAACCTAGGGTTTTTACGGCATCGTTGACATCCTCTTTCCCGAACACCGTCCCGTTTTCCTCATGTTGCTCTACCACCACCAACAACCTCCCTTCGAGTTCTCGCCTGGAATTGTCAAGCGATGTATATTCTCTCTAACAGGAGACTTTACGTTATTGTGACATTCAAATCCACGGGTCTTGTCTCGTTCAACACCTCCTCCCCCATCTCCTTCGACAGCTAGTCTTTGTATCTCATCCTGGAATTGTCATGGTAAGGGATCAAAGGAGCTATATTGTCCCACCACATGTGGTGGCTTTTTCGTGCTCCCACACTTCCTCCCTCGCTCTACGGACCACAAATATCATAAGGAGGACGAGAACAACTCTGACCACACGTCAGGGTCGGATCCGACCACTATGGATCTCCGTGTTAGGTCCTTTTAGCCCTTGGAGCTAGACCATAGAGATTGGGATAAACTGTTGGGTTTGCAGGTGTTTGGCCGACGATGGAAGACGGTGTTGTCTCAACTGGAGTGTCGGAAGCAAACGATGGAAGATCAATGGCGTTGTGTTGTCGTGGATCAGTAGCAAGAGCCTTTATTGGCCCCAAAAATCAGTGAGGTCTACTACACAACCATCCTAATTCCAATGAGTACCAGACGGGAGAGCAAACGTTGTTGAAAACACTTGTCCTTTTCCATTGAAATCTGGTATGACCTGATCCATCTCCTCATTCTTTCCTTAGGGAACTCCTTGGCCACCTTACGTATTCACCTCCTCTCCTCATGGATCCCCACCAAAGGACCAAGGCGTAGTTTAAGAAAAGTAGGTTGATTAGTTCGACCTGGAAAAAGTAATATTTTCGCATTTTCACGAAAATAAGGATAAGTCCCTTACTTTTTACCTGGAATAGACAAATATTTCTGTTATAAGGTCTGCGTCTCTAACATGTCTGAAATTGTTTGCCTTTTTATAATTGATGATACAAATTGCTTTCATGGCTTAATAGAATGAACTATTGATTATTTAAAAAATGGAAATGAACAAAGATGAAAAGGCTAGTGAAACACCAGATTCATTGAAATCTCGTCCAACATAAAAATGGACATTTCTAGTAAACCAACACTAAACAAATATACGAGCATAATATTTTGGTCACTATGGAATAGCCATTTATGATAATGAACCACCCAACCTACTCTACATTGTTTCTTGGAGTAGCTGCAACGTTGAGTTTTGGAGAATCTGAATCTTGTTACAATAGTCGGGGTTCGCGAGCTCAACGATATAGGTAACTTGAACCGAAGGATGGGGATTGCACGAGAGGAGACGAGAGTTGAAACTACAACTCACGATTCGTCTGATTGAATCATCGAGTTTCGATTCCCAAACCAAAAGAGGCCAATAAGGTGGTGACACATGACAAAGGAAAAAGAACAAATAGTCGTGCATTACCTTCTAACTATTAAATAAGAAGAACTCTTGTCTTTGTTTTTCACTATATACGCTCCTCATCTTGATCTTTTATTTCTCTCAAAACCTAATGTTGTTCCTAAATTTTAGCTTCCGAAAAAAATATCGTCTGACGGCATAGAGAATGCTACCCTAAATGAGTTCAATGTCGAGAATCCTAGGGGATTCCAATGTGTGTTAGACATCAATTCACCCATTGTGCCCAACCCTTACATGGAAAGCAACTCGTATATGTAGTATCCATGGCCCCGAACCCATACATGCAACCACACACGATCCCCAACCTCGGGACCCAATATTACATGTATGTGCAAGATTCTCAAGTAGAAGCAACAAGACATGAATTTCTTCGCAACCGTCTTCAACGGAGACTTCAAAATCGAGAATCAAAAAAACTATAGACCCCGTTGAAGAACAAGAAGTTCATATTTGCTTGTCTTGTCACATCCAAGGACGTCGTGAAGGGGAACCAACGGATGAGAGACACCTTTTGAGTGCAAGTTGCAAAACATTACAACGAGGTTAATGCTTCCCCTTTAAGTCTTGGTTGCGAAGCAAAAACCACTGGAACAAGACTACAAACGGGCGAGGAAATTCAACTAGCATTTCATCCATGCCAAGAGGAATTGGACGAGTTGTCACGAACACAATAATCTCATATGCACCGCCATGCCAACGCACGTGGATGAGAAAATTCTCTTACGTTGGAGTACCTCCACTGGTGGGAGATGTTGCGTGATGAACCTAAATTCCTCGTAGAGGAAGGCGTGACTGGGTATAAGTGGAAACTATTGAATATTGCTGAGTTTTACAGCACTAGTTCACCCCATCATCAACTAGTGAGGAAACACCTCTTGCTATGAGTCGTAGCCGGACTGGGAGCCAAGCCTTAGACCTACCTCGAATGTAGAATCAAGCGACCCTCAAGTGCGTTCGTTGGGCCAGAAGTCCACGAAGAGGAAAGAGAAATAGACGAGTGATGAAGCAAATGCAGTGGCTACCATGTATCGAGCTAAGGAGGAGAAGGTTGATAAAGTGATCAAACTACAAAGCAATGAAATGACCTCTTTTGTTGATATTTCATTGTGGAAGCACTGTACACATCAACGATGACTGAGGCAAAGCTTACTCGTCAAACCAAGTTAATGGAATTATTGTTGGAGCGGTTGTAAAGCATTAATAGTCATACGAAAAACCTTTGAAGGATGGTTTGGGGCTATATGAAAAACCAAGTTGAACCCTTCAGTAAGGATTCTCATTTCCAATTATCTCAACACTCCAATTATACAATGAGTTAAAACAACGATGGGCTAAACATGGTTGGTGGCTTGAGGTCTGGAGCCCACCTCCGGTTTCTACTAATGAAGAATATGGTGTTTACGTCGATGGAGCCGAATTTGAGCTTAAAGATGCACCGCCTCCACCGAATGACGTTCCTCCTCCTCTCAATCACCTGTATTGGCCATATATGTAAGAACCGCCCCCGGTCGATCCCGGTCGAACCGGTGAATTTTGGACAAAGTTTGACTTTCAGCCGGAAAAGTCAACTGATGACTCCGGACGTCATTCGGGACCTTTCCGGGGCCCAAAAAGCTTAGCCGTCATCACGATTAGCTTAGTTGAGTCGTTTCCTTTCCGTTGACTGTAATATTGGAAAAAGTCAACCCGAGACTTTTATCGGTCAACCGTGGTTCGAGTTAGAACAAAACCCGATAAAATTGTGTGCTGGAATTTAATTAAACTTGGAATGGTCCCCACGTGGACATGTGTCAATGCTTGCTTGGAAGAGAAGATTTAGATGCGTTAGGACCCTTACACCCTCTTTAGTAGTTTTTGGGGAAGAGTAAGGCTAAGGGGTATTTTGGGCACTATCCCTTCTAGGTTTTAAGCCCCATTTGGTGCCCATTTCAGCACAAATACCAAGGCAGCCGAATTTGGGAGAGAGAGAGAGAGAGAGAAGAAAATTGGTTTTGGAGGCTTGAAGAAGAAGGAGGAAAAATGGAAGCTTGAAGCCACTTTCTACCCAAAACCTCTCAAAAGCTCTTGATTCTTCATCTACTCTTCATCCTCAAGGTAAATCCCTCCCCTATTTTCGTTTCTATGGATTTTAGTTCATGGGTTTTGGAGAGATTTGATGAACAATGGATGGGTTTGGAGTTGGGAGTTTGGATGATGAAGTTTTGGAGGATTTTGGTGTTAGTTGATGGATTTAATTCGTTATTTTGGAGTTTTGATGAACACCCATGGTGGGTTTTGAAGTGGAGACGTTTAGCAACTGTTTTTAGAGCTTTAAAAGGTCATCCATTGAGGTTTTGGGGGTTAAAATCGTGAGAACCCGAAGCTGGAGGAAGTTGACGGATGAACAGTACCAGGCGTCACGGATCCGTGACGGGTACCATAACGAAGGATGTCACGGCTCCATGAGGGAGACCGTGACGACGTCAGACACGGCTCCGTGAGGAGACCCGTGACGGCGCAGTCCACGGACCCGTGGCAGACCAGTTTTGGTCCTTTGAACCCTTTTTCGATCTTCTTTTGTTTACTTCAAGAAGGTGTTTTTGAAACAACGAATGGAGTCTTTTGAACTTAGATGATTGCAATATGATTAGCCTTTAATTAGAGTTTACATGTGATTCAAGACCTTGGAACTGAGCTCGAGAGACGAAGACTACTCGGGAACCCGTGTGAAGAACGAAGAGGAAGCTAGCTTGGACTCTGACAAATAGAAGGGTATTAGAGGAAGACCAGAAGGTAGGGAAAGTACTAAACTCCTCGAGTATTTTAATACTTAGTATGCCTATTAGGTTAATAAAATCAGAAAGGTCCTAGATTGCTTTTAGGATGTGAATAACTAGTATAATCGTCTTTCAATTACTAATAACCGGACGTGTCTAGTATGCATGCGTAGGATATGAATAACTAGTTTAACTCGCTTTCAATACTTGGGAATTTGCCGTGATGGTAGAAAGGCCGAGATGAGCCATAGGATTTGTTGTGGTTGCCTCAAATGCTTTGCGTGCTTAGTCTTTAGGAAAAACGAAGAGTCTAAAGAAGCTAGATAAAATGTAGGCCTGAATACTTGAATGATTGAATGAATGCTTGAATGATTGAATGAATACTTGAATGATTGAATGAATGCTTGAATGCTTGAATGAATGATTGAGTGTAATTGTTTGTGCCAATTGATACGATCGAGTGAGTGGTAGACCGATGGATTGAGATTGGTAAGTATAAATGTAAGTATAAAGGTATATGGATCTCTTGGGTGTGTTGTGATGAAATTGTGATTTGCTAAGCTTGGTTGTTTGATGTGTTGGCATGTTACTCTCTTGCTTGTGTTTTAAGATGATTTGTGATCCGGTATGGTACTTACAGCGGGGGGGGGGGGGGGGGGGGGGGGTAATTCGGTAGTATCATAGCCGATGGTTATTGGACCCTGCGGGGCAATTGAATGGTTTACCCTGCGGGGAATGGTTACTTGAGTTTCACCCGAGTGTATGCGTCATGCGGGAGCATTACCTTGGTTCCCGATGACATATGGTCCTTTGGGGGCATTTCCGAGAATCCCGACGGTAGGTGTCCCTCAGGGATATTACCGGTGCTCCGATGTATGTGACTCCTCTGGACCGAGGGAAAATCTGACATGACACGAGTACTCTTGTGGATCGGAGTATGGGATCCGATATGACACATGAAGCTATTCGAGGATCGGAGTATTGAGGATTCGAGCCGTTGGTGTGATATTTATTTCCTCCCATTCTAGTAGTTTTCAACTATTTACAGCACTTTTCATTTATTCTCTCGTAAGTTACCGTTACCTTTAAAAATGTGATATCGTTCTTATCTTTACCCGTTTACAGCATCTTATTGTTTAAAAGTTTTAATTGCTAAATGTATCGTCGTGCTAAGACAGTTCATTACTAAATTGGAGGTTAAACTGTTTATGATTTTCGCTACTGAGCGTAAGCTCATCCCTGTTTGTTTGTTTAATTGTTCTGTACAGGCTTGCTTGATGAGTAGTGGACTCGAGGCTCGGGAGCTTCTGTGGGTCCGGGTGCTTCGTCATTAGAGACGTCTATGGTCTTTATTTTGTTACGAATCTTATGTTTAAAGGATTTCTTGTGGAACATATTTACTTGAGATATTCTTGTTGAAGCTAAACTTAGAGTTTTATAATTGATTTGAGACACCCTCGTGGTTTTATTTATTTTAAATCACGTCTCGAGTCCGGTCAATGCCGGATTTGGGGTGTGACAATATACTCATATATCACCGCCATTACCCTTGGGTGAAGGATTCTCTGAGTGGCTGGAGCACTACTTTCCCACCTCCTCTCGGAAGATATTTTGGATAACGCTCCTCTACCACCTCATCCTCAACCAAATTATCCACCCTCTTCCCTTCAATTATGCTCCTCCTCCACTTAAAAACGCTCATCCCCCACTCAATTACGCTTTTCCTCCACCCAATAATGCTCCTCCTAGGTATGAGTAGTACATATAAATTCTGGACATTGATTTAGAGTAATTGAATATGAGGCCTATCAGAATACCTCAACTTTGAAAATGTACGTTGGTATTCTTATCAATTAATCGACATGTTGTGTAGTGATAATAATATGTACTCTGGAATATATTATCATTTGCCCCTATGAACTAATATTGGCGTTTATGTAATGTTTGAAGGTTGAATAAAAAATAAGCATATATATGTGTGTTCAATTTGATTTTCTTTAAATTATAGCAATTATTTATTTTGAGCGAAAGGTGCAATTGTATAACTTGAAATTGATTACATTATCGTGCACCGGGGAACAGACTCCCCGACCACCAGAAGGTCAGTATTAACGAACAATGGTTCATTGAGCCTTTTAATATCAGAACCGTCACAGAGGGTATTTTGATGCCCCTTGGGCAATGAAAGAAGACGGGGGAAAGGGTTCCGGAGATCCTGAGGGACCTCGACGGTAATGGTGATGGTGGGAGGCAAAACATCATCTGGGGACCCCTCCCAGGGCCATTCCGCGATGCACAGACGGTGCGTCATTCCTCCAGGCGGGGCTTCTTCCCCGCCCGTAACAAGTCTTCCCGCTCAGCAGTAGGCGCATCCCTCTTCCGAGCTCCAACAACCCTGTCTTCATGAAGTACGGGTGCGGGAGCTTCAACAATTTGCGCCTTTGTCTGGATGCGTCCTCTACCTTTAAACCTCTAATTGGGGATTCCTAAGGGGTAGCAATCGAATCAGTCGAGGGTCGAACAACACTTGCCCCTAGGACATGTTGGTGTACAAAAGATCCCGGGAGGGAGGAAGGGAACCACCCATGGCGGCCTATCGCGGGTGACAGATTAGGAGCCCGACTAGGGAGCCGGTGACCCAGATTAGGGAACAGGTCCAGTGTTACGCTAACTTCCCCTTGTCGAGGTGACCTAAAATTAGGTAGCGGGTCCAGTATCAACGGTCTTGGTGCTGCATCCCCCAATGCCCCGCCACGGGCATTGCACGCTCCAGCCACAACGTCCAGGTGTTGGTGGTACCTGCGACTCCGACGGAATGCCAGAAGACGGTAACAGAGCCAGGGAGCCAGCGTAGGTGGACGCCGAGCCACAAACCCCAGCAAGGAGCCGGGACAGACACCCTTACTACCCGGAGAACAGGATCCCATGCTCTCGTCCTCCTCCACATCCAACTTCGGGAAACCCGGGTGGAAGATGTCTCCACCATTCCCCACCGCATCCCACCACGATCATGAGTCCAGCCCCAAGACCAAGACCTCACCGACGCGATCGATACGGCGGCAAAAAACTCTAGAACGTCCGTAACCGACCCTCTCTTAAGACGAGGAGGTCGAGGCCGCAACGACTCTGGAGGAAGCAGAACCCTAGACCGGGCGGTATGTCCCAGGGCGAGGTCACGACGACGGGGTGCCCAGAGGGTGGATTCGGGTTCGGACCACGGGAATAGGGCATGTTGCTCAGAGGCGAAGTCACCAAGACCCGCCGCACCCCGCTCCGACGCTCCCACCGTTGGCGATTGACAGCGACAACCAGGAGGGGACGATCCTCGCAGATCAAAGGTCTCCGTCGAACTCAGCGAGTCCGAGATCGGGGCCACAGAACTCACCGACAATAATTATAGTAATTATTAGTAAGTATTCAATATTATTTATTGGTTTTATTTGTTATATTTTGTATTAGTTCCGTGTTTAATAAATTAAAAAAATATTAATTATCCAATCAATAGACAATAATCCTTACAAGTTCTCCGCAAAATCCTTGACTTCGTGAAAAATAGCAGTTTCTAGAATTGATTTATGGAATCGATTTCTATATACAGATTCCAGTACAAAAAATAAGATCAAGAGTCTCTAATAAAATCTCAATGTTGTACATGCTGTTAAAATGCCCAAATGGAGATGTCGATTCTCGACTTCCGCACGAATCCAGGCTTATGTGATCAGAGATTAGCCTTCATTCAAATTAGGGTTCCCCCTACAATCAGGCAACTACCTTCATTATCATAGGCATACAAGGTTAAGTCAACACACGATAACCGGTTGTACATCCAGTTCCTCCGGAGTCCTGATCGCTGCCATGAAATTATTTTGTCTTTTATTCAAGTTGGCTGACATGAGGAGGCCAGTTACCATCAAGAAATAGGTGGAAGTGGTCCGTTGAAAACGAGTTTACTATTATAAATACTTTATTTATTTCGAATTTTAATTCATTATTCGTTTTATCCAAATATAGTACATGTCAACTATAACGACCCTCTTATTAATTTAACGTGGATAATAAATATGAATTCTCATAGATCAATTAGGATGTGGTTGGAGAACATGATTGCATAATTAAGTTGGCATCTCTAGTTTGGTCGGTCGATTAGTATGTGTATGGATATTGTTTTGTTTTCAATGAATGTCATTTTATGTCGTTAAATATATAAGAAACAATCTAAAATTCGAGTTTACTTCTTTTTGGATTAGAGTCTTCGGCCTATCTTTTGATGGGATGATTGAACCAGTGGGAAGGCGGACCCCTTAGTATCAACGACTGATGATGACATGTTGCCTCATGGTGTAGAGGAACCAGCGTTAGAATCGGGCCAATTAACAAGGAAGCGGAAGGATTCAGATTTCGAAATTGAACTGACGAAGCAGTTTCGCCGGACATTATCGTTGGTTTAATATACATAAACTGCAACAATGAATTTTAGAACAAAACAGTTGTGAACAGAATAAAGCAAGCAAACGGAACGACCAATCGGTAAGACGTGCAGAATCGTAGTTGTGACGTGACGTCAAAGTCCACTGACTTGAAAGCAATAATCCGATACGACCATGGTGACGATCAGCAATGGTTGCTCCCCAAGGATACACAACTCTGTCCAGCAACGCACCCACTCGCTCTACTGGATGTGGAAGCAACATAATAGTAACCAGAAGAGGTGACGGAACAAGTAAAAACGGAAAGGGAATAGTGTAAAACGTTATTGAAACTAAAGAACAACGCAGGGGTACAAGAGTAAATCACACATGATTTTCAAAAACTAAATCATGTGACCATGGGTCAAATACCCACTGAAATTCGGAACCACCAAATCCCTTTATCTGCACAACTTGTTCAAACGATTTTGAAATTGTTGTATAAGTCACAAAAATAAGTCAGAAAGTAGTTGTCCAAAAAATAAAGTTTTAATGTGTTGGTTGTGGGCTTCGAGATGACCTTTCTGAATCACACGTCGGGAAGGTTCTCCACGTTCGATCCTCTCCCTCAGTGCGTTGATACTGGTCTTCAAGAGAAATATGGTACAAAAGTTACAGAGGAGTTGGAGAATGGTTGATGGTTTGAAAATAGGGTTTGGAGGGTATTTATAGGGTTCAAATATGATTTATTGAATTTTAAAAAGGGTAAACTACAAATACATACCCCTAACTTGTCACGATTAACTGATACCTACCCTCATGTTTTTTTGTAACCGATACATACTCAAATGTTCCGAAAATTAACGCAAAGCCCCTGTAGACAGGTAAAATGACGAAAATGCCCTGAAGTGATTTTTAAAATATTTTTTTAAAAATAAAACTGAAGTGATTTAATAAGTACATATATATACCTAACAAAAGTGATTTTTTAAAAATTTTTTAAAAGTAATTACTAAAGTGTAGTTGAGGGCATTTTCGTCATTTTACCTGTCTGCTTGGCCTATCTGTTAAAAAACTAAACATTTGAGTATGTATCGGTTACAAAAAACATGAGGGTAGGTATTTGTAGTTTACCCTTTTAAAAACAAATCTTACCGTATTTTTCCTCTCTAGGGCCATGTGTCGTCGTGCGATTGGCTGGCGTTGTGACTCGGTTCGCACGAACCGCGGTGCGCGATACTAGAGTGCGAGTCGCGTAATCAACGCTCTACATCGCGCCGACCTACGACTCGTGAACCGTTAAAATACGATTCGGTTTGCGATTCGTTGTACGATTCGACCGGCTGTACATGCTCCGACAATGTTCGTGTTCGACTCGGCTTGCATTGTTGGACCTGATTACTTACTCACATGCTCATACTGATTGTATCGTATTAGATGATGCGGGACACAAGTTCAGGCTCGCTGTGCACCAAAACCAAATGACAAAGCCCATTTCTAGAACTTCTTTAAACTCGGACATACCATGGTTATAACTTGTGTGTGTCTGTTTACTTGGGATAATCGTCGGAGTATCAGTGATTTAGAGACGATACACTCTCCAGAATCTCATCGAGCTAGATTGCGGCTACTACAGGAAGAACATTGTAAACAGAGGGCGAGGGTAGATTGGTTGAAATCTGGCGATAAAAACACTGTATATTTTCTTGTTAGAGCATCAAGACGAAGAGCTCAAAATGAAATTAATGGATTAGAGAATATAGCAAGTGTTTGGCATGAGAATCCTGAGGACGTGCAATCAATATTCCATAGATTCTGGGACATTGATGGACGGGATGTTACTAACTTGGACATTTTAAATCAGAGACGCTGGTTGAAGAGGTGAACCATACAAGGATCACCCTAATCCCCAAAAAGAAAGGTGCTAAGAAAGCGAGAGATTACTAACCCATAAGTCTATGTGATGTTATCTACAAAATTGTATCGAAAGCTCTTGCTATTGAGCTGAAGGTCTTACCTTTGACTGTTGACGAGGCTCATAGTGCGTTTGTCCCCAAAGAATTGATAACGGACAGTATTATAACTGCGCTTGAGCTCATTTACTCACTTAGACATAATAATATCAGAGGTAGGAATCAGTAGTGTGCGCTTAAGCTGGACACAGCAAAAGCCTATAATAAAATTGAGCGGGACTTCATCGAATTTATTGGTTTGTCATTCATTTGATTTCGTTTGTTTTATAATTGGTTTGAGATCTATGTGCATGGAACTCTGACATTTCATGTACGAATGAAACTCGTAATCTATTTCTTTTTGGTTGGATCTTTGATGGCAGTATCATGGATCCAAAGTTTCTATTGTTCTTTTGTTTTATTTTTGTTATATATACGTGTGATGAAAAAAAAACTCTAATGAAGTTTACATTTGATAGTATCTAACCTAAGCTTTTAAATAATTCTTTTTTCTCTCCCGTCTCTTGAGAGCTCTTTCTTAACTCTAGCTATGGTGTTATCTCTTATTTTTACTGTCGATTTGTCTCTGTCATGGTTCCTCCGATCGTTATTGTCGTTGCTCCAACCGATGATTCCCCTTTGCTACCGTCCTGCCCCTCGCAGACCGTTCCCATTGCTGGGGATAGGAGTCGTTGACGGAGAAAAGCCAAACCCTCGGTTCTGGATTTGTCTTCCTCTAAGCCGATGATGTCGGTCCTCCCACTCCCTGGCCTGGGAGCATCGGTGGACATGGCCTCTTTCTCCATGGGAGCAACTGCTCCATCCCCGACTGTGAAGCCGAGAAGAGGGCGACCCTTACGACGTCCCCCAGTTACGTTCTTCTCACGCGACGTCCTCCTCGACTTCCCCACTCCAAACCCTATTATGCCAATCCAACCGTGTGGCCAAGATCTTGCTCTGGCCCCTCCTCCCCCGGGCGGCGCAGTTTCTAAGGTTTGCCAAGACCTTGCTTTGCCTCCTCCTCCCCCGGACGGTTCAATTTCTAGGGTTTGCCAAGACCTTGCTCTGGCCCCTCCTCCCCGGGCGGCGCAGTTGCTAGGGTGTTAACACAAGGTCACATTCTGGCTCCCCCCTCTCTGATCCGATACTAGGTGGATGGCGCAGGTCTGGAGATGGAACTGGAGCCCTCAAAGGGTTGGCAACTGGAGTACATCGGGATGATCAGACCAGGGCGGGGATGCAGCCCCGCCAAGAGGCATGAGAGGCAGGCTGAGCATCGGGGACTGGCCCTGGGAGGGGTCCCATGTCGATGCTTTGCCTCCCACCATCACCGTCGTTGAGATCCTAGATTTCCGGCACTCTTCGTATTCTGTCCTTGCCTATACGGCATCCCAACTCAGTGATAGTTGGCCCATCCAATACCGTCAGTGACGATTATAGTTTGAAAAGAACTGCGACATCATTATGTCTTTTGTCTGTTCTTGTTCTTTGTGGTCAGAGATTTATTCCTGATACACTCATATATATTTGAATTTAAATTAATACATTGCAATTTTCGCTAAACAAAAAACTAAGCTTTTACATTTTTACTTATCATGTTTGGATTTTATTGGCTTTATTTCAATTCTTGTTCAATCTTTTATGTTGGTCTAAGATCGTTGAGTTTAGATCTATGAACTATTGTAGTTCGAAGGGTATGAGTTTGGATTTGTGATGTCGGCTCCGTGAACACAACTATATTCGTTGCCTGTTTTTTATATATCTAACATAATATGAAAGATATATTTGAATATATCGTTTTTGTTTATGGTTGATTATAGGGAAAACTACCAAAACATACCCCTTAATGATCTTTCGTGTCAAAATCTAATCTGTTTTCCACTTCTTTATCATATACATACTTTGTAAAAGATTAATACCCCAAATATTGTACGTTTCCGTTACTGAATCCGTTTAGAAACTTGAAAGGACATTCTTTGAAAAGGCTAATTCCTTGTTTTTCTTTCTTTGAAAAGGTTAGGCCTTTTGGCTTTCTTTGTTGGAGCTCTTTTATAATCGTTGGTTCCTCCTTGCTTCTTTTGAAGTATGTCATTCTGATTTCTTTTTGGAATCAGTCCTACTGAGAAATTTTCGAGCTTATCTATAAAAAAGAAACTTGAAAGGACAAAATTACCCATACATCTCCTATTCTATTTCCTTTGGCTTCTTTGTCTCTCCCTGACACTTCCTGCACAACCAAATATGCATGTGAACAAATACTATTCTTCGATCAAACTCTCAAAAAATTAAACAAAGCATCATCTGAACAAATAATTAGATGCAAATCTACGAAGAACAAGCAAATCAATGTTCTTCATGATGGGGAGATGACTTGCTTATTTGGGTTGGGCTCAACAGAATGGGGTCATTAAAGTCCCGCTTAAAATCCGAAAACACAAAAAATTACATTCTGGACCTGAATTTTTGGTATTCGGATGATTCAATATGGGGAATTAAATATGCTCCTGGCCGGGATTTCATGCCGATTACACCACTAATTGAGATGATACCACTCAATCACCACATTTAAGGTGGAAGCGACCCCACCAAACCAAATAAGTATCCTAAAATGTCTATTGTTGGTTACTTAACCAACTTCAGTAAGTATCCTAGCATATTTACTAAAGTTTGATGGGAGCTCGGTTATCTGTTTTGAGCTTCATGTTGGAATATTAGGGATTTAGACTTTTCTTGTCTTTATTGGCTTTCTCGCACTCTATTTTGGTACAATTTGATTTTTAGACCTGTTTGTTATACTTGTCACTCTGGTTGGATCCTTCTACGGATCCGATTCGTTAGTTTTTTTTATTTATTTCTATATTTAGAAATCTATACTTGGTTTACCCAATTCTACCTCTAAATGTGTGAGTTTTATTATATTTGTTTTGTCGATTAAAAAAAGTATCCTAATATACAATAGAGGATATTATATTCTTATATAGCTTATATTTAATTTTTAATCTTGGCCCACGACATCTGTTCCGAACAAATGTATTTGTTAGGGTTCTGAGCTCAAGAAAGTAAAACACCAACTCAAATGGAAAAACAGAAGTTCATAAGAAGGAGAAAAAAGGTGAAAGCACACCAAGTATCATGGTTTTAGGTTTTGAGGGTAATAGGAGGATATATATGGAGGTATATAAGGAGTCCAAGTTGTAGGGTCTGTCAGACTAAGAGCTGGTGGTGTGGATGGGGCAGAAATAGATGGAGAAGGAGGGGCACAATTTGAACAATCAAAAGAACCTGCCATAGCCATAGCCATAGCAATTCCAATTTCTCACCCTGACTTGAGCTCAGTGTAGCTTTAGTTTCCAATGGCTTGTAAGTTGTAACTCATAGCACTCAAGCTGTACACACAGAGATTATTATCATGTTCTGAGTTTGCTGATATCTCATGTGCTGTGGTCTTCAAAGCAGGAACGTTGATAGATGAAGATGAGCTCCCCAACAAGCTTGCTTCACAAGTTGGCTCTACAGACATAGCCTCTACACAATCAACCCCCTAAACAGAAGCTATTTCAAACTTGTACACTCCATACTTATCTCTACTTCTGTTCATTTTAGTGGTCGGGATAGCGGGTTGGCAGAGAAAGAGAGAAGGAGAAGAATAAGGGGATGTATTAGAACCATATAGGTTCTGCAACAACATAACTTACTGAAAAAAAAAATAAGATCAACCCTGAGAGTAAATAATGAGCCCGTGACTGTCAGTAGTTGGTGTCGGGTCAGAGTTCAAAATGCCTTCTCAGTTCACTACAAACAAAGACATGTGAAGAGACCCTTTAGGCTTGTTGTGAAGAGCCTAGTTAACATATCTCATGTTGGATTTGTAGATGGAAACAGGAGGTGCAGCACTTGAAAACTGAATCTTTTTGCATGGAAAAAAACAGTAGATTTCTCGGTGTTTTGAATCATATCAGCTAAGAGCAACTTCAATAGAGCGTTGCACTAGAAAACAATAAAATAATATATGATTAGAAGAGAGTGTAGATAGTGGTTAAATACTACAACGATGTAAGAAAGGTGGTAGAGAGAGATTATTTGAGAATTGAAGAGGGAAAATGCCAATTTTCTCTCGAAGCTATTACAAGCTAGTTGATAGGAGTTAGTGGTACAACAAGCTAGTAGTTATCGCTGAGCAATATTTTTTTCGGTTATTGTTGTGCCCGTTTTTCGATTTGCTTTTACTGGTGATTAAGTTGATCACAAATGCCTGTAAAGCTCGAGAAAGAAACTTACGCAAAGTTATGAACCACATAGATCAAGTGGCCGGATATTATTGCATGATATAAATAAGGCCTATTATAAAGGTTAGAGTTCTAAATAAATAAATATTTTTATTGAAGATATTGTTGGGTTCCGATACAACACCTTACGGCATCCATAACCATTTCGCCGGCTGTTGGCGGGGAGGATTAAAAATGTGTTTTTCCTTCCCTGCCAGCTCACCGCCTGCACAAGCTGCAGTAGCGATTTTTGTGCCGGCGGGGAGCCGTCGACGACAAGAAAAAAAATTAATATATTAAATTTAGTATAAATTCTTACGGAAATAAAGACGGTAATTTTTATTAGCACACACAAGATTGAGATAAACAGAAACGAGATTACATGTTCACGATTTACAGCTCGTGAACGTACTGGAGGAATTTGGGCTGGTCTTTAACGACCTCCCAAAGCGAACACTTCGTGAACTGGTGGCCATGTCGTCTAACATATCCGTCCACCGCTGTAGATCAAAAATAATTTTCGGTTTGTCCCGGCGGGGCAGTCTGAACTGCTTCACGGTAGCAAAGTTCAAAACGGTGGATTTTCCGGGCTAGATGCTACCAGTGGTCCCTGCACTGCTTCTAGGTGCGCGGTGTCGCATCGGCCGGAGCATTTTGGACATAATTGGCGAACACTTCCGGACAGTACCTATTATTTGGCCCCAGCCAGGCATCGTGTAGCCAACATAAACCAACACCATCTCTTCCTCGTGACTCCAGGGGTGCTGTTATGCCGACCATTGGACCTTCGATAAAGAGAAGAAATTTAGAAGGAAAGATGCTCGGGAGTAAGAGAGTTTGTTGGGTGAAGAGGTGTGAAAAAAATGAAACGATGGGGTGCCTTTTATAGCCCAAACCGCCGGTCATGTAGGGGTATATTGGTCCTTTTTAATGCTCATGGCAACTATGTCACGCATCCCAAGAAACTACAAAACATTACATTTTCTTAAAAAAAACTACAAATTCTTAAATTAAACTAAACCAACAATTCATTACATTAAACAAACTACAACATAAAAAAACGACAATTCATTACCAAAAAACAAACTATAAATTCAAAAACAAATAACAAACTAATTAAAATAAATAACCAAGAGCGGCGGCACTACTTCATCAGATCACGTAACATCGCAAGGGTCGCATAGTGTGCCTCAAGCTGGGGGGAAGTTATGGCCGACGTGTCCTTCGCTTCCTCTAGCAACCATCGATCGAATGCCTTGAGCTTCAGCTGCGCGACGATTTCTCTTTCCCTGACGTCGCTTGCTTCTTTTGCCGTTAAATGGGTCTGTTGAACACTATCGACAAGTTCTTTCTTTCTTAGATGCTACAGGGTTTTTACTTCTGAGCTTCGCAGTTTTGGCAGCCTTCTGACCCATAGGCCGCTTGTACGTCGTTTGGCACTCCGTAGTAGCACCTGTGGTCTGCTGACTCTCCTCAAACGTCGTGTCTTCACGAGTGCGCTTGCCCGAGTCGGTAGACTCGTCGACATCGAACTGATCAAGCGATGTGCCTCTATCACGCCCAAATCCGGTTTTGACCGGACTCGAGACGTGAACTAAAATTTAAAATAAAAACATTCTTTAAAACGAAACATCAACTCAATTAAATCTTTAACTGCGTAAATAACATAAATGGGTCATACGCCCGAGTTTATAACAAATAAGTTTGAATTCGAAAACAGGAGTACGTCTCCAAATACGATAATTAATACCCAGACTCTCGCTAAAGCTCCCAAGCCTCGAGACGTCCTCTAGTCCAGATCACGATCATAACCTGTAGGAAAAATATAGTAAAGGGGATGAGCATTTCGCTCACCTCCACGGATATCCGTTCGATTATGGCATACTAGTAAAGCACGAGAAATCATTACTTAAACGGGACTAAAAACAACACGAGGCCTAATCAACCATTAAGACCATTCAACCTTCGATCCTGATACCAACCTATTACGGGGACAAGCCTCCTCGTTCATACCTTCCCCATCCTTTCCACTCAAGAACACCGAGTAACGGGTAACACAATTAAGCACCAAGCAAACACACTCAGCACAACAGTTAATCGACATAACAGGTATCCAAAACAACATCGGAGCTTAGTCCCGGTTTACTGACTTAAGTCGTTATCAATATATATATATATGTGTGTGTGTGTGTGTGTGTGTCACGCCCCAATTTCAATAAACCGAACTCGGGACGCGAACGTTCAAAATAATAAAACAATTGAAACCTGTTTTGAATCAACACTTTAAAAATCGTCATTTAATTAATCAAAATAATATTTACAACTTAAAAATACGTCCCAACAAGTGGACAAAAGTATGGTATCCGTCGCTAGACTCAAAATAAACCCAGAATCCCACTCCTAGCTCTTCAAGCTTCGGAAGCTCACCTAGTCCAACCTGCGACCGGTACCTGTAGGAAAAGCAGCTAGGGGTGATCATTCGCTCACCACCACGGATAACAGACTGACTACGGCATAATTAGCAGACAATGTCGGTAACATCAACAACCAACTCAACACCGGGGACCACTATCCCCCAAAACTCAAGTAACTTAACTGACACACAACCCGTTACTTCCTCAACAGACTCAACACTCGGACTCGTAATGTAGACCCAACACAACGATCACGACCTCTTCCAAGGACTCAAAAGACCACCACGCAAACCCAAGATCACAAAGGATCGCACACCAAACAAGATCACAAAGGATCGCATACCAGCAGCTCAGTACCTCCCTCACGCCATTTACCAATCTCAATCAGGTCAGGCGGTCGACCTATCGCAATTCCTCGACACAAAGTCGGATCAGGCTGTCGACCTATCGCAATTCATGGACACAAAGTCGGATCAGGCTGTCGACCTATCGCAATTCATCGACACAAAGTCGGATCAGGCTGTCGACCTATCGCAATTCATCGACACAAAGTCGGATCAGGCTGTCGACCTATCACACTCACAACCCCAAACCACACACGCGCGGCCAGGACCCCTTTGTTGTCAGACGGGCCCCCTACCCCGTCAGAACATGCAGACGCGTGTGCTCGTGGACCCCCGTTTCATGAAGCGGGCCCCCAACCTCAGGTAACCACAATCACAATCACAAGCAAGTTCAACAAACAGCAACAACACAGGTTCAACACTCCACAGGCACTCATGGCCACACAAGACACCAACCGTAAAACACGGACTCAACAACTCCACAGGCACTCACGGCCTCCCAAGATACACCAACAGTAACTCACGGGCTCAACAACCCTACGGGCACTCACGGCCCCTCAAAACCACCGACAGTAACTCACGGGCTCAACAACCCCACGGGCACTCACGGCCTCTCAAAACCACCAACAGTAACTCACGGGCTCAACAACCCCACGGGCACTCACGGCCTCCCAAGACACACCAACAGTAACTCACGGGTTCAACAACCCCACGGGCACTCATGGCCTCCTAAGACACACCAACAGTAACTCACGGGTTCAACAACCCCACATGCACTCACGGCCTCCCAAGACACACCAACAGTAACTCACGGGTTCAACAACCCCACAGGCACTCACGGCCTCCCAAGACACACCAACAGTGACTCACGGGTTCAACAACCCCACAGGCACTCACGGCCTCCCAAGAATACCAACAGTAAAGACACGGGTTCAACAACCCCACGGGCACTCATGGCCTCCCAAGACATACTAACAGTAAAGACACGGGTTCAACAACCCCACAGGCACTCACAGCCACTCAAGACACACCAACAGTCAAGACTCGGGTTCAACCACCCCACGGGCACTCACGGCCACCCAAAACACCAACAGTTAAACACAGGCTCTCACGGCCACCCAAGACACCAACAATAATAACACGGGCTCTCATGGCCACCCAAGACACCAACAATAATAACACGGTCTCTCACGGCCACCCAAGACATAAATTAAACAATCAACCTCCGGGCATGGTCATATGCCTCCAGTAATTCTAATATCGCTAAGTTCTCTGCTCCTACGACACTACTAAGTGTCACATGCAATTCCAATACTTGCTACGTTCCCGTATCATGCTTTTCTAATATTCGATAACCTACTTAACCCACGACACCCCGGTGTCACATGCAATTCTACTGTTAACTTTCCCTAATCAGGGCCGAGATCTGGCTACTTTTCCCTACCTCGTGCGTGTTCTCCAAAAGCCAACCAACGAGCTCCGGTGTGATCTCAGTCACTCTCCCAGCTTTTCCTTGCCTCGGTCCGCGGCACGATCTAAAAGAACACAATTTTAAACGCTTTTAAGCTTGCAGGCATAATGCTGAATTTTAATGAACCTGACGCCCAAAAGTAACCCCGACAATGTCGATCACTCCCAAACTCCCCAATTACTCGACATTGTCGATATTGGACCCGGAAAAGCCCGATTCGCCCGACATGGCGAATCTGCCCGGGTTTTGGAAACGCCCTTCCGGGGCTCCGAAAATTCCCGTTTTCGTTTCTACGGTCTTAGAATAATTCAAAGGTTCCTATACACTCGACGGAATCCAATTCCAACTTCCGAGTAATTTAATTTGCGTTTCAAGTTTCTAAACCCGTCAATTACAACTTTCACAATTTAATTCCAAATTTCGATCCGGTTGTAGATTAATTACTTGGGGAACGTTCTAAACCACCCGAACACAAAAATCCGATACCCGAGCATGTGGGCCCCACACGGACACAATAGGAATATTTCCTTTTCGCCCCAAAACGTTCCTAACGAACCCCAAACCTCAACCATTCATCTTTAAACCAATCTTAAACAAAACTCAACCTTAATCAAACCGTTTAAACTCAAACCCTAAATTTCAAACGTACTAAAACGAAAATCGGTTAGATGCTCACCGTAGAGAATGACGGTGTGAACTCGATTCTTCTATCTTTGAGACGATCCAATGGTTGGATGGAAGGGAAACGTCACAAATCCTCAAGAACACCTCTCTTTTTCTCTCTTCTCCTTCTCTCTCTAAACTCTCTTCTTTTCTAAAACTAACTCCTTTTCTTCTCTTTTTTATTGAAATGGACGTGTAAGTCATTCTTTCCCTTTTGTTTTATTTAAAAAAAATAACAACTAACACTTTAAAAAGCAAACTAACCATCAAGTAGTCTTGTCTTGTTTTGTCCAATAAACCTAACACCACCACATTGGTGACATGTGGCAAGGTGGGTCCCACGCCTTTTGAAAAATATCTACTAGATATTTTCTAATCAGATTCGCGAAAATCGGACGTTTCGGGCCCCGAACGGGCACTTTTTCCAAGAAATTACGAAACTTCACGGGCTACAGGGAAACGGCTCAACTAAGACCGCCGCGACGATGGCTAAGCTTTTTGGATCCCAAACGGTCCTCGAATGGACCAAAACGTCGCTCGGTTGACTTTTCCAGCGAAAAGTCAACATTTCCCAAATTGGTCAGAAAGTTGCCCTGAGTCCCCCGGAACTCACTTTGGTCGATATCGGAGTCAACTTAAGTCCGGTATGACCCTCAGGGTCAAATTTGGGTTCATTTAAGTGTCTGTCCAAAAAATTTAAATTTTCCTGTTTTTCGCAGGTTTGACTGGCGTTGACCGGGAGTGGTTATTACAATATATATATAGGATCACTATCAGTTACAAACTTTATATATTCGTCAGAACATAGAACTTTCAATCTGGGCCCTTGGATCATAGAATTAAAGGCCCAGATTTAATGCATATCTTTTTAATTAATGGATATCTTGTAATTGATTTCGTAGTCAATCACCCCCACCCCCCCTGAATTTCGGTGGCCATCCGATTTGGATAATCAATGACCCAGATTGGTTCTACGTTCTGACCCGAAACAAGGTTTGTATTCGATAGTCCCCCTATATATATATATTCCACTAAGAAGCACACAACTATAAGGAGCACACAACTATAGCCATACTTTACCGCTCACGTGTCGGAAGGAGGGGGTACTTTATATCACTAAGGAGCACACAACATTATATTCCACTAAGGAGCACACAACTATAGCCACACTTTACCGCTCACGTGTCGGAAAGAGGGGGTCCTTTATATTACTAAGTAGCACGCAGCTATAGATACCATTTAGTAGTATATTCAATCACAGTCACCACCAAACATAAAACAATCAATCATGTCGCGTTATCACCAAATCATCACTGTTACTTAACTCAAACATCACCTTCTCGTAACATATCACAACTATTAATTTAACAACAGAACATACCACAATTCAATCAATCCAACGCTACTAGTCACAAAGACAAAGTGCAACCAACGCACAACCTACGGGCGTGACCTGGCCCACATGCAATTCTACAGCATGACAATTCCACAAACCTACGGGCACGACATGGCCCACATGCGATTCTAAGATTTTACCGGTTATTAATATCATATATGCAATTCTAGTAACTTTCCTTAATCGAACCAATAACCGCTATTTTTCCCTACCTCAAACGCGATCCAAGTCTACCGAGCACGAACCGTCAACGACTTCCTTCTCCACGATCAAGCCCACGGTCTAGGATAACAAGTAACACAACAACTTAATACAAGTCCAACGTCGATCAAAACGGACAACACCCAAATTAACCCCCGACAAGACGCCTAATTAATTAAAACGGTTACGAGACAATGATTTGTAAAAATATTAAATTAACCGGGCGATACGTACAATGGCACCCGTCCAAGTGGCCCCACTTGGCCGTGGGTATGCCGGACCAGACCCACCCAGGGCCGGTATCGGCTCGAATCCCGAGGCACACGGATCCTGAGGCACACGGACCCCGAGGAGAGGATCCCGAGACACACGCCACCCACCACCGTGGCCGATCCTCCGGCGAGCCTCCGGTCGCCGAAAAATTTCCAACTTCCTCCCAAAACGTCCCAAACGAGTTCTAGGTCCTCAATCCATCAAGTTCTAACCAAAAACATCACCAATTTGCTCCAATTTCACATTTCCCCCAATTCCAAAAGTTAGGGTTTCAACAATTTTTTCCCAAACACCAAAAGTTAGGGTTTCACCAATTTTTCCCCCAAACACCAAATTTCTTCTATTACTACTCCAATCCAACAATGAAACAACTATTCCATCAAGACCCAACCTCAATTTCTCAAAATCCAACAATACCCAAAAACTAAAGTTCATGGAAAGAGGAAAAGGTTGGGTGCGCTTACCTTAGGAAATGAGGAGAGGAGAAGGAATATGGAAGAATCAATGGAGACAAGCCTTTCTTCTTCTTAAATGGAGTCTCTCCTCCTTTTCTCTTTATGAATTTCGGCCAAGAGGGTGAAATGAGTTGAGAATGTGCTGATTTTTGTGTCACAAGTGGCCTTTAACCTAAAGAGGAAAGGTCCAAAAGCTCATTTCTGCTTATCTCACCATTTTGGTAAAAAGTAAGGTCAAATGTGTCTTTTTCACTCTCCTTTTCTCTCCTCCACATAATTAATGCCAAGTGTCTATGTGGGTCTATCTCCACTCCCAAATATCTCAGCCTCACTTTAATTAATCCGATAAACCCAATTTTGACCCCGTTTGACCCGAAACTGAATTTTTCGAAAAAATCCTTATTTGAAAAGAAATGACCCAACTAAGCTAACCGTAACGACGACTAAGCGTTTTGGGTCTCGGATAGGTCCCGAACGACCCCCGGAGTCGTTGGTTGACTTTTTCAGCGAAAAGTCAACTTTTTCCGAAATTGTCCCAAAAAGACCTAAGTTTTCCCAAGACTAATCTTGGTCGCTTTAGTTTCACTTAATGTCCGAAGTTAGAATTTAATCCAGTTTTCTGCCGGTCTGACCGGCGTTGACCGGGCGCAGTTCTTGCAGCCTCTGTTGCCTTCCTCGGGCTGCTCGACCTTAAAATATTTTAAATTCCACTTTTTTTGGTCTTTGACTAGGTTGCACCAACGTTTCCAAGTGAATGGATGTCCTGCGTTCTGCTTGTACTGTTTCTCGGTCAATGACATGATTTCATCATTGGAACGGCCGCTCTTGTGGTCCCTAAGGTTCCGGACGAACATCCCCTGAAATTTCGTCACTCTCGAATTGACTTGGGCCCAGTGGTCTTTGCACTGCTTATCTGACCTTACCGGATCATTTGGTCCACGCGTACCAGCAACTTCTTCGGCGATGGTCACCCAATACTTCAGATTATGTTTCTGATTCCCGTGAATTGAGTCATAAGAATGGTGCATCCAAGCTCGAACTAATTGCTTGTCCTCATCGGCGCTCCACAGACATCGCTTCCCTCTAGGTTTTGGTGGAACCACGCCGTCGGCCTTGGGAAGCGTTGGAGATGCAACGTTTGTCGGATCGGATGGAAGGTTTGGTGAAAAAAACTCTTGCGTCATCGGGTCGTCTAGCAACGACCTAAACACGTGGCCCCACTCGTCGAGATCGAACAACATTGTAAATTGAAAATTGAATTAAAAGGGAGAATAGAGAGAAGAGAGGTAGAAGTGTAGGTAAATTGAAATAGAAGGGTTGGTATTTATAGGGGAAAGGGAAAAAAAAATGTTGGCTGCCAGCGAAGGGACACGTGTTGCCAGCGTGTTAGCAGCCACGACCAGCACGACGACCAATGCAAACCAGTCCAACTCGCCAGCGAGGAGTGCTGGCGAGGAACTCAACGGCTACCTTCCCCGCTAGCGACCTCCCTGCCAGCTCCCAACCCGCTCAACGCCTCCTCCTCGGCGGCGTTTTCTCCTGCCAGCGCGTCCCCCCCAACGACTGTGGATTCCCTTAAGGTGTGTAGACTGTTTTTTTTTGCAAAGATTTTGATTCCTTTCAACAGGTTCCAAGTGTCAAAATCGTAAACGATACGGGACAAAATATGGGAATCTATCAATTCCGAGTCTTCAAAGGAATCGATCTCAAAACCAAATGTGATCAATTCCTCTAGAGAAACTTGATGATATCTATTCCAATTCCTATCATTCTGTTTTTCAGCCTGAAATATCCCACCACACAGTAGAGAAATGAGAAACAAACACATTTAAATATTAAAAAATATTTATATTCAATTTTATTTATTTCATTCAACAAAAGTATTTATTTAATATATTGAAACCATAAAATTAATTAAAATAATTTAAAATACAAAAATAACAAGCATGGTATCATGCAGAAACTACACTAAAATTGAAAAATTAATTGTACATATACATAGAGGAGACCAAGGGCATGGTGACAGCTGGGCACTCGTGGGGCCTCATTTCGGGACGCTGTTGTCGGGTTAGCGTGCGTCATCATGTAGTTGGTTCTTCTTTGTAGAGTAGAGTGGCAGATTTAATTATACAACCAAATTCAATTGCCATGCCACTTATTTTTCTTTGCTTACATCTATCTTATTAAGATATGCGTGCGTCATCGTTTGTATAACATTGTAAATTCTACTCAACAGTGGTTGGTCAAAAACCAAAGAAATGGCAAGACATCAGTAACAGTAACGCATCGTGTATAGAGATTTTAAGGAAAAAAATGGAGAAGGAAAATAACAAAGAAACATCCACTACTCCATCTACGTGTAAGATTTTCTAGAGCCAAAGAGCACCGGCCTCTTTGAGAAGCGGCACCAAGGTGCCATTGATGTGGGAGCCCATGACTCTGTCCATGGAGCCGATGAGCTTCCCTCCGATGAAGACCACCGGAACCGCCGGCGCGTTTCCGAGGAGCCTCATCAGGGCCCTCTCGATGTCCCTCCCCGAGGGGTCCTGGTCCAGCTCGTACACCGTCGGGCTCACCCCCATCCCGCTGAACAGCCTCTTCACGGCGTGGCACATGCAGCAGCTGCTCACGCTGAATATCACCACCGCGCTCTCCGACGCCACCCGCGCCACCCTCTCCAGCGGGTCCACCGCCATCGTCCTCGCCGCCGGCACGTAGTACCCCCACGCTTCCGATTGGTAATGCATGATTCAAATATATATGTGTTGAGATATCAGCTGGAGATGTAAAGGTGTGTGGTTTGTTTGATTGAAGAGTGTGGTGGGTTTTATAGGGACTGTGTGTGTGAGTGAGTGGCATGAATGTAATTTAGAGGGAGGTTATGAGTTGGGGATAGGGGGTTTGTCTGATGCTGTCGCGAGGCGTGCGAGGTTATGACCTCGTGGATACATACTTTAAAAGAGTCAAACTTTGCTGTCTGAGGGTTGGGAAGAGGAGAGAATAGAACATGACATGGAACAGAAAAGACTTTTGCTCATTCATTCCGCATTGATAGATATTTTTTAGAAATAACTTTAGAGCATCCACAGTCCATGGGCTGGGAGTCGGCTGTGAGCAAAAACGAGGAGAGAGAATTCAAAAAAGAAGAGATAGAAATGAATATAAAATTGCTGGCTAAGAGTGCTGACTGTTAGCTTATCACCAGCACTTGTCGCTGGCGGGAAGCAAATATATGAAGGAATGAGTTATCATAAAGCCAACTGCCGGCGAGATGAATGTGGGGTGCTGGCTGGGAGTCAAAAAAAAATATTTTTAATTCATCTCGCCAGCGCCATCTCGTCAGCTGCCGGCGAGATGACTGTGGGTGCTCTTAAGAAACATCTAATTCAAACTAACTTTTTGTGTGACCTAGTTTTTGTCATAACCAAACTCTATTTTTTTGTAATCTATGAAAAGAAAAGAAAAACGTATTTTTTGTGATAACTAATGATCGAGATCATTTCTCTAAATGAGGCGTTAACCTGGGTATATGAAGAGGGATGACCGGTTGAAAAGATCGAAAGCGATTACCTTGGGGTCGCACAAGCGGTGAATAGTGATGTGTTGCTTATTTTGCCTTTTGATTTATCAGTGATGGAGGGGAAAACTAGGAATATAGCGCTTTCTGGATTCATTTTGAGGTTTGTACATATAGATGGAAACAAAGCTGTTCATGTCTCAGTTAAAAATATTTATTATCGAGATATTATTGATTAGCGCATAACAAAAATTTCGTTTGTTTAAAAGGACACCCTATCTGGTGACTTCTGTTGATTTAATACAAACCGTTGCCCCTCGAAAAAGAGCTATTGCAAAACATGGACAAGCTAGGCAAGTTTTTGAGAAAAAAAACTTCTAATTGCCTTTTGGTATCATAACGTTTTATTTTCTCTGAAAAGTTCAGAACTAGTTTAAGACAAAATGATAAGTTCTTGTAAACAAAAAATGAGGATGTGTTAGTTATTTTTTTTTCTATTATGTACCTAACATAGTAATATTTTTAACTAAATTGAACTTTAACTTACTATCCAAATTTGATATACACATAGAACGTGTATGTCATCTTTGCACTGTGGCTGTCGAGAGTGTCAGTAGGAGAAGGCGGCTGTGATGGGAGGATTATGGGGACACGAAACACAGGCTTCTTTGTTTCAGGACAAGGTTAAAGTAGGAGAGAGAGATGGTGTTTCCACTAGACGGCTGGTTCTGTACTTGTTGTCGGGTACTACCTGCGACAACCCTCCGAGTATTCTTTCCTCCTTTTCCGCTTATTCTCTCACGTGTCACTCCCTGGAGTTGAGGTTGACCTTTCCCTTGGCTCTCTTCCCATGAAACACAACACAACTACTCGTAATCATCAAACATATGCTAAGAGCACCCACAATCGTGGACGGTAAGGCGTTTGGCGGAAAATAATGTCGGTAGGAATTAGCTGGGAGGTGACGGAAAGCAGTCGGGGAGCTTAAGGCCGACACTTATCCCTGGCGGGGAGCAAAAATATGAATAAAATGGGCTAATATAAGCCAACAAAAGGCTTTATTATTGTAGCTCGCTGGCTGAGAGAGCGGGCTATAAGACAAAAAATAATAAATTTTTATTCTCCCCGCCAGCACTCCCCGTCAGCAACAAATTATATGGTTCTAGATGTTCAAACTATGGTTAGTTAAGATATATTTAGGGTAAGTATGTGTTCGGAGAGTTTAGTGATATTGACGTCAAACCGACAAAAATCCTTTCAGTGCGACGAGAAAAAAACATACGAGGTTTTGTTTAATATGTAAAATTGATAGTGGCGTGTGCATGATGGTGTATAACCTCATGCATGCGTTAATTAGTCTTACTTAGTGTGAGTGAGGCATGGAGCGAAGCATAATGATGGTGAACTTTTAGCAGGTGACGGTGTGGTTAGTCATGAGGTCACATGGACCACGCAAACTATACAGCATAAAAACATGTACTCATGAGGTGTGTTTCGCTTATAATTGAAAACCCATAAAATAATGACCCCAAACTAAATGTCCTCTCCTTCGTGACCGTATGAATCTGTTTGGTAATAGCTGCTCCCAGTTAAGGTGCATCAATTATGTTTTACGAAATGGTGAGTAGCCTTAATTCGAAACTATATGTCTACAGGTACAGGTGTTCTACATAGGGCAGTACTCTCAATCTCGTAATGTTTATGAGGATTTTCGTATTTTTTGGGTTTTGTCCGTATATGCTGAGTATCTCGAATTTAATTTTAGTTTTTTATGAATAATTTCTATGACTAAGATATCGCCCGTTAATCCAAATGACAAAGTAGAGATCAATCTCTATTGTCGTGAGGATGCATATATGTCGTTTTTCCCTGGTCAATTTTTACCAGCTTGCTTTGTCTGAACTACACCTCGGTCGGGGGCTTCAGGTGATCAAGGAGTTGGTTGAAGATGAATTGGGTCATGCTAGATCCTAATAGAATGACACGTGTCTTCTCATCAGTGTTCCGCTTTCTAATATAATATTCATATATTGACAAGGCTACGTAGGAACTCATCGGAGCTTTTAGCCAACAGAAATTTCTACTATTAATCCACAACAACATATCGCTGCCTTCGATTTTCCGTCGTCTGTTGCCGTACTTCAAAAGAGACATTACCGTCTTCCATCGTCGATCACGTCTATAAATCTAACTGCTTATCTTAGTTCTCATGATCCAGCTCAAGGGCTGAAAAAAAACTCAAGACAGAGATCCATACAGTGATCGGAACAAAAGAAATGTACAGATAAATCAACAGTATAACTAATTTATTAATGAAGAAAAAGAGTAGCATAGATCATAAAGTTACGTTGAGCTAAAAGCAAAAGAGAAGACAAAGGAGCGGTTAATGCATAGGGAGAGAGAAAGGCGTGCTCTCGCATTTCTGGGCGGGTCGGGCGGCGTTTTTACGGCCGATTCTCTGTTCCTGTCTGTCTCCATTTTTCCAGCCTTCCCCAAAACTCAAAAAGCTACTATTTTTCCTGCTTGATTTTTACTTGACATCTCACAGTATTCAAAATTGGGTTCTGTAGCGACCATTTTGCATTTCATCTGTGTACACCTCATACTCTTCTTTTAACTTTTTTTTTGAAAAGAAAGATTCATTAACGAATTAACAAACCTTACAAGTCGAACACAAACTAAACCGAACAAGCTGAAAAACAAGCGTTGCATCCACTTGTCGTTCTCGGGAGCCCGAAAAACGACCAATGAGATGAATAGCTTTCAACATGGGCGACGCAGCGCCTAGACAAACAACTACTACCATGTCGGTCCTCTTTATCGGCTCTCTAGAGAGATATACCGATAAAGAATTCCGACCGGACACACTACCACCTGCCGGATATCCAAGAGTCCGACAGGGAGGACAAAACAACAACCAAATAACAGCAAACAAAATAAACAACATAATAACCAACAACGACAAACAAGAGCTACTCGCGACCGCCCTCCGATGACATGGCTTGGGGTCGTGACGAGGTGGACGGCACCGACGAATACAGATCTGATCCGCTAAATGCTGGTGCACGGGACTGGCCGGGTAAACACAATAAGCAGGAGCACAGATGAACGACATCAACTGCAGTGTTCCGACGGAAGCTGGGTTCAGACCTGCCCGTTTGGCCGGAGAAATAACGTGACTAAGGAGCTCGATCGGAGGCAGCCGAGTCGTCGTTGTCGGAGAGCTCAAGATCGACCGCCGTCTATGGTGGATGGAAGCGGAGCACGGGCATGAAGTGTCACCAGATATGGCCGGCCTAGCAGCTTGGCCGACAGATCTAGCCAGCAACTTGAGGGATGAGCTTGGGGACGACGATTCCATGACGGAAAAGGGGAGCGGCGGCGAGGCTATGCTGGAAACGGGACATAGAGGCAGCGGACCAAAGCCAAAAAAATTTGGAGACCGTCCACCGTCGTCGGGGCAAGAGGCCGGGGTGGGAAGGGAGCAGAAAATCTGTCCCCCAGACCCTGCCATGGCCACGGCCGGAAGAGGTCGATGTCGCCGGAGTAAGTTTAGATCTGGAGAAAGTTGGGGCTTGGGCAACGAACGGAGGTCCATGTCGTCGGATCTGGACTCGGGGGACGGAGAACAAAGGCTAAGGAAGTCGGTCGGAGCTGTCGGAGAAGAGGAGCAAGGACCTCCTGCCACGAACTCCGGTGCGCTGCTCCTGTGCAAAGTTTAGAAGGTTTAGACGTTATTGTAAAGACAAGAAAGAGAAAATATAGAAGAGGATGACAGGGTGGGGGTCGCCGGCAGCTATAGAAGCCACCGGCGACAGAAATGACACGGAGACGGTGTTCTCTCAGTGAGAGAGAAAGGGAGGTCAATGACTTAACTTGTAAACTAATGGAGATACTCTTCTTTTAACTACATATTATACATTTGGATTAATCACACTAAATGAATGCCTAAGCACTGGTGCGGTTTGCTTCTACATACATACACTTTCACAAAGCAAATCTACACAACATATGCGTAAAAAAAGAAGAAGATTTTTTTTTTGACGAAAAAAAAAAGAAAAAAAAAGAAGAAGATTGAATTAGGTTTTAGATTAGATTTAAATTCAAATTCTTCTTCCTACACATAGAAGTTGGGGTTCCTTCAAACAGCCCCTCCACCAAATTCTCAATATCCTCGGGCTGAAACTTGACGTACTTCTCCATCTGCCTCCCCGGATCCAAGCACTGCTGATACCTCCCCAGGAACGACCTGTACGCCGGAATCACCACCGCCGATATCGACGCCCTCAGCTCCGACTGCAACTGCTCGTCGCTCACCACCCACGCGCTCTGCGTCTTCTGGATCTCCTCCAACGCCGCGTTGAACCCCTTCAGCCTCTCCTTCACCGTCTTCCCCTGCATCTGCATCCCCTCCTGGCTCAGCATCTGCAGCACCCTCCCCCACGTCTCCCTCTGGTACCCCTTGTGCTGCTGCCTCATCGCCGCCGACCGCCGCCGGTAGCAGTTGTCGCCCACCATCTCGCGGATCTCCGCCGTCTCTTTGATTTTCCGCACCATGTACCTCCTGTTGTTCATCAGGAACAGGGACTGCAGAGCCGGGTCTTTGTATAGTTTCGCGTTCAGATCTAGATTCTCGTCCTGGAGGTCCATGACCTTTATCATTTGGACCGCCACCGGCGAGGGTTTCGGCTTCCCGTCCTCGTTCGGGTACGGCGGATCCGGCGGATCCGATTTGTGCGCCGTCAATTTCTCGAAATAGTTGTGGTGGCCGAAGATCTGGCCGAGCGTGTCCTTGTACTCGCACATGGATTTTAGGTAGTTCATGGTGTAGCGCGTGGAGGGGTGGATTCCGCCGCTCGGGAACGGTGTTCGTCCCTTGTGGTTTTTGATCGAGCTCTCGAGGTCGATGAAGATCGAGACTATGGCTTCCGCTAATCGGCCCTGGACGGCGGAGATCTCGCTGGTCAGGTCGTGGACGGAGCTGTCGAGACCCGAGTCCTCGATCGAAGGCATAACATCTCTAAAGATCTCGTATATGTCGAGGAACTTGAAGAGCTTTTCGGAGGATCGGCTCGTCAGCATCGCCGCGTCGGCGAAGGTGAGGAGGCGCGTGATTACAGCACGGACGAGGTTGCTGTACTCGCGGCGGGAGGCGTCTGGATGGCCGGAGAAGACGGCCTCGCTGAGCTTCCGCTCGGCGGGGAAGATCGTGGTCACGCAGCTCTTAAGGACCTGGTTCCATCCGGCTATCTCCGGTTCTAGATTCTCCCACGCCATTCGGTGGACCTCGTCGATGGTGAAGCCGCCGAATCCGAGGCGATTCACCTCTAGCTTCAACGCCCACAGCCGCGATGCGTTGTAGTTCCGGCAACACTCCGCCTCGTAACCGGCGGAGATCATCAGATTCGCGATTTTGCTTATATCCGAAACGGTCGCCTCCGTGAAACCCGGGAATTCGACCTGAGCCGCCGTTGACGAATCGGTCGGAGCCAGGGCCGGTTTTCCGCTCCGGTCTAATTCGAAAAGGTTTTGAAACGACGCACTCTTCCTCTTGGGCGGTTTGTAACCTTTGAAATCACCCAACAGACCGCGCAATTCCTCTTCCAAAAACATCATTGCTTTCTGGAGAACCAAACCGGTCCGGTTGAAGGACTCAAATTCGTCCGGGCCGAATTCACCTAACCGGTCGTTGAGAACCGAGAGCTGCTTCAAGGCTTCGAGGAACAACGAGTCGTCCCCCGAACCCTTGCACAACTTAGTCGGATAGTTACCTTCAGCTTCGTGCTTTGCAATCATCGCCCCCAATTTCACCGGCAACGCATCAACGGCGGTTGGTATTTCCGGTCGGTGCTCTTTGTCCGATGAGTTCAATAAATTGTTGACAAAATCTCTGATTTCACGAACGACCTCGTCGAGGCTTGTTTCTGGCAATGGATCGTCCTCGACATTTTGATCATCGTGAAGGGTAGCAATGTCGAATTTTTTGCTAGCGTTTCTGATGAAACTTACTCTTAATTTGTCAGAAAGGCTCTTGTCCTTGTCCCTGTCCATCAATGGGGGGAAACTATGCATTTCAATTCTGGCTATGAAAATCCCTTGAGAATCTGTGCGGAGGAGAAGAAAATGGAGAAGTGTAATGATGGGAACAAAGAAGGGATGAATCGGACGAGGAAGCATTGCGGAATTGAAGGAGAAATGTACAATTACTCGTTGTTACTAACTAATCAATTATGGTATTGATGTGTATTTTTTGCTATTATTTGTTAGGTGGCAATTGAAATTGACCCTCATGTTTTATTTCTCTGCCCATTTCATTTTACCAATGATTGTTCGAATTCACTTCCAAAATGTACAATTGATAACTTATAAGTTTAATTGTGAAATATTATAACTATATTTTGGTAAACAATATTGTGAAGATGTTTGAATTATGGGTACCGTTGTGGCGACCAAACAAAGTAAACCAAATGCAAGGTAGCAGAACAGGAGCAGTGATATTGAGAACGGCTCCTACCAATGTCATCAATAACCCAAAAAAGGGTACAACTACGACTACAACAAAGTGCTGAGTAGCCGTACGGTTTTTAGGAGAAGACAAAAAGGTAGCGTTGTACTAACTTGGTAAACGACTCTCAGTGGGCATGTCGTCATGTCCATTGAGAGTCGTTGGCCTAGTTACTACAACGCAAAGCTTTTTTGTCTTCTCCTGAAAACTTATCCCGACGGTAGGATATGTTTTGACAGACAGATGAGAGTGCATGCATCTTCACTCTTTAGTACTTAAACTTCAAGGAACCCAAGGCGTTTATAAAGAGAAAAATGCTAGTTCACAACAAGAGTGTTCCTTATATCATTCAAGAAACAATTTATTAATATATTGGAAAATTCTCATTCATTACAAGAGAGTGTTCCATGTATCATTCGAAAGCATCAAAGATCATGATGCATATTCTTTGTCAAAATTAAAGGAGACAATTTGGAAAAACCTTTCTTATGATTTTAAAATATCATTTCCCTTAATCTCTCATTTGAATTATATCGATTATATTCATATTTTACTAAACCCTAGATAGCCTCTTTGCTATTTACTTCTTCCACGGTAGAGTTTCGGTGTGATTCCTTCTTGCACGGCAGGGACGATGGCGTCGACATGA
The DNA here is from genome assembly GCA_963921825.1 of Erodium maritimum. Lineage (NCBI taxonomy): Eukaryota > Viridiplantae > Streptophyta > Magnoliopsida > Geraniales > Geraniaceae > Erodium > Erodium maritimum. The sequence continues at coordinate 148,592,142 of OY997588.1, forward strand.
GATCTGGACGGGGGCGAGGCAATCTTCGATGCTGAACTATTCAGGGAGCCAAGCAGCCCAAGGGAGGAGACGACGGCGCTGGGGATCGAGGTTCAACCGCGATCGATCGGGGCTGCTGAGGACTCGTTCACGCCGGTAGAAGATCTGACGCCGCGCGGAGAGAAGAGTATGTAGATGACGTTTTCGGCGCAGAACATCGGTGAGGTGGGTTGGTCGTCATGGGGAACGAGCAGGTTTCATGGGGCGGCGAGGGGCGTATCTCGCCGTGTGCAGGTTGCGGGGCCACGACCAAGGGCGGGGCACGGGGTGGCGTTGCGATCAGAGGGTGGCGGGTTCACCTGGAACTCGCCGTTGGGGACGGAGGAAGAAATGGAGGGGACGATCCGAGAGGGAGACGAGCTGCTCCCGATGGTGGTGTCCTCGGACGCGGGATCACAGCCGGCAGAGTCGCCGGAGGCGCTGACGTGGCGACGAAGGAAGGGAAAGGAACGTGCGCGCGAACCCAGTAGGGTTTCGGATGATGGGCCGGGCCGGGTGCAGGGAGATCTGGGTTTGGACCATGGCATGCTCGCGGACGCCAGGCGGAGTTGGCGGGCTGGGCCAGATGAGGGCACTGGGCCGGGCGGACAGATGGGCTCGGGCTGGCAACCGAGGGTGGGTACTCGGCCGGGGTATCGGGCTGACAGTGCTGCGGTATGTTGGACTCGGGGTTGGCCTGATGACATCGCCCGGTGGGCTGCACGGTATGGGTCCGGGGGGGGGGGGGTCGTGACCAGCGGTTTAATCCGGTTGGAGGCCGGGAGCGACTCGCGAGGATCGGGAGAGTAAGTTGGGGACCTGGGGTCACGGCTCTCCTCAATGAGAATGAAGGGGGTTGTGGTGCCAGTACAGGAGATCACGGGTCGTGGAGCCCAGTACCGGTTTGCGTTGGCAGCTAAGGTGCTGACGTCAAAGAAGGTAATTCTGGAAGTCCGTAGTGGCTCGGATGGAGGACATGTGGGGTATGAAGATCGAGGCGAAGCCGCTGGAGGGGGGCTTGGTCGCGTTCTTCTTCAGGACGGCGAAGGAAATGGCGAGGGTTCTGTTGGGGGAACCATGGTCTTTCTGGCACTTGCTTATGTTGTTCACTGATCTGAGAGCTCATATACAGGCCAAAGATCTCGAGTTCCATCATTTTTCCGTATGGGCACGAGTCTTCAATCTGTCGGTGGGCGCATGGACTAAGGAGGTGGGTTTCAGAGTGGGGAACACATTGGGAGTCTGCCAATCGGTGGACATGGATAAGTCGGGGCTTTGCTGGGGGGATTTCATGAAGATCAGGATTAGGGCGGACATCAGAGTACCACTGCAAAGTCAAATATGGTTTCGACTATCGGAATCACAGGTACGAACCCTTCTCTATGTGTCTTATGAACACCTCCCGGACCACTGTTTTGACTGCAGTTGTGTGGGCCACCTATTCTCGGCCTGTCCGGTAGCCGGAGGTGTTAGGGGACCATCGTTGAAGGCACCGACGGACCTGAGATCTGCATTGGAGAAGGAGAAACATGGGAAGGCTACCCCAAGGACGAATTGGACGTATATGGGAGGTCTTAGGGAAGTGACACCCAAACCGGTTAGACCACAGACGCCTCCGTAGGATCAGGAAAGAGATAAGTACATGGGACAGGCGGATTATCATGAGGAGGTTCCAGTAGGATGGTTGCCTAGATACCTACACCGTTGCTATCAGGGAAGAAAAGGCTGGAGAGGGACGGGGAACCTGAGGATTCAGAGGGATCGAAGGCATTCGATGGGGCATCACAAACAGCGGCGGGGGGCTACAAGCATCCCCACCTCCAAGAATGAATCTCTGGAGTCCCAGGGAGGGGTTGGTCGACTGCACCACCTCCCTGGTAGAATGGTGGCAACGGTTCTACCAACAATCGACATGATTCTCCCCTACCAGTTCGGGGTCAGCACTCCTGCGTTTAGGAGCCCTACATTTATTAGTCAAGGGAGGATGACGCACGCTGACTTCCCGGGGGAGTTATCGGTCCACCACTATAAACTCTCCACTTGGTCTGCTCGATCAGTGTCTTATGGTTGGAGCATGATGTATCGGTGTCTTTGGATGCTACCGCAGTTTCCCCCCCTCCGACCGCCTCTATGCCCATGAGCAACATTTACTATTCAACACTTAATTTCCAGTTTTATTATATATTCTTGGTTTGTATGGTGATAGCAGTTTTGCGATCACCTGAATGCTTTAATTAATCATATTGTCATTTCTTCTCATTTTTTTTTTGATATTAGACTCATGAGATATTATTTTCAAAATATAATATTATGTATAACACTTATATTTAAAATTAATTAAATGTTTTTTAGCATATAATGGAATTTTATCGGATGGAAAAATCGAGCATACAATGGAAATAACTAAAAAGGAAAAGAACGAGACTAAGTTTTTGTCTGTGGACATCGAACGTTAACTTTATAATAGATTACCCGACTATACCAGGGATAACGGTGGTGAGGCCAGTGCCTTGATTGAAATGGTAGACGATAGTACGTCGGTAGTCGTCACGTCCTATCTCGACTTGACAATGCCCACAACAAAGGATGAGGAGCGCTTGAGGGGATAACAGGCATCCAGGGAGGAACCCAATAGGTGGGGGAAACATGGGGTCGGGTGTGCACCGACCATGACAGGGCGATGTGTGCTTACCTACATACACCCCATTGTTGGTGGGGCTATTCATGGGCCATGGCGAGATCGCTTGACGAGTCTCGCCTTGATCAAAGTCGGAGCAGTTGTGTCTGTATCCCTTTCCCTGGGATAATTGGCCAATATGGTGGCGTAGGGTGCCTCCAAGGCATGTAAGGGACTTGCACCATTCCGAGAGGACCCCGGATTAGGAAAGAGGTCATGTATCGCCTCTGCCACTCTCGATCATGAGGTCCGCCCTCTATCGGAGGGTGTAATGGAAAGAATGGACATAATGCACTTCCTCCTGATTGATGAAGGTGCTTTAGAAAAAATATCCTGGATCGGATGTGGGAGTGGCAGAGTCCTGCGAGTAGACCCAGAGTTGGTTGGGAACCCCGACCGTGGAACTACCAGGACGACAGTTTGTGTTCCCGATGGTGGCTGGTGGGGCTGCTCCCATACCGTTTGCTGCATGTCCTAAGACACAGTCGTATAACATGACGAGAATGACGGGTGAAAGGATGCTCGACGACGGCGTTCAAACCCTCCAAAAAAGTCAACCGAGGCGTCCTTCATACTGGCAGTATGTTGGTGTCGTCGTCTTCCTTTTTCGGAGTTCCCCACCCTAGACATGGCATAGATTGAACCTCCAATACCGAAGTGGTTCGGATCATTCGATGGTCGTCGAGGTGAGCCATCCAATTGCATCGTGGCAGAAAGAGGAGACAACTTCAACCAGGAAATATGTTGGGCCTAAGAAGCTCCAACGACGAGCCAAGCTCATCTATGTAGGGCTAGAGTAAGCTCGACAGCCTGAGTTCCTGGTGACTACTAGGTTAAGGCTCACCTTGGATTTAAGATTTAATTATACCATGTATATATATATATATAATTAATATAAATTTTATTTATGTCTTAATAAGGATTTGAAGTCCAATTAGTTTGGATTTATTTTTTCCCCTCCTCATTTAAGTTTATATAACATTTTTTTGAAACGTGAACATATAAATTTTATTAATCATGACAAAAATCATAAACATAACTTGTATCCATGACCCTGAGTTTTAGTATATGTCCGAAATCCCCGTAGGGGTTCTAGCGCACTTGGACCCGTATTGGTGATTGCTTTTGTATAACTGACCATAAAGACCATAATAAAACAGAAAAACGAACATAGTAACCTAAAGAGCCTGCGATGCCAATTATTCTGAACCCCGTAACTGTCGTAGTGGGGCATTCTGGTATTACTAACTCATCGGCTTAAGTCACTGGAATGTTTAATTGTGGGACGGAGGACGGAGCATGCGCCCGGTGCTCCGGATGTGACTTCACCGATACTTCACGCATAATCAGATTGATCATCATCGGATCGACCCAAAATGGGCCGTCCAGTCTCGAGGTGACCGGCTCTGGGTGTCGTGGATACAGATCCCGGCCTAACGTCCCTCCTCCCGGATCCCAAACCCAGCGACCCTCCCGGAACGCTCCGGTCGAGGCAGCGTGGTTGCTCGGCTTTGGTTGAGCCTGGCCGAGAGCTGCTAGGGCCGGTGCACAATCGGCAAGATCGGTGCTTGCACGCCGTTCACGATGGCGACGACGTGGGGAGAAGGGGGACGAATCCATGGATGGCGGTTGCGACGTGGAAAGAGAAAAGGCTGATCCGTAGACGGTGGCAGCGACGTGGATCGAGAGGGGAGATCCGTGGATGGTGGCGGAAGCGTGGGACGAGAGAGGGTGGAGCCGTGCACGGCGGTGGCGACGATATCGTGAAGAGAGAAGGCGGAACCATGAAGACTAAGATTCTCTCCTTTCTGCGAGACGCGGGCTTCCTTTTCTCTAAGTGGGATCAAATTTTAAGATGAGATAATTTATTATATAACATTAATAGTGTTTAAATCACTGTTTAGTTTGCAAGTTATAATTTATCTTTAGTAAATATTATGGGTATTTGAGTTATGTTATTTTACTAGATATTTGTCGTGTTTTCATCAAGACAAAAAAATTGTGGAAACCAAGAAATCATTATGCCGGCCCTAGAGAGGCGATCGTGAGACCGAGATGACCTGCGACGCGGGCTAGGGAACGGCGGCGGCGGGAGCGTCCGGCTTTGGAGTACGGGAGAGGGCACAGTCGGAGGAAGGTACGAGGCTATCTCTTTTCCGTTTTGTCTGTTTTTTTTTTGTGATTACTGGAGTGGGGGTTTCGATTTTCGATCCCGGCCGGAAGCGAGGTCTTATCGCGCGTGTGACCCCACGATTTGGTGTCTCGACGCCGGCGTGGTTGGTGGTAGTGGTGTCGGGGGATATCGGGAGCTCTATCTGTGGGACGGGCCTCGATTCGGACGACGCCAGAGTTGCTGGATCGGTGGGGGATCAGGCTGGTCGCGGGGTTGGTGTGCACTGCCGAGGTCGAGGCCAAGTGGGCAGCGGTGGTGCTTGACGGAGCAGGAGGTGGGAATGAAATTCTTGTCCTGGAACTGTAGGGGATTGGGCAAGCTGGCGACGGTGGAGTATCTAAAGGGAGTGATACGTCGCAGGAAGCCGCAAGTAATCTTTCTGAGCGAGACTGTGGCTCGGAAGGGGGAAGTCGATATCCTGAAGTTGAAGACGGGCTTTCCGGGTGGTTGTGAAGTGCCAGCGGTGGGACAAAAGGGGGGTCTGATTCTGCTATGGACCTCGGAGATGAAGGTTACGCCGTATCCCTGTGACGAGAGGTTTATCGATGTGGAGATCGAAGGGCCGAACGGAGATAGCTTTCTCTTTACAAGCGTGTACGGGGAGGCAAACAGGGCACTTCGGTGGCAGACGTGGGATATGATCCGAGCCCTGGGTACGAGGACAGGGGCTACACGGAATTGGCTATTGATGGGAGATTTCAATGGCATTCTACGAAATAAGGAGAAGCGGGGCGGTCGGCGGTACCCGGAACGGCTGATGTCGGGGTTCAGGACTGCAATGAGGGACGTAGGGGTCTACGATGTCCCAATTCAAGGGTATGGTTTCACGTGGCACAGTGGAAGTGAACCAGAGACCCGTATGGCAGTCCGGCTGGATAGAGCCCTAATGTCTCGGGAGCTGCGGGCGATGTGGCTGGAGGCTCATCTGGCCAATCTGGGCATATCGACATCGGATCATCTACCCATTCTGATTGACTCAGAAAAACGAGTGGACCCGGTGGGCTCGCGGTACTTCAGATTTGAGAACATCTGGGCGGAGGACCCGGAATGTGGGTTGCTGATCCAGTCTAGCTGGGGGGCCCTGGGGGACCGAGAGGTCGGGTGCAAGATCCAGGAAACAGGTTCGGCATTAGATACCTGGGGCAAGGAGGTGTACAATGCACTTGCCCGGAAGATCGCACGTTATGAGAAGGACATGTTGTGGCTGAATGGGAAGGAGGACTGCCCGAGTATTCGGCGTCGGAGAGCTTTGCAAAAGCTATATTTCACGGCCCTTGAGCAGAAAGGGGAGTTTTTGAGGCAGCGAGCCAAGCAGCATTGGCTCACGGACAGTGATCAGAACACCAAGTTTTTTCAGGCCTCGGCGTCGCAGCGGAAAAACATAAACAAGGTATCTGAGCTACGGGATGAGGATGGTAACATCCTGACCTGGGACTCGGGATTGGGGAACCATATCCTGGATTTCTATAAGGACTTGTCTAGGAGAACGAGGGGGGACGGAGTAAACTTCCCGAAGTTCCGTCAGCAGGTGACGGAGGAGCAGAACAGGGTACTCATGGGGGAGGTAACGTCGAAAGAAGTGCGGGATGCGACCTTTTCCATGGGGCCAAATAAATCGCCAGGGTCGGACGGTCTCAACCCTTTTTTTCTACCAGAAGTACTGGGGGACAGTCAGGGAGGATGTCACTAGGTGGGTGAGAAGGATTTTTGCAGGGGAGGACATTCCCCGGGAGATGAATAGGACTACGTTGGTGTTGATTCCAAAAGTGGAGTGTCCAATGTCGCTCAAGGACCTACGACCGATAGCTCTGTGTAATATGGTGTTCAAGGTGGTGTCCAAAGTGGCTGCAAACAGAATTAAGGGCTTGTTGGGGGGACTTATTTCTGATACCCAGGGGGCGTTCGTTCCACACAGATCTATACAGGACAATATTATCCTGTCATATGAGACTCTGCATCATCTAAAGAATAAGAGGCAAGGTCAAGAAGGCTGGGTGGCGCTGAAGTTGGATATGAGCAAAGCTTATGACATGGTGGAATGAGGCTTTCTATGGGACATTATGAGAGGGTTTGGGCTGAGTGAGGAGTGGATATCCCTGGTCCGTCGGTGTACATATTCGGTTACGTACAATATAGTGGCGGGGGGGGGGGGGGGGGGGGGGCAGCAGGCGGGGTTTATTCAACCTGAAAGGGGGATAAGGCAGGGGGATCCGTTATCCCCGTATTTGTTCCTTTTCTGTATGGAGGGTTTCTCTCGGCTCCTACAAGGGGCGGAGGGCAGGGGGGATATCCATGGAGTCAGGATAGCGAAGGATGCCCCGGCGTTATCCCACCTGTTCTTCGCGGATGATTGTTATGTGTACTGCAAAGCGATCCCAGAGGAGATGACGAATGTGCGAAACTATTTGGGAATGTTTGAGGAGGCTTCAGGGCAGGTGGTGAATCAGGCGAAGTCGTCTCTTTTCTTCAGTCATATTACTCCGGATCACCGACGTCTGAGTGGCGTGCAGATTTTGGGGATACCTGAGGTCGGTACCCCTTTCACCTACTTGGGGATGCCGAACATGATGGGTCGGAGTCGAAAGCAGAGTCTGCAGTATGTCATGGATAAAGTCCTTCGGCGGATCAGGAGGTGGGATGGTAAGTTACTCAATGGGGAAGGTAAAGAGGTGCTCGCTAAATCAGTGTTACAAGTTATTCCCACTTATACGATGAGTGTAATGCGGATCCCTAAGGGGATGTTGGAAAAGATGAATGTGGCCCTTGCAAGATTCTGGTGGAAATCGGCAGGTCCGGATGGTAAAGGAGTGATCTGGCAGTCCTGGGCAAATATGTCCAGGCCGAAGGAGGAAGGGGGTATGGGTTTCAAGAACCTATACGACTTTAACTCGGCCTTACTAGGGAAGCAGTTGTGGAAATTAGTCACGGAGGAATCCAGCTTAGTGGCCAAGGTCCTCAAAGCTAGATATTATCCGAGGACTTCGGTTCTAGAGGCTGGTAGGAAACCAAACCAAAGCTATATCTGGCAGAGCCTATTATCGGTACAGGAGTTGATTCAAAACGGGGTGCGAAGGTCTGTTGGGCCAGGCTCAAAAATTTCAGTCCTGAGACATCCCTGGTTGACAAGAGTGGAGGCGAGGGTGTAGTCGGTAGGTCCTGGGCTTGAGGGGATGTTGGTGGCAGACTTGATGACGCCACAAGGGAGGACATGGGATGAGGGGAAGATCCGTTCCCTAGTATGAGGGGAGGATCAACAGGCGATCTTGGCGGTCCCGATCAGTCGAACGGCGGTCAGGGATTCCTGGTATTGGGCGGGGGACTACTTGGGCCAATACACGGTGAAATCGGCGTACGACAGATGCCAAAAAGATCAGACCTCTATCCAGGCACATCCCGAAATCTGGCCGGTAATCTGGAAGTTGGAAGTGATGCCAAAGATCATATCATTCTTATGGCGTATGTGCTCGGGCTGCCTACCGGTGGCGGAGAACCTAAGACGTAGACATGTGGAGATGGCGGCGACATGTCCGGTATGTCTGGGAGGAGAGGAGTCGACCTTTCATCTACTGGTCAAATGTCCGGTGGCAGACGAATGCTGGACGAAGTCGGGCCTAATTCTTCCTCAGGGGACCCAGACGATAACAGAGTGGCTGCTATAGATGCTTAGTCTCAACCCTGCGGAGAAAGGGGGCCTGATTGGATGCCTTTTATGGGAAGTGTGGAAGGCACGAAATAAGGTAGTATGAGAGAGTATAGTACAACCAGCGGCCGAAATCTTCCAGACAGCTTTCCACCTTCAACTGGGTTGGTTAGAAGCACGTCGGAGGAAGCTGCAGGCCCAGGTGAGCCCAAGACACACTCAGTCTCGGGGAGCGGAGGTATGAGAACGCCCTAGTAGGGGATCCTGGGCAATTAATACTGACGGGGCTCTGTTCGCAGCAGCAAACAAAGTGGGAACATGCTGGATATGTAGAGACGACAGGGGGCATCTCAGGGGAGCTTGGTCTGCCTCGTTCCACAGGGCCCAGAACCCGGGGCTGGTGGAAGCGTTTGCGATACGGGAGGCGCTGCTGTGGCTTCATCAATACCCGTTCCAGAGGGCGGTTGTTCGAAGTGATTGTAAGGTGATAGTGGATATGATCAAAAGAGGTGGGGGGCAGTTGTCACCTCTCGGGACGATCGTTACAGATTGTTTTTCCCTTTTATCTAAACTCGAGTGCGTGCAGCTCGAATTTGTAAAGCGGACAGCGAACAAAGCAGCTCACTGGCTTACCAGGGCGGCTTGTTCTACTCCTGTCTGGAATTGGCAAGGGGGTCATATCCCCGAACCTGTTCAACATATCATTGTTGCCGAAAATTAATACAATATTGTTTCTCTCAAAAAAAAAAAAGGGTATTTGAGTTATATGAATATCAATAACTAGATAAAACATTTTTTTTGTAGATATATTAATCTATTTGTCGTTTAATATTAGGTTGAATATAAAAGCATAAAGTCGTCACTCTCGTTGCATTTCATCAATTTCTTGATAACAAAAAGATTATGTGATAATTTTTTTTATGATTTCGTATAGTCACGCAATTATACAATCTCACCTACCTATGAACTGTAATAGAAACGGCGTCCTTTATGCTGAAACCAAATCTAAGTTAGCGGAAAGTACGTTCCGTTCGATTCCAATAGATTGCGTCCGATCTCTCTTTCTCCGCCATTTCCTTCCCATCTTCATCACTCACTCTGCCATGCTTTCCACGACCATGCCTAATCATCCTCCACCTTACACCGCCGCCGACGACGATGATCATCTGCCTCCTTCTCCTCTTAACCCTAAATCGGAGGTCAGCTAATTGGTTTTATAGTTTTAATGTTGATTTCATAATCAATTGTTGAAGCTCAGTGGATTGATTCTATATTCTGATCTTCATCTCTCCCACTCTACCTCTCAAATCGTCCACGGCCATGCCTAATCGTCCCCCACTATACACCGCCGCCGACGGGGAGGACCATCGGGATTCATCTGCTCCCAATTCCACGTTTGAGGTCAGCTAATTGCTTTTATGGTTTTTTCTTGATGTCAATTTCATAATTAGTAGTTGAAGGTCCGTGAATTGAATTTATGTTCGTCTATTATTGAATTTGATGTATTTTAATGATGAGGATCCGGTGAATTGTTCATGAATTGGGTTGATACTATCGTAACATTATATATAAAAGGTAATTTTCACCTCAATACCCTAACTATTTTTAGTGGCACCTCAATACTCTAGAATGCTAATTTTTTTCACTTCAATACCCTAACTATTTTTTGTGTACCTCACTATCCTAGAATGCATTTTTGTGGCACCTCACTACCCTAAAATGCATTTTTTTGTGGCACCTCACTACCCTAAAATGCATTTTTGTGACACTAAAAACTGTTTTTTTTTTTTTTTAAAATTGAAAACCAATGGCATGCTTTTAAATATTTGGTTGTTAGTGAGTGGTATTATGGACTTTTTAAGTGTTTTCATCCAAAAATGGATGACAAATTGACGGCGGGTATCAAAGTGAAAAAAAATGCATTCTAGGGTATTGAGGTGAAAATTACCCTATATAAAATAAAATAGTGTTGCAGACTAGTCATACCGATAAATTACACCCCCTTCAAAGGAGTTCATTCCTTTCCGGGTTGGAAGTCTTGTACACAGAGGAGCAATATATTTCACAATGTCTTTCATTATGTTTCAAGTGATCATGATTCTTCCATTGAAATATTTACGTCATCTAAATGTTGTTCATAGAGATTTGAAACCAGAAAACTTGTTGATTGGTCAAGATTGGCACGTCAGGGTCAATATTTTCAAATTTTCATCATGCCTAACTTAAGTTGGTAATCCAGGGATGATGCTGCTCGTCACTTCTCACAAACTGGTTATCCCTTTGTTGCAGTTAATAGATGGCATTTTGAGGCCTTCAGTGAGCAATACTGATTCGGTAGTTGGTAGCCCAGACTATTAGACACCGGAGATATTTCTTTGGACGACACATGGTTAGAAACTAATTTGATTGGATACCAAGCACCTTGCAAACCAATGAGGTTTCTTTCTTTGCCTCTATTCCTTTCGGTTTATGATTGTTTAATCTTTCCGTGTTTTTCTCCTTGTAGATGGAAGTACACAACTACAGATTGGTGGTCAGTGGGTGTTATTCTTTTTGAGTTGCTTGTGGGTATTCCACCCCTCAATGCCGACCATCCACAGGTAAGCCATCTCATTTAACAGTCAAGATTTTGAATATTGCTGCAAGTAGATGACTTTGGTTTATCATTTCCCATGACCGAGAAAGGATCTCCATACATTTTCCAACCTGAATCTACACGGAAAAATTGTACAGATAGCCTCCTCCAATTTTTTTTTGCACCCCTAATATTCATTCTATTTTTCATACGGAAGTTACTCATTTACCCTTGATGAATATGTTATATTACAACCTACCCCCTGAATTTCAGCTGCTCACTAAGGGCAAAAACGGATTTTGACTACCATTTGGATGTTATTTTGCAAAGAATTAAGGGAAGAAGGTTAGGCAGCAAAATAACTTTCATGTGGTTAATAGGTTCACATGCCTTCGTTAATGCAACGAATTAAGTAGCTTTTTCCTCGTTCATTAACGGAACGAATTAAATATCTTTTTCCCCCTTCAGCCACATGATCCTTAGGTAAGATCACCAGTTTGACAACCATAGTTAAATAGCTTTTTTCCTCTTATGAAATTTCTATATGTGAAACATTCATATCAAACACAATTAGTAGTAGTTCAATTAAATTTTGGTCGCAATATTCACCATGAAAGCTCCACATTGTGTATTCTCGCATAATCTCATATTTGCTTACCAAGTGCTTGTGTATTTCCAGAACCGTGTGGAAAAACAAGTATTTGTATAACTATTACACGAACACTTACGCATACCAACCGGTACACAATTCCTCTGTGTATGTTCGATAAACAACATTATACCGCCTTGATATGCCGGATCGTGCTTACTCAAACTCATCCAATTCTATCGATATTCTAATTATTTTCAAACAACAAGCTAGGTTCAATACTAATTACATCATAATGTTAAATATACATTTCAGCCATATGTATGTATACACCTATCTCATCTCAAAACACTAATTTCAACCTAAAATTATACATCAAATTCATATATACATAACCATGTACAACTAATTAAAAATCAACAAACTTATTACTCATTTCATTATTGAATTTCACTCAAATCATGAGTTTCAATCAAAATTAACAAATACTCAAGAAAGTTAGATGGATATCATATTTGAGTTTCAATGTCTCATCACCAACTTTTAAATCCAAAATTTGGTGTAAAATGAATGTTTGGAGAGAAGAGAGAGAGGCTCGGGGGAGAAGATAGGACAAAAAACGTATCTATGTTGCTTTAATGAAACTTTCACTTGGGCGACGAACGACATAACTGTCGACCAAGTGTTTTTCTGGTGTGGTGATAGTTACGCAAAACAAATGCGTTGTTAAATGTAACTTTTGTATCAAAATATAACACTATTTTCACTCTACAAACACGAACATAACCATCGGTTTGAGCCTTGAGGTGCCGGCGGCATGCTCTTGTCTGTTGAGATTCTGTAGCTAGACCTTTTCTATACTTCTTTTCTTCTTCCGAAGAGGTTTTATTTATATATTTGTTTTGCTGATAAAAAAAAAAAGTAGATAGCCCATAGCCACTTTGAAGTATGTATACATAAGTTAATTAAAAGCCACTCTCAAAGCTTTATCACTATCTCTTTCATAGATGAGTATGTTCCCATGATCCCTATGGAAATAGCCCAAACTATAATTACATAAATAACCAAAACTTCACGACTCCATTGCTCACGACCAGCTTTACGTAGTTTAAGGTAACAAATGCATGGTAGCATAACAGAAGCAGTGATATTAAGAATTGCTCCTACCAATGCCATCAATAACCCAAAAAAAGGAACAATGAGGGACACAACAATGGTGCTGAGTAGCAATAGGGTTCTGAGGACTAGACAAATAGGCTTTGTGTTGTAGTTACTTGGCAAACGACTCTCAATGGCATTGGCAATGGGCATAATGATGAGAGCATACTTAGTAATTGGTCCCACCAGAGTCGTGTAGATTGCCACTTTTGAGCTCACTTTATTCGTGGGTAGGTTCAACGTGACTTGCGACATTGAATTTGTACCAAACATTAAGTAGCCGAGAACACCCATGAATGTATAACTCATGAAACTGAGCCCAAAACTGATCAGCAAAACCTACAACAGGAAGTTCAAAAGTTAGTAGGAGAGGTTAATATATCCAAGTGTAATGTAATTGTGCAATAAGATTACCTTGGGAAATAGGGTTTTGTCCTGCATGGAGGAGTACAAGGTCGGGAACACTAGATGAGCCCCAAAACAGAAGGCGTAGAGGCTGAGAGCTGTAGCTACTCCTCCGAAATCCAACACCTTTCCTTCGCATGAAAAACCGACTCCGTCTATAGCACCAACCCACAAAATGGAAACGGTGATCACAACAGTGGAGATGATTCCGCCAACAGAGATGAAGGAAAGGAGGCTTAGGTCCTTCAACCATGTCGTAGGTAAAATCACGAGTCCGACAACTGTTGTAAATAGCTTTTTCCCTCCTATGAAATGTCCGGCAATATGGAATCCGACATGGGGTAGCAATTTGTATAAGTTGTCAGCTTCCAAGATCAAAAAGCCCGTGGGAACTAGGTAGAGCTCGAGGTACATAAAGATTGAGACGATAATCCTTCCTTTAGACCCAAATGCTCGTGCCCCTATGTCAGGATATGTTTTGATGGTGGGATCAAATTGTATGCATCTCTGCATGAGCAATCCCGTATAACAAGTTACCGTTGCCATTGCCGCTAGAAGCACAATACTAATCCACCCAGCTTGTGCAAGGGTGTATGGAATTGTTATCACTCCGATTCCTGCGAAGTAAATACCACTTTTAGAAGAAAAAGAAGAGGAATGTCATGATCTTAGCAGATCATGGCTCAGAAGAAGAGGAGCTTGGGTCTGAGGGCTTCAACCCATTCGGAAGAATTAAATGCCTAAGTTTCAAGGGCGTCGTTTTGAAAACAGTAACATGCCATTTCTGTGACACTGATCAAGTACAAGCAAGATAGTTTGAGTTGTTGCAGGTCTGAGAGCACAAAAAAGAGGGGACCATCTATGTTAACATTGGTAGTATTCGTATTGTTCTAGGTCATTTTGTTGTGAGAATCATGAGAATTGTAGAGGGAGACACCTTGAAGCAAGGTACTCTCAAGCGTAAAACAAGTTGTGGATTCTGATATGTAATTTGATAGTTATCCATTTTCAAGTTCTATAAGAACCAACAATTATAGCTCAATATTCTCTTGTCAATTCTCAGAATTGTTACATTGGTATTGGAGAAACGATTCAGCGACAAATGACAAACCTAGAAGAAATTTCAGAGCGAAATGACATTTTCCAATCACCTCATGATTCTCACAACAAAACGACCTAATACGAATACTACCAACATTAACCTAGACGGTCCCCTCGTATTTGTGCTCTTAGACTTGTAACAACTCAGACCATCGTGTGTGTACTGGATCAGTGTCACGGAAATGGGATGCTTCTATTTCCGAAACGAAGCCCTTGAAACTTAGGCATTTAGTTCTTCTGAATAGGCTGAAGCCCTCAGACCCAAGCTTTCTTCTTCTGGCCCATGATCAGCTAAGATCATGACATTCTTCTTCTTTTTTCTTCTTCTAAAGTTGGTACTTACTTGGCAGGAATCGGAGTGATAACAATTCCTTGCACAAGCTGGGTGGATGAGTATTGTTCTTTTAGCGGCAATAGCAGCTTGTTATACGAGATTGCTCATGCAGAGATGCATACAATACGATCCCACCATCAAAACCTATCCTAACATCGGGGCATGAGCATTTGAGTCCAAAAGAAGGATTGTTGTCTCAGTCTTTTTGTACCTCGAGCTCTACCTGGTTCCCACGGGCTTTTTGATCTTGGAAACCGACAAATTACACAAATTGCTCCCCCTTGTCGGATTCAGTGTTGTCGGACATTTCATAGGAGGGAAAAAGTTGTTTGCAATAGTTGTCGGACTCGGGATTTTACCTACGAAAACGTGGCTGAAGGACCTGAGCCTCCTTTCCTTCATCTCCGCTTCCATTTTGTGGGTTGCTGCTATAGACGGGTCGGTTTTTCAAGCAGAGGAAAGGTGTTGGACTTCAGAGGAGTAGCTACTACTCTTAGCCTCTACGCCTTATGTTTTGGGGCTCATCCCGTGTTTCCGACCTTATACTCCTCTATGCATGACAAAACCCTATTTCCCAAGGTAACCTTACTGCACAATTACATTACACTTGGACATATTAACCTCTCTCCTACTAACTCTTGTAGGTTTTGTTGATCAGTTTTGGGCTCAGTTTTATGAGTTACACATTCATGGATGTTCTCGGCTACTTAATGTTTGGTACAAATGCAATGTCGCAAGTCACGCTGAATCTACCCATGAATAGAGTGAGCTCAAAAGTGGCAATCTAGACTCTGGTGGGACCAATTACTTAGTATGCTCTAATCATTATGCCCATTGCCAATGCCATTGAGAGTCTGTTTGCCAAGTAACTACAACACAAAGCCTATTTGTCTACTCCTCCGAGCCCTACTGCTACTCAACACCGTTGTTGTGTCCCTCGTTGCCCCCTTTTTTAGCTTATTGGTAGGAGCAGTTCTCAATATCACTGCTTCTGTTATGCTACCATGCATTTGTTACCTTAAACTTCGTAAAGCTGGTCGTGAGCAATGGAGTCATGAAGTTTTGGTTATTTATGTAATTATAGGTTGGGCTATTTCCATAGGAATCACAGGAACATGCTGATCTATGAAAGAGATAGTGACAAAGGTTTGAGAGCGGCTGTTAATTAACTTATGTATACATACTCCAAAGGGGCCACTACCATGCATCTGTTGGAAGGTAGGACACACACAACTCTGGTCATGGTTCTGCCTAGCAACACTGATTTTCGACTCATTGGGTGCCTGTTTGACTACCAGTCAACATCTATGGCACTAATGTTGCACGTACGTTCTTGATCGATGCTAAGGCCTTGCAGAGAAGGGCACACAGGGTTCTTCTCAGAGCTCAAGAAGCCACAATCAGTACATTGAAGCCCGGAAACTAGTTCGATCAGCCACCTCTTCCACATTTGGCATTCCTAGCACTGCATAAGTTTGTCTATGAGTTGTCTCGTTTTTCTGAAGCTGGTTTGGAAAAGGATACTCAAAAGCTTATATCTTTTACCAATAGCATTAAGGAGGAATTGGTGTCCAAAGGGATGCTTCTGCACAGGGATAGGTTGATGATGCCTGATAAGGTGCTGAAAATGATGAGTTTGGTCAAGGAAGGGCATCTGGAGAAGGTGGAATGGGCCACCTTGATATGGTTTATGGGGGTGTATTATGTGATGGTCATGGACTTAAATCTGATGTTTTGAAGTATTGGGATGATTGCTTATATTATTTTGGCCTCGAACAGAATTGGGCATCTTTAGAGCCATCCAAAAGGCAGATCTAAGCTTTGATCAAGCTCCTTGGCCTTCTCTATCTGCTGATGCAATAGATATTGTGAAGGGGTTGCGGAACAAGGATTATCGCGAGAGAACTGTTGCTCAAGCTTTGAATTTTCCGTGGCTTGCCAATTACCATGATGTCAAGATCCCCCTTGACATCATAGTGTGCAGGCTTGTAAAACCTTTTATGTGTTCATCTCCTCTTCGGAAATCAACTCGAAGGACTCTAGCAAAGGTATTAATAGTATCTCAGCTTACGTATCGTCAAGAACAATTACCCAACAATAGTATTAAAGCATGATGGTTGAAGACCCTCTCATCACCTGCTCATGATGCCCGGCCAACTGCATCACAGGTCATTGCAAAATTAGCAGTTAATTTCCGGGGTAGGAATGCTTCTGAAAATGGTAAAGAGGTGAGGCTTGCTGCTACTTCAGCCATTGTCATGATCTTAGGCTCTTAGCCGATCATGGGCCAGATCGTTTTGGGAAGAGCATGCCATCTCTGTGACACTGATAACGTACCATTCCGATGGCCTGAGTTGTTGCAGGTCTGAGAACGCAGAGAGGAGGGGGCCATCTAGGTTAACGTTGGTAGTATTTGTATTGTCCTAGGTCGTTTTGTTGCGAGAATTGTAGAGTGAAAGGCCTCGAAGCAAGTTGTGGGCTCTCATACGTAATTCGGTCGTTATCCAATTTTAAGTTCAATTAAAACCAGCAATAATTCTGAGAATAGGACAACAAAGAAGAAGAAGAATACCTGACAAAGCATTCAGGCCATTGAGACATGTTTTTAGGAAGCTTGTGTCGCCAGTTTCCAAAGGTGTCACATCCATTCCTTCTTGTTGGGTACTTACCAGTACCACTACCGTACCAGTGTTCAGTCCTGAAACTTCGATCAACTCAATTCTTCAATCAACCCTAGCTAGGACAATCAATGTCTCGCTCACAACAAAATAATGCCCCGTATATCATTCAATAACTTTCAGGATCGTTATGTATCTGCCAGAATTTAAGGAGACAATTTTGAAAAGGTCTTCTTTTGGTTTTTAAATTCTATTTCTTCTAATTCACTCACTGAATCATATACCGAAGTATTATTTCCATATATACGGGACTTTTTGGCAGCAATGTGTATTATTTATACATAATGATCCTGAAGGTTGTTTCTGGTCCGCGACTTCTCTCGGTCTCAGAATTAGGGTTCCGCCGCCAGATTGACGTGTGGAGGAAGGTTCCGGCTCCGTCCGGATTCAGGTGCGTTGTTTCCGGCTTTGTCCGGCCAGGTTACTGAGGGGGCGATCGTGGGAGAAGGAATCGAGACAGGGGGAGTTCGGTTGAGCAGGACTCGAGTCCGGGACGTCTGAGTTTGGCGATCGCTCAGGGTTCAGGGGTCGGCGATCAGTCCGGCTGGAGGGGTGTGCGCCGGTGTTTCGTGTCCGGCTGGATTGAGACGGTAGTGATCATACTGATTTATGGGTGAGTTTTGTTTGGTTTCAATCACGTGATCCCATTAAGATCAAATCACAAGGTTGAGTTTTAAGGTGACAACATCCTTTACAGTAGCCTTCGTTTATCTGCAATTGATTTGTATGTCTGACGACGAAATGGGCGATGCAAAAAAAGAATTGGAAAAGTCTTTCCGACGAACAGTTGCCCCAGAATTTGTGTGCAAGATGAGATTCTACGAGTTCCAATCAACTCTTCTTTGATCCGTCTTAGGGCCGAGTGGCAGCCTCGACCCGAGCGGAAGTGCTTAGTGTCTGGAAAATTTCCAATTTTTTAGGAGGATAGAAAAATAGAAAAGATTCTTTCTTCTATTCAAAAACGGAAAAAGTAAGGAAAGAGCAACTCACTATGGCTCTTGGCCCAGACAACGTCCTAGGAGTAGAACCCCAACACAATGTATTCGGGACTCATCAAGAGAATTGACTTATTTCGGGAACCTCGAAAGACGTAGGCCCGCTCCTCTTCTTAATAGTCGAGATAAAAATGCCCTCTTCTTTAATGGTTGACCAGGCACTGAAGGAGATGTTTCGATCATCAGTGTTCACCCTCCCTTCTCGTTGTGGTATGGCGACTGGTGGTGGTAATTTAGTTTACTTAGAAATTGGTGATGGGAAATTGACACAAGTAAAACATGCACAGTTGGAGTACGAAATCTCATGCCTTGTGCAATTGATCAGTCTGTGAAGTGAATTGTGGTTCAAGTTTTTCTTTCGATTGTTTCGGCCTTTGGTCCTGGTTTATTGCTTAGGGTTTAAAGGTGAGAGTTCCGCTGCAAGTGAGAAGTGTGGAGTATGGCACCAACGTTGTTCGGTTTGGGTGCATTTCTCGGCGACTTTCAATTGAGAAGGTAAGAAGGTATGGACGAGTTGCAGGAGCGTTTGCAAGGTGTGGTCATAGATAGTGATGACGAGGAGGAGGCCGTGGTGCCGGAGGAGGTGTTGCGTTTGGAGGAGGAGAAGTACCGGATAGGGCTGGCCGTCAAAGTGTTCACAGGAAAGAAGTATCGGGACGAGAAATTCCGATCAGTGATGAAGAATGCGTGGAACACGAAGGACGCGTTAACACAAACCCTAGCTCCGGAAATCACAGGCTTTTTCTTCAAATCGGAACGGGAGAGGAGAAAGGTTTTGGAGATGGAACCGTGGCATTTTAACAAAGCCCTAGTGGCCATGGAAAGATTCTCACCTTCGATCAAGGTTAATGAACTGAAATTCGATCATACAACCATTTGGGTTCAAGCTTCAAACCTACCGTTCAATGCACTGACTGCAGTGGTAGGGGAGGTGATTGGGAACAAGGTAGGGATATTTATTGAAGCGGAAACTAATGACGAGGGTCGCGCACCAGAAGACTATCTCTGAATAAGGGTACGTTGGCCTTTGAGCAAACCATTGAAGAACACTGTGAATATCACCCTAGGACGGGATGAGGCGCCAACGATTGTTCGACTCCAGTACGAGAGGCTACCTGAGTTTTGCTACAAGTGTGGTAGGTTATGCCACACAGAAAAGGACTGTGAGTACGAGCCGGAGAAACAGAAAATACCAGGGCGGTACGGACCTCACATGCGAACGAAGGCTCCGAACCCTCTGGGAGGAGCAAGATCGGGAGCAGGGGACAGAGGATACAGTGCAGGACGATGGGGGAAGGGAGAGGAGGATGCTACAATGCCAATGGTGGTTGACAGGAGACGGGTTGGGGGAAGGAGTAAGGACGGGGGAATGGTAGGGCAACAAACAGATCGGCAACCGACAATGATGAGGGAGGAACGAGGGGAGACGGAATGGAACCGAGGACAAGGAGTAGAAGTGAACCGGCCGGGAGCTGATGATCAGCACAGGGGGGAACCGGGGAACGAAGTCGTTCCGATCAATAGAGCAATGAATTCCCTAAAAACCGCCCTGGGAGAGGGAGGAGAAAGGCCACAGGTCGAACAAATGGCGGGTGTAGTGGAGAAGGACGTCGGAAAACAATATAAGCTCAAGCCCTGCAAGATAATCCGACGGGTTGCGAAGGAGACGGGCGAGAAGGAGGGGGCAGGGTCACAAGAGAAAGTGTCGAAGAAGAGGAAGGGAGTGGTGGACACCGTTGATCTGAACTTAGAGCCTGGGACGGATGTCCCTGCTTTGGGAGAGGAGGAAACGACCGTTTTGGCGCGGGTTGCTAAGCAACCCCGCCAAGAACAATGATTCTTATGGCATGGAACTGCCGGGGGCTTGGGAACCCCTGGAATCAACGGTTCCTGATAGAGCTAGTTGCTCAAAAGAAGCCCGAAGCTATTTTTCTCTCTCAAACGAAATGTAAGAGGGATGTGATAGACTTATTGAAGAGACGACTGGGGATGGAAGGGGTGTTTTGTGTGGAGGGGGTGCATGGGAAGGGAGGACTGGCATTCCTGTGGAGGTATAAGGAAGAGGGTACGATGCAGACTTATTCGCCAAATCACATTGACATGGTTCTGCACAATTCGGATGGTCACAGGGTCCGAGTCACAGGACTTTATGGGGAACCGAGATGGGATAGGAGGTGGATGACGTGGGATTTAATTCGATCCTTGGGGGACCAAATGAACCTGCCATGGACGGTGCTAGGGGACTTCAATAATATGCTCTCAGATGAGGATAAAAGGGGTGGGAGGAGATATCCCACTCGGTTAATGCAGGGTTTTCGGAGGGCACTGGTGGATGGGGGACTGCGGGATGTGAGTATTGAGGGGTATCGCTTTACGTGGGAGACGGGGAGAAATGGACCAAACAGGATGGAGGAGCAACTCGACCGGGCGGCGATAAATAGAGCTTGGGAGCAGTTATACCCGGACTCTCGTCTCATCAATGGGGGGCTGTCCCCGTCGGACCATGCCCCGATATTGTTTATGGGAGAGAGGGTGGCACATGAGAGGAGGTCGCGAATGTTCAGATTTGAGGAATCATGGTTCCGGATAGAGGAATGTGGTGTGCAGGTGAGGGAGGCGTGGGATGGTGGTGTAGGATTGACGCTTGGGGATAGGTTGGGTAGGGTGGCGGGACAATTAACCCGATGGGCAAGGACAAACGTCGAACCTATAAGTAAACAGATCCGAGACTGTAGGGAGGAGATGGCTTGACTCCGAAGAAGGTGGGACAGAAGAAGTGGGGAACGGGTGTGCGAGTTGAGGAGGAAACTTACGGGTTTACTGATGCAACAGGATGATTAGTGGAGACAGAGGGCAAAACAGCATTGGCACAAAAGTGGAGATCGTAACACCAAATATTTCCACCGGAAGTGCTCCAAAAGAAGGAGGAGGAACCGCATCAGAGGGCTGAAGGATAAAAGCGGAGCTATGAAAGAATGGGGGGCAGGATTGGAGGAGGTCATCAGCGAATATTTTGGGGAGCTATTTAAACCGGAGTACCAGAATCAGGACGAGGTTAGTCAGTTGATTCCGGTTTCAATAACACCTGAACAGAATGTTTTATTACTCAGGTCGGTTAGCAGGGAGGAAGTTCGGAAGGCGGTCTTTAGCATGTTACCTCTGAAAGCTCCAGGACCGGACGGGTTTAACCCGGGATTCTATCAACGTTATTGGTCGGTGGTGGGAGAACAGGTGTACCAGATGGTCCGGGAGTGTTTTGAAACAGGTAGACTTTCACAGGACATAAATGATACAAACATTGTGCTGATCCCGAAAACCAATCGGCCGAAGAGGATGGGGGAGTTCCGACCAATCGCACTGTGCAATGTAAGTTACAAGGTGGTCACAAAGGTTATGGTGCAGAGGATGAAGGGTTGTATGCAGGAAGTGATTTCAGAATCCCAGAGTGCTTTTTTATTTTTTACAAGGCAGGCTGATTACCGATAACATCATTATATCGGGGGAGGTCTTGCACGCACAGAGGAACAAAAGGCAAGGAAGACAGGGGTTGATGGCGATGAAAGTAGACATGTCAAAGGCATACGATAGGGTGGACCGGGGGTTCCTGAAGAGTGTACTCTAGAGGATGGGGTTCGGGGAGAGATGGGTGAAGTTGGTGATGGAATGTGTCAAGACGCCAAGATTATGGGTAACGGCGGAAGGGAGACGGATTGGTCCAATTACACCGGAGAGGGGCATTCGGCAGGGGGATCCTCTTTCACCATATTTATTTATCACTTGTGCCGAAGAACTCTCGAGGCTGATATCCTACTATGAAAGTCGAGATAAAGTGCACGGCCATAGGGTGGCGAGAGACGCCCCTTCGATCACTCACCTGTTTTTCGCAGACGACAGGTTTATGTTTGGAAGGGCGGGGATCGAGGAAGCCGGAAACTGGAAGGAGGTACTGGGGAAGTATGAGAAGGCGTCGGGCCAGAAAATAAACGTGCAGAAATCGTCGATATCTTTTAGTCCAAACACACCCCAACTGGTAAGGGAGGAGGTAGCCGGGGTACTGGGAATGGAGGTTGTAGAGGACGTAGGGACATACTTGGGCCTACCAGCGGTGATCGGACGAAGCAAGGTCCGAGCATTTAATTATGTGAAGGAAAGGATCCAACGGAGACTGGGGAGCTGGGACGAGCTGCTGCTCAGTAAGGCGGTGAAGGAAATATTATTGAAAGCGGTAATTCAAGCCTTACCCACCTATACAATGAGTGTACACAAGCTGCCCAGTAGCTTACTAAGAGAGATTGAAGTGGTCATGAACTAATACTGGTGGGCACATAACAAAACCACGAGGACGGGTATAAGATGGAGCGATTGGAAGAGGCTCTGCGAGCATAAGAGAGCGGGAGGGCTCAGCTTTAAGCACCTTGACGATTTCAATGTGGCATTGTTGGGAAAGCAAGGGTGGCGGTTGCTCCAAAACCCGGGGAGTTTAGTAGCCCGGATATTGAAAGCTAAATATTATCCATTGGGGGACTTTCTGCAAGCTACGGTCCCGGTTGGAGCAAGTCCAATATGGAGGAGTTTGTGTGAAGCGCATGATCTACTGCGGAAGGGGATGAGGCGGGCTATAGAAGATGGGGAGGATACGTGGTTGCACGACCCGTGGTTGGGATCGAAGACGGGTCGTTTGGAAGCGGTGCCGAGGCGTATGGAGGGATGGAGAGTTTCTAGACTGATAATTCAGGCGGAAATGAGGTGGAACGAGGGACTGATACGGGAGGATTTCCCGGCCGAGGAGGCGGAGGAGATTCTCAAGATCCCGTTGAGTTTATTCCCAGAAAGGGACGGGTGGTACTGGACGCAGGCCAGGGACGGGAGATACTCGGTTAGGCAAGCATACAGGGACCTCCAAGAAGGAAAACGAACAGGAGATCATGGGGTGAGAGACACTTTTTGGGGTGAGCTATGGAAACTGAAAGTACCGGCTAAGGTTAGTCATTTCTTGTGGAGATGTGCTTCCGATTTACTACCGGTGGCAACTAAGCTCAGGGAAAGGAGAGTGCAGATACAAGAAGGATGTGTGCATTGCGGGGAAGCTGAAACATGTATGCATGTACTATTCCAGTGTCACAAAGCCAGGGAGGTATGGAGCAGGGTGCAGGGTCTTAACATGAGGCATGGTGCCACGACAAAAGAGACCCTGCAGGATTGTTGGGGGAGGAACATCAAAGCCGAAGCAGAATTGATGGGAGTGATTTGCTGGGAATTATGGAAGGCTCGCAACGAAAAAATATGGAACGATAAGGACATGTCGGGTGAACCGATATGTAGAGCAGCGATTTCCTTGATAGCCGGGTGGAGAGAAGCGAATAATATTGGGGTAGGGGGGCATGACAGAAGAACCGGTGCCAGGGCTAAATGGGTGAGACCGGAAGGATCAGGGTTGAAGGTGAATGTTGATGGGGCAACAGTTGACCGGTCGGGCGGCAGTGGTGGGATGGTGTGCAGGGATGCAGAGGGGGAGATGTTGGGGTGGAGGTGTGTTGTGTTCCCGGGGGTGAGAGACCCGGAGATGGTCGAAGCCATGGCGATGCGCGAGGCTTTGAGCTGGATAATTCAGGAAGGATGGGTAGTGGGGGAGGTGGAGACAGATTGTCAAAACATCATCCGAGACATAACAGGCCAAGACAATCTGCTTGGGCCGAAGGGAGGAGTACTAGGGGATTGCAGGAGACTTCTGCAGCGCATGCAGATTAGCTCGCTAAAACATATCAAAAGAACGCCAACAAAGTAGCTCATGAGTTGGCAAGAAACGTGAGAGACTGGGTAAATCTAGATCTAAATTGTAATGTGGTGCCAGACTATTTAGCCGGTTTGTTAGACTTTGATCGTTCATAATAATATACCCAGTTTTGTTCAAAAGAAAAATGACCCTGAAGGTTTTTGAATGATACACCGGACACTTTTGTTTGTTGTGAGCGGGCATTGGTTGTCCTAGTTAGGTTGATTGAAGAGTTGGTTTGATCGAAGTTTGAGGACTGAACAATGGTACGGTAGTGTGTTACGAGTCATATTCAAGTAGGGTTGATTTATTAAACATTACTTGGGCTTATGGGTAATATGTATGAAGGTAGTAGAGTTTTACTTGTCTTAATGGGCTTTGTTAGTGGCTGGCCCAGGCCTATAACTAGTGTCCAAACTAATTGTTCAATTCTCTACGAAGGAGGCAATCGTGAATGGAAGAAGCAGGCAATACCTCATATTAGAAAATATCTCTCTCTCTCATCTCTTCTCCTTCTCTTTCTACTCTTCCTCCATCTCTTTCTACCTTCATTCTTCACTTACACGAACCCTAATTTCTGCCCCAAATACTCATCAACAATTTCAACCCATAACATTGGTATCAGAGCCACTTTCTAGGCTAATCTGATGGGTGAATTTTTTTTCCTTCGGTTACAACCACCACGATGGCACAACAAGATGTTCAAGAAATCAAAGATATCATAGCAGCTATGCTAGTGAAGGTAAGAGAAATGTCGGTTATCATTGATAAGTTTGTTTCTCCTACACTTATTCCATCTCCTATGGTCTCTGCTTCAAGCTTGGGTGAAGAAAAAGTTACAGAATCAGAGATTTTATTTGATGATTCAGAGTTTGAGAACAAAGTGGTAACTCGAGAAGTATGTGTATTTGACCAAATAGCTACAGAGGTTTCAGATGATTTTTGGAAGCTCACCTCAGAAGAAGATGTTGATGATGCACACAAGGTGTTTGATAAAATGTCAATATCACAAAACGTGAACTACATTAAGGTATGCCCATTACCTGTTGGATTACAGTTCCTAGCTCCACATCTGGATTGTCTTGGAGTGGTTATTTGGCCGACCAGAGTTGGCACCTTTTTTGCTATCGAACATGAAGTTTTATTTACTGGCATGAGTTTTATTATTGATATTTTTTACTATACTGAGGGCTTGAGGTCAGTAGACACTGTTGGGGTTCGTCTGAATCAATTTTATTGTGGTGACATAGGGTTTAATGGGTTGAAATCTAGAGATAGTGTGGTTAACCTATCTTCTCTGTGTTTAAAATGGCATGACTCCATTGAGAACTTGATTGACAAGGGTGCAAAAATGTTAGACACAATTATTGGTTGTATTATGGTATCTTTGTTGCAATTGCCAAGAGTTGGGTTTGGAATGGGTAATTCTCAGGAAATTGAATCTGGTATACAAGTTCCACATCTAAAGGGATGTTTGAAGGTTACATCAACTGTTGAATATTTTGGTCAGGCTAAGGTACAATTATTCAAGGTTTCTTTTCTTCGTAGTGTGATATTTATAAATGGGGGCCTTGGTACAAGATTGCTTGATTTTTCCACGATATGGCCGAAAGAAACTGATTTATTGGGGTTTACTCCAAGTTCAAACCCACTTCCTTTGTCCAAAGATAAAGTCACAGTATTAGCTCATCCAAATACTCCTGCCAACCTCTATTTTGTCTTTTTGTCTTGGGATGAAACATCTTTAGAATCCACCTCCAAGCCACTGTTTGAAGCTGTTGTGAATGGTGGAAGAGACATGCTTGATTTATTGGACAAGGCTATCGTTGCACATGCTGGTGTTGAAATTAATGATACCTTATCCTTAGCACGGGAGACAAAATTATCAAGTAATAGTTCACAAGAGTATATCAGTTGCTTGAAACCTCTTGTAAGGCCACATATGGAGAGAACACTAAGTTCATCGGAGCAATGAAACTTGAAAGTGAATGTCTCGAGTTGTATCTTTCTATTGCTAAAAGGGATAGGACAGTAAGTCATATTAGGACCTGCCTTGTTGGTGTTGGTCCGGATGGGAAACACACGACTTTGGAAGCAGTCACCATTTTTCTTGATTTACCACCACCACAACCTGGGTCAATGTTGGGACTAACATCAGTAGATAGGGTGTCTGCATCTGATCCGAAGCCAAACCTTGTTTTACAGAGTTTAGTCCAAGCAATAGTCTGGTTTCTTGGAGAAAATGCAAATTATGCTGTTTCAGAATATGATTGGGAATCTGCTACTCCTCCTAGAACTGCATTGATGATGTTAGATGCCCATAAAATGGTTGCTACTACTAGTTCTCGTAATCCTACTCTAGCTCGTTCATTAACTGGACTCCATAGATGTGCCTTTAGTGGCAGTTTGGAGGGTGGTGTGCAGTCTCTATTTTCGGAGATGCATATCAATAAGGTATGCTCACTACCATTTATGTCTTACTTGTTGGTGCTAGCTACTCATTATTGGCCTATCAGTATTGATCATATATTATGTCTTCCTCAATTAATGAGATATGAAAACATGATATGTATGAGCTACAAGATGTTGACTGAGGATGTGACACCACATTATGTTATCTTAGGTGTCAATGACAACATAACATTCATTGTCTTATCATGTGCCAAGGAAGTTGGTTTGGTTCGATACCCTTGTGATATTGTTGCAGTTTTGGGTGAGCAGAAGAATATCAACCTTGCTAGGGTCATAGTCCATCTGCCAATCCTGATTGAGAAGGACATAGGGAGTATCTTGGCTTGGGGAATTCCAAACAAGATTGACTTGATTGCTCATTATTTTTTCCGTGAAAGTTCAATTATTTTGGAAGTTATGAAGTTGCTAGGAGAACTTGCCAAGACTATCCTTCTATTTAAGGTTGAGAATCAAGAAGGGGTTTATAAATTCGATGATATTCTTGCAAACTCTAATAGATTCATGCTAGTGCGAGGTGATATGGGAATTGGAAATAGGGTTGACAAGATCTTTCTAGCCCCCACAAGCTTGATCTTGAAGGCATATATCTTAGGAGAGCTTATGGTGACAGCAACTCCGATGTTCGAATTCATGATCAAATCTCCAAGGCTTCCTAGAGCTAAAGCAACTGTTGTGGCCATTGTGGTCATCAACATCATCTATTGTGTGATTCTTAGCTGGGAAAATGCTACAGGAGCCTACCCTGAAATTGATGTCGAAACCATGGCTGGTAACAATGTGGAGGCTGAAAATTTCAATGAGCCTTTTT
The DNA here is from genome assembly GCA_963921825.1 of Erodium maritimum. NCBI lineage: Eukaryota > Viridiplantae > Streptophyta > Magnoliopsida > Geraniales > Geraniaceae > Erodium > Erodium maritimum. The sequence goes on from OY997588.1 coordinate 148,619,538, forward strand.
ATATATTTTGTTGTCAGGAAACAATACTTGCAGGAGACTTTTTGTTCAGTCCTCTTGAACACAGGTGATAGGTTGTATGTGACAGACATGGGGACTTATGTAATGGTCATTACGATCCTTTATGCAGGTATTGAGGGTGCTATGTGTTATGAAAATGGACGAACAAGGGATGTGTGTGGCTTATTGGAACTTGCTGACAACTTGGGAATGGAATTGACAATGCTTATGTGGTGTTGGCCAATGTCAAGAATTTACCACAAGGTTATCAAAGGTCGATCAAGATTCTTGAGGACAAGAATCATTTGAAGAGGAGGGTAATGTTACGAGTCATATTCAAGTAGGGTTGATTTATTAAACATTACTTGGGCTTATGGGTAATATGTATGAAGGTAGTAGAGTTTTACTTGTCTTAATGGGCTTTGTTAGTGGCTGGCCCAGGCCTATAACTAGTGTCCAAACTAATTGTTCAATTCTCTACGAAGGAGGCAATCGTGAATGGAAGAAGCAGGCAATACCTCATATTAGAAAATATCTCTCTCTCTCTCATCTCTTCTCCTTCTCTCTCTACTCTTCCTCCATCTCTTTCTACCTTCATTCTTCACTTACACGAACCCTAATTTTAGCCCCAAATACTCATCAACAATTTCAACCCATAACATAGTGGTGCTGGTAAGTACCCAACAAAGAAGGAATGGATGTGACACCTTTGGAAATTGGCGACACAAGCTTCCTAAAACACGTCTCAATGACCTGAACGCTTTGTGTATTCTTCTTCTTTGTAACCATTCTCAGAATTATTGCTGGTTTTAATTGAACTTGAGATGGATAACGATCGAATTACATATGAGAACCCACAACTTGCTTTGAGGTAGTACCCAACAAGAAGAAGAAATAATCAACCTCTTCAGTCCACCGCTTATGAACCCTGGAACAATTATCGGAAAAAGTTCCGACTACCCTAAAAATTCTTGATTTTCACTTGAGTACCTCAACCAAACTTTGTGACACATCAGTACTCTAACGAAATATTTTGTGTCAACTTAATACTCACCGTTGGTTTTCCATCCATTTTGGATGGAAAATGGTCATGTGCTATGCAGATGACCTTAAATTTTAAAAATTCCGTTTTTACACGTTTAGCCCTTGAAACCCTAACATTTTATCCTCTCCACCTCTTTCTCTCTTTTAATTTATTTTTTAAAATCAGTTCTATATTTTTTTTAAATTAGATTTTATTTAAAAACCAGTTTATTTTACAAATATAGTTATTATTTTTAAAAAATTATTATTAAAAATTCATTTTTTTATTTTTATAAATTCAGAATTATTAAATTAAAAGAAAATAAAACTTCAATCCCCACTTAACAATCAGAATTATTAAATTAAAAAAAAACTTCACATAAACTAATCTCATAACTTCACACCTCCTTCACTCGTAACATCATAACCTAATCTCCTAACTTCACACCTCCTTCACACTCCATCCATCCTGGCTCGCCTACATCTCCTCACCACCAGATCCGGCGAGCACGAACCCACGACGAGCACGCCGCCGTCCCTATCCAGCGTCTTCATCCTTTATTGGGGCGGTCCACCTCGCTTGATTTGAACTCGGGGAGCTGGAGCTCGTCCTCGCCGGAGCTCAACCCATAGCCTCGCCATTCAAGCAACTCCACGGTTTCGATTTGAAGCAACTCTTCTTCTCGACTCCATTGAAGCAACTCCACGGTTTCGGTTTGAAGTTTTGATGAATCAATGGACTGAAATCTGACTGCCCACAACTTCTCTATAAATGACTTGGAAGCAGAGCTGGGTATTACCCGTGTGTATTGGGAGCAGATCTTGATTTGAAGTTTTGTTGTAATCTCTTTAGGGATAACGCTGGATCCTAACTATGTTGGAAAGGTGTTTTTCACGTCCTAACTGAGGGTCACCTTTTGTTACATGTCCTATACCAAAGGTCACCTTTTGTCACATGTCCTATACAAAATGTGATTTTTTTTGACAAAACATGAAAAATGACACCAAAAAAGTGTTTTTTTTTTGGTAAATTTACACCACCTACCTCTTGTAGTGACTGATAAACGTAAATTATACAAAAATTAAGAAGAAAAACCATCGAATGCGAACGTTATACCCCTCCTTTGGTGTCATTTTTCATGTTTTGTAAAAAAGAGCCACTTTTAGCATAGGACATGTAACAAAATGTGACCCTCAGTTAGGACGTGAAATACACATTTCCAACACAGTTAGAATTTGGGACTTTATGAAATTTTAGTACCCTTATGCATTACTGAAATTACTGGTATTGATGATGGTTTTGTTTTTGTAATTAGTATAAACTATGTTGTTGATATTTTGTTTGTGGAGCAGGTGCGTTTGATGAAAAATTGAACATGGGTTGAATGAATTTGGTTGTAGAAAATTGATTATGGCCATGTTCTTGCAATGAAAAAGAAATTTTAAAACGAAATTAAATTGGGTATGGAAAAAAGAGTCAAAGTAAACTTAAAATTTAAAATTTTAAAAACTGAAAATTTAAAATTATTATTGTGAGTTACATATTTTTCTAAAGCAAAAAATAAAATTTCTAAAATTTATAAGAGAATAAATGTTGATTTTTAAAATAAAAAATCTAATTTTTATAAAATAAAAAATAAAAACTGATTTTAGAAAAATAAAGTGATTTTTGAAAATAAAAACTGTTTTTTAAAAATAAAATATGATTTTTAAAAGTAAATTCTGATTTTTTTTAAATAAAAGTGATTTTTTTAAATAAAATCTATTTTTTATAAAAGAAACAAACTGATTTATATAAAATAAATAAATAAAAAGAATTTTTTAAAATCAATGACATGTTTTTGAAAATTTGACTGAGGGGTATTTTGGACTTTTTAAATGTTTGAATAGAAAAATGGATGTAAAATAGACAGAAACTAACGGCGGGTACTAAGTTTAAACAAAATATTTCGTTATGATACTGATGTGTCACAAAGTTTGGTTAGAGTACTCAGATGAAAATCAAGTATTTTTAAGGTAGTCGGATGACATTAACCCTAATAATAATATCATACATAACAAGAAAGTTATATATACATAACAAAGTCGTACGTATCAAATATTAATTAAGAGTCCTGATAATATGGAATAGTAATCGCAGTTGGACATTCTACATTTTTTGTTTAAACTTCTTGAGTAATGGTAATTACCTCAGTTCGCTGCTGCTCTTTTTTTTTTGCTTATTCTATTCCTTGCCTCTTCCTCTATTATATGTCCAAGCTCCTTGAACAAATCAGATATTACTTTATTCCGATCCTCCTCCTTTTTTTTCTCTTTTCCTTTCTCTATTCACTTTGGGGGAATTAGCAATTTGACCTCATGCCGAGGTTGAAAATGTGGACCCTCATCAGCTGGAACCCTCCTCCTACAAATACGGATGGGCTAATATTATTCGGGACAATACCCTGTCCTCTATGTCCCCACCGACGCTCCGTCCTAGGGTCATATTTGGGTAACTTGTCGCAGCCCGCCACTTTATAATGCACTATCTATTTTTAACAAAAACAAGTAGGTGTCATTATGTAATATCTGAATGCAAACCCCTCAACCTTGTTACAAGATAATATATATGTCTTAAAAATTAGAAGGGATCAAATCAAACTTATATTATCATAAATTAAAATACAACTGTTGAATACCACACATAATAGACAGATCGAGACATGTTCGACTAAAGTTTGTTCGACTAACACATAAAATATAATATCTCGATCGATACCTTACAACACAATCTATCCATCACAAACCTAGCGATCAAGATGTCTAGATCTCACACAATCCATTCGGTTGGCTAAATTTCCAAACCTTGACACCAATCCTATAAACATTTCTATATCGCCCAATAACCCAACAAAAATTGCCAATCATCCATATTCATCTATTATCTAAATTAATGTTGCTTCAATCATAAGTAAAGCAAGTTTAACATTCATGTTAAAAGTATATCTACTGGAAAACGAGTGCAACATACCTCACAGAAGGAGCTTGTTGAGAGTGTTCAACATGCCTATCTAGTGGTGACAGAAGCAAACACGACGCTGGAAAAAGCAAACACAGCGCAACTGAAGCTCAAGACCTTCGATCAATGGTTGGTAGAGGAAGCGAAGGACAAGTCGGCTATGACCCCCCCACCCCCCCCCCCCACCCCCCCGAGCTTGAGGCACACTATGCGAACCTTGCGATGTTGCGCGATCCGATGAAGTAGTGCCGCCTCCTGTGATTTTTTATTTTAATTAGTTGGTTTTTTTGTTGGTTTTTTCAAAATTGATTGTATTTTTAATTTTTTTTTTTGATTAATGAATTGTAGATTTTCTCCATAAGTTGTTTTTTTAATTAATGAATTGTGGTTTTTTCCTAATTCTTGATTTGCGTGACATTATTGCCATGACCATTCAAATCGACCAAAACACCCCTAGGAGGCAGGCGTTTTTTGCTATAAAAAGCCACCTCTTCCTCCATTATTTTCACACCTCTTCAGTCCACAACCTCTCTTGCTCTCGAGCTTCTTTCCTTCTAACCCCTTCCTAGCTTTCTTCTCTTTTTCGAAGTTCAAATGGTCGGCGCAACAGCCTACCCCTGGCGCCATGAAGAAGAGATGGTTTTGGTGTTGTGTTGGCTACACGATGCACGTCCAGGGCCGAATAATAGGTATTGGCCGGAAGTGTTAGCAAATTATGTCTAAAATGCATCGTCCGACGCCCCGTCTCGCACACAGAAGCAGTGCAAGGACCATTGGCAGCGGATATCCCAGAAAATGCACTTTTGTGAATTGTGTTACCGTGCAGCATTTCAGACTCGCCTTCCGGGGCAGACTGAAATTTTTTTTCGATCTGTAGCGGCGGACGAGTATTTACGCCGACACGACCACCACTTCACAAAGTTCTCGCTTTGGGAGATCGTTAAAGACGAACTAAAATTCCTCCAGTACATTCACGAACTGTAAATCGTGAACATGCTCAGTTGGCTTTGTGTAACGATCTTTTTTCTGTTATTTTCGAGCTTGTGTGTGTTATTTTCGTCTTAATTTTCAATTAATTTTTTTTTACTTTTTTCCTTACCGTCGGCGGCTCCTCGCCAACAAAAAGTTGCCACTACAGGATACTGGCGGTTTGCGCAGGAGGTGAGCTAGCTGGGACATTACAAATCATTATTTTAATGCTCTCCGACGGCCACTCCCCATCGACAACCGACGGTAACACTGTGAATGCCCTCAGAGATGAGAGATGAATAACTACTGCAGAAATCGACTTAGGAGACGGATAAAATGGATCCATGACCTAAGTTTTGGCCCTTAGGTCACGGATACAGCAATCCGTCAGCCAAGTGAGCCACCAGGCCGACGGATGCTAGATCCGTAGATAAGGAAACTCATATCCGTCGGCCAACTGGAAAAACTTGACCCACGCATGCTGTATCCGTCTGCCAAGTGAAAAGAACTTGAGTGACGTATGTGCATCCGTCTGCCAAGTGCAAAAACTTGACCCACGCATGTTGTATCCGTCAGCCAAGTGAAAAGAACTTGAGTGACGTATGTGCATCCGTCTGCCAAGTGCAAAAACCTTAGCCACGCATGTGCATCCGTCTGCCAACTGACAAACCTTAGCCACATATGTTGAATCCGTCAGCCAAGTTCCTTATATCCGTTGGTAAGGTGAGGAAATATACGAAAGAATGTAACGGTATCCCGATAAACATAACGACATTACACATGAAATATGTATGAAACAATGTGTATATAAAAAAACAGTTCATAAATAATGTGTTTGGAAACAGTTATGGAAACATTTTCCAGATAATGTGTTCACAGAATCACAACAATAAACATAGTCATAAAAGAAAACACAGACACGCCTAATAGAGTTACAAAACAAGCAGGTTTCTGATGACACGCTCCTGCATTTCTTTGGTCAGTTCCATCCATTCCACAAAACGTCCAAACCACGCAGGCTCCGCTCTAGCTTGAAGGTCATTGTCTTGAACCTCGTTCATCCATTCCTCGTTCAACCACGGAGGGGTATGCTGCGGGCCTCCAACAGGGAGTGGAGGTATGTCCATACCTTTCTCATTCATCAGGTGAGAAATATAGTCGTAGCGTTGATGTGATTCCTGGACTAATAGGGAATAATGTTGGACCCACGCTGGGGCAGCTGCAGCGTTGACTCTATGTGGACCAGGTACAACTGCTCCCGCATTTTCACGTCGACGCCACCTATGCTCTAGTCTACGATCAGAGTTTGGTTCCATATATCCTGACTCAGTCAAAGAACATATTACAATTATAATCAATCCCAAATAATTAGGTCAAATCATACGCAAATAATATTCATATAAACCAACACTTAATAAATAAAGTAAACAGTAATTAAAACAACCGTTAACCATTCAAATTACAAAGTCATATAAAAAGTGCTATTGAAATAAAAGTCATCCTTAATACACATCCGTTAAATAGTAGGAAATTAATATTCTAGCTAGGCGTCTAGTCTTCGTCCTCGCGCACAAAGTTGTCTTTCAGCCACTGCACGTACACCCTTGCGTCATGCTTCGGGCCGCGCATGGAGGTGGCTCCATCAGATGTACCAGACTCTAAGAGAGCAGCAACCCTTGCATGAAGACGCCTACCTCTTTCCTCAAGCCTAGCTCTTGCAGCAGCTCGTTCAGCGGCTCGTTCAGCAGCAAGTGTTTGTCTTTCAGCAGCTTCTTCAGCCGCAATCCTTCGTCCCTCTCGGTTAATGAGGCCCAGTAACCTCATCCGAGCAGCTGCTATAGCTCTCGTGCGTGGCAAAGACGCTCTTGGAATGATGTTGAATAAGCGCATCATCTCAGCATGCAAATCAGGCCCCACTTGTTGAGCTCCATCATATTCGTCATCTGGGATAATGTTTTCCCCTACGCTACTTCTGTCATCCATTGACTAAATGAAAGCAAGTCTTAGTACTATATCAAAACGAATATAGCAGAAACAAATTTAAACTTACGTATATTAGCATCATAAAATGTATTAGCATATTAATCACCGAGTCATACAAAAAGAACTTAAATATAACCTAATTTAAACATCGTTCATACACTAATTAAGTAGTAAACTAGTCTCGGGACGGGCGCTTCGAAGTCGATCCATCAGACGGAGTCCGTCTTGCGCTTCGAGCAGTTTGTCTCGCAGCGGCGACCCTATCTCGTTCTTCCTTTTCCTTTCTAAGTCTATCTCCTTCAACTGAAATCAGCCGCCTAATATACATGCGAGTCTTTGCCTCGTGCATCGAAGAAAGTCCCCTAGGCAATTTGTTCATCACTAAGTTCATTGAGCTTATGTACACTGGACGGATGTCGGTTGTTCTGTTTTACTGTCGATGGTATGATCTAAAATCCGTGAAAGTAGATAATGGTTTGATATCCATAAATACCAACACAAATGCATAGCGCGACGATCCATTCTGTCTAGCAACCATGGCCAAACAGGCAAGTTGCATTAGTTGTATATAGTACTGTACTTCATTGTTGGATGTGTTACTAATTATTTAATGTGCATTACAGATATTCTACATCGATGACCCGAAAATGGGTGGAGGGTATAAGATCGTGAACAAGGTTTCCCCTAAAGGACTATTCATCTCGGCAAATCGTTTGCCATCCATTTCGTACGCGGTTGACGCTCCTTACCAAGAGTCCGAGCCTGAAACTGCACTTCTTGTAGCGGAACTAAATGTGCTACCCCATTATGATGGCGGTCTCCAAGAGGTACATGATGTGGACGATAACGACGAGAATAGTGAAGATGACTGCGAAGATCATGGATACAACAATGAAGAAATACATGAATCCGATTAAATATATATAAGCATTGTACTAATATTGTACGTACAAACATGTAACTTCTAATGTGTTGTATGTGTGCAAACTTATCAAGTTGAAACAAATGCAATGATTGGCTGTGCAGATAAACTGTTTTCCAGGTAGCATGACGTTTCTTGCAAATTTGTTCTACTCTGCCCTGTCACTTGGCCGATGGATGCTAGCATCCATCGGTCAGGACAGTACCTGGCCGACGGATCCAAGCAGCCACAAAACAGAGACCAAATGCTCTGTTTCAGTGTGTAATTCGTGCATAAACCCGTGACATTGCTTTGTTTTTGTATGTTACAGCGTTCATACATTGTTTTACAACACCCTAAACATATATATGATGTGAAAGAGAATTACGGAAATCATTAAGTCAATTAATCGATTTTTTTAGTTCTCTACCGACATATCATGCGAATATGTCGGAAAGGTATTAACACTTGGCAGACGGATGCGCATCCGTCTGCCAAGGTCTACCTATAAGTCGGTAGAGATGGTTGACTAATTTGCAAAATATATTTGACCACCCTATTAACGACGAATGAACCGTTCGATGTTTTTTTTTACATAAGTTCACTAGTGTAGATAGTACATATGTGATGACCGGTCTTGATTATATCATATGCGAGATACCGACACGTATTGAGCGAAATCGCCAGTTCCACTATGAGCTGGAACATATTCAGCTTCTAACGTATGACGTTGTGTCGTTCATAATTTTTTATGTGTTATGTATGAGTAATGTGCGATCTTATGTTGTATATGAGGCATACTACGTACCTATATCGTTCAATTATCAATACTGGTATAGTCGGGAAATAATACTGGTTTTTGGGAGTCGGTCAACGATGGTCAACCTTTCCTGGCCGACGGATGCATATAACCATCGGACAGGTTTGTCAACATCGCCAAAAAATGCCAAGTGTTTGTATCAATACGACAGCGTTTCAATCTGCCCGACGGATGCAGCCTATACGTCGGGATGGTCATTAGAACTTGGCTGACGGATACACATACGTGAGTCAAGTGCTACCAATACGTGGGTAAAGTTGGTTGACTATTTTACAAAACAAATTTGACCACCATATGAACGACGAATTAACCGTTCGATGATAGTTTTTTTTAAATACATATACTAGTTTGGATAGTAGATACGATATGAGCGGTCTTGATTATATCATATGCGAGACACCGAAACGTATTGATCGAAATCGCCAGTTCCAGTATGTGCATGAACATATTCAACTTATAACGTATGACATTGTCTCGTTCATTTTTTGTATGTCATATGTATGAGTATTATACGATATTCTCTCCAAACTATGAGTCATACTAAGTACTTATATCGTTCCATTTTCAATACTCTAATAGTCGGGAAATATGACGGGTTTTCGGGTTTTGGTCAATGGTAGTCAACCTATGCTGGCCGACGGATGTAGATATCCATCGGCCAGGTGAAGAAATTTCTGACAAATTTCTAAGTGTTGGTGGAAAAACGACATCGTTTTTCCTTGGCCGATGGATATCTACATCCGTCGGGACAGGTCTAAATGTTAGGTCAAGACCGAGTCCGCCTCCCTTTTCCCTCATTCCTCTTTTCTTCTTCGTCTGTCTTCTCTCCCTCTCTCTGAGTCGCCGGTGACCATTCTCGGCCGATCCTCTCGTCGCCGACCTGTTCGCGCCGCAGGCGAGTCGTACTGCACAAGGGGTTGTTGTCTCCGAGAAGATCTTGCCGTCGACGACGTCTTCGAGGCCCAGCGTCAACGCCTCTCTCGTGGCCGACCTGTTCGCTGCCTACCGTCATCGTCTCCGACCAGATAGCGTGGTCTCCGACCTGTTCGCTGCCGAGCGTCAACGTCTCCGACCAGAGCTCGTCGTCGCCGACCTCTTCTCGCCCCAGCCGCAATGTCTCCGACCACATCTGTTCGCGCTTGTCTTCGACAGGTACGTGCCTCTCGTACAATTATCTTCTTCTACCCTCTTCACATGAAACCCCTACAAAGCCCTAACTTTTTGTTGAACAAATAACACAATTTTTGATTGAACTGAATTTGTGTTGAAGAAAGAACTGAATATGTGACCTAATTGATTATTGATTCTGATTTAAACATTTCAAAATACCTAAATGACCATTGTGTTTCACTCAAAAATGGGTTGATGATAAATTGGGTACAGTTTAAGGGTTCCTAACACATTCACCTTATAATAAACCCTAATGGTGTATCAGGTTCGAATCAATTAAGTAAACATTTGTTGTGTAGTGATCGTGACGAGGTTAGGTTAGGAGTTAGTATGGTAGATGATGATTTGTAGCTGTATTGGCCAACACTAATGGAAGAAGCTTCCAAAGCAAAAACCAAAACCAGATTAACTCTAGTTCTAACCGAGAAGCGAAAGCACAACCCAATGCTCATTAGTCCTCCATCCGTCAATAAAAATGTGAGGAGATAATTATCGGTGACCAGCACCAAAATCCCGATGAGCCAGACCCTAAAACCATAAAAACCCAAGCTACTGATCATTGATTAGTTGAAAAAAGTAGCTAGCTAGAATGAATTTATTGGCTGGCCCATAGAAACACTAAATTTTTCTACATTGACAATAAGAGAATCTTATATAATGGACTATATATCTATCGGTTTCATCGTATATATTATAAAATATATCATATACAATATGATAAAGAACATGAACTATTCAAAATATCGTCCATATTATTTAAAAGATAATATGACCAATACGTTCAATAATTGTTAACTGAATTTGTGTTGAAGAAAGAACATAATTTGTGACCTAAATGATTATTGATTCTGATTTAAACATTTCAAAATACCTAAATGACCATTGTGTTTCACTCAAAAATGGGTTGATGATAAATTGGGTACAGTTTAAGGGTTCCTAACACATTCACCTTATACTAAACCCTAATGGTGTATCAGGTTCGAATCAATTAAGTAAACATTTTTTGTGTAGTGATCGTGACGAGGTTAGGTTAGGTATCATTGATTTAAATTTACCCATTCACGCATTAGCACCGAACTGTTGTACACTTTAAATTTATGGGTGAGCTATGTATAGGATTGCAATTTTTTTGTTGAGTTTCTATGCTATATTTTCTAAATCAAAGTATGCTTTGAGTTCACATGACTTCGCGGGATGGGGAAGAGAAATTATAACAAGTTCTACAACCGGCTCAACTTCTTGAGCGCCCCCGAGGCCCTTCGAGCGCAACCCTGCGCATCTGGTGGAACCACCCAAGACTCCACCAAAAATACAACGGCTCGGGCACCTACAATGCGGCACCTTCGAGACTGCGAGTCTCCTTCTGCCGGTTGTAGTGAGGCAGCCCCTTCTCCCGGTGGTAGTGAGATAGCATCTACCACCAACAGGGATGATGTCCTGAGCATTCGTTCCCAAAAATCAGTGGAGGACGATGAGGATGTGGCTGCCATGCTGGCCGGAGGAGAGGTGGCCTCCACCATAACAAAGACCAAGACGGGGAAGCGAGGTATTGTGACCAACAAGAACCTCCACCGTAGGCTAAAGGATCTGGCTCCGCCAGGGGGAAAATTTACCTTGGGCCATAACGGTAAAGAAATGACAGGGACGCTTGAGAGGGAGGATGCCGTACGGGTGATTGGGTCCATAGTGCGGACTTACATCCCCATGGGCCAGGTGTACTTCCATGAAGTTCCTGAAAGTGTTAAGGAGGTTATGTTCTACCAGCTCAGCGTAAGTACATTACCTTTTCGCATTCATTGATTCATTTAATTATTTCTTATATAATTACTAATCCTGGTGTTTTTATTTTCTCAGATGTTGTACGAGTTCGAAACCGGACCACACTTTACCAAGCTTCTGGATTTTGTCATGGAAACGACATCCAGCCGCTACCGTGAATGGAAGTATGAAATCCATGAGTGGATCCTCAAGATGGAGCCGAAGTACAAAGACTCCGATCACCCCGATGCTGAGATACACATACCCACACCGCTGGAGTTCCTTGAACGCGAGGAGCAGTTCCGTTGGCTCTGCAGGCACTTCAAATCAGAGGAATTCAAAGTAAGTACTTTATTATTGTGTTTGGTAAATTCTGTAAAGTATTACTCACGAGTTATCAATAATTGTGTTTGATACCTGAACTGATAACTTTTTATGTTCAGTGCACTGATAAACTTATTTTGAACTACTATATTTGATAATGTCGGTTGAATGTTTGGTTGCCGTGTTTATGGTTTGTATGTGCTTGCTGTTATTACTGTTTGGATGGTACAGGAACAGGTACATTTTACTGCACGGTTGGGTGCATGAATTTTGAAACATTTTTTTTTTGTTTTTCTACTCAAACTTGGCTGACGGATACAAGCATCTACATCCATCAGACAGGTTTAGACCTGGCCGACAGATAGCACTCGTCGGCAGGGTGTTAAACCTTGCCCGACATATGGCATACGTCGGCAGGGTGGAAGTCTTGCCAGACGGGAAAGACCCGTCGGCATGGTGTAAACACTTGCCTGACGGGAGGGATCCGACTGCCAAGATTTCCCACCTTGCCGACTAGTATGACCCGTCAGGCAAGCCATAACACCCTGCCGACGGGTGTCATCCGTCTGGCAAGAAGTTACGCCTTGCCGACGGGTCCGATATGTCGGCCAGGTGGAAATTCCTGCCTGACGTATGACACCCCTCGGCAAGGTCACCGAAGCAGAGTGACGGATCGAATCCGTGACTCAGGTGCTCAGTTTTGGCAGACGGATGGGATCCGTCGGGTCATTGTCCAGCTTACCGATGGATTGTTGCATCCGTCGGCCAAAAACTTGGCCGACGAGACCTGGCCGACGGATCTTGGCCGACGGATGTATCCATCAGCCAAGATCCAGGCCGACGGATAAGCTAACCTGGGAGACGGATCTGATCCGTCCCCCAGGTCAAGATCAACAGTAGTGAATCACAAATGAATCCTACACCTATGACCTATTTATACCACTCCACATGCTAAGTAGATGACGGAAAGTAAATCCCTATAAAACGCATTAGATGGCTAAGATCATACATCTGGATTATTTCTTACATTTCCCTGAACCCCATGCATAATGCGCAGGTTTTGTCGTGATTTAGAGACTCGACCAATATTAAATTTTACCTTTTATTCTCCAAGCTAAATCATCATATTCAAGATTTTCTAGTAACTCATAAGCGATACAACAACTAGACAAACCAGGCGGATCACACACAAATTTATTCACCAAAGACAGACAAAATGGACCGACGAGGATGTAAGAAAACAAGTCCGACATGATCGTACAATGTCTGAAAATACAAAGTTCATATCAAACTGGACATTGTTGAAGCTCCTCCTCTGTTTTTGCGTCAATATTTTTCTTTTGTTCACGGCCATTTTTAGCTACTCCGTCTTCTGGGAACACTTCAGCAGTGGCTAGAGTGGTCAACATAACGATGTTCTTAAGAGGTTCTGCTACCTTCTCCTTCGTAACCTTTTCCTCCGACTTTCTGTACCTTCCGTATAGCCCCATTTGAAGCATTCCCAATATAAACCCCAATACATTTGGTATCTGAATCCACCATTCATCAACATGCCTATACTAGATTAGCTTCATTTCATGGGCAAGTTACATATATCCTACCAAATGTTTTAAAAACCATATGGATCATGTCAATGTAGTGATTATAGTGAACTACTTTTCGTCTGCAAATTCACTAATGAGATTGTTATTATTATTTTTGCAAAAAGTCAAAAGCACTTTTATAAAAATGCATACACAAGGTTTCAAATCGCAAAACATGTGTACATGAATGAAGGAAACAAATTACAAACACATATAATACAAAGGGTAAAATTATCATTTTAAAAAAAGAATAGATTCCATTTGACTATGACATGACTACATTCCGTTAAAAATATCAGATTTACAGACGGAGCGTAATTCACTATCATTTTTTTGAAAAAATATGAATAGTTTGCTGTAAATTTTTACAATATTCCCTAATAATTTATAGTATCTATTGAGTTAGGCCAAACTAAATGAACATAAAAATGTTGGACTCTACCATGGAAGCAAGTATATAGTAGATGAAAGTTTTGAAATACTTATCAGTGTGTAACAGATTTGCATATTGTATACATGGTATCTGATCAATGCAATTGAGTTTAATGATGTCACGTTCATTTACTATTTAGTAGCATTTTTTATGGAAAATTCAAAAATTCGATAACTTACCGCTATACAGATGTCCCGTTGAAAGAAACCATAAAAAAACCACATGACGGCACTGATTGTGAGGCACAGTGACAACGGAAACGGCATGAACTCCACGCTCTTTGTCCGGAACACTCGTACCTAATTGTGTCCGAATAGGCGAAAATTCGTTACATGATTCGAACATTAGTTATATATTAAACGAACAATTCGAAGAATGACAAAAAAAATATACAAACAGTTGGTAATTAGTAGCTAGAAACTCACCACAATGCTTAATGGTGCTGCAAATACACACACAGAAATGACAACACAAACCCATCCAAGGACTTGGATTCTGAGTGAGCCGTGAAATAGAAACTGTGTGACAATAAGTATCAAAGCGAACAATCCCACGTTCATTGAACCAACCAGCATTAGTGTGGTCCTCTGCACCCAATCCAAATAAAAAAATATTAGAGCACAATAATAATAATAATAATAATAATAATAATAATAATAATAATAATAAAGTATATGTGCATCTTTACGTTCGTGTACTTATTTTTATTTGAACGTAATTTAATAACTTATTATCTAGAACACCAGCCGTGGGGGCGAAAAAGGAAGGACAATTTGGTAGAGAAATTGCTTTTTTGGGAGTTTGGGGTGATTGTCGATCCCTTGGGACTAGTGATTTATCATCCGTATGATCAACTCGTCTGGAAAATTTTGTGTATGACCCTTTGTCATGCAACACGTGGCTATTTGCGGGATGAATGACCCCATTCAACCTAATTTGTATGAACGGTTGGATGAGTTACCCTAGATAAAACATAATTATTCGACTGTACTTTATATTTTTTTTTTATAAGAAAAGTTTTATAAAGGCCTTACTCTCCAAATTAAAGAGGAAGCGGTTTTTATGAGGATAGACTAAAACCACGGACTACACAACTAAAGTCCAAACTATAAATACAAACCCAAAACTGAGAAAAAACACCAATAACCAACAGACAATCACACCCTACGAAAACTGACCTAAAAACGCAAAGCCAACCAGAACCAGAGAAACACTAAGACCTCCCAACTTTAGATCGAAAGGAGCTAATTGTACGTCTGTACTAATCGACTTGTGCATTAGGGATAAGTAACATATGCAGGTATGTGAAGACTTAAGTTAGTAAATGATACAATTAGTTGTTAAGCAATTACAAAATTACCCTGGCCTTTGGGGGTGCATAAGCAAGGTACATGAGAGTGTAAATGAGCTGAATGACACAGCCAAAAGAGTTGATGGTGATGAGAAGAAAGGTGTTGGACTTGATGAGAGCATAGTAGAGCCAAAGCATGGCACTGAACAAAGCTACCACATAAGGCAATGATTGGAACCCTCCTGTTGTTTTCTTCTTGTAAATTTGATAAAATGTTGGCCTGAATTGCAATACAAAAAATAGTTGATCTGAATTTGTAAAATGATTTGCCAATACAGTAATTGCATTATGTGATCAGAAAAATTACTTACAACGGAGCGAAGAAGACGATGAGGGAGATAATGTTACCTGTAAATCACTTGTTAGTATTAGTTTTTGAACAAAATTGGTGTAGCTGAATGTAAATTCTACTATTAGTTTAACAACTCATTACAGTACCATCTATTTGGGTAAGAATGTGCAAATAATCATAGAAGTGGTAATGTGGATTATAATTAGTTATCAACATAAATATAGGAATGTTGTACTAATTGACATATATAACCAGTATTTGTACATAAATGATTAACGATCTCTCATAAAAATGACACCCTACCTACAAAGTTGGCAACAAGGACAAATCATAGCAACCATTTCAACACAAAAAAATGAAGCAACCTTATTTTCGTAGGGAAACCATATTTAGTGCGAATAATTAATTAAATTTGATCAACTAACCCTCAAAAGAAATATGAAGACAAAATGGCATGAAAGATGGAACTTAACATCTAATTTAATCATGTGATCAGTTTTGTTGGATCAAACAATAATTATTATTTTTTTTGACGAAAGTAAAGATCAATATTATAAATATAAAAAAGAAATCGAAGAAAATACGGCCCAATAAAAAACCATGATAATAATATCTGGGAGGAGGGGTGGGTGAAGCTGGATGTGTTAAGATCGATCACCTGATTGCTTACATATAAATCTCAAGTTTGAAATCGTTGAGTTAAAATGAACTTAATAAATATCAAGACCTGTATCGTGCTCTAAATGGTGATAAGATCTTCAACACGGACCTGTTTCCCATGCCGATGAAGAATACTAAACCTATTGATTACAAATTATTCTTTGAAGTTGGATAAGATCAGGTACTATCTTTAGAAATAACATCAAATAATAACATGTAGAACAAGTAGAGAGGAGTAAAAAAATAAAACTATTTTGGATGGGGAAACAGCATTTTCAGAAGAAAAATAATATTTAAAAGGTAGGTTTGTGAATTTACCCATAATGCCAAATGTAAGAGCCCAAGGATTTTGGCTGTTTATGAGAGCCATGACGACCTCTAGCTTTCTCCTTCAATATTGTGAAGAAGAAGAAGATGTGGCTCAGCCAATAAAACCCTAGTTTTCTCTGTGAGCCTTGTTGAGTCTCATGCAGACATGCACACACACCAGTGATAGTGATAGTGAAGGTGATGGAGGAGACACCAGAGTGATGGAGAAGAAGGTCAACATGATCCTCTTTATATACACACACTAACTCATAGTAATAAATGAATATGATTTGTGTATGTCAGTAAGAGAGAAGATATTTAGATCAATGAAGCCAAGTCATGGTGAGTAGTGAGTATTGAAGTCGTTTTTTGGTGCATGACAAGTGGAACGTTTAGAAGGGTGCTAAGCATCTTATCCCTCTCATCATTTTTTTTCAAGGGAAACCATGTTTCTTTAACCCTTTTGACTTTTGTTTTTCCATTTTTAACCTGAGTTTACCTTTGGTGACACTTCTCAACTATCACCTTTCAATTTTTGCAGAAAGTATTGTTTGGCGTTTATTTTGATGATTCCGTTAGTTTTTTACCACGTGTCACTTCACTCGTGACGACACGTGGGCAAAAAACTAACGGAATCGTCAATTTTGACGATTTCTGTTAGTTTATGCAAAAAATGAAAAAGTGATCGTTGGGAAGTGTCACCAAAGGTAAACCCAAGTTAGGAATGGGAAAACAAAGCTCAAAAGGGTTAGGGAATAGGGTTTCCCCTTTTTTACTATTTATATTCGACTTTTTATGAAAAATATGTGGAAAAAAATACAAATTATGATATCATATAAAATTAATATATTATATATTTATTTTAGTGTAAATTTCATCTCGCTGTCTAAAACATTAATTTTTTTCATCTCACTATCCTAATTTTGTTTTTCGGCACCTCACTACCTTAAAATGCAAATTTTTTCACTTTCATATCCGCCGTCAACTTGTCATCCACTTTTGGATGAGAAATAGTCGTGTACGAAGCACATGACCCTTTATTTTTTTAAATACCTAAATTACCCTTCACCTATTAAAACCCTAAACTACCTCTCTTTCTCTCTCTCACCTACCTCCCTCAACCAAACTCTCTCATCTCATGACCACCCATGTGGCTGCTACCTTCCGTCCCCGGGAATCCTCCTAAACCTCCGATCGGCCCATGCATAGGCTCTTCCCAAACCCCACGTCCATAGGCCCCGTGGCCTTGAGGTTTGTGTGGAAGAACCTGTTACGTCTCCCCGTACACCCTACTCGAGCCTCCTTAGATCAGGGACCATTCCCAACCATGCGTCGCATGAACGGGCCATGACATGACTCTACAAATGCATCTTGTCACATTGCTATTTTTATAAAAATATAATCGTACTTTGAGCTTTGTTTTCGCGATCCTAACTTGGGTTTACCTTTTGTTGCATTTCTCAACTATGACCTTTACATTTTTTGCTCGGACTATCGTTTGTCATCAAAATTAACAGGGACGTTAGTTTTGGATGAGAAAAGTCCAAAATACCCTCAGCAAAAAATGTTATTCCGTGCAAAAAAATGGAAAGGTAATAGTTGGTAAGTGCAAAAAAAGGTCAAGCCCAACTTCAGGTTATTGACTTTTGTTGAGGGCATTTATGTCTTTTCCCATCCAAAACTAACGTCCCTGTTAATATTAACGACACACGATAGTCTGTGCGAAAAATGCAGAAGTCATAATTAGGAAATACAACAAAAGGTAAACCTAGGTTAAGATCGCGTGAACAAAACTCAAATTAGATTAGGAACCATAGTTTCCCCGATATAATTCTCACTAGTTTTCGGTTGGCTCAGGTGACACGTAAACACTCCACGTCACCCCGCTATTTTCCCAGCAATCAGTTCGTTTCCCGTTTGGTGCCGCTCATGCAAAAGAGCTTCCGTGTCCTGCACGAAACCTCCGATCATCTCTCTCCCCTCAACCCTATCCGGAAATTTTGCATTTGTTGCAGTAATGTGTTGTGAATTGTGAAGAAAAACGAATAATATAAAATAATAGCAAAAATACAAATGGTGAGTCAGTAAATACCAAAAGTTGCAGTTTTGTTGCTTGTTGTTATGTTTTTGGTGGATATGAGAATCAGGAATGCTAGGTGGAGTCCATCTACAGCTAATTAGCTTAGCTTGCTTTGCTTTTACTTGCATGTTGTTGTTGACAAGGTTCACCATCTCAACACATCTTCATTAATTCTTTGTCTTCTTAATTACTTGCTGAGATGTGTAATTCCCATAAATGGTTGGTTGTTACGATGATGAGTGTCATTACTTCTATCCCATGCCTATCGAGTATTTATTATTTTTGCATGATTTGTTAATGACGATTATTTAGTTGTTCCTAATTAGCAAATGTTCTATATGTGTCACATGATTATTATAATATCACACTTGTGACGGATTAGATGATGTTTAACATGTTTTTCTTTTGATGATTTGAAATAAAGAGGAATATAATATGGTATCGAGTGACATCTTTTAGTTTAAATGTGTTATTTTTAAATATTTTTCAAAAATTTACTTATATATTTTGTTTATTATCAAGAAACACCAATATCCACTAATTACTTAAAAAAAACAATTTCCACCAATTTGTGTTGAAAATTCAAAAATTCTTAAAATACCTTTATCCCAAACCCTAAAAATCGTGAACCATACTAAGTTCAAAGAACAAAATAAGAGGGTAAGGGGTTTAGAGTTTAGAATTCGGGAATTATTTCTAGGGTTTGGGTAGGGTTTTTATGGTTTTTTGTGAATTTTTTCTTGTATTTTCTCCAAATTAACAAAGTGTTTTTTTAATTTACACAGGAACCGTTATTTATGATTATAAAAGAGAGGAATAAATACATTTAAATTTCCCCTATAACATATGTTTGTTAAAAGCATTGTTCAAGGACAATAATTATTGGAAGTTCCCCTTGAAAGAATGGTGTTAAATATAACTATTTTGTCAAGTGTGTAAGAATTAAATTTTGGTTCTTTTTGCTTTTAACTAAAACATTAATTTTGAGACAATTCTCTTGAAAAACGAGAAGCTTGTTTGAAAACCAGTATATGTTTTTCAAGAAGAGTAAATGATGCATTTATTACCAACAGTGAATATCATGGAAAAGTATAATGTTAAAGTTCGTCCGTCTTTAATTTCTAGCTATAATTCCATCTCTATCTTATAATTATAAGATTCTAAAACTAATACCCTCAATTCTTTTACTACTTACTATCCTTGAAATTGCGTTTTTTAGCGAAAGGTATAGCATTATTTAATAATCATGATTACAGAAAAATACATCGAGGAATAAGCTCCTCGACTATTGAGAGGGTTAGAATTAATGAACATTGGTTCTCTAATCTTTTTAGTACCATAATCACCACCGACGGTGTTTTGATGCCTCACAGGCAATGATAGAAGACGAGCGGGGAGATTAGAAGACCGGAGATCTCGATGGACCTCAACAGTAAAAGTGATGGGGGAGGCAGCGCATCAGACAGGGACCCCTCCTAGGTCGAGTCCATGTTGCACGTTTCACTAAGTCGAAGATGACTACGGCTGCTCAAGGTCTTGCCTAAACGCTGCATGCACAGTAGAGTATGATCGAACTTGCAACCATCCACTTCTAAACTCTGACGAAACTGACTATGGTTGATCAAGGTATTGACTAAATCCTCCATACTCTGGAAAGTGCAACCGAGCATGCTATCGTCAGTTTAATCAGAACCGTCACAGACGGCATTTTGATGCCCCATGGGCAAGTAGAGAAGACGGTGAGGGGGAACGGGGTACCGGAGATCCTGAGACACCTCGACAGTAATGATGATGGGCGATCCATGAAACAGGGTTCCCCTTCCCGGGCAAATCCTTGATTCTCCGTTCGTCAGACGTTGTTCCTGCAAAGACAAAAGCAAAAAAAAAAAAAAAAAAAAAGAGGCCCTTCCGATTTGCCAGATCCCTAATCGTGAAAGGGGCCAAGGCGGTTGCAGCGGTGGAGGCCAGAGAGAAGGACGCGCATGCAGTGGAGATCATAGACAAGCCGGAGGTGAGAGGGGGTGGGGAGGCGCGACCCATGGTTGTCAGGACGGGACACGTCGAACCTTCGGAGGCCCTGGCAAAGTTGCAACCCTAGACCACGCGCCACCCGGAGCAGGAATCAGAGCAAGGTCATGGTACGCTCGGGAACTCAGCGATTTAGGATTGAGAGGGAGAGGGACGATGCCGTTACGTGAGGAGGAAGCAATCCAGGGCCGCCGCAAAGATCCTCCCCGCCTCGGAGCCACGATCGAAGGCGGAACGACAACAGGGGCGACGACGTCTTCGGAAACAATAGAGACGACAACTTTAGAGACGGAAACCACCAGAGTTGTTAAGGGAGGACACTTCGGCGGAGGCGAGAGGAGGCCGACGTCACGGTTGCTAGAGATGCCACGAAGGGAATCCGAGGAGAAAAAACCTTCACAGGGAGAACGCAAGGGAGAGAAAGCATAGACGAGAGAAATACAACCATGGCATAGGCCATGGAAGAATCCATGGCCATGATCATGGTGTTTGAGTGGTGCGGCAAGGGTTTTCTCCAAACCCTAGCAGAGTTTCTCCTATTATTAAGACAATGGATAAAACATAGTCTTTAATTCAGTACTTATCATTTATTATATTCTTTTTCGGATGAAATCTAAGTTCTTTTTATTTCATCTCGCTATCGTGTAGTTTTGATTGTCTCAATTTATTATCCATTGTTTGTTTTCGATAGTTTTTGGACGAAACGTTTGGTTTAAAAGCTAACGGGAACGGAATGTGGGTACTAAATTGAGACAAATAAAACTCTAGAATAACGAAAAAAACTTCAAACAATGATTCTAAAATCTCATAATTGCAAGACAGTGAGAAAAAAATTATCTCTAACTCCTATTGTGTATCAAATATAGAACTTTGATATCTAATAGATTTTATATGGGCAGTGAGAAGATCCATACCCTCCATGAACACAAAATGTGTAGCAAGTGGCAGACCCACGTAGATCTCAGGAGAGTACGTGCCTCCCTCGATTTTTTTTGAAATGTTGCCACTAATTTTAAACTTTTTTAAAATACTCCTTAAATTCTTATGGTTTTCTAGTTATGTCCTCCTCAAATTTTTTAGATGTTATACATTACCATTGAAATTTTTTGGTGCTTCCAACCCCCAAAAAAAAAAACTAGGTCCGCCACCGTGTATAGCTAAATTTGAGAAGTATCATATCAACCAACGTTAATCAACAGAACCCTATTTAGTTATTAGTCCAGGTTCAATGTATTATCTCCCAGTCAGTGTGAAATATCTCTGTGACAATTAATGCTTTCTTGTATTGTGTTTATTTTATAATACAAATGGGAAAGCTTAGCGTCATGGGGTTCTATGGTGTAGTGGTTAGCACTCTGGACTTTGAATCCAGCGACCTGGGTTCGACTCCCGGTAGGACCTATTTTTTTTAAGAAAGAAAATAATTCGTAAAGTGATATTTATAAATCTTTTAATTAAACTGATGATATAATTCACAATAAAAAACTATATAATTATTGTATATAACTATATATATATGATAAACCAAATTTATAGATGATAAAAATAAATAATACTATTTCAAAAAATAATAATAGTTTTTTTAGAACCGTAATTGTAAGTATATATTAAATTAAATCAAGTCCTGACTTAAAGCGGAATAATCAATCAAAAACATATAAATGCTCTACGTGGATGCTCGAAGGGGAATATTGCGACAACGCTTGAAGGCACCAATACAGCGACTCCAAACGATGAGCTACGATAGAGCAGACCCATCTCTGGATGGTTGGCGTTGAGGCGGTGTAATCTTCCACGAATCCATCATGCATCGTCATCCCTTGATTGATAGTGTATGGCTCCACGAACGCGAGAATGATGACTCATGAGATGGTAGAAAGCTAATGTGCCAGTACTTAGTGGTAACACTACCACCATACGTCCAATGAGTCGTCATTACTTTTTGAAAATAAACGAAAAGTATAAGCATGTTTGTGGAGAAAAAAGTCACCACAATATGTTTGTGTTAACGAAAATCATTTGAGGACACGTTTTTGAGATTTCCCCCGCAATTTACCATCCTTGGGAACCTATAATACGTATGTATGGTCTGTGGTAGTGATTCCGTAACAGATCCACGTCTGAAATACTAGATGGACCGGAATAACCATTAACTTATGAGAATTGGCTTCCTGGGAGAAACAAAATTCCAGAAATTTAAGACATAAAAGGAGAATTAGTCAACAAATTAATATACAGGGACGTGAACATGTACTTACAGTTACTGCATAGAAGTGTTACCTTTATTTTTATTAGTTATTACATGATATTCTATTTATAATATACAAAATTATAAGACTGAAAGTTCAACACAGATTTGACCATTGAGAAGAATATTAGTGAGTTAGAACTAGATATTCTCTGGTCAATAAACCGTGTTTCAAGTCCTTGAGAAGATGGACACCCTCAAATGAACACAATCATAAATAGACAGAATACTTTTTTAATCACATCACACACAACGTTGATCACCAAAACGATACACATCCCAAATAGAAAATTGAATATTGAATTCAGAAACAAGAGCATGATTGGTTTCACGTTTATTTTACTTCTCGATCAAACTTCCCGCCCTCAACATCGGCTAAATAAGCTATTCGTCCACAAAAAATATAGTATCCATTCATTTCTCGAACATATCCTACAAATGTATCATATATCTGGCAAGATGCTGCATATTGCTGCCAACAACAAAGCTAACATGTACCTTGAAAAGTCTTTGACTTGTAAGATTATGCTGCTGCAGCCATTGGTACAGACCTGTGACATGCTCTTTGCGCTGCACGAACAATATCTTCAACCTGCATCACCGATTCACCAAGTAAAAGTTTGAGAAACAAGACCACAAAAATATAATTGGCATTGAGATGCCATGCTCAAGGGTTGCAAAACTAACAACATAGAACCAAAAACTTCGGGTTAATTGCACATAACTTTATGAACTACCCACACACATGACCACATGGTAAATTTCCATAAATACATGACTCCGCAGCTTATAAATTTCCACGTATCACCATCATACCGAATAGACGGAAACCATCCAACAATTAAAAAAAATTGCCCTGTGGTTAACACGTGATTTTAATATATCCTAAACTACTCATTCTTAACCTTTAATCTTCCGATTTCAATATGATTCAGTGGAGGATTTTCGAGAATGGATTCAAATTGAAATCAGAAGAGTAAGGCGTGATAGTGAGTGGTTTTGGATATTTTAAAATTAACACTCAAGTAGAAGTCATGTGACCAGAAAATACATTTTTTATGGTTTCCATGTGTTTTGTATGATGGGTAGTCATTTGTCTATGGAAAAATTACTATGAGGTCATGCGTTTGTGGGCAACTCATAAAGATAGCTGTGTGCAATTAACCCAAAAGTTTAATAAAACAACAGTAACAAGACACAAATCATACGAGATGAGGGATCAACCTGTGGGACAGCCAATCTCTCTAGATTTGCTGCATAAGGCATGGGCACATCAGCTCCAGCGATTCTCTCAACTGGTGCATCAAGATAACCAAAGCTCTCCTCCACAACAGAAGTGCTGTACGGAAAAAAGAAGCATGGTGTGAGTACTGCACATGGTGTGGAAATAAAATTTAGCAAATATTTTTATACTGATAATAGTATTAGTTATTAACATAGAGATGGAAAGTAAACCAGATTTCAGCGCCGACACCATGTTGAGGAAACCCTTCTTCAACTGTAACCAGCCTGTTAGTTTTTCTGACTGAAGCATTGATTGTAGCTCTGTCTAGAGGTCGGATAGTGCGCAAGTTTATGACCTGATTTTATATTATAACCTTTAGTCTTCTATGCTGAAACCAGAGGTATGTAAATTTTAGAAGTAATTAATTTACCTCAGCACTAATTCCTTCCTTTGCAAGTATCTCGGCTGCCTGTACATCAATACACAGATAAAGCAAGGAGACGGAGAAAGAGGCAAATGATTTAACAAAGTAAATGCCACAAGGCAAGACATGAGCCAATAATATTAATTCCGTTGAAAGCCAGTTTGAGCACAAGGGTTAGATCAACAGCAGAAGTCTTTAAATATATGAGATGTGAAGTCATACTGAAACAGAAAGACGTGAAACAACATAGCAAATATCTTGGGTTGTAATATGACCTACTTGACAAAAGCATGTGTAACCCAACAAAATACATTGTAGTGTATAAAGTTACAACAGAGCATGCACCACCTTATTTTTGTAGCCCCGACATCAAAGCTACTACACGGCTATTTAGACATGTATTTGATCACCAATCTAATATATTCAGAGTAGATAACATGACCATCTAGTTTCATTTCCTCAAACTCTTACACCAAAAAGGTACAAGACAAACCTTTAATGCATAGCCAACCATCTTTGAAAAAGCTACAATAGTAACATCTTTGCCTTCTCTCTCGATCTGTTAATGGCATCCATTGCAGAAAAATATAAATCAAAATAAGGGCACCTCATATTAGAATATAAACAACCACTAAAATCGTCATTCAAGGAAGCTTCTTGAACTAGAGGAGATATACCTTGGCCTTCCCGATTGGCAGACAGAAACTGGAGTCAAGACATTCAGCTGAAACAGGGAATGACTCGCCATATCTAGACCACAACATAATAACAACATTAACCATCATTTGAAATAACTGTATCTAAAAGAAGGAAAAAAAATCACAACCACAATCACCAACTTCCGCCTCACTACTTACAACAACTCATTTTCAAGGAAAACAACAGGGTCTGGATCCCTGATGGCGGCTTTCAAGAGTCCACGAGCATCTTCAGAGGAGTACGGGGCCAACACTTTCAACCCCGGGCATGATCCATACCATGCAGCGTAACACTGGGAAGGAGAACCGAATCAGAGGCATTAACATACACATAGTTAACTATATAACCTTAAATAAAGACAATCATTTTGCATTGGAAATTGTTCAGGCTACACAAGAGATGCCAAGCACAAAAGTAAGGCTGAGGAATCATACATGAGAGTGCTGGGCACCAACTCCAGCAGCGGCACCATTAGGTCCTCTAAAAACAATAGGGACGTTTATTTGGCCAGCAGACATGTAATTCGATTTCGCAGCAGAATTGATGATGTGATCAATAGCCTGCAGAAAATTTAAGCATAAATTAATAATAAAAAAACAACCTTCGGAAGGCTTGGATGGTAGAATTTGACAGTAAAAGATTTAATTGTGGTTTATCTAATTGGAGTGCTAAATCATAAGCAATTTCAGCTTCTATTATCTTGTCCCCTCTTAGGAGTACTTTAAAACTCCATAATACCTGTTGAAGATCCTTCTGCGATCAATGAATTACAATGATACATTCATAAAATATTTCCCGCTTCAATTCAATGCACTTTCATACAAGCAGAATAGTAACAATATCAAGAGAACAACATACTTCGGCTCAAATGAAGTCTTATAATTTTTAGAGAAGCACTTCAATAAAAAGTTAAACATAAACCATACTGACCACCTCACTCCCAAAAATATTAACCTAAGCCACCAAATAAGAAATGAATTCTGGTTTATGCATAACTTTTTTATCAGAACTTGGGGACCTCAAACCTGCATAGAGAAGTTAAACGTCATGAACTCCACAACCGGCTTTAGACCATAATAAGCAGCCCCAACTCCAATCCCAGTAAATCCAGCCTGCAAAACAAGCAAAAAACTAGAGTCGAGAGACAAAAACTACCAGAAAAAGGTTAAAAACATAGTCTTATATGAACTAGTATATGTATGTACACACTAAAACTATATCAGAAAGCCGGGTAACAAGAAGAACCTCTGTGATGGGAGTATCTAGAACCCTCTCGGGGCCATACTTCTCCAAAAGCCCTTTGGTAATCTACATAGAATGTCATTCAATATTCAATTTATAAGTATACGCAAGGATTGAGTATATGAATAGAAGACAGTCATATACAATCAATAAACAAGTCTAACCTTGTATGCACCTTGGTACTCCCCAACCTGCATTAAAGCATAAAATTCATGAATGTGAATAGATAAGAATAATAATATCAATGTTCAAAAATAAGTGCAGTTCACTACGCCTCACCTCTTCACCCATCAAGAAGACTTTAGGATCAGCAGCCATTTCCTCGTCAAGGGCAGAGTTCAGAGCTTCTCTCACATTCATCTGCATATAGTTATAACTCCAAAAGGTAACTCCACCATGTCCATAAAATAGTCACGATTGAACTGAGCAGTATCAGGGCTAGGAAACATATTTTTGTTGCATTTTAACCGGGAAAGTTTTGCTACAACCACAGTTCTTTCAAAGAAACTACAAGTGTTCTAATGGTAGCAAAAGTAGCAATGGACATCCCAAGTAAACCCATAACTCTAGATCTTCCACATGTTCTAAATTTCTAAGGTAGCAAATTTAACTACGATTATTAAACATAACCAAGTATCAGTTGTATAACACCCAGTACTTAAATTCAGACTACTAATCCGAAGCAGAACTAGAGGTGACAGCTAAATGCTAGGCTTACCTCCTTTGCTGCAGATGAGTAACTCCTCAATGCAGACACTGCAGGCCGAATTTCAGGCAAGAACCTACCAGTAACCTAACAATAAAAACAAATAAAATCCGATAATTGGACTAGCACTGCTTCAGTGGATTGGAAATTTCACACTACAAGTTTTTCCAATGAAATTACCAACTGAATATTTATTCACTAGCATCTTAACCTCAAACCAAAAACACAATCCATTATCATGAACTTAAACAAAAACACGTAATGAGATTTACCGAGGAGCCTCCAGCGATCACCTTTTGCCTTAAAACACCCAACATCTTCACTTAGATTACACTAAATCACTGTACAAAAGCAATCCTCAAGTATCACAAAATTATCTGAGAAAGAAGAAACCAATCACAATTGATTCCACATCAAAATCCTATCACACAGTTCAAACTACTTGAGAGATTTCAACTTCAGAAACTCAAATCGGAAACCGAAACCAGAAAACAAGTATTACTTACATTCGAATCGAAGATTCTCGGGAAAAGTAAAACGGGAAAAAAGCTTGCAAACACGTACCGCTTAGGAGTCCGCGAATCGGCCAATCGAAGGAGAAGATGCTCGAGAGATGCAAATGGAGGTGAAGATAGCCAAACACAGCTTTCACAGAGCGCAAATTGTTAATTCAATGGAGAGTCAATTATATACTACGGCTCGTTGAAATATTCCAGGACGTCCGTAACCATGGAAAACTTAGCGAACCCGTTTGGGGGCCGTTGATTTGTATGGAATCGACGGCCTGTATGAAGAGTTGGTTAAGAATAATGCGATTGGGCTGAAGAAGCGAGTGTATTGGCTGACTAGGGTATTGATATGTGCTGTGTACACACAAATACAATAGTTGCTATCCTCATCCTCGATGGAAAATACTAGCGCCTCCTACCATATGTATATCATGATGTGGACAGGCAAACATATCGGGGCTCAAAATTATGGCAGTGTTGCATCCAGATAAGGATAGGAAAATGCTAATGAGAACTTACCTCTTTTTTTTTCTTCTTCTTTTTTTAAAGAGAATATCAAATTTTTATTACTCAAGTCAAGTCCATGGCCAACATCCCAGGAATGCAAACCTTGATGTGAGGTATTTCTGGAGCCATAAGAGAGATGTTTTAATTTGATGGTCTCATAGGTTCGAGTGGATCCATCTGTTTGCAATGATCACATGGTGTCCGACATATCCACAACAGAAATAATAGATGGGCAAGCGGATATATTGGAGACGGGCGTTAATTGGTGTCGTATGCTCATACACAATAACCCTGACTATGCACCGAAGTGGTGTGGCAGATCCTGCTAAAAGCGCACTCCGAGTGCGCCTCCACTACCCATGCCCGAGGTGTCAAGTCGGACGTCCACACAACCCCCGAGTGCCTTGCCTATCCTCCACCCCGTTTCCCTAGTTAGACTATCACGGGGGAGGTCTGATATCATTGCCACAATTGGAGTCTAGAAAACTAGAATGTTGTCGGGTTCACTCTTGGTATGAGGTCTTCAAGAATAAGTGGTATGCTCTTGATAGACCACGGTTATGAACGTCGAATGTGATCTCTTTCATCTTGGGATGTGAAGTAGATTCTTGAGATTACCCATCTTAAATTCCTAATCACCAAGCATGCATGATTCCAGACTTTATTCATGACTCTAACTATTTTTTTTATCATACTTCCATAAAGTGAATAATCGACCAGTCAAGCTAAATTTGGTTTAGGCCTAGAGTCGAGCATTCTCGGGATCTTTAGGGAGGAGGATATTCTCATCCTCATCCTCCTTCATTTGGAGACTATCAAAGCTCTATCGAAGAGCCATAATTGTTTCCGTAGGGGATTGACCTAGGTCCGGGTGGGTTATGGTCTCATCGGTTGGAGGTCTGGCAGGCAACACATTTCGGTGATTCCCTCCATCTGGGATAAGGACCTCTACCCGAGGTCCTATTCCATTTGGATTCACCCATGGATTAGCCTTGGAAGGATCCGGCGAGCGTCCTTGTAGGAGATCAAGGGGAGACGGTAGTAGGGACACGTCCGAGGAACGCATATCAGACTTTGATTGGGAGGGGTACTAGGGAAGCAGTGCTTGCGACATCGCTCCCAAACAGATGGTGGTCATGGGAACCAAGGGGGTCATAGACACAGGTCGTGATCGTCCTCAGTAAGACAATGGGGGTTGTATCTGATCGCATATACCGTATTGGGTTCGCTTCCAGAGTAGGAATGAGTTCATAGCCATTCGGTTAGGGGTCGGAGGGGTTTTTTAGTCGGCCGTTTGGTCTTCTTCTGATATCGAAGGGGTTTAACATGCTCGATACTCGGGCCCGATGACATGTAGCCGGGTTCTCCAAATGTGATCGGTATTTAGACAACGACGGTGTTAGGCGGGAGAGGACGTCCCTTATCGGTGTTCAACACCATTAGGGTGGTGGGTTAGGACGGACTCCATACAGGAAACTTGATGATCGACGAGGACGATAGTGGCGGAGACGGTAAGGAGCTTCGAGGGCGACGAGAGGAGTGAGCGACTACAACGAAGAGACGAGAGAACCATGCGGAACAATTTGATAATGGTACTTTTTTTTTAAGAATGAAAAAAATGAATTTAATCATGTTAATTATGATTAGTTCACAAAGTTATTTTTTTATTAGTTGGTGTTGCATGGTCAAATAGGCTGGTCCAAATCATCATTGATAGATTCGTAAAATCTCGCGAGATTCCTCAACCCAAAGCTCCTAGACCATTCGATTTGACGGTGAATAAGATCAGATTTGCAAATTAGACACGTTTTCTCTACTTTTGAGTCTGATTCAACGGTGTAATAAACCTAGCAGCAACTTACGAAAAGTCTAAGATGTTCATGAAATTTTATTCCCCCAACCTTGTTGCATGAGGACAAGACTAGCAGATTTTCGGAAACTTGCATGTAGGGATGGAAAAACGCCCCGATCCTGATTAGGGATGGCAACAGGGCGGGTATGGGGCAGGTTTCATGATACCCGACCCCGCCCCGAAAACACCTTGCCCCGATATTGCCCCGCCCCGATATTGCCCCGCTCGGGTCGAGGAAACCCCGACCCGCCCCGATGATACATACAAATATGTTCCGAAAAAAAAATTCAGAACTAAAATAAAAAACTTGTCAACTATAGAAAATATTAGGCCATATTTAATATAGACCCAAAATTTTAACAAATTATTATGGTAGAATAGGCCCATAAATAAGTTGAAAGGGAAGCAACATAATGCTTCATTTTATAGAGAAACAAATGAACACCTTGTATTTGGACGATGTGGGACTCGAAATTTTGTGTTTTTGTGTTTTACGTATTCATTAAAAAATATATATACAATAGAAATACAAACTAATGCAAACATATACATAGCTCAGTGGTAATCCATCAAATCAAATATAAAAAAATTAGCATTATGGAGAATTGAAACCAAGTCATTGGAGATAAATAAGAAAGCCTATTACCACTAGACCTATGTTACTTATTTATAATATTTCATATTTTTATATATAATAATAATACCGGGGCGGGTTCGGGGCGGGTGGTAGCAATCTCGTCCCCGCCCCGTCCCCGGTCAAATACCCGGTTGATCGGGTTTTCCCCGCCCCGATCGGGTCGGGGACTCGACGTCCCTGCCTCGTACGGGGTGAGTTCGAGGCGAGGATTTTTTAAGCAGGCAGGGTACAGGGTGGTAAACGGAGATTTTGACGGGGCGCGTGATGGGGTAAGCACTCTCCGCCCCGCTCTATTATTTTTTTAAAATTTATTAATAATTCATATCTTGTTTGAATAAAACATAATATATTATTTTTACATATGATATTTTCTTATTTATATTTTATATCTAAAAGATAGAAAACTTAATTCGAATATGTCAAATGGTAATTTTTTGCTTATTTATATTTTATATCTAAAAGATAACAAACTTAATTCAAATATGCACATTATAAGATACGGATGTCGTGTGATGTTTGTTTTGTATACATGTTGTTTGAAATTATAGATTAAGAATTGTGTGATGTCAAAATGTGTATTTTTTTTCGAGACGAAAATGGAGCGGGATCAATGCAAGATGCAGGGCACGGCGGGGAGGAGTGCGGGGACGGGGCGTGGGGTCCCTGCCCCGTTGCCATCCCTACTTGCCTGTTTCTTCGCCTTGTTGTTAATTGTTAACAACATATTTATCCACAAACCTATATGAACACTATAGGTCGTATTTATCCAAATGGACCCCCTTTTCACCACGATCTTTAGATTCCTCCATCTCCTGGGTACGCTTCAACGGTACACTACAAGTGCTTTTTTGGATGAAAGTTGCATTATCATTAATTATAAATATTAGGGACGGAGGTGTGCATCACGATAAATCCTTGACCATGAAGTAAAAGAGAGTCATGAGATTGTAAAGAGCCCCGGTAAGTTTCTTCACAAAAAACTCTAAGACAAGTAATCTGGTGATACCGATTTTGAAAGTGTCATAAAAGCGGTTCACTACAATTGGTTTAAGTGGTAGGAGTTTGATTATTTCTCACCCATAAAATTCGAGATTACGAATGAAAAAATAAACATTATAATCCCAAAAAAACATACGAAGAAATTGGGTTAATCATTTCACCTTTATACATTTGGGGGACATTGTTGGGCGTGTGAAAATGCCAAGTTATATATGGGCTTGAAATGAACAATAGAACCCACAATATTGCACCAAGGTCCAATAGGCCCAATATGAGCAAAGCTTCAATACCTTGATCGGGGTGTCCATGGGCTCGTGAACCGGTCCAAAGCTGATAATTTCAACCAAAAATCAGAGCTGGCAAAAATCTAAATACCAGATTTTATCCGCCTGATTATCCTTGGAATCCACCCCAAACAAGAAACTATTAAGCATGAGTTTTTCGTTAAAATTAAAGCCAGGGGATGAGAAGCCAAATACAATGGGACGTAAAGAAAACACTAATCAAATCAACAAAAAATATGTTACGTTTAATTTTATATATCTAAATAAGAAATT
Source organism: Erodium maritimum (assembly GCA_963921825.1). NCBI lineage: Eukaryota > Viridiplantae > Streptophyta > Magnoliopsida > Geraniales > Geraniaceae > Erodium > Erodium maritimum. The sequence continues at coordinate 148,651,822 of OY997588.1, forward strand.
CTGAAAAGAAATCCGATACCGCCTCTCATTTTGTCACACATGGACACCGATAATCTCCCTCAACTATTAAAAGCTTTGAATAAGTGAAATGTTGATGGATACACCATCTTAGTTATACCATCAGGTCCCAAAAATCTGATACTTATAGCCAATGTTGTAAAAATCTCCGCCTGGAGGCGCCTAGGCCCCATCTAGACGCTGAAATGGTCTCTGCCGACCCGATTTATCTTTCTAGGGCGCTCCAGGCCGTTTGGGCGGAATATGACCGATTAATTCCCGATTCGACCGATTAATCACCGTCTGGCCGATTAATTAAGCAGGTTGGTTAGGCATCGGGTCGGATTTGTAGTAAAAAAAGTTTCTAACCTTCTACAAACCAAGTGAAACCATATAATTATGCTAGTTGATAGTCATACTTATTGATATTCTTATAAGAACTAGGTATTTAGCACCGCGCGATGCGCGGTGCAAGGCGTGAGGAAAAACTTGTAATATTTGTGTAGTAAAAATGCAGTATGTTTATTGTTGTACATGGAATTGGAGCCGGTGATTAAGACGGGTGCATGCAAGGTGTGAGAGAGGGCGTGTGATATTTGTGTGTTGGAGATGCGATTTGCTTGTTGTTATGGATGGTATTCGGGACGTTGATTAGGCCGGAGCATAAATTTGATTTGTATTGCAGGGATATACATTTTAGTAATAATTTGATATAATTATTTTTCTGTCAATACAACGTAACCCATCCAATGAAATTTAACATCCAGAAAACTGCCAATAAAAATGCATCCCACGTTGAGAGGTTGAATAAATCGCTACTGATTATATGTTTTAAATTGTTCTACAATTACAAGTGTGTGACAAACTTATTTTATGACAAACCTAGAAAGTGTATGAATATCACAGAATGTATCAAACAAACGTTAGCTGAAGTTTCTAAAACTCGTTGACGCTCCTAGTTGATAAAACCTTCATTAAATTCATAGAAAGACTTTCCTAATCAACACCCGAACAAATAAATTAAAACCAAAATACATGTGAACCAATGATCAATGTGAACTCCTAACCCCGATGTCACATAACTAAACCAACGACCGATTGTTTCCTGACAACAATTTTCTCTTATCAACCTATTTTGTACTTGTCGATTACTGAAATATAGCAACCGAAAAATTGTCCAATAAGGGAATCCAACAACCACTTCCGCACTTCTTTGTTTAAAAAAGAATCTCCAGATACCAAACCGGATAAACATGTATATATTAGTTAAGTAATGATCCTTCATGACTCAAATAAAGACCACAAAATGCTAATACTTAATGTGAGCAACATTTGTCCAAGAAAAAAACATTTTTTAATTCTTTCATCCATTTTCATGTTATGATAAATACACAAACACATATCATTAATAGTTGGATTTCATTAATTACACTGACTATTTATAGTGTTCTCCGAAGAACATTTTTTTGAACCTATTCATAATTGGCACTAATTTGAATTACTTGAGGCTACAGACAAATGCAAGCTTATTACATTGTCTGAATATGAAATGAAAATAAAGTTTTAATGTCTAGTAAATTATGTCAGTTAGACGATACTGTTGATTACATAAGCAATTGTTATCGACTACAGACTAACCAGAGTTCCCAAATCAACAAAGTCCCCAAAATCCTCCACCCTTTCATATCCATGGTATCGCAAAAATAAATCTCGTGCCTAATAAACTTAAAAAGTGAGCTATATATATACTCCATATATAACTTGATACCTTAATCATGTAGTCCTGATATATGAAACACAATATTGCAAATGTACAATACTCAAATAGCACTACAACTTCATTAAAATTGAGGGAATTTTCAGGTTCCCCGTGGCTGCCCAATAGTATTTATTCATTTTGTTATACATATAATTGTTTCTAGAATGAACGAATACGAAATGTGTGAATTTTGAAATTTAACACCAGATATTACATCATATGATACTGGTTTGATTATTTAACTGAGAAAAAGAAGGTGAATGACGAACAATCAAGAGAAGACCAAAATTGTGTTTGTTTTCTAATTTCAGAACAAAAGCATAATGTGAAACATACCTAAAGCTATTGACAGAGGAATTGGAATTGCTGGTAAAGATTTAAATACCGGAGACCAATTACCTGTAATCGGCATTCATGAGAGCGAAATAAAAAAACAGAAATCAAATCAATTACCTTGTAGCTCACCGATGAGAACCAGAAGTGATCCTAGTAATGGAGCTTATAATCCCAATCCAGGCTTGCCAGAACTTGCAGGATAAGGATCAGGAACCAAATCGACCCGGTGAATTAATATAGCTTCGCCTACCTTTGGTAATTCTTCAATGGCGGATATCCATCTTTATATGACAAGATCATATAAATAGTAGCCATTCGTTTTTTAATCTCACTTCCTTGCATGTTCTTATAGGTTTTTTTGGAAAAGTGGTCTAACTGAATTTGGCAATGGATCATGTTGTAAGTTTCATAAAAGGCTCTCTTGAAAACTTTGGATGGGAACTTGAGACTAAGATCATATAAATAGTAGCCATTCGTTTTTTAATCTCACTAAAGCTATTGTGGCAAGATAAAGATGATCTTGTCATTTAGCGAATAATGCAACCAAGCCTTTATCGCCATGATTTTTTATAAATAATCAAGAAAAGAACTCTATCAACAAAACATAAAGAAGAAACCTAACTACCAAAGTCGCTTAGGGCCTTGCTTTGATGTAACAAATGAAAAATTAGATACATTGATGATATCCAAGATAAGAAATTGCAAGACAAAAATATTCCAAAAGACATGTAATCAAACCAGCTGACACAATTTAAATTTAATTCAAACGTACTACTAAAAAACAACAATTTTATTTACAACTTACATTAGAACTCTAACCAATTAAGTATGCAAATTACACGTGTCAACTTGTTCAGCAGCGATGCAAAACTGTACAATATCCTTCGAGAATTCCAAATTTTCTCGACCTGCAAGGGAAAAACTGCAGGAAAAATCAAAAGGGATATGATAAAAAAATTATCAACAAAAAATAAATCTTAAAAACATGTAACGAAACATAAGAGATCAAATCAAGCAGCCACCAACGTTTAAATGAGCACCAATGCATGACTAAAATCAAAGACGTAGTTCACGAACGAACAAATAAACTTAACCAAACTAAAATTAGTGAGCACATAGTTCACGCACCTTCAAGCACAAAGCAATTCCAACACCTTTTTACCTCCTCCAACCATCATAGTAAGCCAAAATAAATGAAGCTGAAAAATACACACAAAAAACTCTAATTAAGAAATTTCCAACTATTTAAAAATGACAGCCGAAATTAATAGAATAGCGATAAAACCCAGTTAATCGAACCAGAGATCAAGAAAATACATACTCATTTTCCCAAACACATTACAAAATGCTACAAATGATATTGGGCGGATCCTACAAATGACACAAACAATATTGTTAAATGGTCGATCGGTACATGGTTTCAGCCCAAGTTTTCTAGTCATTGTTAAATGATCTACTGGGAATAAAATTAAAAGGACCTAATAATGTCCTCTACCAGGTTGCATACCAGTTAGTATAATGAAATCATCACAAGAATTCATAATTAAATGGGGGAAAGGAAATCACCAGAAAAGAGTATGTTGACATTTAGCATGATTCCAACTCGTTGAAAAAGGTCCTGCAATTACAGCAAATAGAATCAATTTGCGACACCTTATATTCACACATAGTAATCCAACATGGCACAGTTATAAGAACAGAATCAGTAATGTGTCAGCAAAAAGCAAAACTTCATTTAAGTAACAAAATGATAAATACATTTCCCTTTGATATAACCATATTCATAAAGAGGATCGATCAGCTGTAGAAATACGATAAGAGTTAATAGGGTCAAACTTTTCCAGATTATGATTAAAAAGACAACTCACCATGTTTTGATAGCATGGTGAGTTGTCTTTACAATGAAACCAACTCTCGATCCGACTCATTTTGAAAAAATGCAAATCATTGACATTGTTTTTTTTCCTGCAAGCAAATACACTCTAAAATCAGCTAGTTGAATATGCATCAATTAATAATATACAAATATTTAAAAAGTTAAAACCAAATACATTTCACAGTCACTATCAAAATCAAACTTATATGAAGCATGTATATTGAAGTGCAACACTTCGTATATGAACCATGTATCATATCATTCGGCTTCATACAATGGACCAACAAATATATGAACCATGGGATACCTGCCTGACCAAAAAATTCACCATTTTAGTCACAATAGTTTTTTTGGGTCATCTTTAAAATATCAAGAGTGGGCCAGAATAATCGCATTGTTATTTAGTAGTTAGTCAAACCATTAAATATGCAAAATAGTCCATGATGTCCTAAAACTATTTTTTTTTATGATGCTACTTTGACCCACTTATGAAGCTTTGAGGACTAAACTAATCTAAAAAAACTTCAAGGGTTGAGGTGGTCACTTGATTAAAACTTAGGGACCAAAATGGCCAATAATCCAAATATATCATGTAAACATCATGTTGCTTCTGAAACATTTAAATCAACTAAAATTGGGACATGCTTGTCTGGTTTTGCCTTGAGAAAATGGTTCTATATACAAATAAACGAACCTTTTATCCAATCTCTACAAAATTACTATGAATTAAAGCAATTATATTAAATGAGATACTGAAGAGATCAATGCCAAATGAAATTCATACCATTCACCATGACGATGAATGTCGCACGCCAAACCTGCGGCACTTCCTTTGGTAGAAGCATGACTAATGGATATAGTAGATCATCATTTTGATACCAGCAGTAAACACCAATCACGTGAAGAATTGAAACAAAGACAATGGTAATGAGAACTAATATTTTTCTCTCCCCCTGCAACAACCAAAATAGTATGAATTTTTTGAGAATTGAGATTTGTATAAATCTGCTCTCGAAGGTGCTTTTGCAGAGGCATAAATTCACACAATGTAAAACAAAAAAAAACACCTTTAGGGTTCGTACAATGGAAATTTACTAATCTATAAAGCAGAAACAAAACCCTAAAGCAACGGGAAAAAATTTAGGGGAACAAAAATGTTAGGTCAAAACTCTAACGCAAAAGGGACAATCAATCTATCGACAAAATAAGGAGTAAATGGAATAAGAACTCACCGGCTAACCTACGAACGCCGACAGAGAGCTTCAGAAGATTAGGAGTGTTGTTCTAGGCAACATGGGACGAACATATATACACCCGAACTTGAGATCATCATATTCGAAACAGTATCACCGAATGCGGAGCATTAATTCAGCCAAGCCAAAACGTAACTGAATGAATACAGAGAGAAACGGCCGGACTGAGATAAATGCAAGGAAGGCGAAGGGGGCTCAGTGGAGACGATGCGCGAGAGAGGTCTGTCGAAGAATGCTGTGAGAGGAACAGTGTCACGCTGGCATTAGTCCTCCTATTACATTAGTAAGGATTGTATGATACTTTTAGTTTAATAGAATATTTATGTTTTTATTATATTTAATGTTTAATATTATTAATAATTTTTATATATATTAAAAAATAATAAAATAATAATCCGATTAATCCTCGATTAATCTACGATAATCCCTCGCCTAATGCTTAGGACTCCTTCTCACCCGACTAACGCTTAACGTTTTTTACAACCTTGCTTATAGCTTTTATTATAGGTAATTTTTGGATGTCACCGAGATAACCCAAAAGTCAACTTTGATTAGCAAAAAAAGAGTGACACTGATTGGATAGGGAACAGGTCAACGCACGTAAGTATTTGCATGCATTCTCTTTCGAAATGCGCAAACTGCTCCCTCTCAATCCCAATTACATTCGAAAATGACTTCCATTTCCTTTGATTAGCCCCTTTTCCATGACATGTAGAGCTACCCATTTTTCCTATGATAAACTAATCAATTCAAGTTGAGGCTCTATTATTAACCCAAGAGCCCAACTTTTATTTATCTCTTTCGTGTCTCCTTCACAAAATATTATGAATATATATTTAAATTGTTTCATAATATTAAATACATGATCACTAGTTAAACTCATATCTACAATTGTATTTTTCTTTTATCTAGACTCGATTTTGTTAAGCGGATAGAGCAGCTCACTGACTTGTCAAGGCGGCATGTTCCTCCCATGTTTGAGAATGACAAGTAGGGTATATCCCGGAGCCATTCCATCATATTTTTTATTGCCAATATTTAAATAATATACCTCGTCATGATAAAAAAAAATTACCACCAAATCACCAATGTTATTATTCTTTCAAATGCAATACAATATAGGGATAGTGGTTTTCCAATGAAATAAAGGGAAAAAACATCTAAACTCAGTCATGCATGACCTCCGCTAGGGTTCTAGAGGCAAGGAGGCTGAAGGCAGCGGCGACTGTGACCGGACGGGGGTGCTAGGCCATGGGGCTTCTTCGCGAAACTGTTCTAGTGTCGACGCCATGACGGTAATCAATCTCTCCCTCTCCAAAACTGTACTCGATTACCGGTTTTTTATTTTTTTCGTTTGGATCTATTGATCCATCGTTGGTGTTGGAGTATGGCCTGACTTGTTCCCATGCTTTTTGTAGCCCTTTCCCGTCGAGCTAGTCCTCCTGGAGGGTTGGTTTTTGGTTACTTTTTCTCCGCATGTGAATCTGCCTTCATCGTTGGAGCTCTATCTATCGGGATTGGCCTAAAGTTGGGGTAATGGGAGGATGATTTTGGGTATAGTTCAGTTCGACTCCTGATAGATCTTACTGGTTCTAGGACCACGATAGACGATGTGGGATCAGAGGATCCGGTTTTGGGACATTTTAGTCTTTTTGGAACTGATTGTGGTGTTTTTTGTTTACTTAATCCTCAAAAGATTATCCTGTATCTTGGTTCACTGTCTCAACTTCATGAAGATGTTATCCTGGAATTGTATGGGCCTAGGGAAATTGGCCTCAGCAGAATACCTGAAAGGAGATACGTAAACGTACACCCCTGATTATTTTTCTCTGTGAAACACTGGCCAAAGTTGGTAGGTGGGAACTTTGAAGCTCCAACTTGTACTTTCGGGTAGGGTTGAGGTTCCAATGGTAGGTCATCAAGGGGTTTAATTCTTCTCTAGGCGGATGATATGAAAGTGACGATCTGGGACTCAAGACCTAGGTTCATCGACGCCAACATTAGAGGTGTAGGGATGGAGGAATTTTGGTTTTCAGATGGTGAAGCTAACCGAGAACTACGATAGAAGACGTAGGACCTAATTCGATTGTTGGGAGAGGAGCACGACTCTAAGGATGACAACTGGGTCATGATGAGAGACTTTAATGGCATCCTCCATCAGAGGGAAAAGCGAGGCGGACATCCTTACCCTGAGAACCTTATCACTTCATTCAGGAATGTTCTTATCGACCTACAGTTATAGAACATGCCCATCCAGGGTTACGAGTTCACGTGGCTTAGTGGAAGTGGTCGACTACTAGGATGAAGGTTCAATTAGATAGGGCAATTGTCGCTGTAGTCTTGCAAGATAAATGGCCACAAGATCACCTTGATAATGTAGGTATATCTACGTCGGATCACCTTCCTATCCTCCTGGATATAATACCCCGAGAGGAGACCCCGACCTCTCGACTGTTCCGTTTTGAGAATATTTGGGTAGAAGGTCCGGAATGTGGCCACCTCGTTCAAGATGTGTGGGGAGAATTACGGAATCACCCCCATTTTAAATAACACATCAGAGACAAGTATTGCCCTACACAAATGGGGACAAGAGGTTTACAATGCCTTATTAAGTAAGATCCAAGGTTATGAAAGGACATACTTTTACTCAACATCAAAGGAGGTCGATTAAGTATCAAAAGGAGGTGAGCTCTGCATATTTTGTACAACAATGCGCTGGATAGAAAGGGGGAGTTTTAGAGGCAGCGGGCAAAACAACACTGGTTGACCGATAATGATTGTAACACGAAGTTCTTCCACACCTCCTCATCCTAGCAGAAAAAGAAGAATAATGTGACGAAACTCAAGGACGTGAATGGTACGGTACTCACGTGGGAAACGGGACTTGGGGAGCATACCTTATTTTTCTATCAAGCCCTTTCACGAAAATCGGCAGACCCAGGATCCTCATGGTTACCTAACTTCTCACACAAGAATCCTGTTGCACAAAATGCGTCCTTGTTGGCCCCAGTTTCCTCGAATGAGGTCCGCGAAGCCACTTTCGCTATGGGACCTAATAAATTGCCTGGACCAGACGGTCTGAATCCGTTCTTCAACCAGAATTATTGGTCTACAGTGGGAGTGGATGTAACAACTTGTGTTTGTCATATATTTGAGGGTGGATAGGTTCCCCCATCGCTCAAATCGACGATCTTGGTCCTTATTCGGAAGGTGGCAACCCCTTCGAGCCTTAAGGATCTCCGACCCATTGCTCTGTGCAATGTCCTATTCAAAATAGTGTCCAAGGTGGCGGAAAACCGTCTCAAACCTCTTTTGGATAGTGTTATTTCACCGTCGCAAGGGGATTTGTTTATGGATGATCTATCTAGGATAATATTATCTTCAGTTTCGAAACTTTGCATTTCATGAAAAGTAAGAAGAAAGGGAGAAAAAGTTGGGTCGCTCTGAAATTAGACATGAGCAAGGCTTACAACCGAGTAGAATGACATTTCTTGTGGGATATGATGAGGGGTTTTGGATTCTGCGAAGAATGGATCTCTCTTATGCGTCAGTCGGTAACCTACAATTTGGTGGCAAGGGGTCGATAGGAGGGATTTGTACAACCGTAAAAAGGTATTCGTCAAGGAGACCCCTCTCTCCGTATCTATTCCTATTCTATATGGAAGAATTGGCCTATTTACTCCGATCGGCATATAGTCAAGGTCTCATACATGGAGTTAATATCGCGTCGTGGGCCCCTCCATTATCTCTTATATTTTTTTCCCGACAATTACTATGTCTACTGTAATGAAAATCTTTTGGAAATGGGGAGGATTCGAAACTATCTTTGAATCTTTGAAGAGGCGTTGGGTCAGGTGGTAAATTTACAAAAGTCCTTTATGTTCTTTAGCACTAACACCCATCCAGATGCTAGGGGTGGATGGGTACGTCTCTTGGTTATTCCGGAACTTCAGGAGCCATCTCCGTATCTGGGAGTTCCAAATCTTATGGGTCGTAGTAGGAAGCGCAACCTACAATACATCATCGATCGTATTTTGACATGGCTCAACCCATGAGATGGGAAAATGCTGAATGGTGCCAGTAAGGAGGTGATGTTCAAATCCGTCCTCTAATCGATGCCCATATATGTTATGAGCGTGATGCGACTTCTGTAAGGCTTAGTCAAGAAAAATAATGTGGCTCTCGCCCATTTGGTGGAAATCCTTTGAGGGAGCGACAACCCGATAATCTGATAATCCTGGCTAATTACATCAAGACCAAAGGAAACAGGGGGATTGGGGTTTCAGAATCTTCTGGATTTTAACACGGTTCTATTAGGGAAGCAGCTATGGAAGCTTGTCATGGAGGAAACCAATTTGGTAGCCCGGGTGTTGAAATAAAGGTACCACCCAAAATGTTCAGTCTTAGAGGCCTCTAAGCAGCGGAACCAGAGTTTTATCTTACAAAGCATTTTGTCGGCACAAGATTTAGTAAAACGAGGGATCAGGCGATCACTCAGCTCGGGAAAAACAACGCCAGTACTCTCCCACCCTTGGATCATAAGTTTGGATCCCTAGATCCCCTCATCATGTGGGGTTTAGAACATCTTCATGTGGCATGACTCATGGCGTCAGGTACGAGGCAATGGAATGAGGAGGTAATCAGGGACCCCTTCAATGAACGAGACACCTTTACTATCCTAATTGTTCCAATTAGTACATCGGCCTCCGTGGATTCCTGGTATTGGTCAGGGGAATCTATAGGTCACTATTCAGTCTGCTCGGCTTAAAGTATCCTCAGTCAAGGCCACCTACCCACAAGTCCCCCCTCAGACATCTGGAACACGATTTGGAAGCTAGATGTGCTCCCCAAGATACACACCTTCTTTTAGCGTATGTGTGCAGGGTGTCTTCAAGTAGCGACCAGACTACGAACACGCATGGTAGATATGTTAGATTCCTGCCTCTTTTCCAAGTCGGGTTAGCGTCGGAGTTCCATATGCTAGTCTCATGCCCGGTCGCGGCAGAATTCTGGAATCTTAGTGGTCTGATCATGCCTATTAATGCCACCGATATAGTGGTATGGCTGAAAGATATACTCGCACTTAACCAACCAAATTAGCAAGGCGAGGTGGGATGTTTTCTTTGGGAGATATGGAAGGCGAGAAACAAGAAGGTCTGAGAAGATATCTCCCTGCCAGCTACGACTTTACAAATTACGGTCGGCCTTCTTAACGCCAGTTGGCAGGAGGCAAGGGATCACCGAAAAAGAAGTCGGGTACGCTTGAATCATACCACTCAGGGGGCGGCTTCTCTCTGGTCCCTTCCTCCGTTGGGGACTCTGGTCATCAACACGGTTAAGGCACTCTTCTCTACTTCAAGTCAGGTAGGAATGAGTAGGGTGTACAGGGATGACTCCAGTCACATGTTATGAGCATGCTCTACATCTTCTCTGGGTACCTAGATCTCGGGTTTGATTGAGGCATATGCTATCAAACACACACTACAGTGGCTCGAACAGGAACTGTGTCGGAGAGTCGTCATCAGAAGTGATTGTAAGGTCATAGTGGATATGATCAACAAACGGGGAGGATCTTCCTCCCATTTAGGGATAGCCGTGAACGATTGTACTTCTCTTTTATCTAAACTTGAGGTCGTGCAACTCGAGTTCGTCAAGCGGGCAGCGAACAAAACAGTTCATTGGTTTGGTAGGGCGACTTGTTACTCCCGTGTCTGGAAATGACACGGAAGTTATCTTTCCGACCCATTCCGTCGTGTCCTCATTACCGATATTTAAATAAAATAATTACGTTCACAGTAAAAAAATGTATTATTAAAGTGAGGAGTAACTCCAAATACTAATAATGTGTTACTTTTTGTATAGACCTTAACTGTACATGAGTTTCTTTTTACACAAATTAACTATAAAATATTTTCTATTTATATATGTTATAATTCTATTAAATTTGGACGTTTTTTTATTTGCTAACCATTAGTTTTTGTTAAACCTAGTAAGAGTTAGATTTTGCAAAACACTGATATAATCGCTTGTTGTTGCCTTCTCTCTGCACACTTGAAGTCGATCACATCTTTTATGAGGTTGGATTTTGCAAAACACCGATATAATTGCTTGTTGTTGCCTTCTCTCTGCACACTTGAAGTTGACCATATCTTTTATGAGGTCAAAGGATTCACCCGTGTATAATATTCTAAACCATTGTTCACTAGCTCAATCGGGAGCAGTTGGACGGTTCTCTATAACACCGTTCACTAGTTCGATTTGGGGCCTATAGCTATCGAAAGGCATGGTTCGTACTACTTTTTGTTTCCCTATTTTTCTTGTTTTTTTGGACCTCTTGTTGGATTGGTTTGGAGTTGTGGTATCCCGAAATCCCCACATTTTTTATTTATGCCTTCCACTTTTTTTCTGATAAAATTCATACCCAAAATTATCAAGAGTTGTAACGGATACACAAGAAATTATATCACTAGTTGGGGGATACAATTTTTATTTATTAAGATAATTCATCAATCCTTGTAGTCCCAATCCCAAACTAGTATCATATAAAAAAAATCATGAAATATCAATGTCACCGTCCAACACCAATGTTGATGTCATTCTTTGTTTAGCCCATGAAATTGAAACTTGAATAGTCTTGCAAATTGCAATAAGAGTGTGTGACGTGAAGAACTCCAAGAGCCAAAAGGTTTGTATCATTATAATCCAAAATTACACTCAAAACCCATCCACAAGAAACCGTGGTCGGCAATATCAATTCCACAATTTTCTATTTGCTTCCTCTAATACTAATTGAGTGTTTAGAATTACGGTCTAACATGTCTCCACTCCATCCAATTACGAGGTCAACTATAATATTCTTCTATCAAGTTGACTCAATTTGATCAATAAGTGAGTGCCAATGATACTATTTTTCAATTGTTTCCATAGTATTTATTTAGTCAACCGTATGTGGCTGAGTATAGGCTTGCTTATGCATGCTTGGCACGTCGGCATTTAGCATTTATTTAAATGTTTTGGTCAATAATAAAAAAAGAACCGGATTAATCTAATTGAAATATCTAATTTTAATGTAATTTAATTATACGCCGAGCTTGTATGTGAACGGGATGTCACCATGCTCATATTCTATGTATGTTGTCCAACAAATTCAAATTTAATCATTTTTTCTACAAGTGAAGTGAAAAAGAAGCAAGTTGGGAAATAAAATGATATAGAAAGTAATATTCATGATTTTGATATATCAATTTAAATAAAGATGAAAACAAGCTAGGTTTTATTCGGACCAATACGGAAAAATTAAACAATATGGATTAGAAAATTATGATGATATCGTTTACAATAATCATGTTCAGTTATGAGATATTTTAAGGCAGATTCGTCGTCGACTTTTTTGACAATTGTAGCAAAATTTGTAGAAAAATATGCTTGGAATGTTTGTTTCCCAACAATACAGAGTTCTTGGAGATTCCATTTTCAAGAGAGACAAGAACAATAAATAGATAAGGGAATTGGGTTCCTCAGTGATCATTCAAGTTGCTAAGGATCAAATACTTGTTCTTTTGGTAAAAAAATAATAATCAAATTTTGATTTCTCTGACTTATTCTTTTTCAATAAAGTTTAAAATTCTGCATGGCGTGAAAGAGAAGATTCAAAAATACCAGCAAAAGCCCGCACTAGAACATTGCATTAAGACAACAAGGTACACAAGGACAAGGAAACCTTAAAATGACCAAACATTGCATTACTTGAACGGGTTTCTTCTAATTCATAAGCCAGAAACTACTGTTTTCTTCTCAAACATGAACTATTGCAAGTACTAATTTCTTCACGACCAGGTGATTCCTTCGTAGAAATCTCTGTGATCCAGCTCGAACCCGAACAAGGAGATGAAGGAGCAACATTCAAATCAGTTCGTCCCTTGATGAATTCATGGTGAACAGTTCTTGTTGCATGTTCATCTTCATTTTTACTGTTGCTACATCTTTTCTTGGTAAATATACGACACAAGACCCAATTCTCCAATTGCGCAATAACATTGATCTGCACAAAAAAGAAGAGCTAACCCCGTTAAAAACAGTGCACGGTAAATATAATTTCAGTTCCATTTGTGTCAAGACCCGATCAATCTAAAAGTTCTAAACTCACTTGGGTTGAGTTATTTTTCTGTTGTGAATCATTGGTTCCTGTATTGACAAGGCGATACTCGTGCATGATCCAATCGGTTCTGGTTCCTTTGGGAGGCTTGCCTCTGTAAAACACCAAAGTCTTCTTCATCCCAACAAGTTGGTTGCTCGTTGAGGCCACGATTTTCCTGTCAATTCCCGTTGCTTTCCAGTAACCAGAACACGTTGCTCTGTTGGACCTGTTGCCATTTGGGTACTTGGCCTCTCTACTGCTGAAGAAGTACCTTTCTTTCCCCAAATCACCTGAACCAATGAAACCATAATGAACACACATCAACCATATAGCTAACAAAGACTCGATATAATAAGTATCAAGTCAGTCACTATAATCAACGAATATTATCATTAGTTACGTACCAAAAATGGAAATTGATTAATTAAGTGGGTCTCGTTCGAAGCAAAATCCTATTCCCATCACTAGCTAGAGTAACGTATCAAACAAACTCTTAATTTAATTGTTGAGCTCATGTAAGCCAAAGTAAAGCAATTGGGTTTCTCTACAGCTTTGACAATGAAAGGATGCTTCTTTCCAAACTCAGACCAACAATTCACTTCAGAAGACAACAACTTTATAGTTAAATTAAAACGAGTTCGATTTAATCTACAAAAATAAAATCACACATATCACCAGACAACAACTTTATAATGAAATTAAGATTAATCCTCTTTTTTGTTTTGATCAATGATCAGCCACTACTCTAATTTCTAATTACCAAAACTTACTTGTACAAATGATCAGGAGCGGGGCATCTCAAAAGTTCTAACCTAATTGTTTGTATGAAGATTAACCCACTTAAATTAACTATAAACCCAACACAAATCAAACAAATTTAAGAGGTAATTACCAGGTAAATCCCAAGGATCGGCTCTGCAGACATCAAAATCGGTGATGATGGAGGCAGGGAGGGGACAAGAACAGGCCTTGCGCTTCAAGTACTCAACAACAAGCTCCTCGTCCGTGGGGTAGAACCTGAACCCAGGAGGCAATTTCACCGAACCATTCTTCACAAAACCAACCTTATCCATAAATCCCTCACAACCCGAACCTCGGTTTCGATTTCAGCGACAAACCCAGTTGAGCTATGGCTATGGAGGAGAAGAAAAGCAGAGGCCAGAGGGAGCGTTGAGGGAGAGGGAAGGAGTATAGCTTCTATTTATAGTAAGTCTGTGCTCGACGATTTGTGCGTGCGTGAGGGAGAGAATAGGACGAGCCATTCTGTGGCGTAAACGAGACTCAAACTCGTTTGACACTATGTTTATGTTTGGCTTAAACATAAACGCACAAGTTAATGTTTGTGTATTGGGCGATAAATGTTTGTAACTTATTTTATTTATTATTTAAAACAAAAGCAAAACCAAAACCCATTGATGTTTATAAACAAATGTCTAGTTTTGTTCGACCTTTGTGTATGGGTATAATCGATGGTGTTTCCTTCTCCTTTTAATTTTTATTCTTTTATATATATCCTATATTCCGTTCAGATTATCGTTTTACCCCTCCAGGTCTGTTTTGAGATCGTTTATTTAAACGGAAAGATTCATTAATAAACCTTACAAATTAGACCGAATAAAACAAGTGTTGCATCCACCGGTCGTTTTCGGATATTCGAGGGACGACCAGCGAGATGAATAACTCTCGACAAAGGCGACGCAACGCCTGGATAAACAACTACTAGATCGGTCTTTTTTTATCGACTATCTGGAGAGATCCGCCGATAGAAAGAGCCGACCGAACACGCCAACAAAGACAACATCCACATCTAACGGAGATCCAAGATTCCAGTAGGGGATACAAACGAGAACATACAAAACTACAAATAAAATAAACAACAAACGACGACCACGAGCTACTTTCGTCCGACCTCTGATGTCGGGGGCTAGGATCAGAGCGAGGGGGAGAGGTGGGCGGCGCCGACGAGCACATATCTGATCCTCTTGAAGCAGATGCACGAGACTGGTCGGGAGAGCATAATATGCAGGAGCATAACTGAACGGCTCGAACTGCGGATCTCCGGCGAAAAAGGGAGCAGATCTGACCGCCTTGCCGGAAAAGCGTGGCAAAGAGCCTCGATCGGATGCGCTCGGGTCTTCGTTATCGTCAAAAGGCCGGCCACCGTCGGCAGGGGGCACACTGGGGGAGAGCTTTGCCAGCAGATCTGGCCGGCTTGAGTGTCAGACCGACAGATCCGACCGACGAGGTGGAAGAACAACAACCTGGGGGTATAGATCGGAGGGCAGATGGGTCGATCGCGGTCGTCAACGGAGAGGCCAACGCCAGTGGTGGTCGGCAGGGGCTGGGGGTGTGTCGAGGCGAAGTTTTTCAGACAGATCTGACCGGCTGGAGTGCTGGGCCGGCAGATCTGCCCGGCGAGGAGGAGGGGGAGCAACTTGAGTGGAGGACAGAAATGGCCGGAGAGGGGTGGCGGTGGTACGAGGTCGGTTGTGCTCTGGTGGAGGCTCGGGACGGACGGACATAGTCAACAGAAACGAGAGAAAATTGGATACAACAACGGTAGGGAAGAGCTCCACCGACAACCCTTGTGACCGAAACTACAGTGGCTGCCGACGGCGGCGGAGCGAAGAAAAAATGAAACCAATAGGGTTCACTTCTGTAAAGAGAAAAGTCGTGTGGTAACTTTCAGGGTCCGTTTTGAGATTGCTTGTGTAAATGAAATACCCTCTGCATATGAGAAAGAATACCGTATGAGATGGAATTTTCGGTGATGCGGGAAAATGTGTACACATTAATAGATCAAAGTCTTATGTTGGATCTATTTCAACACGAAGGGACAAAAGTTAAAGCTGATAAAAAAAAGGGACAAAAGTTAAGCGAGTGGATGAAATTAAACATCAATAACCGTAGCCATAAACGATGGATATTATGAAGTGCATCGGTCTATGTGGTGTTGTAAAACCATCTAATTAAAAATCAAAATTTTAAAAACTTTGTCCACCATTCTCTAGAGACCTAAAACCAACGTTTGTAAAAGTTCTAAATTTACAAGTCCTCTTAATTAAATTTAGGTTAAGAGGATGGCAAGCCGCTCATCCAAAAATTCAATCAAGATAAGACTTTGATCAGAAGAAGATGTATTGCGAGCAAGACCGTGGTCTGGTTATCGTGTATATCTTTCTCCGAGGATGTCTCTGGTTCACTATTGACTTATAGATAAAAGACATGGACGATAGTCACACCTCGCAGATCTCCGTTTGGTACCCAAGAATTGTAACGACTTTGGTGGCCTTCTTCTAGATGTACGTCGAAGGGAAGAGTCGGAAGGACATCACGAACTTCCTTGTAAAGGTCTCCGCCCCATCAGGGGTAGGGTTCGAACATTGGACGATGATGTCAAGGTGTTGTGGGAGCAAGAGGCCAGATTCAGACATCAGGCTCGCCATCCACATTTGTCGACACCGACGAGCAAGTAGGAAAGGTTATGGATGAGGAGCAATAAGCGAGGGGCGGAAAACACATTCACTTACTAGAATGACAACATTAACACCCCACCCAGGGTTGAACCGACACCACTAGGTATCACATCGGCCTCCGTTAATTCGGTCAAGTTACAACACACCTACTTTCTAGAGGACTCTTATAGCTTATCCGATGGAGGATGACATATGCTACAATCCAAGACGAGAGTACAATCCAACTTCACTTCACCATATTACAATAGGAATGACAACCCAAGCTTATGTTACAATCATTAGTGAGTATCTCCAGAATGGGCGTCACTCCTACGACAACGTTTGCACCAGGATTAATATCTTGAAATTTGTTGGCAAAAAATCTTCTATGTCTTTACTTATGTTATATTTTTTCGATTTAATAATTTATAATCCTCGGACTACCAGACAAGATTATGTAGTTTTCGGATAGTTTTAATTTTATTAATATAATTTTCTTTTTTTCAAGGAAAAAAAGTTCTTTAAAAACTCCGTTTATTTTACTTGATTAATTTGCATTTAAGCAACTTGAAAATTTTAAACAATGACCATATTTTCCGATTAGATGATTTTTTTTTGAGGCAGAAAGATGGTATTATAAATTAAAGCATTCTAGTGACCGCTAATACGGATAGCACCATACAAACCAAGAAACTAACATAAAACTGAAAGACAAGTGCTGAATAGTAAATGTTGCTCATGGGCATAAGGGCGGTCGGAGGGGTGGGACTGCGGTAGCATCCAGAGATACCGATACAATATGCTCCAACCATAAGAAACTGATCGAGCAGATCAGATGATAACGCTGCATTGGTGGACCGATTACTCCCCCGGTAAGTCAGCGTGCGTCGTCCTCCCTTGACTAATAGTGGTAGGGCTCCTGAACGCGGGATTGTTGACTCCGAAATGGTAGAGGAGTAACTCATCGACTGTTGGTAGTACCAATGCCACCTATGTGCCAGGGAGAAGGTATAGTCGACCAAACCCTCCCTGGACCCTCCAACACTCATTCTTGGAGGTGAGGGTGCTTGAAGCCCCCCGCCGCTGCATGTGACGCCCCATCCGACGCTGATGATTCTTCCTCCTCCCTCTCCACCCCCTTCTTTCCAGACAACGACGGTGACAGCTCACGTGGTAGCCATCCTACCGGTATCTTCTCATCCGTTTCTCCATGACTTCCATACCTCCCCTTTTCCTGTTGCCTTAGAGGCGTCCTTGGTTCCTCCTGATTAGGGCCCCCCTGCCCTTTACCACCCATATAAGTCCAGTTCGTCCCTGGGGTGACCTTTCCATGTTTTGCCTTCTCCAGAGCCGATTTCGGGTCCGCCGGCGCCTTCAACGAAGACCCCCGAACTCCCCCAACAACCGGACAGACCAGAAATAGATGACCCGCACAGCAACAACCAAACAGTGCTCAGGTAAATGTTCATAGGAAATACTCTGCCGAGTTCTTACCTGGGATACGGATAGTCGAAACCAGAGTTGACTCTGCAGGGGTACTCTAATGTCCGCCCTGATTCTGATCTTCATAAAGCCCCCCCAGCAGAGACTCTTCTTGTCCACATCCACTCCTTGACAGATCCCCAGCGTGTTCCCCACTCTGAATCCCACGTCTCTCATCCATGCCCCCACCGGTAAGTTCGATACACGCGCCCAGACCGAGAATTGATGGAACTCCAGGTCTTTTACCTGCATGTAAGCCCTCAGGTCCGTAAACAGGACAAATGAGTTTCAGAAGGACCACGATTCCTCCAACAACACTCTTTCCCTTTCCTTAGTGATTTTTCCAATACTATTCCGTATAATCTTTCACATAGAAATTAAACTTTGTGGAGTAACATAAGTCAGAAGGGTATAGTGGTCATTTAGGTAGAGAAGTGACCGATAGAGAAAGGAAGAGGTCACTTAATGTCACAACAACCTATTAATGGATGAAGTCAGCAAAAGTACATTAATGCCCCTTCCTCCCGGTCTCTCACCACATCCACACGCCTCAAGTTGGTGTTGCACAATCCTATTCGGACGGCCAACTTTGCTAGCCGTTGCCTTGTCAAGTTCCTTTACCACCACCGGCCTCCATCTTCAATATATTATTAGCTCATCAATTATCTACTCCAATACCTTGAGTTACAAGAAACTAGTCATCGTGAAAGAGAATTCGATTAATTAAATATCATGTCATTGATTGAATGATTAATAGTGGTTTTTGTTAACTATTATTATTTACGATTACATAAGTGTTTCTACAAGAAAAGATTATTTTTTATCAAAAAAAAAGATTAATTAATCAAATAAACATCAGTAAGTGACAAAGCATCATCTTTGACGGTTGCTCAGTTTCTATATAAATTAAACCTCTTCAATTTGATTTGATCATTTTGTCCTTTTCTCTAAAGTAATTATTTAATCCTTAACAAAAATACTAAAGCCTGGTTTTGACAAGAAAAATTGTAATTGAAGTTGTCGACTCTAGTAGGGTTTGAAGTTTAAATGATATTATTGGTGAGTTTATAATTTAAGACCGACACAAATAAATCGGATTTCGTGTCAGTAAGATAGTCATCACCCCGAATTAATAATAGTGACAATTAAGTATGTGTAGGGACAAATGTGGAAGAGAAATAATGGAAGTAAAGGTGACGTGGGATTGGAACAGTTGAGACATAGTGTAGCGGCAGCCTCAAACATTTACAATCGGAAGAGAGCTTGCTCACTTGATTCCGTAGGAAGGAGGAAAACTCGTTTTTCTATTAAAAAAACTTAACAAAAGTATAGATTTGATTTGTTTTTCTATTTATTTATGTATTTTTAATAAATCAAACATTTCAACATACTTTACCGATATAGTTGCAAAAACTTATAATGGATTACACGTGTTTAATATTTTGTGTTTATAAATATATTATTGTTAACTGGATTTAGTCATCTGACAGTCACATGACATCACTTTTTCTTTAAATAATTTTGTGTTAGAAAAATTTAAGAAAATATATTTCATAATAATATTTGTTTTCTATATTAATTTAATCTAAAATTGAAAAAATAATCAATTTTTTAATATCAAAATTCCCAATCTCATCTTTTCTATTTCTCATCTCTTCACCTATCTTTTGGAAATAATTATGTTTAATTAATTTATTTAAATATATTTTAAAAATAAATTTTAATATTTTATATATATATATATATATATATATATATATTTTATTCAATTTTATTAATTATTAATCATATCTTTATTTATTTATTTATGAAAAATCATATTATTTTGATAATTATTTTTAAATAAATTTTTAAATTTAATAATTAATATAATTGGATTATATATATATATATATATATATATATATAATTGCAAAATATAAAATATTTTTGAAAAAAATACGATTGTAGATTCAAATTATTATACATACTAGGTATTTGGCACCGCGCATCGCGCGGTGCAAGGCGTGAGCAAAAACTTGTGATATTTGTGTAGTAGAGATGCAGTAGGTTTGTTGTTGTACATGGAATTGGAGCCGGTGATTAAGACGAATGCATGCATCTTGCGCCAATATCTTTATTAAAACATTTTAAGCAATATATATGTAATACAAAATGAATCCTTGTTTGTATTATTTTTCTCCCATTTGTATCATTAAAAGAGACTACCATTAACTACTTGCATGTCTTCTTTGGTCATTATTTAGTGTTATCAAATGGATTGGTGTTGCAATAGTCACATCTTCAGTAAATAAATGAATTGTTTGGTTGAAAAAAACACTGCAAAAAAGAAATTTTTATTAGGTAATCTCTCAAATAAGGTCTACCGTCTATCTACGTCAGAATACCCAAATAATCAGATAAACAAAAATGCCACAGTACAAAACCAAAAGTTTAGCAAAAAATTAAGTAGAAACCTTACTGTATTAAAATCAGAAATTAAGCAACCATGAACCCAATCAAAATGCCATAATATAAGTTTAAAGCATACCCAATACCTTTCGAGTAAGAAGAACATCATGCCTAAAACCTATCTAATAAACCATCACCATGGCCATATTGCGTGCACCAAATAGAGATGATTGCATATGTCAAAGGGGAGATGATGATATTTTAGGATTTTGGCGTTAAGTAAAAGCTTTACTTCATTGGTTGAGGCCTCAACCTTGTGCACCTCGTACATGAAGATCCTGCAAATAGGGGCAATACTTATGAATACAAATCAGTTCTATAAAAAATCAGCGTTACCCAAAACCACCACATACCGATTGCTGAACATACTTATGGAGCCATTGTTCAAACCTCATGCATGGTTTCTTGCCTGCAATGAAAGGAGGTTGTTAAGAAATACATGTATCAACTGAAGCATGCTAATTCACGTTCGTTTCCAGCAACTAATTTAGCCATAATGAAGCTGAGATTTTCATCCCCTAAAATAAATTTCAAGTCATTACCAACAATTCCCATCACCCAAAACCATAGCCAACTTGCATCGACAATAGCGAATTTTGATGTTAAATTATCCAAATTATTTGACTGGAAACTTCAATTTCCGGAGCGACCAAACAACATTTGGAAGATAAGCTTACACGAAGTACACTACATACATCTATTTTCAAACCAACAGTAGGATGTGAAGATCCAAGTATAATGACGGGTGCTTGTGAATTTGCACATTTAGTAGCTTTGCAGGCATAAGCACCAACTATTCTCTTCTTAATTGAATTTCAAGAAATTGGACAATCTCTATCAAAATCATATTCACTTGAGGACATTGTCTAACTATCCAAGTAGGCTTCTTAACTTGTTGCCTATATCCTTCTATTTCTAGTTTATTTCTATATTAGTGTCTATTGATTCCACATATAAAGGGATTCTAATTGTACTTGTTGATTAAAATATAAGTGAAATTATCACGTATCTTCTATTTCAACTTGTAATTAGTGACTTATTGATTTAGGCTTGTAGGCATTATTGGTCGTGTGGTATGTCTAATGCATCCCCACTCCCAAAAGTGAGGTTGAAGTATAATGTCTCAAGTAAAACCCAATCACAAAGTTGAGTTTTTTTTCTTGTAGAGAATGACCCAATATATGCAGATCGATTTAAAATTCTACACTAACCTTCTGGCCTAATTTGTCTTTTGAGCTGTCACTGGAATCTGAAGCCCCATTAACAATAGATATAGCTCTATCAAACTGCAAGAAGTACATCAAAATCAATTCAACATCAAGTATTAACATAAGTATAATTTAACAATGCACCGGAAAATGGAAAATGGAATGCAGATCAATAAATTGCTCTCAGAATCCAATATGCACTCTGATTGCAATGCTACACCTCTTTCTTGCAAGAATGACGAACAACATACATTATGTCAACTAAAATTATGTATAGATGTCACAAACTTTTTGTTGTATGTGATTATGATAATTACACGTACATCAATAATCTATATTCATTATCACCAAAGGCGGAAAATTATATCCAAAATGTCAAGTGCAACAAAATAAAATAAACAAACATAATTTACTTAACTCATTATGCGTGCAATAACAAATAAGTCATATATCATATACAAGATTAGCAACCAAAAGGAATACACATACCTTTCCAGTAAAGGATCAGCTTCATGTTCTTGGGGAAAAAAATTTAAACGTCCACACTTCTAGAAATTTTTTATGGCTCTACTCCTACATCTTGTAACAAATACACTTGGCCTCACTGTCTAAAATAGTGAACTCCCCTCCCCCATTTTTCTCTCAAACTCTCCCTCTCTTTTTCCATTCAGCAATAATATTTACTGTGAGAACCAAACAAAGATGTGGAAATAGCATGCTATTAGATTCAGCTACACCGTACCTCGTGTCTCAACTGATCAAAGTGGAGAAATACTCGATAATGATCGTATTGCAGAAGCAACAACAATTGGACATATAACACAACTGGAACTATTGCTTCTACTCTATGACCAATGTCAGGTATTTCTCCAACAACATACAAACTTATGGGTGGACGCAATGGAAGTACTTTACCCAACAACAACGAGATAATTAAAACACATCTTGATCCAAAAACTACCCATAGGTCATCTCGAAAAAGGATATAAAAAATCTAAATGAGGAAACTCACACTTTGATAGTCCAAAAATGAGAATCAAGATCGAAAGAGTACTCACTTGAGAAGATAATTTGAACACTCAAAAGCATCAATAGAAACCCAAGAGTGACCTGCACGGAAGCAAAAAAAATTTGGTGTATGATTAGAAAAAAACAAAAAAATTCAAACGAAATAAGAGAGACCAAGAACTCGAAAGAAGTAAATAAGAACTGATCCAGAAATTTGCAGGAAACACAAAACGCCATATATGAAGATATACATATTGCAAAAGGTACCTTCTTTGTCGATATAAACCCAATGCATGAAGATAGGATCTTTCACTTACTACCAAAAGAAGGTGTTTACACAGACTGCACTATTAAAATGATATCTACAAACATCCAAAGAGATCTAACGTACCAACCAAATCATAGTAGAACCAATTTATGAATGTTGAGGAAACAACTTGTCTCCGGAGTCTATCAAGTTAGGAAACAGATGATGGGTAATAGCTAATTCAACACTAAGCTAAGAACCCAAATCCATCTCAATAAAATTCAACACAACCTAGAAATACAAACCCATACTGGTATCACATCACATGTTATACAATCATTGAGCATTGTAGTCAAGGTATTTTGTCACAAGTTACTTCTTCACAATTCTTTCACAACTCAGAAATGAAAACATATGTGCACCAAAATTGTCACAAATGAATCTCTATATATCAGTCCCGCCGAGATGAGCATGAGTAAAAAGCATTAAAGGATATTGAGATGAGTTGAATGTAAGAGTAGCCATGATCTCACTTGCTTAAATTTCAATAAGCAGTTCATACATATTATTAGCCTTCACTTGAACAAACTTATTTGTGGTCACACATAAATACAACTTAGTAATTGATTAAGCACGTCGGAAGTATTAAATTAGGAACTCTAGTTATATAGCTGGCACCATGAACATGTGCCCTTCGGTTTAAGGATTTCTAGACACACCCCAACAATATCTGAATTAGCATATGCATAAGTGTTGATTTCCATGAATCCATCAGTTTAGACAGAACAAAAAAAATGGATCATATCTTACCAACAATCGAGACTCGAGAAGTCGATGTCTTCGATGACTTGCCTGATTTTGCACAAAAAATGAGCAGCAAATTTAATACATTAAATTGAGACGCGTGAAAATGAATAGTTACGCAAACAAAAAGAACAGTTATGCTTACTGAAAAAAAGCATAGAAGCAACAAATTCTAAAACCACATGCATTTCTATGCACTGTTAAAATTGAGCATATGGAGCTTGAAATAGCCTCACATGAAAAACCATCAGGAATTGTACTAAAAAAATAATTCTTAGAACATACAGAAAGGGAAACTGAACTTAGGATTCTATAATTATAACATGTAGTAAAGAAAAAAAGTACTACATACGTAAAGCTATGTCAAAAAGCTTCCTGAGACCGGGTCTTTGAACTTTCACCACTACTCGTTCTCCGTTATGAAGGATAGGCCGATGTACCTAAAGACAGAAAAACTTAAAATCAGGTTCAACGTATAATACTCATCCAGGTAAGAAGTAACACCCGAAGAAATCAGCATACTGAAATTATTACTCAAGACTTCACAGTGCACCATATGTTTTAGTAAGCATTCAAGAAAAGGACATAGAACAGAACTCATCCATCCTTACTCACCGTTTAGCAAGAGAGTAAACATAGTTGTAATATTATTTTTTTTCAAATGGGTGCAACAGAAAACACAGTTGGCAATTGCATAAACATAAAACACCCAAAACTCACAATCAGCAACCACACATGACCAATAAACCGAGGAAAAGGCCACTAATAATAAGATATACATCAACCCATGGTATCATGAACAAAACCTAAATCAGCTGTAATTAGGTGCAACTTCAAACATCGATAATGAAATCCTCATATTGATGGTCCATTTGATCTAATTATCGAATTTATGGAGCACAAATTGATGGTCGTCTCTGTCGGCAAGGGCCTGTGAAGGATAAATGGTAAATGTTTTCAGATACTCCACAAAATTCATTGAAACAGTGGCACAAAAATCAACCCTTCAGACCAACACCTTTCCCAGAATGATTCCAACAAACAACTCAAAAATCAAATTTCTCATATCTAAGCAAAACCCATATCACAAATTCCATCAATTTGCACCCCGAATCCACAAAATCAAACAAAAGGTAGACACAGAAACGGGTAGCCAGCCGGTATCGTACCTTTCCAGAATCGGCACCGATCATAGGTTCCGAGTGGTTGCCGCCGTTGGCTGCGTCCTGGTCGCCGTATTTGAAAGGAAATCATCAGAACCGAAATCGAAGCCCTTAGAGTCGAAGTGGACCGGCCCGAAGATCCAGACGCCATAGGGAGGTTGAGTTCATGTTCTTCTTCTCTTGGCTACACATGACATTTTTTCTCTGTCTAAAATGATTTCTCCTCCATGGCTTTGACAGTTAAGAAGAGAAGAAACGGAGAAATAAAGG
Organism: Erodium maritimum; assembly: GCA_963921825.1. NCBI lineage: Eukaryota > Viridiplantae > Streptophyta > Magnoliopsida > Geraniales > Geraniaceae > Erodium > Erodium maritimum. The sequence goes on from OY997588.1 coordinate 148,677,268, forward strand.
GAGAGGATCAGAGAACGGGCTCAAAGAGGAGCCGAAGAGATGCCGAGCAATAACAACAGCTTCGCCTTGAATGCAAAAGGAAAACGGCAGGAGACGTATTAATGGAGAGAAGCCGAAGAGTACTGAGTGGAGACGAAGGCAGAGAAGGCTGTATCGAGGAATAGTGGGAGGGGAACAGTGCCATGCTGGCATAGTTCCTCCTATTACATTAGTAAGGATTATCAAAATTATGTGATTAAAAAAATTAAAATAAAATAAAATATTTTTGTAAATTGAAATTTGAGTATAATAATTAATAAAATTTAAAACTAAATTAGAATAATTAAAAAAATTTAATAACGGTAGAGATGAGAATAAGGTATGACACAAGTGACATGAAAATGATTCCTCTTTAATACAATAAATTTTGTATTCGGCAACAAAGGGCCTGCAAGGACCTTAGCTTTAATTTTCTCCCCAAGCAATCCTCTGTCGTCATCCACTCCATCTTTTTTTGGCGGTTCTGAATTTTGAGGAATGGGGTCTGGACAACGCTGCATGTTTAGGGTTGTGTTGATATATTCCTCCCGATGTTGTCTCGAAAGAGCTCTCTGGTGATTCCGGGAATGTTCCCTATGATCCCATCCGATCCACGACTCTCTCTGCCCTATAATCCCCACATCTGGTGTTGTCTACATGGCTACCCTCCAAGAAGCTCTCTTGACCTAGTATATCATGGAGGAGGAAGACATGGAGGCGGTCGTGCCATTAAACCTGGTGGACCCTACCTTCTTAGCTTGCCAACTATTCGGCATGGTTGGGAGGCTCCTGACTTCGTGACCCCCCCGGAAGGACTTTATGCTCGAAATTATCACCAAGGCGTGGGGCCTCTCAGCGTCAAGCTTGATGATCAAGGATGTTGAACCCGGGGTGTTGGCATCTATTTCGAGTCCCAAGAGGCCCGGGATTGGGTTCGAAGGAATGAACCCTAGTGCTTGATGGTCATCCTCTGCTCTTAGGGTACATTAACCCGTTGGCACGAGATCTCCATAACTTGGACCAGCTGAAACTCTAGGTCAATGCCAAGGGCTTACCACCCCTGTTTCGGATAAAGGCTACTAAGGAGACGATCGGGGAAGCCTTGGGATAATGTGTAGACGTCTCGTACAACCAGTGGGGGTTGTACTAGGGAAGGGCAATTAAGGTGCGAGTTTGGCATACCCTGGACCGTCCGTTGTGCCACTCCCTACTACTAAGGTTCTAGGAATTTAAAGACCCGGTCTGGGTCTCCATGACCTACACCAAATCGCCTAATTTATGCTTCAATTGCGGTAGGATTGGAAATGGGGTTCGAGAGTGTGACCGAGAGCGCAGGGGTCCCTCAATTTGATACCTCTCTTTTCGAGTTCAAATCAAGTATGCATGGACAAAATACTACTAATTGGGAGGCCAATCCAAAATCACATATCCCATCGTATTTCTCGGCTTTGACCCCGAAGACTATACCTCAGGACCCATTATCTCGAGGAAGGGGACCAATTGTAACCCCGAACATTGTACCTAACCTATGGGGTATAATGGATGAGAGTGGAGAGCCACTCTAAACCACTTGAGAGGTGGTTCAATTCTCGATGAGTGGGTCGACCGACACTTCATGAACTGTCCTATCTGGGACGTTGGCACATAGAGAGAATCAGCTGGTGAACCTCGAGAAGATCATGCGAGGGTTGGAACACAACCTCGCCAAGAGGAATGATAGACAAACCAGGCTTCAGGAACCATACCCGGGAGGGGTCCCTGGTGCAAGCATGTCCTCCCCTTGGTATTGTTGAAATCAGGTTCGATTGGACTCATCACGACGAGAAGAGTCCCCCTATAGGATCAAGCATTGTTTATGCACCATCTTGAGCGGTTCTCGACAATATTGGAATTTTGTTCCTTTACTATTTTTAAAAAGTTGGTTGTGACACCGGCGATTTGTCATAGAGTTTGTGGAAAGGAATTGTTCGAGGGGCCCTACCTTTATACTGACTGTTTTCCTTTGATTTAATAAAAATAATACATTTCGCTAAAAAAAGTACGTTCACGCAAACATAACTTGTGGGTCATAGGAGTTGGGTTTCGTCTCGTTGGGTATTGGTAAATAAAATATCAAGTACAATACAATGAGACTTATATTGAGTGTGTGCTCAAACTTTATTCACCCGTTTCGATGAAGTGTTTTTTTTTTACTAAAAGGTTCAAAGATTTTATTAATAAATAAAGAGATTCATTACACTGTATAGAGCCTCAAAAGGTCTCTTTACAAAAAACTCTAGAACAATTTAATCGTTATGAACGATGTGGAAAAAGCTATATAGGAAAACTGAAATTAAACTAAGACGAAACCAAAAAATACTGCTCAATGTATTGCCTAGACGATGCATACTCTGTAGAGTGCGACCAAACCTGAATCCTTTAATTCCATAGGGAGGATAGGATCGAACTAGGGACCCCTCCCAAGGCCAGTCCCTGAAGCCATGAATTCCTTTCATTCCTCCTATCGGAACTGTTTCCCAGCTTTAGCCTGATCCTCCCGGGGTTTTCCTGCAGTGTCACTCTTCTGGCCCAACCTCCCTAGGTGCAGTGTCCCAAATGGGGAAGACTACATCCTAGGGGGCAGTTGATACCCTGGAAATTCCCCGTTGGTCCACCACTCCCTGAGGATTAGGTGGGATATGCGATGTTACAATTGACCCCCTTCCGCGAGATGGTAGAGTCTTAGGTGGGATAGCTGAGGGGATACTGTGGTGATTTCCCCCAATCAATCGCATACCTCTTGGTTGTTATCCTGATGAAATTCCAATAACGACTTGTCAAAACGGGGAAAACCTGGCACCTCCCAATCACATGCTTGCAGGGTATGACCAATCCGACCCAATTGCTATTAAAAGTTGACAGTTTGGTGTAAGTGAGAGAACAACAGACCGGGTCACGGAATTCCTTGAACCGTAACAAGAGGCTCCGGCGGAGGGACGGTCCATAGAATGCCAGAAACGCAGTTTGACCGCCCCTCCCCAACATTTCCCTCTCCATCACACGACGTATCTAGAAAGGAACTTAAGGCGCCTCCAATTTTTTCCCCTGTCCTTCTCGTACTCACCAGCGGTGGGATACCATGAGCTTGGACCCACAACTGCAATCGATTCAGGTTGGGAAAATCTTTGTCCAACGGATCGATGTCCCCAAATAGAAGGGGGTGTCCATCGAAATACCATGGTTCATTATCCCGAAACCAAGAACGAGATCAGTGAAGTGTTTAAATTACATAGTTATTATAGGTCTTGAAATTATAAAAAGACAACACGGAGAAATTGCAAAACAAATATCACTGAAGTATATACAACTTTTTCTTTCTTCTCCATGTTATTCATATTCTTGCTGTCACGCCCCAAATACGGTTTTGACGGACTCGAGACGTGAACTAAGAACGATAATAAATAAAAACAATTTTAAAAGAAATAAGTTCCAAAACGATAATCTAGATAAACTTAATTGACAAAACGAGTCAACAGTTCGTAAACCAAGTAATACAGATGTTTAGTAATAATAGAAGAGTACGTCTCTAGACCATACTAGACTAAGACTCTCGCTAGCTCCCAAGCTCTGAGAATCCCGCTAGACCAAATCCCGCTCAAAACCTGTAGAACAGTAAAGTAAAGGGGTGAGCTTTTGCTCAGTAGGAAAAATAGTTAAGGCTATGAGTTGTCCGCTCACCACCACGAGTAACCGTCCAATTAGGGCATATTAGTAAGCACGGTAACTATAAAACAGTTAAACAGAAAATTCAAGACAATGCTTAGTCCCAACTCAGGTGCAAGCCGTAAATCAACCTCGACACTGAACCGAACGTAATACTACTTTTCTCAACTATTCCATTGACCACTATCATCCACTCAAGTCTCAGTGTACAACGACCACGGTTATCTCACAACCGACCACACGTGCGAACCCGCACGACAATACACTAAACTCAGGTGAAACTGTATTTCAAATCAAAGGAGATCACCTAGCATGCATAAGCAGTCACAACAGTCAACACAGATCAACACACTGAGTAATATCAACAATCACTACCACCTATGGTATCCCAGAACAATGCACCGGCTTCCCATAGCCCGGCTCGACCCCGTCGTACCGAAATTAACCTCGACCCAAATATCTTCCCATCGGGGTACAACTCATAACATACTGGACCGGAATCCTCCTACGGTCGGGTATCTTCCCGCAGTACGGGGTACAACTCATATCGTTCAGTCAATACACACACACAGGCAAAGCAATAGCAACCACGCAACAAATCATTAGCAATGCACACATATTGAGTCTCCCATAATACGCCGGATCACACCACGATAGCACATTTTACCGACACCTAGTCGGAAGGCAGGCGCACCTTATCACGGAATCATAGCACATTTTACCGACATCTAGTCGGAAGGCAGGCGCACCTTAACACACAACCATATCACATTTTACCGACGACCGGTCGGAAGGCAGGCGCACCTTATCACAGGCAATAACACATTTTACCGACACCTAGTCGGAAGGCAGGCGCCTTGTCACATCATCCGCTCATCGAGTACACGTCATACCAACATATCATGTCAAACATATCACCCCAACATATCACTCCAAACATATAATACTAACCTGTCATGCCAACACATCACCGGTCTAGATATCCTATACCGGAATCCTCCGTTGGTATAGGTATTGATGTGGACATAAAATACATCTATTTCGGATGTCATTAGCCCACATTTATGTTCTTTTTGGTCCCGAGTTAATGTAAAATGATGCATTTTACTCTCATTTTGTGTAATTGGTCTTATTTCAGAGTTCGACAAGCAATTGGAGCAAAAAGGGGTGAAACGGGAGCAAAACGGTGCCAAATTGGAAGCTGGTCAGAAGTGTCAGTAAGGTGCACCAGTTCTTTGCACGGGGTGCAAAGAAGCAGTGCACCACTTGTTGCACGGCGTGCAACCTAGTGGTGCGTCCAGATCAGAGAGAAAAAAATATGCACCGGAAAGTTGCACGCCGTGCAAATAACCGGTGCAACTTAAGATGCACCCTGAAATGCACGGCGTGCATGCGACAGTGCAGACGTCAGAAACGCGAATTCCAGCTGCGTTTCCCGTTTTTAGCAAATTAAACTCAACATATAAAAGGGATATTAGGTCATTATATGGGGGATCACGAAATTGAAGAGCAAAACACACCTTGGAGCTTGGAGAATTCAGAGAGAGGATCGAAAACAAGAGATAAGAACATAAAAGGTTTTGTGTAGATTGGATTCAAACTTATATTTGTATTACTCTTCATCGTTTAATATGAATTTCAGTGATTTATTCATCTCCTTTTGTTCTTATTCCTGTGCTATGAACTAAACCTATATTAATCTAGGGCTAAGGGAACGATGTGATGAATTGAGTTAACATATTCGTGTCTACATTCGTCAAACTAGTATCTAGGAAAGTGTTTATTTAATTCCGTTTGTAATGCTACATTACCCTGATCACGTACTTGTATGATTCAATCGTATTAACCAACAATTGAGAAATGAGGTTAGTAGGAGGAAAGAGGAATTAGATAACTCGGGTTTTAATCTAGGCTAGAATATGGCTAGACTGACACGAGTGCAATAGCTATAGGTGTAGAAACCGAAAGTTAGAGGAATTCATAGATTGTAATGCTATATACCGCTCTACACCTAGATTAGAGATAATTAGGTGGATTGTGTATGTTAGGGTCCTAATACGATCGAGAGATGGTTAGGACTACATCGAGAGAATTCTCGTTGCCCTTAGAATAGTATTAGTTGCAAATGTATACCAAATCCCGTTAAGTCATTCATCACATTCGAACCCCGTTAACGTCCTAGATCTCCTTTTAATCTTTGATTTACAACCCCGCTGTGGCTTTTTTCTTCGTTTCTGATCATTCATATATTCTCATTACTTGCATGAATTTAATATTTCTGAAACAAAAATCAAACATCGTTATAGGAATAGCTTAATTATCGAATTAATTAACTAAAGTGCTTGCTTAATTGCTCCCTTGGGTACGATATCTCGGACTTAAAACCCGAATACTACTTGACGACCGGTACGCTTGCCGTACCATTCTGAGGTTTAATTCTCAGAGTGTCAGGTATCATCTCGGAAAACACGGTATATCATTACCAAACAATCTTACCGAAACACATCATATCGGTCTATCAATCACCCGATCATATCACACGCATTGGTTCACGTCATACCAAACATATCACACTTGTCATAACATACCAACATACTACATCGAGCATGCCATATCATGATTCTCTACCCAACAACGGATAAACCACACATCAAGCATCACAATCATAGATCATGGCATCACAATCAACACACAACCTAAGGGCTCGACATGGCCCACATGCATTTCTACAGCACGACAATTCCCAAACTTACGGCTCGACATGGCTCGTAAGCTATCCCTCATTTCACTCGTTCCCTACATCTTACATGCAATTCTAACATTTTATCAAGTGTTCACAACCTATATGTATACTAGTAAATTTCCGCAATTAAACTGGTATTCGATACTTTCCCTACCTCGATCGCTATCCAAACGCTTAGTCACTTCGAAACACCTAGTAGCCTCCTCCGCCGTGCTCGGGTCCAACGTCTAGGATCACAAATTAATACGAGAATTAAGCGTAATTCAATAGTGTTTTAAAGAGATAAATACCCAAACTAACCCCAATTGCTCAACTTGTCAAAATGGGCCCCGAAGGCCCATTTTGCCCAGAATCAGGAAAACGTCCCTCGGGACTCCGAAAATTTCCCTTTTCGTTTCTAACAATCCTAATTAAGTTTACTTGTTCCAACGCACTTGACGGAATCAAATTCCGGGGTTCGAGATTTCCAATTTCGCAATTTAAAGTTTCTAATCGCTTTTTCCGAAATTTGATGAATCACATCCATAATTCGTTCCGGGTGTGAAAAGCTCGTCCAAGGGCTCACCCACGACCGTCCAATTTACGAAACAACCAAAACCCGGCCATGTGGGCCCCACGGCCACACATGTTCGTGGGTGGCCGGACCGGACCGGCCGATCATGTCCAAGGGTGGCCGGATTACGGCGACCGGCCGGAGCTCCGGCGAGCCTCCGGTCGCCGGAAAAATACTTAATTTCTCCAACGAGCTCCCAACTAGTTCTAGATTCTCCATAACACCATTGCTAAGTTCAAAACCTTCAAAAACCACCTTAAACACTCCAAAGTTTCAAGACCCAAGGTGGGTTTCATCAAAACCACCAAAAACTTAGTGGATTTCTATCATTAAACTCTACTTTCTTTTCATAAATCACCAATTAATCAACAAGACCTCAAAACTCATTAATCCCAACTAGTTCCAAGCATTTTCTAGAAAACCCATAAACCCAAACTTCATAAAAATGAATTTGGTTTGAAGATTTACCTTAGAAATGGAGAAAGGAAGAGGAAAATCAAGTTTTGGAGGAGGTTAGTGTTGGAAATCACCCAAAGGAGCTCCCTTTCTTCTTCTTCAAGCAATGGAGCTTCAATGGAGTTTTCTCCTCTCTCTCTCTCTCTCTAGCTATAGGTTCGGCCAAGGTGTGTATTTGCTGAAATTTTTACCCCATGTGGTCTTATCCTCAAGGTGGAAATGTCTCTTCCGTCCTTTAGCCCCCTTCTCTCTATTTTGTCCATATGTGGGGACCAATTGGTCTTTTCTCCCACTTCCCTTCCCTTCCAAGCTAACATGGACATGTGTCCATGTGGGGTCCACTCCTACCCAAAATATCTCAGCCATTAATATATTTAATCGTTAAAACTCCAAATTCTACCTAGTTTGACCCGGGTTTGACTTTTTCACAAAAGTGGTCATTTGAAAGGAAACGACCCAACTAAGCTTTCGTTACGACGGCTAAGCTTTTTGGGTCCCGGAAAAGTCCCGAATGACTCCCAGAGTCATCGATTGACTTTTCCGGCGGAAAGTCAACTTTCGCCAAAAACCACCGGTTCGACCGGGATCGCCCGAGGGCGGTTCTTACACTTGCACTTACGAGAACACGAAAATATTAAACTAATCATTTGTATGTAAGAACATCATGTTCTCTCAAACGGAGGAACTCTAACTGTTGCGATCATGAGGATCGTAATATGCAAAGAACTCTTTTGTTCCCTTGTTCATTGGAGTAGTTACCGGAGGTGCCATATCCTTCACCAAATAAGCTCCAGAGAACACATGGGCAGACATAGATTTGCATCCCTTTAAGAGTCTTTACGTTTTGGTTACACCTTTAACAACCCTTATGAATTTGTCACCGATCATTTAATACCCCTTATGTATTAGTAACAGATCATTTACTACCCATTATGAATTAGTCACGTATCATCAAGATGACGGAAACTTAACCAAAATTTTGTCCAGTACGTTACCAACACATAAAGAGTACTAGATGTGTGTTACCAATTCGGAGGGTAATGAACCCAAATTTGTACTTACTTTCAGCATATTCAGATATCAACTGGTTTTGAATCACGTGATTTATCCATATTTTCAAAAATGAAGATTATCATTTTTACAGAAAGGAATTAACAATAATATAACCCCACATTTCTTTTGTTTTGTTGTTATAGCCTGGATGATAATGTGAGGAAAAGTAGGCCCAAAAATGGGACAGCAGTAAAGGGCAGAGCGTAATCGTAGGGAGATCACATAAGATAGGTGTATCAAGATTGAAGAAATTGGAGAGTCATCACTTTGGCATGCATATATATGCATATGTATATACGTATGTTGATATTGATGAGGCTGATCAAACCAATCAACTAGTTGTACAGATATGGAGGGAGAAGGGAAGAGCATGCACATTCTCATGTACCCATGGTTTGCGATCGGGCACTTCTCTTCCTTTCTTCATCTGGCCAACAAGCTGGCGTCGAGGGGTCACTCCGTCTCCTTCCTCCTCCCTCCCTCCGCCGTTGCTCTCCTCCAACCCCTCAACCTCCACCCCCACCTCATCTCCTTCGTCCCCGTCCCGGTGCCCCACCTCCCCGGCCTCCCCCCCGGCGGCGAGACCACCTCGGCCATCCCCTTCCCATTGCAGCCCCTCCTCATGGCCGCCATGGACCTCACCCGCCCCACCCTCGCCGCCCTCCTCCGCGCCCTCCGCCCCCGTCTCGTACTCTTCGATTTCGCCCACTGGCTCCCCGACCTCTGCCGCTCCCTCGGCGTCGCCAGCGTCCACTACTGCACCGTCAGCGCCGCCACCATCGGGTACCTCCTCAGCCCCTCCCGAGGCCCTGTTGACGACTACTACCATCTCATGGACCCTCCGCCGGGCTTCCCTCCCTCCAAAATCAAGCTCAAGACCCACGAAGCTCGAGGGCTCTTCTCCATCCACGCTACGTCCAACTCCAACCCAAGCGTCGACGCCGCCTCGACGCCTACGGTCTCCTTCCAAGAGCGCCAGATGGCGTCGCTTACCCGATGCGACGCCATCGCTTTCAAGACCACCCGAGAGGCGGAAGGGGCCTACTGCGACTACATCGAGCGCCAGTTCCACAAGCCCGTCCTCCTCGCCGGCCCGGTCCTGCCGGAGCCACCCACCACCGCGCTCGACCAAAGCCTGAATCGATGGCTCGACCGCTTTGAAGCAAGAAGCGTTGTGTACTGCGCTTTCGGGAGCGAGTGCGTTTTCGGGAGGTCGCAGTTTCAAGAGCTGCTTCTGGGTTTGGAGCTCACCGGCAAGCCCTTCCTGGCCGCCCTGAAGCCTCCCCTCGGGGCGAACACCGTGGAGGATGCGCTGCCGGTGGGGTTCGCGGAGAGGGTGGGGGAGAGAGGGTTGGTGCATGGAGCGTGGGTTCAGCAGCAGCTGATACTGAGACATCCTTCGGTAGGGTGTTTCGTGACGCACTGCGGGTCGGGGTCGTTGACGGAGGCGATGGTGACGGAGTGCCAGCTGGTGCTGGTGCCGGACAAAGGGGACCAGATCATAAACGCTAGAGTGATGGGGGGAGAACTCCGAGTCGGGGTTGAGGTGGACGAGGATGGAGAGTTTAGCGGAGATGGTGTTTGCGAGGCGATCATGAGTGTGATGGATGAGGAGAGTGAGATTGGGAAGGAGGTGAGGATCAACCACCGAAAACACCGAGAGATGCTGCTCAGAGATGGTTTTGAAACATCCTATTTCGACTCTTTTGTTCATCAACTGCAAAACCTAGCTCGGTCCGTTAAAACGTCAACAGTACACGTTAATGATTTGTAAATAATATAGATCAAATTGAGGTAATGATTTGTACTCATTGTGCTGGTTCCTGTATGGACCTTCACATATTGTTGGTTTGTAAATTCCATGAATCTACTAACATACCCTACTGTGTGTGGACCAAATACCAAACCTTTTCGATCAAGCTACGATACAACGTGCCGTCGACTACAGTGCCCTTGGTTTGCCCGTGCTCGTTGTCGATGAAGACTTTCCGAATGCTGCGATTTCGACTTAACATGATCCTGAAATTTTCCTAGTGGCATGCCTTTTATCAGAGGATCCACTATCATTAAGTCAGTATTGATATTCTTAGTGATAACCGTTTTGCCTTTCACGTACTCTCTTAAGGCTAAATACTTTATGTTGATATGCATCGCTTATAAAAAAAAACTTTATGTCGATATGCATGTTTTGATTTCCACTCTTGTGGTCCTTAGCCATGAAGACATCAATTGAATTATCACAATACAGCTTCAGGGGTCTACTAATAGAATCCATGATTCTAACCTTGGAAATTAAACCCTTAATCCATACATTGTGAGAAGTAGCCTTGAAACAAGATATGAACTCGGCTTCTATGGTAGAAGTAACAGTCAAAGACGGTTTGGCACTTCTCCATGACACAACTGCACTGGCCAACATAAAAATGTATCCAAAAGTTGAATTTTGTGAATCAACATAGCTAGCAAAGTCGGAATCAGAATAGTCGACCACTTCCTTATTGTTCGTTCATTTATATACTAACATGTAATCTCAAGTCGCCTTAAGGTATCACCATACTTTCTTTGCAGCTTTTCAGTGCTCAATGCTTAGATTACTTTGATATCTCCCTAGTATACCAACATTGAATGCTCAATGCTCTACCCTAAAGCTCCCTTTTCGTTTTGCTCGGCCGCCGGCGGCCTCCATGGCTTTGGAGGTCGCCGGCCCTCCCTCCCTCCTCTCACCCATCCTCCCTTCCCTGCTCGCCGGAGCCTGCTTTCGTCGCCCTCCTTCTCCTGGTCCAGATCTGTTCATGGACCCTTTTCCGTTTCTCTAGCCAAAGCTTCCAAACCCTAAAAGCCCCTTCCTCCTTTCTCGGCCGCCGGCGGCCTCCATGCGTTTGAAGGTCGTCGGCCTCCCCTCCCTCTTCTAACCTCTCCTCCCTTTCGGGCTCGCCGGCGCGTGCTTCGTCGCCCTCTTTCTCCTGGTGCAAATCTGGTGGCCCCCATCCCTGAGGCTCTTGCGCACGACCTCCCCCGCTCATCTCGTCTCCGTCATCCTACAGTACCTCTCGGTGACCTCCTTGGTCCCTTCTAGCCTTTGGGCTCCTCTTCTGTGGGTTGGCTCGAGACGCCGGAGATCTGGTCGGTTGCTGCTCTTCCTCAGGTGTGGGTGGGTTTCAGATCTGAACCTCCCGTCCCTCTCAACCTCTCAGCTCCGGCCGCTTGCTCTTTTGGCTCTCCTTTCTGGCCGCCCCTTGTGGTGGTGCTCGACCAGGTCTCTTCGCTGCTCTCGACGTCGTTTCGGATGACCCTCTCGGACTTCGCCTCCCTTGCTCGCAATCTCGACTGGTCTCTTGGGTGTTGGCCCCCAGTCTCCCTTCTTCCGCTCCTCCTTCGCCGTGCTCGCTCCGCTCTTTCCTGGTTCCATCTCCGGAGATCTCCTCTTCGCCGTTTTCGGGTGCTGGCCCCGGCGTCTCTTAGCTTTGTTAGCTTCTCGGTCTTCTCCGGTGTGGTTTCTCGGGCCGAGCTCGAGTTGCTCTGGGCGGGGTTCTCCTCTGGTCGCGGTTGCTCGCCGGCGGTAGCCTCTTTCCTTCTCCGGCGTGGGAGCTCGGTTGGCGTGCTTGGGATGCGTGTCTCGGTTCTGCTGATTCATCTGTTGCGGTTCCCCAGGTCGCACGCGTGTGTGGTTTCGAGACGATGTCCTGGGCCGCGCTTTCTCTTTGGGCCTGCCCTCTCTTGGGCCGGTCCTAATCTTTTGGGCCTTTTCTCTCTGTGTTTCGCCCCAGCCTGCGTGCTGGTTTCGTTCTTCTTCTGCTCTCTTTTGTAATTCTTTGAATTTCAAGTGAGTGGAATAAAATTGTTTTTTTTTTGCTGATAAAAAAAAAACTTCCAACAAATGAAGCATAGGAAATATTCCTCATTTGTTCCCACTCTAAGTCTTTTTTTCGTACATTAGCTTAAGTTGAACTTATCACACTTCACAATAGGAGCTATCTTTCTAAAACTTTGTTGATGTATGTCTCTTGAGACATATCCAGAGTACCAACTACTTTGTCGCCATGTATCTTTTTTCCCAATGACATAAGATGGATCGCCTAAATCTTTCATATCCAAGTTTTTGGATATAAATTGTTTCACCTCAAAACTCTTATTCCTATCGTTACTAGCAAGCAAGATATCATCTACGTATAATATTAGGAAACAAGTCTTGTTACCTCTAACCTTCTGGTATATACAATTATCCATGACATTTTCTTCAAAACGAATGAAGAAACAACATCATGGAACTTCAAGTATCATTGTCATGGGACTTGTTTCAAACCATAGATTGATCTTTTAAGCTTGCAAACTAAATGCTCACCATTACTAGAGGTGAATCCTTCAGGTTTTTTCATGAACACCTCTTCCGCTAGTTTTTACATCCACTTGTTCAATTCCATGTTAAAGTATGCAACCAGTGTCATGATTATCCGAAAAGAATCTTTCTTTGATACAAAAGAAAAGGTCTCCTTAACCGATTCCTTCCTTTTGATTGAACCAGTTGGCAAGTAGTCTGGCCTTATATCTCTCGATGTTATAGAACGAATCTTTTTGGTTTTAAAGACTCATTTACATCCAATGGCTTTCGCCATTTTAGGTAACTCGACAAGATCTCAAACTTCATTTGATGCCATCGAATTTATTTCATCGTTCATAGCATCAGAAAGATACAGAAAATTTAATGTAGGGAAGTGGATAAATTTCTTTGCCGCTCATAATCTCCAAAATAGTGAGCTGGAGATCGATTCTATAAAGGTGATGACTGTCATTCATATACATATGATTTCTGTTTTTTTAGGGTTTAATATTTGACATCTTACAGTGTTTATATGCTTTTCATCATGTTCATGTAACTTGGGTTCGAAAGTCTTGCAATAAAAAAGATATTGTATGGTTCGGTGACTATCAGAGTATTATTCTGAGCTTTATTTGTAAAGACATGCGCTTGTTGTAGTTTTATCTTTGAAACTATTACATACAAAAGTATCTTTTACCAGTTTTTTTACATACGACATACATTTTTGTTATTGAAGCTCAAGTTATGATAAATTAAAACAAAGACCGCATTTATTGAAACAAATTAGTACGATTTAAAGTACGAGACAACTAGTTGGTGATAATTCAAAATATAGGATGATAAAATGAAATTTCCTCTTAAGAATTTATCTTTCTTTATCTCTTTTGTCTTACCAATTATAAGAGCTATTGGGTCAGGTTTTGTAAGTTGGGTTTAAAGTGTGGCCTGAAACTCCTATCCAGCAGCTTAAGCTGCTCCATCCACAACCTACCTTTGAAAGCCCACCATCAAATCAACACTAACAATTCTTCACTCATATGTGCATCTTACTTTTAAACTTCTTATTTATTTAACTTCTTTGATGTAATCTTCATTTCTAACTATATTATTCACATAAAAATGACCACGTCCATGGATCAGGCAACACTAGACATACCATGTTTTGTTTTCAATGTCTCAGTCTTAAATCCCGATCAGACACATCATATAAAACCAAACATTCTCGATACATTTTATATTGTCTTAAACTATCAAATTTAAGTTTCAACAGAAAATTCGAAACAAAATGAATACTGTATTTCAATATTTCAGTCTAACAAAATAAGTACAGCTTCATATTGATTATCATGTCTTGTAATAAGGATTAGTCACTTACTAATTTAAGGGCACTCAAAACATTGACTTGTATAGTGATATGGTACTGTAAGGAAGAAAATGTTATTTTTTTTCTAAATTGGAATCGTAATCATGTATTAGCAAATTATAAAAGTCTTATTCAAACCGGGTAAACCGCAATCTAAACACAAAAATACTAAATAACAAGCCCTAACATCATAGGACCAAAAAGAAAGAATATCTAAAAACCGAATATAAATACTCAAATACCAACATGCTTAACTGAGATGTTCAAAATGTGATATTGTAATAGCGTCCGAAGAGACCTGTACAACGAATCAAACAGAAAGTCAGGACAGAGCATGCTCATTTCAAGAGTGGCGCCGAGGCGGACTGTATACTCCCGAAGGAACTAGCATATGTCGTCCTCCTTGAAATGATAAGGCATGACTATAAGAACGCGAGAGTGTTGTCCCCGAGATGGTAAGAGAGTACTGTGCCAAAATTTGGTGGAATCATTGCCACCATGTTAAGAATTAAACCTAATTCTTATTTCCGAAGAACGATTAAAAAATTGTGATAACAGATTGACACTAAAGTTTATACTAGTTCACTCCTAATGTAGGAGCTACGTGTCACGCCCCAAATCCGGTTTTGGCCGGACTCGAGATGTGACTTGAGTTGAAAATAAAGTAATAACAAAAGGATAATAAAATTGATTAAATACTCAAGAGGTTCCGATAAAAAAAATACTCGAATAACATGTTCCAAATCATAATTAAGAGTCAAGGCTCCATAAAGAGTACATAAAAACAAAGGGTTCACTACAGTGACCAAAAGGACGTCTCTAAGATCATAATGCCCAGTGTCACGCCCCAAATCCGGTTTTGGCCGGACTCGAGACGTGACTTGAAATAAACGAGATAAAAGTAGTAAAATAGTAATAAACTCCTTTAAGGCCGAAACGAGTCCCAAGATATTTCTCAAATAATTCGATCCAAAATTTAAAATATAATGTCAAAATTCGACGAGTAACATAAGATAAATAAAGTTCAACAACGTGGACCAACACGTCTCTAATACAACCCTCAAGACATCCAGAAGCTCCCGAGCCTCGAATTTCCCAGATCACAAGTACGCCTGTACACACAATAAATAAACAAGAAGGGGTGAGCTTACGCTCAGTAGGGAAAATCGTAACACTTTAGTCTCTAATTTTAATAATAAAACTGCTTTAGTCCGATGTCTCAAAAGCACTTAATACCTTTAGACCAAAAGATGTAGTACAAATATAAACAGTAACAAGAATCATAATGCATTCTCAAGGATAACGATAACTTCCCGGAAGATAAATGGAGAACACAATAATAAAAGAGAAAACCATCACAATTGGGAACAAGTAAATACTATTAACAAATGAAATGCTATGAAATCAGTGTAAATAAAATAGTATCGTTTTCTCAAAGATAACAGTAACTTTAAAAGATTACGAGGAAAGTGTTATAAATATTTCATAACTACTAACATGGGAGCAAGTAATATCACACCAACCACTTTCTTTCTCAAGCCTCCGATCCACGGATACATTCTGGTGTCACATCGGTTCCCATACTCCGATCCACCAGAGCATCCATATCATATCATATTTTTCCTCGGTCCAGAGGAGGCACATACATCGGGGCACCGGAAACAATCCCAGAGGGACGCTTATCGTCGGGATTCTCGGAAATGCCTCCAAAGGTCCATATGTCATAGGGAACCAAGGTAGTGCTCCCGCAGGACGCATACACTTGGGTGAAACCACAGTAACCATTTCCCCGCAGGGTAAACCATCCAATTGCCCGCAGGCTCCGAAACCAATGCTCCGCAGAGTCCAGTAATCAATGCCCGCAGGCTTCAATAATCAATGCCCCGCAGGGTCCAATATCCAATGCCCGCAGGCTCCGATAACCAATGCCCCGCAGGGTATGCCAACACCAACGACTATAACACCACCGGATTACCCCCCCCCCCCCCCGGTGTAAGTACCATACCGAACAGCCAAACATCTTAAGAATAAGACTAAGGGAAACACACATTAACACAACAACCAGCCAACGCTTATCGAACCACACTGTCACCACAACACATCAGAGACATCCATTCAATCCTTACACTTACCGTTATACTTACCTGTCACGATCCATCGGTCCATCGATCACCTGATCGTAAAGTTTGGCACAACCAGTCATACTCGATCATCCGTTCAAGCATTCAATCATTCAACATTCAATCAAGCAACCAATCATGTAAGCATTCAATCAATCAATCAAGCATACGATTTAGCTAGTTTCGTTAGACTCTTAACTTATCCAAACTAGGCAACCAAGCATGTGAACCTAACACATAACTAATCCGAGGGCTCATCACAACCTCTCTACCAGTAAGACAATTCCCAAGTATTGAAAGCGAGTTACACTAGTTATTCTCATCCTATGCATGCATTCTAGACACGTCCGATTATTAGTAATTGAAAGACGATTATTCTAGTTATTCGCATCCTATATGCAATTCTAGGACCTTTCCGATTTTATTAACCTAATAGGCATACTAGTAATGAAATACTCGAGTAGTTAAGACTTTCCCTACCTTGCGGTCTTCCTCTAACAATTCTCTGCTGTGAAGCTCGCTTCACCTCTCCTCCGTTCTTCACACGGGTCCCGGAATGGTCTTCGTCCCTCGAATGCAACACCAAGGTCTTGGCACAAAATCAAACTCTAGTCAAGATCTAACCAAGAAGCAAGCGAAGACCCAAAAACAAACTCTTGAAGTAGACGAAAAAGATCGAAAAGGGGGTTTAAAGGGACCAAAATTGTTCTGCCACGGATCTGTGGGCTGCGCCGTCACGGACCTCCTCACGGAGCCGTGTCTGACGCCGTCACAGTCTCCCTCACGGAGTCGTGACGTCCTCCGTCACGGTACACGTCACGGATCCGTGACGCCTGGTACTGTTCATCCGTCTGCTTCTCCAGCTTCGGGTTTTCACGATTTTAACCCCAAAACCCCCATAGATGACCTTCCAAAGCTCCAAAAACAGTTCCTAAACGTCTCTAGTTCAAAACCCACCATGGGTGTTCATCAAAACTCCAAAAAAAAAACACAAATTAAAACCATCATCTATCATCAAAATCCTCCAAAACTTCAATAACCAAACTCAAGCTTCAAAACCTAACAAATTCTTCCATTCTCCACCAAAATACATGAACCAAAAGTTGTAGAAACGAAAATAGATGAGAGATTTACCTTGAGGATGAAGAGTAGAAGAGAAATCAAGTGTTTTAGAAAGGATTTGGATAGAAGATAGCTTCAAGCTTTCATTTTTCCTCCTTTCTTCTTCTTCAAGCCTCCAAAACCAATTTTTTCATCTCTCTCTCTCAAATTCGGCTGCCTTGGTATTTGTGCTGAAATGAGCCTCACATTGGGCCTTAAACCTAGAGGGGATAGTGTCCAAAATACCCTCTTACTTCATCTCTTCTCAACAACAACTTATAAAGGCATAAGAGTCATAATACACCCAATTCTTCCCTTCCAAGCAAGCGTGGACACTTGTCCATGTGTGGACCTCACAATTGGCCGATAAAAGTCCCGGTTTGACTTCATCTAATATTACAGTCAACGGAAAGGAAACGGCCCAACTAAGCCAACCGTGATAGTGGCTAAGCCTTTTGGGACTCGGAAAGGTCCCGAATGACTTCCGGAGTCATCGGTTGACTTTTCCGGCCGAAAGTCAAACTTCGTCTAAAGTCACCGGTTCGACCGGAGTCGATCGGGGGCGGTTCTTACAATCTACCCCCCTTAAAATAATTGCGTCCTCGAAATTTAAACCGGAATACCCAAAGGTCGAACATGTGGGAATACTTCACGCAAATTTCATCCTCGCGTTCCCCAGTCGATTCAGCTCTTTGGTGCTTCTCTTGCACTCGTACTAGTGGGGTAGTCTAATCCCGTAGGACCTTCTCCCGTGCATCCAACGTTCTAACTGGTTGTTCTTCATAAGAGACATCATCCGCTAAAATCGATGTCCGTCCGCTCGACAACGTGGAAAGGTCCGTAACTCCGTTGTTGTCGTGCAAGGCTATAAGCCACGGCTCCAACTTGCCCAACATCCTAAAGATTCGATAAAACGCGGGGCTAGATTTCCCCCGGCGCGGTTGAACCACAATAGTCCCTTCTTCGGGCTCGCCCTCAGGAAAGCGTGAACACTAACCGAATAGTTCAAGAAGTCGATGTCGTGATCAATGTAAGTCTTCCGTCGAATTTGTGTACCCTTTACTCGTTCCAGAACAACGCAACCTTCACTTACTCGTGCTTCACTAGATCACGCTAGTTACTCAAACGTCACCCTTAGTGGTACAAAACCGTCTTACCCAACTTCACGAAACACGCGCAACGTTTCACCAACTCAAGAATCCAGAGTAACAACACAAGTCGAGAAACATCTAAACACTTAAGAAAACTAAGGTGAAGATCTCGATATCCCACCCCGGAAATTCCGTCGTCAAAGGTATCCTGTTGGAACTCTCTACAAGTCAACAAAGTCGGAACCACACACAAACGTAACTCAACCAATTTCTCCTTAGTGATTGCCACGGGATTAATCCCAACAGAACTCAAATACTAACAAGTCAAGGCCAACCACAAACAAATTACAAGGAAATAATACGCACTCCATTCAACAAAACGAAAGACCTCGCTAACACTGTAGGATCTGGAACAATCGTTCGTTTCATCACATCTTGTGGAAAGGTAGGCGTACCTCAATCAAGTGAATAATACAATGCACCGACCTCTAGTCGGAAGTCGGCACGCCTCAAAACGTACTACCATTAGAAGCTCACGTTATACTAAGTACGACACACTTGCCCAATCCTAACGACAGGTCACACCTGGTAAATCCTTTCAAGATTCTCAACCTGATAATGATTCAACTATTCATCAAGTATCACGATCCTAGAATAAAGAGAAACTAACAAATCTCAACTACGGTCGATCACGAGAGTTAACCAACTTGCTATAATTCTCTTACCCTCGATACCAGTTCACACTTCTGACAGAACCATCTTACAAGTCGCTTCGTCTAAGTCATTGTATCTGCGAGACCACGGTTCTCAAACCCGGTGCACGGTTCCGTACAACCACGAACTCTACCAACATCTAGTCGGACGAACGACGCACAACAACAAGAACGGTGGAACCTCGTACTGGCACTTAGACGAAAGTAGGCGTCCTTCAAGACACCAAAATAAACGTACAATAATCACACTCGACAGCGAAACACAATCCAAGATTTATCAATAAAGGTTATCCCGATCGGTGGTAATCCTTATACAGTTGACACTCTTTCACGAGCTGTCGATCAAAACAACTTATAGTCAAGTCCACCCCAGTCACCCCATAAGGAGTAATCATCATGCACTGAGATCTCAATAATTTGAACAGTTCAGAAACTAGCGCGGTTCCTTCCATCGTTCCTCGAACAACTCAAAACCAACAATGATTAACTCTTAACTTTCCCTGTGCCTATGCATGGCACAAAATCCGACCTATCACACAACGCTTCATTCGGTGCCATCTAGTTACTGGCCTGGAGCTTATGGTAGTTGCCCTCGGCTATCTGTTGCCAGATTTCAATGTGAGGTGCTCTTGCTTCTATGGCGTAACCTTATGGTTATGCTTAGTCTTCGCGGGACGTTTGGCGTTCGTTCTTCTCTTGGTGACAAAGGTTCATCTTGGTACCCGGTTCTCGTTTTCCGTATTCTTCTCCGCTGGGAAAGTCGTCTGATCAACTCTCAGTGTTATTCACCTGTTCCGCGTGAACTGGCGGCAAATCGTTTAGTCCCTCTGTGACGAACGTAGGGAGCACATTCCAATCTAATCTCTTACGTACGACACACACTTGTGCAACTTTTCGCTCGATAAACGGGATTTTGAAACAAAATCGTCTTGAAGGTTCGAAGCTTATGACCTAAACCTGCTAGCGGAGGTATAAGAAGCTGGAGATTACGACTCCTATGGGTTATGGGCCCATCACGCTTCCGCTGCGCTACTTTGATCTTATCTCCATTCGGTCATCTCCGGTGACCGGTCGCACCGTTTTGGTCAAGGCCGTAGCCTTTCACTGTTTGGGCACTCGCTGCTGATAGCACTCGATGAACGCCTGCTGTTTCACCGTTCAGTTCTTAAAACTCGATCCGCACTACTAAGTATATCACTCCTCTTTCAGACTCCAACTGACACTAGTTGGCACTACCACACCTCTAGTGGGTGTGTTAAGAAACGGGCGGGCTTACCAGTTTGAAACTCGTTCCAACATAAAGTAATCATGAAACGACACAACCAAGTGTAATACTTAAGTGTCAGCGACCAAGAAATCTGAAATGTAAAACGTAAACAGGAACTCTAAGTGATCTCAAGGTCGGTATCAAGTCCCTCAGCTCGGGGCCCGGCAATCGCGTATGCGCGACCCTGTTGAATCAGAAGTCCTCCTCTCGGTGAAGGTGGAAGAATCTGCTGATGTGATAGCATTTCCTCTTATCGGTTCTCGTAGGCCGACCTGTAGGACGGTTTGTGAATCAAACGTTCCATGGGCAGTCTCGGTCCAGATGTCCCAACTGTCTTCACGATGGACAAAACTGTGCCACCAGGGCAGGTCCAACCGACGTTGTTGCCCCAACCCGTCGTGTCCCCCCAGGACTGGGTCTGTGGTTGAAACAATCATGAGGTCCTCTGCCCCTTAGTATGGTGACTCTTTGACGGCCTTATGAAGCCACTCGGCATCGGCCTAGTCTTTCGCGCTCTGGCGTCTCCCGAAGATGCTTCTCAACGGCTAGCGCCTGATCCACTAGTACAGAAAATCCTCATCCTGAAGGTAATAACTTGATCCGCGCCAGACGGGGTGAGTCCTCTCTCGAACGCATGTGGCAACTCTCCTTGGTTTGCACCATCTCGGCGCGAAACGGTACAGGAACGTGAACCTCGCCTCATACTTAGAGACGGTCATCCCTCTCTGCTGCATATCCAACAACTGCAGGTGTTGGTCCTCTCGAACGGATCGAGGGAAAAATACTGTTCCAGGAACAATTTATTGTACAGTTAAAAGTCACCTCCAACCCTGATCTGCACATGCTGCCACCAGTATCATGCTTCTCCCTCAAGCTGAAGGGTCGCGAAAATAGTCTCAGATGACCATCCGAATACTCTCGAAGTAACAAAGTTGCGGGTAATCTGTTCCAACCATACTACAACTGCCTTGGGGTCTTAACCCCCGGGATTGATTGGCGTACTCAACCTACGAAAATCCCTGAGAGTCTGGGCCGTGTTGCTGTGCATCTGTCCTGGCCTCTCGATAGCGACTGCGTCGGTCGTAGGCACAGACTCTGGTGCCGGTACTGCAGTCTCATGTTGAGCGCTGCTAGCGCTGTGCGAACCACCTCGTCTATAGGGGTTGCCTGGGTCGTCTCTGCGACTGGAGGGGCTCTAGGTGGCAACCCTGACGGTCCACCCTCAAAACTCTGGTGCTCTGTAGAAGTAACACCCTGGGCACTCGTTACCCCCGCCTGCTCAACAGCTGGTGTATGGCTCTGCCCCACAGCTGGCCGGCTCCTGGTCCCTCTCGGACTGTAAACACGGGAGATCTCGTGTACTCGTTGCATTTATAACGTAAGTATTCATAATTTAATTTAACTCAAGTGGTTCGATTTAACATAAAGGGACGTTCTCATGCGTCTTAAAGGGATCTCACTTGCATCACTAGTACGTAGTAAAGTTTGGAACAGACGGTTCGATCAAAACACAAGGACGTTCACGTGCGTCCCACTAGGATCATATAATTACCAACCTCACTTAGGCTCAGTAGATATATATATATATAATACTTTATATATAGGCAAACAAGGTTGCATCTTAGTGCGTCTCTCAACAGCAATTATCGGTTCAATCAAATCAATCAACTCCCACAGGAGGAACAATCTCAATCAATTCACACAAAACGCAAAGCATCATGCATACCCCTCGATTGGGTATCTTCCCAACTCTATGGTCTAGAATCGTAACACGATAAATTTCACAATTTATGTCCTCAACTCTTTTCCATAATCTCAATCCCTTACTTTTCTCTTATAACATTCATGTCGATCTCACGTCGTTGCAACCCGATTCAGGCGTCCCCGGATCTCGTTGCAACCACTTGACATCCCCCTATCACGCTCGACTACAGTGGCGCCCCTGAGTCAGCCCGTGATAGTACAAACACTTCAGCTTCACATAAATTTCGACATGACCTATTCGTAATTTCCACGGACCATCCGCCTAAGAGGGACATTTAGATGACAACATGTACACAGAGTCCTACCCATATGGTACATATAAAACATCTCAAGTACACAACATCTTGAAACACCATAAGTACTTCACGCGGGTCTTAGCAATTATCTCATTACTACCCGGTCAATTTAACTTTTCAGGTTTTACATCAATTAGCGGCCGACCCAACGGCAATTCCTTCAACAATTATTTAACCAACGTGTCATGACCAACCCGAGCATCGCTCGTTCATCCGATCTAAACCCGATCTTAATCTCAATCTCAATCTCTGTCTCGACTTACTTTCCATTTCAAACTCAATTTCAAATTTAAGTTAAGCCTCAGCTTCAAACTCAATGTCAATTTCAAACTCACTATCAATTTCGACTCAATATCAATTTCAACTTTAATTCTAAAAGAATGGTGGGCACTTAAACAAGTCGACAATTACCAATTAATTTTCACAAGAACGATTCTCCGGTGGTGTTGACTGCGGCGGGGCTGAACAGGTTGATGGAGAAAGAGGGAGGGAACACGACCCGTGTTACCTTCGCTGTTGTCGGCGCGCGCGAGAGACGAGGCCGGAAGGGAGAACTCACGGCAAGGCGACGGTGGCGTCTCGATTCTGCATCGGTATGGCTCGGTTGGGGACGGAGATGAGGGATCTGGTGAGGCCGTGTCTGGTTCGAGAGGGAGCAAGGACGAGAGTAAGAGAGAGGAAAGGGCGAGTTGAGAGAGAGGCAGCTGTAAGACCCGCTCCCGGTCGAACCGGCGGTTTTTCAAGCAAGATTGACTTGCTACCGGAAAGTCAACCGATGACTCAAGAAGTCACTCGGGACTTTTCCGGAACCCAAACGACTTAGCCATCATCACAGTTGGCTTAAGGGGATAAATTCCTTTCGTTTGAGTATAATGTTGGAGAAAGTCAATTTTGGTCAAAACGAGACTTTTTATCGACTAAAAGCATTATTTTATTGTGCTGGAAATTATTTTGGAAAACTAAATAACCTACTTGGACACTTGTCCCTTTGTGGTTGGGAGGGAGAGAGGGGAGTGGTCTTGGACCTTTATAACCTCCCAAAAGCTTCTACAAGGGATTCTAGCTCAAGGGCTTTTAGTCATTTGACACATCTAGGTATTATATGAGTTTGGAAAAGCAAAACCAACCGATTTTACTTGGTGTATCCGAAAATTGGAGGAGGAGCAAGAGAGAGGAGCTCCCATGGAGCTTTGAAGAAGAATCAAGGAAGAAGAGGCCACTTGAAGCCTTCCTCTAGCCAACCCTTCTCCAAATCCTCACCATCTTCTTCATCTCAATCTTCTAGAGACTTTGGGGATCGATATAAAGGAGCAAAGATCACGCGGGGACCCGAGTGAAGAACGGAGTGGTGACCACCGGGATTTCATCAAAGTGTTGAGAGGAAGACCCCGAGGTAGGGAAAGCCTTAACCCCTCGTTTATGATGCTTAGTATGCATGTTAGGCTAATAAAATTGGAAAGGTCCTAGAAATGCCTATAGGATGCGATTAACTAGAATAATTGTCTTTCTATTACTAATAACCGGAAGTGTCTAGTGGTGAATGATTAGGATGCCAATCACTAGTGTAACTCGCTTTCAATACTTGGGAATTGTTTGACTGGTAGAGTGGCCTTGGCAAAGCCCTCGGATTAGTTGCGTGTTAGGATCACATGTTTGGTTGTTTGGTTGCTTAGTGGATAGGCTAAAGAGTCTAATGGAACTAGTTGAATTGCATATGTGAATGCTCGATTGAAGGTTTTTATGATTGGTTGATTAAACTCCCGTTTGACTGTTGATTGTATTTGAATGATTACTTGATTTACTTAAATGGTTGCTTGGAGCATCGAGTATGACTGGTTGTACCGAGCGGTGCAATCAGGTGATCGATGCCCCGATGGGTCGAGACTGGTAAGTGAACGGTAAGTAGTGATTGTGTGATTCGTGTGTTGTGATTATGTGATTCGTGTGATGTGTGTTGTGGTGAATTGGTGATGTGTGAGCTATGTGTGACAATGAATTGGTGGTTGTTGGGATTGGATTGTTTCGTGTTTCGGTTTGAGTGTGTTACCCATTTATTAACTGATTATTATTGAATTGTCCAAGTGTATGCTTCCTATGGGAGTAATACCTTGGTTCCCGAGGACATAAAATCCTTTGGAGACGTTTCTGAGAATCCCGATGATAAGCGCCCCGAAGGGTTGTTTCCGGCCGCCTCAATGCTATGCGTCTCCTATGGATTTGAGGGAAAATCCGAGAGGACACATCATATGTGGATCGGAGGGTGGAGACTTCATGTGCCACGGCATTGACTGGTTCACATATTACTCGTGTTTGATAAGAGCTATATTGTCGATTTTGTTTGCTGTTGACTTTATTGAGTTTAAGGCCCACATTGTTATGTGTTTTCCCTACTGAGCACAAGCTCACCCCTATGAGTTTATTGTTGTGTTTACAGGCTTGATTGAGGAGTAGAGGCTCGGGAGCTTCGTGGTGTGGGTGTCTGTAGAGACTTCACTTTTATTTTATTTCAGTTTGGAACAAACCTTGTGGAGGATTATTATTACACCCCTGGAGGGTTATTTATGTTTTAAACCGATTTGTTGAGGATTTGAGTTTCATATTGGAGTTTTCAGGGACTTATGGTTGAGTTGTTGCCTTTTAAATCTTTTATTACTAGTCATGCCTCGAGTCCGGGCAAGAACCGGATTTGGGGCGTGACAATTTGGTATCAGAGCCTGGTTTCATTTGAAACAGGTGTCTTATGAACTGATTTTCAAACCTCGGACCGAAGTCAATTAGGTGGGTAGAGTTAGGGAGTCTGAGTCGTGAGTCGCTTTAATGGTTGACCTAAATGGAACCTTTACACTACAATGTTTGCATTACTTGATTGGTATCCTCTCCCTAGTGATCGGTGAAGCCGAATGGTTGAGATCGGAATTGGATTAACGGTCAATGATCGACCCGCTATGCATTCATGGTAGGGCGAGCCTACGGTTGGTGGTGTTGCCATTTTGGTGGATTACTTCGAAAATTTTCAAGTTGTAGTTTGGTCCTGTTCAAGTTTTGACTTGTGGTTGACTGCTTTTCTGGAGCATGAGTACTCCATGTGTGCTTGTATTGTGTGTGGTGAGATTGGGGCACGAGAACCCCGTATGCCCGTGTGTGGTGAGATTGGGGCACGAGAACCCCGTATGCCCGTGTGTGGTGAGATTGGGGCACGAGAACCCCGTATGCCCTTGTGTGGTGAGATTGGGGCACGAGAACCCCGTGTGCCCGTGTGGGGCGAGTTTGGGGCACGAGCACCCCGTAGTAATTGGGAGTACGAGAACTCCGTTTATTGATTGCGTTGTGAACTTTAGGAGCACGAGAACTCCATTTATTGACTGTGTGGTGTCTTTGGCCGAGCATGAGAACTCTGTGTGCTTTTGTCTTGCGAATTTGTGTTGGTGCTTGTCCCGCTTAAGCGGAGGGTTAAAGGAAAATACGAATGGGTCATGCCAAATTTTCAGTAAAAATAAAATGTTTGCACCATCACTGGTTGACTCAGGGGCGCCACTGTAGTTGAGCATGATGGTTCGATGTCAAGTTGTTACAATGAGATTCGGGGACGCCTGAATCGGGTTGTAACAACATGAGATCGACATGAAAAGGTTTGGGTAGAAGTTAAGAAGTGGGATTCTGTGGGAGGGAAGGAAAGGTTAAGGGTGATTATTGTACTGATTTGTGTTAAGTGTTAAACCCCTCTTTGTGGAAGGATACCCGAGCAAGGGGGGTGCCTTTTGATTGGTGCTTGTGTGGTGTGCTTGAGTTGAAACCCTCCTGTGGGAGTCGATGGTTGTTTGCTTAAATCGCTGGTTGTTGTTGTGAGACGCATAGAGATGCGAACTTGTGTGCTATATTATATGAGTATATATATCTACTAGTGCGAGGGGCGTAACTGTGGGTGACTTGTGTGATGCGTGTAATCGTCCTTGTAACGTGTGAGAACCGTTGTTGAACTAAGTACTGAACATGTGCGTTATCCGTGCAGGCGGATAGGCGACATGGCTCGTACGTATGTTCCGAGAGGTACCCGGAGCCGCCCAGTTGGGGGTCCGAGTCAGGCACCTGCCGCTGAGCAGGAGGGGGCAGCTGATGCCCAGGATGCTGCTTCCACGGAGCATCAACGCTTTGAGGGTGGACCAACAGGGTCGCCACCCAGGACATCTCCAGTCGCAGAGCCGACTCAGGCGACCCCTCTCGAGGAGGTGGTTCGCGCTGTCCTAGCAGCCTTGAGTGCGCAGCAGGGGACTACAGCACCGGCACCAGAGCCCGTGCCTATTGCTTCAGCAGATTTTGGAGAGAGGTCAGGACAGTTTGATAGCCTCACGACCCAGTCGCTCAGGGAGTTTCGTAGACTCGGTACACCGACCTACTCCGGGGGAGCGGACCCCGAGGCAGCTTCGGGCTGGTTGGAGCGGGTTACCCGCAACCTCGATACCTCTGGTGTATCGGAGGGGCGCTTGAGGGTTTCGTTCGCCACTTTTCAGCTTGAGGGAGAGGCCTACTACTGGTGGCAGTCAGTGCAGGACAGGGTCGGCAGTGATTTTCAGTTGTTCAGCAGGCTGTTCTTGGAACAGTACTTCCCTCGCTCCATTCGGGATGACCGGCGCCAGCAGTTTCTGGATTTACGTCAGAGGGGATTGAGCGTTTCTGAGTATGCAGTGAGGTTTGCTTCTCTGGCCCGCTTCGCGCCGGAGTTGGTTCATACTGCGGATGACCGATGCAGGAGATTTGAGAAAGGGCTCATCCCGTCGATAGCCGACAGGGTTATCGCCTTCAGGACCGCAGAATACTCCACACTCTTGGATCAGGCTTTAGCCATGGAGAGACACTTCAGAGAGACTATCAGGGTGCGAGAGACTAGGCCTAGGCCGAGTGGCTTTGTTCAGCCGTCTGACCGTCGAGACCGACGCAGACAGAGAGTTGCGGGACACTTTCAGCCTCAGTTTCAGCAGGATGGCATGCACCGAACAGGGACCGTAGCGTCAGTTGGACCCGCCCCGGTGACACAGCTGTGTCCTTGGTGTGGACAGCAGGGTCACCTGGCACGAGACTGCCCGATGGGCGATGGGCCTGTAGAGCGTCATGATGATCGTCCCCAACGGACCAGAGACAGACCGCAGAGTGAGCTGAGGGGGTGTTACCAGTGCGGCAGTCCCGACCACTTCGTGCGTGTGTGTCCTGAGCTGGCACAACAGGGGGGACAGAGGGGATGCTATCAGTGTGGTCGATCTGATCACTTCATCCGGGCGTGTCCTGAGCTAGCTGGTAGAGCGCCTGCACCGAGGCCCCAGTAGACTCAGACTCGCCCTGCACCACCTGGCAGACCACGTCAGGCACCGCAGCAGAGAGCTCCGCGTCAGGCGGCGGGAGCAGCAGGTCAGAGGCACCAGCCGAGAGCTGGCCAGCAGGTGGCACTTCCCCCACCACCGAGAGGAGGACCACCGGTACAGTAGGGCCGAGTCTTTGCAGTTACTGATTCCAGGATCGGGAGGCCGTACGCCGGCCATGAGGCCACTCAGGGTACGTGTTTACTTTATAATGCGTGGACTTCATTTTTATTTGATACGGGAGCTTCCCATTCGTTCATATCTTTGTCTATTGCTTCTTCTTTGGGTTTGCGGGTGGAGACTTTGAGTCAACCCCTTTGTTTGGAGACCCCGGCTACGGGTGAGGTGGTGTTGAGCACCGTTTGTAGAGACTGTGCGATTAGGGTGGCAGATTGCCCCTTTCTGGGTGACTTACTCGTTCTTGATATGAACGCTTTTGACGTGATTCTGGGTATGGACTGGCTAGCGAGGTATCGAGCGACGATCGACTGCTATCGACGTCAAGTGACAGTGAGGTCAGGTGATAGGGTGATCACGTGTGTTTTGGGTGGCAATAGCGGAGTTCTCTTATCCGCCTTGACTACGGGATCTGAGGAAGAGATCGTGCAGAGTAGCAGAGAGCTATCGAGGGTAGTGCGGGAGTTCCCAGAGGTCTTCCCGGAGGAGCTATCAGGCTTGCCACCAGCGCGCGAGGTGGAGTTCAGGATCGATCTGATCCTGGGTACGGCGCCGATATCGATGACGCCGTATCGGTTTGCACCAGCCGAGTTGGTCGAGCTAAAGCGACAACTCGAGGAACTGCAGCAGAAGGGTTTCATTCGCCCGAACATATCTCCGTGGGGAGCAACCGCCCTCTTCGAAAAGAAAAAGGGTGAAACCTTGAGGATGTGCACTCATTTTCTGGTTCAAGTGTTGAGAGAAACCTTGCACATGCCTTGCCGCGGCTAATATAAATATTTTATGCATGTGATCTGGTAAACTAATTATTATACTGTACGAGCGAGCACGAGAGGGACTGCAACTAATCCATATTATTTATAACCTATATAATAATTGCTACTGTTTCGCACATAATGAGTTAACAAATGAGACCAAACCTACAAAACTCGGCTTATATAATACTTATCAAGTTTGAGATGGATCATAAATATAAATTAGGTTTTTGATTCTGAGTTCCAATATATGTCCGAGACTCTTATAAGGATTTCGGCTCACTTGGTCTCGTATTAATAGCCTACTTTATATTGCAGACAATAAAAAACACAAATAAACACAAAAACCAACGTAAGAAACTATAGGGCATGTGTCTCCTGTTCTTCTAAAACCCGTAACTTTCGTAGTGGGCCGTTCTGATATCGCTAGCCCATCGTCTTGAGTCGCCGGGATCACCTGAGATGTCCCCCTGTAATGAGACTTGATTTAAGTGTGATAAGGACAACGGAGCATGCTCTGGATGTGATTTCACCGATACTTCTCGCAGAAGCATATCGCTCTGGCTTCCGTAGATCATTATGAATCGACCCACAAGGGTCTGTCTAGACTCGAGGTGCCTGACTTTGGGTGCCGTGGAGACAGACGCCATCCTATCGCCCCACCTCCTGGATCCCAAATCCACCGTCTGTATTGTTCCGAGATTCGTACCTGATATTCACCGAAAAAGGAGAGGCATCTAAAGGCCTTTTCTCTTGAGAGGATGATGACCCTAGGGAGGTGGATCAACGGAGGCGTCGACGAGAACAACTATTGTGTATAGTAGTAGACGACGACGACGTAAGAAGAAAGAGGACAAAAACGTGGCGGCTAGGGTTCACCCCCCCCCCCCCCTCTTTGGAACGTTTTCACGTACTAGGTTGCAGAGTTATTGACTATTGAGTTATATATCATATGTTCAAAGTAATTGGTCATCCGATATTTATTTCTCTCTTTATTAATTTTCTGTTTGATTAAAATTAATACAACATTTCTTTTTACCTTATCACATAATTGTGTTAGATATTGTAATAATTTTTAATGGTACTTTTTTTAAAGGCATGATAAAAAAAATCATAAAACGTAGTCAAATAAAATATTGTGGCACAAACTCCTAATGTCGAGAATAGTCTGGAATTCATGTTATAGACAAATGTATCGACGTTTTAAGCCACATATACATAATTCTATTAGACAATATAAGATTCAGTAGTTTAGAGCAACTGTAAGGCACGATAAAACAGACACAAGAATCTAGAGACTCTATTAGATAGTAGTCTTGAACTGCTGGAACAATATGGGTTGCCCCTTCCTATGGAAAACGACCAAGGGGGGCCTGACCGGTGGCACTATAAGACATTCCTCCAGCCCACTGTTCTATACTAAAACGAATATCTAGGATCTCTGTCATGTCTACTCTTGGTGTTAGGGTCAAGGCCAAGATAATAGTTGTCATAGGTATAACTGTATAGGTGGGACCACCTGTATCTCGATGAAAGTTGGGTCGTCGTTAGAAAAATTATGTTTGCAAATCGTCGCCCAAGTCAACACGGATGTAGCTTCTTCATGTCCCATCGTTACCAGAATAACCCCATTGTCATCCTCTTCCCCAACGAGGGAGACCATCCTCATCTTGCTCGTGAAGGGACGCGAGTCCGTCAATCCCCAAGTCGCACGGAGGTTGTGAATCAATAGATGGTTGGACTCTAAGAATGTATGGAAGGGCAGGGTGGGCGAGAGGGAAGAGAAGAGTCTAATAGAGAAGGTATGTAGGTGTTCCTCCTATGGCTTGGTAGCGGTGTGACGGTTTCATAAGAAAACCCTAAATATTCCATCTCTATGAGGGTTGCACCCCAAAGCCAACTAGTATCTGATTGAGATGGAAGGCGAGAGACTCCGAAAATTGGAGATAAGGAAAAGATGATTAGGTGAGGAAGAGAATAGCCAAGAAGAAGGTGGGCACAAATAACCCTAGAAGATGCGACACCGACGACGTGACACATAATACAAATAAAATACATTTTTCTCCTATTTGTTTATGTTAATATGCCTAATTATATTATTTTTATTTTTTATTTTGACAGGCTTGATACCTTTATTCATAAAAAATTAATTGTGGGGAAAACCCTAAACACCGAGAATACAGTCCGAGACCCCCCTCCCAATAGAAAATGTATCAATGCTCTAAATCATAGAAAAATAATTCTATTAGACAAAATAGGAGGCAGTAGATTAGCACAAATGTCAGACACGATTAAGCAAGCATAATGTCACAAATCGCACCAATTTACGCTGGTTTGTCCCATCCGTGGCACCTCGGGCCGGCTCATCTAGTACCGAGCCAGCCCTCACATCCAATCGAGCCCTATCCGAGGGCCGGATACGCCCATGCTGAGGACCCATTCAACAATACCATCCACGATGCATTCACATGGTTGTATACTCACATGCCTCTCAAGGGAATTCAGTACATTCCCATTCATAGCATTCCCAGGCCTCTCAGGGGAATTCAGTTCCATCCCCATCCACTTGCATACTCTCAGGCCGCTTAGGGATTTTCACTCAAGGCTTCATTTCATCGTACTTTGGTTTGGGGATGAGCAGCTTGTGCTTAGGTTTCTACTTTATGTTCTTTTTTGTTTAGCTTTATTTCTCAAACTGTAGCCGGTTTGGGTTTTACTGCTTTGTATCTTTTTTCCTCAAAAGGTAATTTCAATATGCTTTCGCTGATAAAAAAAATGTTCTCTCTAGGCAGATGCTTAGACCCAAAAGAATAATCCCTCCAGCTTTTTCTCAACATTGTATGAGGGGTATGTTTGAATTATATATTATAGACTATAGATACATTAAGATTGTAAAAAGAAATTAAGCGTTAGTTGAGTGGGAAAGGAATTTAGACGTTAATTGAAGATTAATCAGATTAAAACTCAAAATACAACATTTGAATAATATAGGCTCTATCAACTCAATTAACATAATTTTATGGTTTCATTAAGTTTGTAAAATATTAGAAGTTGTTTTTTTAATTACTTAATCTGTCCCGACACATGATGACTCGATCGATTAATCTGGGTCGGCAATTAATCGGCCCATATACCGTCCAAAAAGTCAGGGGTGTTCTAAGAGGATAAATCGGGTCTCCAAAACCCATTTCAGCACCTAAACGCTTTCAGACAAGGATTTTTGCATACATATTGTATAGTAGTTTAAACTATTAGAGGACCAACTCGAATAAAAGCTTAAACTGATAGTTGAAGGTTCAATTATAGTTATATTCTAATACGCATCCTCACGGACAAGCTCGGTTACGGGTTTGGAGGTGAATTATTAAAAGAGTAAAAGAGCCAATTGAGAAGAGAGATAAGACTGGCTCATTTGAGGTAAATTTAATAAATTGAGAAGAAATAGTTATTTTTATAGAGAGTGTGGTTTGAAACCGGGTCCCTGATAAATCAAACTCTGATATCATATTATAGGTTCAACTCAACTAAAAGTTCAAGTTAATAGTTGAAGGCCCAATTATAGTTATATTCTAACACGCGCTTCTAAGGACAAGCCCGTTTACGGGTTTAAATGTAAATTATTTAAAATGAGAAAAAATATTAGAGGACCAACTCAACTAAAAGCTCAAGCTAATATTTGACAAACCCGTTTACGAATTTGAATGTGAATTATTTAGAAAGAGAGATAAGGGCTGGCCATAATGGACAAATTAGGTGAATGGAGAAAAAATTAAGTTTTTTTTTAGTAGAGAGTAGGGTTTGAACCCGGATTCGTAAGATAACAAGGTCTAATATTATATTAGAGAACCAATTCAATTAAAAACTCAAACTGATATTTAAAGAGTTAATTAAAGTTATAATCTTCTCCTTTAGGGATAGTCGTCACCGATTGTATTTCCTTATTAGCTAGACTCGAGTGCATGCAGTTCGTTTTTGTAAAATGTTAACGGACAACGAACAAAGCAGCTCATTGGCTTGCCAGAGTGGCTTATTCTTCCCCTGTCTGAAATTGACAAGAAGGTCATATCTCGGAACCTTTTCAACGCATCATTATTGCCGACATTTAAATAAAAGTCTATATTTACTAAAAAAAATGTTATACTAAAAAAATGTTATACTCTAACAGATATATGCGTTTTTTAAGCTGTAAGAACCTTTTCTTGTAATATAGTTTAGTATTGATTTTTGTAATATAATTCAGTACACTCAAATCCAATAAAGGAAATGATAAAAAGTAGGTGGTTTTAGTTTCTGCACTCATTAATTTTCTGGTTCAAGTGTTGAGAGAAACCTTGCACATGCCTTGCCGCGGCTAATATAAATATTTTATGCATGTGATCTGGTAAACTAATTATTATACTGTACGAGCGAGCACGAGAGGGACTGCAACTAATCCATATTATTTATAACCTATATAGTAATTGCTACTGTTTCGCACATAATGAGTTAACAAATGAGACCAAACCTACAAAACTCGGCTTATATAATACTTATCAAGTTTGAGATGGTTCATAAATATAAATTAGGATTTTGATTCTGAGTTCCAATATATGTCCGAGACTCTTATAAGGATTTCGGTTCACTTGGTCTCGTATTAATAGCCTACTTTATATTGCAGACAATAAAAAACACAAATAAACACAAAAACCAACGTAAGAAACTATAGGGCATGTGTCTCCTGTTCTTCTAAAACCCGTAACTTTCGTAGTGGGCCGTTCTGATATCGCTAGCCCATCGTCTTGAGTCGCCGGGATCACCTGAGATGTCCCCCTGTAATGAGACTTGATTTAAGTGTGATAAGGACAACGGAGCATGCTCTGGATGTGATTTCACCGATACTTCTCGCAGAAGCATATCGCTCTGGCTTCCGTAGATCATTATGAATCGACCCACAAGGGTCTGTCTAGACTCGAGGTGCCTGACTTTGGGTGCCGTGGAGACAGACGCCATCCTATCGCCCCACCTCCTGGATCCCAAATCCACCGTCTGTATTGTTCCGAGATTCGTACCTGATATTCACCGAAAAAGGAGAGGCATCTAAAGGCCTTTTCTCTTGAGAGGATGATGACCCTAGGGAGGTGGATCAACGGAGGCGTCGACGAGAACAACTATTGTGTATAGTAGTAGACGACGACGACGTAAGAAGAAAGAGGACAAAAACGTGGCGGCTAGGGTTCCCCCCCCCCCCCCCCTCTTTGGAACGTTTTCACGTACTAGGTTGCAGAGTTATTGACTATTGACTATTGAGTTATATATCAACTGTTCAAAGTAATTGGTCATCCGATATTTATTTCTCTCTTTATTAATTTTCTGTTTGATTAAAATTAATACAACATTTCTTTTTACCTTATCACATAATTGTGTTAGATATTGTAATAATTTTTAATGGTACTTTTTTTAAAGGCATGATAAAAAAAAATCATAAAACGTAGTCAAATAAAATATTGTGGCACAAACTCCTAATGTCGAGAATAGTCTGGAATTCATGTTATAGACAAATGTATCGACGTTTTAAGCCACATATACATAATTCTATTAGACAATATAAGATTCAGTAGTTTAGAGCAACTGTAAGGCACGATAAAACAGACACAAGAATCTAGAGACTCTATTAGATAGTAGTCTTGAACTGCTGGAACAATATGGGTTGCCCCTTCCTATGGAAAACGACCAAGGGGGGCCTGACCGGTGGCACTATAAGACATTCCTCCAGCCCACTGTTCTATACTAAAACGAATATCTAGGATCTATGTCATGTCTACTTGTGGTGTTAGGGTCAAGACCAAGATAATAGTTGTCATAGGTATAACCGTATAGGTGGGACCACCTGTATATCGATGAAAGTTGGGTCGTCGTTAGAAAAATTATGTTTGCAAATCGTCGCCCAAGTCAACACGGATGTAGCTTCTTCATGTCCCATCGTTACCAGAATAACCCCATTGTCATCCTCTTCCCCAACGAGGGAGACCATTCTCATCTTGCTCGTGAAGGGACACGAGTCCGTCAATCCCCAAGTCGCACGGAGGTTGTGAATCAATAGATGGTTGGACTCTAAGAATGTATGGAAGGGCAGGGTGGGCGAGAGGGAAGAGAAGAGTCTAATAGAGAAGGTATGTAGGTGTTCCTCCTATGGCTTGGTAGCGGTGTGACGGTTTCATAAGAAAACCCTAAATATTCCATCTCTATGAGGGTTGCACCCCAAAGCCAACTAGTATCAGATTGAGATGGAAGGCGAGAGACTCCGGAAATTGGAGATAAGGAAAAGATGATTAGGTGAGGAAGAGAATAGCCAAGAAGAAAGTGGGCACAAATAACCCTAGAAGATGCGACACCGACGACGTGACACATAATACAAATAAAATACATTTTTCTCCTATTTGTTTATGTTAATATGCCTCATTATATTATTTTTATTTTTTTATTTTGACAGGCTTGATACCTTTATTCATAAAAAATTAATTGTGGGGAAAACCCTAAACACCGAGAATACAGTCCGAGACCCCCCTCCCAATAGAAAATGTATCAATGCTCTAAATCATAGAAAAATAATTCTATTAGACAAAATAGGAGGCAGTAGATTAGCACAAATGTCAGACACGATTAAGCAAGCATAATGTCACAAATCGCACCAATTTACGCTGGTTTGTCCCATCCGTGGCACCTCGGGCCGGCTCATCTAGTACCGAGCCAGCCCTCACATCCAATCGAGCCCTATCCGAGGGCCGGATACGCCCATGCTGAGGACCCATTCAACAATACCATCCGCACGGATCGAGCCCGCGCGCGGACCGTCCAAGACTAGGACTGAGAGTCTGGCCTCGTCCGAGGTCGAAGCCATCCGGACCCGTCCTTCCACGCCAGGATCGAAGCTTGGACCTTTCGTATGTGGTGTGCCCGAGCAAGCTTATCCGCGCCCGTGCGTGCAAGACAAGCCTGTCAAGGCCCGAGGCCCATCCAAGGGAGCCAATCCGTGGATCCCAAGATAACAAGGATAAGGAACCTCCCTTATTTCGCTTAAAGAAAGCTTCCCAAACTTGACGAACTAGCAGCCAAGTACCTTGCTGCCCAAGACAGTCTAGTCGACCATCCTAGCCTATATATAGGAACCAGTAGTTCATTCCAACTGACATCCATATTCCATAAAGGTTCACGAACCCGTTGTGTATCCTTTGTAAACACTCTTTCCATAATAAAGTAGTCATTTATATAAATTGCTCATCTTGGATCAATTCCCGTTAAGGCTTACTTATGACGCATTCGGATCTGATATCCTCATCATAAGGCCGAATATATCGAGGAGAACACCACAAAGTATCAGAGCTTGGTTTCGACAGCCTACGCTTCCTTCCGTAAAGCAATGCACCGGACATCTCCCC
This sequence comes from Erodium maritimum, assembly GCA_963921825.1. NCBI lineage: Eukaryota > Viridiplantae > Streptophyta > Magnoliopsida > Geraniales > Geraniaceae > Erodium > Erodium maritimum. The sequence continues at coordinate 148,713,524 of OY997588.1, forward strand.
GATGGAGACCGAAACCGTCCACATGCGGTTGGACAAACTCAACGACATCATCAACGCTCAAGTCGCCTAGTTGGTTGCCCCAATCCGTGAGAGCAACGGCCAACTCCACGATGCACTCCATTACCAGAAAGCCACACTGTTAGACAAACTCGTACGCATAGAAGTTACTCACCAACTAATCGATGCCCTAAAGACTGATCAAAAACTCTACAAGCAAGCCACCGCCCGAAAAAACGAAGGGGCCACCCGTGGAGTCACGACCCTAGACGTTCCGTGACCCAAGGCTTACTCTGGCAGCCACAATGCCGAGGAGGTTAATAACTTCCTGTGGCACCTAAGATGTTACTTCCATGCCTAAGGCCTCGTAGACGACGATGCCAAAGTCCAAACGGATGCATACTACCTCAACGACACCACAACCGTACGGTGGAGACGTATGCACACCTAGAGAAAACGAGGGACGTGCATCATCTCATCTTAGGATGATTTCAAGAAGGAACTCTTCACCTACTTTTATCCAACAACGTGGCCGCCGAGGCACAACTACGCATAAGAAAGCTCAAACACACTAACTCCATCCAGGAGTACGTAAACGTGTTCTCCGCCCTCATTCTATCTCTACCGAGCATGAGCGAGGACGACGACAGATTCAACTTCACACAAGGACTCAAACTATGGGCCCGACAAGAACTCGCTAGACGGATCAACACCGTACTTTCCATAGACGAGAGAATCGTCGAATATGGAGAGAAGGAGTCAGATGAAGGAGGACAATCGGTACAAGAATGATAGAGACAAATCCGATTGGCCCCCATTCAAACAACCTGCAACGCCTCCTTACCCGTGATTCATAAGCAGAGGAAACCACTAGACCCGAGAGTCCCCATGTCAGAATAAACTCAACGCTCTCCTTCAGAAGGAAGAATCTGACGACGAAGTCACGATGGGCACCCTACGCTTTGGTGCCATCAAGAAAGGACCATTCGTAAAGAAAAGGAGGACCAGAACCTCGAATCCCGTTCTAAAAGATGGATGCTACCTGTGTGGAGGACCATACCTCATCCGAGACTGCCCCTGAAGATCTAAGCTCCGATCTCAACTACACACCGAGTCGAAGAAAGGGAAATCCGTCCCTCGTCCCATTTCCAAATCTGATGACACCCGTATCAACGCCATTGAATTGACCCCCCTTGCGCCCGTCAAGACAACCAAGTCCTCTCCTACTAGAAGGGTGAAGGACCCGACTAAAACTCCATACTTCCATAAGGTGGAACGCTCAACCGTATAGCATTGTCACACATCCGGTCGCATCTGGAAAAAAAAAAAGCAACCAACCGAGGAAGAAAGGTGTTGAGGTACGTTGAACGGGCACACTTTTCACCTTGTTCAACTACATGTGGCCACCACTCCGTGAGTCGCCCGATTCGTGGATGATGGCGGATTAGGTGGGGGAGAATATCACTGATCACACTAATTCACGCCGGATTTCCCATTCGTGTTACCTCGGGCCGACTTTCCTAGTACCAAGGCATCCCTTACATCCATTCGAGCCCTATCCAAAGGCTAGATCCACCCATGCTGAGGCCCGTTCAGTAGTACCATCCGCGCGGACCAGGTCTCTACGATATCAGTCCACCCTGCAACCAGCCAAACGACAGTGACAGATCAATACACCAGCCGAAAATTCTCATTACCTCCAAATTGTCCTCTACCTTTTCCACCGTCGGTGTCTTGTTCCCCATCTCTGGCCAAGGGACCAATTGAAAACGTTGTGGTACACAATATAATTAAACATAAAACAATGATATATAATGTTGTTTACACAATATAATTAAACATCAAACAAGGGTATATATATATATATAGATGAATCAGGTGCAAACCGGGGGTTACGATGCGAACGTGCGAATTGAGAATCTCGTAGATACAGTTTGAGTAAATAGCATTGCAAGTTTGAGGTGAATATTCTAAGACAAAAAAAATCTCAAGCTAGGAACGCTATTTTCTCGAACTGGAATGTTATTTTTTTCTCAAACTATTTTTTCTCATACTAAGATGTTGTTTTTCTCAAACTATATTCACGATTTTCTCAAAGTATATTTGAGGTTCTTAGATTCACACCGTAAAAAGGGTTCACACCTGATTGTCCCCTTATATATATAAGGACACAATCTACTGGAAATTATTCTTATGTTATAATATGTAAATCAAATAATAACATGAACAAAAAACTGTAAACAAGAATAAAAAAAAACTATAACATCGAATTTTGGGTTTAAGTATTTTGTAATATCAATTGTGAAATTATGTAACACAATTGAACTTAATACTTAACCCAAAATCCGTTGTTATGTTTTTTTATTCCTTTGTTAAGTCTTTTTGTTCTTTTTTTTAGTGAAAGGTGCAAATTTATTACTTAAAAATGATTGCATTATCGGGCCTCGGGGAACAGACTCCCCGACCCCCAGAAGATCAGTACTAGCGAACAACGGTTCACTGATCTTTGAAGTAGCATAACCGTCACAGACGGTATTTTGACGTCTCTTGGGCAAGGAGATCCTTTGAATATTAGAACCTTCATAGACGGTATGTTGACGCCCCTTGGGTATTGAAAGAAGACGGTGAGGGGGCACAAGGTATCGGAGATCCTGCGTGTAAGACCCGCTTCCGGTCGAACCGGTAACTCCGGAAGTCACTCGGGACTTCTCCGGAACTCAAACGAAGTAGCCATTATCACGGTTGACTTCAGGGAAGAAAACCCTTTCATTTGAATATAATATTGCATAAAGTCAATTTTGGTCAAAACGAGACTTCATATCGACTAAAGCTTCAATTTTTAAAAGTGCTGGAATTTAAGTGGGGAAATTAAATGAGCTAGAGGGACACTTGTCCTATTTTGGTTGAATGAGAGAAAAAGGGATAGTTATTGTCCCTTTTACCCTCCCAAAAGCTCCTACATGGGTTTCTAGCTCAAGGGCCTTTAAGTCATTGCAACAGTTAGATATTATATGTGTTGGAGAAGCAAAATCATTTCCTATTTGCATTGTTGTAGCCGAAAATTGGAGAGGAAGAAAGGGAGAAGAGCTCCCATGGAAGCTTGAAGGAGAATCTAAGAAGAAGGAACCATTTGGAGTCATCCTCTAGCCTTCCACCCTCAAAAACACTAGCATCCTCTTCATCCTCACATTCTAGAGGTAATGGAACTCTCTACTCATCTTTTCTCTTCATCTATTTTCCTTGGGTTTTGGGTGAAAAATGGATAGATGATGTTGGGTTAAGTAGAAATGATGGGAGTTGGTGTTGATGAAGAGCTTGGTGAAGTTTTTGTGGAGAAATCAATGGTGGTTTGGAGTTTTTGAAGTGGGTTTGATTTGTTGAATCATTGAAAAACTTGTTTGTGTATTGATTCCTACCATGGGTAGAGGAGTAATGATGGATTTGGACTGTTTTGGGGGTTGGCTTGGGGAAATTTCTGGGTTCGAAGGTAGATTTTCGGAGTTTTAGAGCTGGAGGTTGAAGAAGGGCGAAACTGCCCTGGTGCGTCACGGATCCGTGACGGATCCCGTGACGGGCGACGTCACGGCTCCGTGACGGTGACCGTGAGGGTTGCCATCACGGATCCGTGACCAGATCCGCGACCCACCAAAGTGAGGGTTTCTTGGGGATTTTTTCGAAGTGTTTACACCTTGGTTTTGAGATGAACTTTGGAAGGGTTTTGGGGGTCTTTCTTACTGTTTAAGTGGAACCTAATTAGTGCTTCTTTGTGTCCAAGACCTTGGGGATCGAGCTAGAGGAGCAAGGACCACACCGAGGCCCGAGGGAAGAGCGAGGTGGTGATCACCGGACTTCACCAAAGCATTGACGAGGAGGACCTTGAGGTAGGGAAAGCCTTAACCTCTCGTTTACGATGCCTAGTATGCATGCTAGGTTAATAAAATTGGAAAAGGTCCTAGATATGCATATAGGATGCGAATAACTAGCTTAATCATCTTTCAATTGCTAATAACCGGAGTGTCTAGTGGTGACCGATTAGGAGGCCAATCACTAGTATAATTCGCTTTCAATACTTGGGATATGTTTGTCTGGTAGAGGAGCCTTGGCAAAGCCCTCGGATTAGTTGCGTGTTAGGATCACATGCTTGGTTGTTGGTTGCTTAGTGGATAGGCTAAAGAGTCTAATGAAACTAGTGAAATTGCATGTTTGAATGCTCTTTCGAAGGCTTTACGATTAATTGGTTGATCAGACTCGTACCTACTCGTTGTTTGTATTTGAAGGATTACTTGATTTACTTGATTGGTTGTTGGGGGTATCGAGTATGACTGGTTGTACCGCGCGGCGCAATCAGGTGATCGATGCCCCGGTGGTTCGAAACTGGTGAGTGAACGGTAAGTTGGAATTGTGTGATTGGTGTGAATTGATCTAGTGATTTGTGTACTGTGTGCTATGGGAATTGGTGATGGGTGAACTATGTGTGTTAGTGGTTTAACTGTGGTTGGATTGGTTGGTGTTAAGTTTCGGTAAGCGTGTTGCTAAGATGTTATGGAATTATGGTTGATACGATATGGTACCTACACCGTTGAGGAGTCCGGTGTAGGGTGAGATAGAGTTGATTGTTGTTATGGTATGGTACCTACACCGTTGGGGAGTCCGGTGTGGGATGATATATTGGTTATGTATTAAATTGCCCACGTGTGCGCTCCTACGGGAGTATGGCCCTGGGTTCCCAATGACATAAAATCCTTTGGAGACGTTTCTGAGAATCCCGATGATAAGCGCCCCGAAGGGTTGTTTCCGGTCGCCTCAATGTTATGCGTCTCCTCTGGATTTGAGGGAGAATCCGAGAGGACACATCATGTGGATCGGAGGGTGGTGACTTCATGTGCCACGGCATTGATTTGTTTACTTATTACCCTTGTTTTGTTAAGTTATTTTCTGTTAACTTTATTGTTGATCTTGTTCGAGTTAAGGTCTACCTTGTCATGCGTTTTCCCTACTGAGCGTGAGCTCACCCCTTTGTTTTGATGTTGTGTCTACAGGCTTGATTGAAGAGTAGAAGCTTGGGCGCTTCTCGGTGTGGGTTCATAGAGACTTCATGTTTATTTCCTTTATTTAAAAACAGTCTGGTAAAAACTTATTACCACACCCCCCTGAGGGTTACTTATACTGTACTTGAGGTTATGGATTGGAGTACTCACTGGAGATTTTCGAGATTTAATTTTGTTTCTTTGCTTTACTGTCTTCTCTTACCCGTCATGCCTCGGGTCCGGGCGATAACCGGATTTGGGGCGTGACACTGCGGGACCTCGACGGTGATGGTGATGGTGGGAGGCAAAGCATCGCCTAGGGACCCCTCGCAGGGCCCGTCCCTAGAGCACTGGATTCTTGTCGTCATTGACCCTGCAAAGTCGAACACAGAAAAAATAGCAAAGACTCATTCGATTAGCCAGAATCGAGAGAGGGGTCCAGGAAGAAGCGGTGGTGGAGGCCAGGGAGGAGGCGGTTACAGGGACGACAGTGGCGCATTCAGAGGCGGCGACGGCGGCGGAGGCCAGGGAGAAGGACGCGCCGGTAGCTTCAGCGGCGACGGGGGCTGATCGGGAGAGATAACCCGATACCCGGAGGCCCAGGTGAAGGCGCAACCCTAGGCAACACGACGCCCGAAACGGGAACCAGAGCAAGGTCGTGGTAATCCCGGGAGTTCGGCGATCTAGGTATCGGAGGGAGAGGGACAGGGCCGTTGCTTGGAGTGGAAGTAACACAAGGCCGGGAATGCCATGACAACATAGAAGAGAGGCCGAACTTACGTCGAGAGAGGTGAAAACAGCGCCGAAGTGAGACGCGACAGAGAGAGGTTGAAACCCTAGGTTTATGTTTTATTGGAGATGCAAACCTTAGCAGAGCTCTATGAGTCCACCACTATTTTTTTGTATGACTCAATTTTAAGTCTTTTTGTTCTTAATATTTTTTTTTTATATTTTACCACATAAAGTCCGTTTACAAATATAATATACGATACACTCATTTATCACTAACAAATCAATCATGTTAATTATCGCGTGAGCTTTTAACATTGTGAATGGATCTCCTATGCGCTATAACGTTACGTACGGCCGCCTTTACATAATGCTAGCAACTAGCAAGTATTGCCACGTGTTGTAGACTAATGGGTCCTACCAAGTCCAGATGTCTGCCACGTAGATTATACATATCGAGTGCAAGTGCATAACCAATACTTAGTCTGATATGAGTCTATGTCCATTTTTGCCCATTCCGCGCTGTCCCTTAAAATATGACGAAACAAACAAATATGTAATAATGTTTTGGTAACGGAATCTTTCCGTTGACTTATGCATTATTTCCATAGCAAGCGTGTAATAAATTTTTAAAACATTTAATATTTTAAGGTGACTCCTCACTTAACCTTTTATTTAAAAAGAACTCCACACATAATGTAATCATATTAACTTATTAAGTGAAACTCAAAAATTGTTATTGTTCACCATTAATCTTAAGAAAACATTCTAAATTAAATAAGACATGATTCCAATGTATATTAAATATGTTTACGTCTTCCATGGCTATGTCGACATCAACGGCGAGCGGAGAGGGCGGCGAGGCAGATGGGGTCCATTGGGGGTCGTGTCTGATGGATGCCAGCGAACGCGGGGTATCTCCGGTGGCGGGAGAGGAGATCGGTTGTGGTTGGGTGGAGCCGGAGGAGGAGACGGAGCAGGGCTCCGAGCCTTCGACGGAGGAAACGCCGGTGGAGGAAGTCACGCCGGTGCTTTCGACTGGGCTCTGGTCGGGGAGGGAGACAGGTCTCCCGGAGATGCAATTCTCGGCAGTGCCGAGGGAGGAGGAGGGTTGGGTGGTGGGAGGTCGTGTCCGCTCCGGGCCGCCCACCCTCCGTCGTACGGCGGCGCAAGGGCCCAGGCCACGCCGGTTGGGTCCTGGTGAGGGCCGATGTAGGGAGGCTCGTGTGGTGGCTGCTGCAGGTGAGGCGCTGATGCATGGCGAGGATGGCGTGTCGGTGGTGCATGGTGGGGCTGGTGGGCCGGTGGTGATCTCATCGGACACGCTGTCAGGGACAAAGAGGAACACGAGGTCACCGGAGTCGGAATCAGAGCTGGCAGCAAGGGAGGCGCCGGAGGAGATGCCTTGGCGGCGAAGACAGGGGAAGGAGCCCATGGCGGCTAGGGTTTCCCCAGTTCGGGTCAGGGAGGAAGCGGGCTTGGGCCGAGGGTTCATGACCGATGCTCGTAGGCCTGCTCGACCGCGGACCGGGCTGGGTCCTCATCCGGGCTGGACCCGGGGCGGAGTGGGAGACGTGGCGAATTGGGCTGCCCGATATGGGGCGGGTCGGGGCGTACATGGTGGGCCGGCCTTTACGGGTGGGGCGGATCCGAGGACCGGGACAGATCGGGTGCCTAACTCGACTTTCAGGGGCGAGCCACCGGTGGCTAATGGAGCTGATAGGGGGGAGCAGGTGGAGCTGGACCGTCAGATGGGGGCTATGCGGATCAGGGAAGTTGTAGTACCGGTTCAGGAGGTTACGGGCAGGGGAAACTTTTATAAGTACGCGATGGCAGCAAAGGTCCTGACCTCCAAGACTGTTTTCTGGAAGCCTGTGGTGGCACGTATGGAGGACGTCTGGGGGATGAAGGTCGAGGCAAAACCACTGGAAGGTGGTCTAGTGGCCTTCTTCTTCAGGACGGCAAAGGAACGGGAAAGGGTCCTCCTGGGGGAACCCTGGTCCTTTAGGGACTCTTTGGTCCTGTTTACGGATCTGAGAGCGCATATGCAGGTTAGTGACCTGCAATTCCACCACTTCTCGGTTTGGGTGCGGGTCTCCAAGCTGTCGATTGGGGCCTGGACGAGGGATGTGGGTTTCAGGGTTGGTAACGCACTGGGCGTCTGTCAAGGGGTAGATGTTGATAAGGACGGGCTCTGTTGGGGGGACTTTATGAAGGTTCGGATCAGGGCTGATATCAGGATTCCTCTGCAGAGCCAGCTTTGGTTCCGTCTCTCTGTCTCGCAGGTACGGACACGTCTGCTCATTTCTTATGAGTTTTTACCTGAACATTGCTTCGGTTGCTGCTGTGCGGGTCACCTCTTTCCGGTCTGCCTAGTTGTGGGCAGTTCGAGGGGGGTATCCCTGAGAGCACCTGGAGACCCGCGGTCGACCTTGGAGAAGGAGAAGCACGGGAAGGCCATCCCGGGAACGAACTGGACCTACTTAGGTGGGTCGGACAGAGGTGTAGGGGGGTCGGACAGAGGTGTCCGAGCTAAGGAGGCCCCACGAACACCAGGGAGGACGGAGGGGCCGGGGTGGTGGGGGCGCAGTCAAGCAGGGGTCGAGGAGGACCGGGCCGCCTGGATGGCAAGGGATGTGGCCCCGTCACTGTCTGGGAATAAGAGACTAGTGCGGGAGGAGGAGCCGGAGGAGGAAGAGGACTCGGCGGCGTCCAATGAGGTTTCACCTACAGCAGCGGGGGGCTCCAAGCACCCTCGCCTCCAGGAATGAGTCTGACAGGGGCCAGGGAGGGGTTGGTCGGTTGTACCTTCTCCCTGGTGTACTGGTGGCATTGGTACCACCAACAGCTGACATGTTACTACCCTACCACTTCGGGGTCAGCATTCCCGCGTTCAGGAGCCCTACCACTATCACGCAAGGGAGGACGACGCACGCTGACATACCGGGGGAGTAACTGGTCCACCATTGTTTACCTATCATCTGGTCTGCTCGATCAGTTCCTTTTGGTTGGCGTACACTGTATCGGTATCTCCGGATGCTACCGCAGTCCCAAATCCTCGACCGCAATTATGCTACAGAGCACATTTACTCTTTATGCACTTGTCTCCCCACTGTGGGGTCCCCGAGTTACTTTATAATTAATGAATATCACAATTTCCTTTCAAAAAAAAATATATATGTTTACCATATAAATTAGAAATAAAAACTTTCTTATTAATTTATACTCAAAATAATTCTAATTTATTTTGATATTACTCTGAAATTTAACTTCATAATTTCTTTTTACATTTTTGTATCATAATTATGCTCGAATTTTTGTTTCACTTTCTAATTATGATTTTTCAAATTTTATAAAACTCAACATAAAGATAACATAATCTATGTGATTTCACATAAGGGTTGGCTAGTTAACACCAACCCCACGACACATGTCTTCCTCTCTAGCACGTTGTTGCACCCAACTCCGACCCTTGTTATTTCTGTAGTGAGACCAAGATGTTCCTAAGACGATCAACAAGACTTGGAGTTATGATTTCTTAATGTTGTTTTTATTAATGTCTTATTTGTTTAAGTGATCATTGCCAGTGGTGGAGCCACGTGGGGCTCGGGGGCACGTGCCCCCTTAATTGTTTTTGAAAAATTCTTATATGTTTTTTTTCAAAATGTTATACATCATGCATCTAACAATATAATATAAAAATAGTATGACTTAAGAGATTTGAGAAAAAAATAATAATGACGTAATCAATACAACTAACTGATGTAGTAAGTTATAGAAAAATTGTCATCACCCACCACTGATTTCATAAGTATATGGCATAATTGAAAACAATCAAATATAAATTTCTTTTACCATACAGAAAAATATGTGAAGTTTTTGAGTGGTTGAAATATGGTTTGAGCCAACGCTTATTTAGTTAGAAACTTAGAATACAAATATAAGAATTAACGTTCGTAAAATAAATAAAAAAATGAATTTTGAGACAAGAAGTTGAGATATATTACCTTAAATGCCCCTTCCTATTTAAGTAGATGGTTTCCTCCTCTACCATATAATATATTCGCTTTTCGAAAAATAGTATATAATGGAGGGGGAAATAAGAAATTTCTCATCGATAGAATAAAGGTGAAGCAGAGTCAGCAGCAGAAGGCCAGATGGCTCCTCTTCTATAGTTACTATCGCCTCCTCTTCCTCTGTTTTTCCTCTGTTTCTTGCACTTACCATTACCAATCCTTGCCCTCTTAAACCCATCAATCTCACCAATCTAATACCCATTTTCTTCTTCATTTTCCTCTGTTTTTTCCCGAGAACCAATCAACCATGGTGGTCGTTTCTCAGCCAGCATTAGACCATTTCTCTCTGATCAAGACTTGCAGCACCAAGCCCGTTACCGTCTTTGATGGAACACCGGTGATTGACCTCTCCAACCCACATGCCAAGACCCTTCTGGTCAAGGCCTGTGAGGAGTTTGGCTTCTTCAAGGTGATCAATCATGGAGTCCCAATGGAGTACATGACCAGACTCGAAGCTCGGGCCCTCAGTTTCTTCAACTCTTCCCAGTCTGATAAGGACAAAGCTAGCCCTCCTTGCCCACTTAGCTATGGCAGCAAGAGAATCGGGTTCAACGGAGATACGGGTTGGATTGAGTATGTCCTCATCAGAGCCAACCCAGAGGCCATGTCTCAAAACTCACTCTCCATTTCCCCATCATATCCAGAAAATTTCAGGTACCCAAAATGACCAATGAAGCAAAATATACATACACGTCTCTGTTTCTTGACTCCTCTTCTCTCTGTTGTATTTGTAGCCGTCCTGTGAATGATTATGTATCTGCAGTGAAAGAGGTGGCTAGCGAGGTACTGGAGATGATAACGGAGGAGTTGAAGATTGAACCAAAGAATGCAATAACCAGGCTTGTGAGGGATGAGAGAAGTGACTCATGCTTCAGGATCAACCACTATCCTCCATGCCCCGAGCTCCAAGCATTGAGTGGTCGGAATTTGGTTGGGTTTGGGGAGCACACAGACCCTCAGGTCATCTCCGTCCTGAGATCCAACGCTACTTCTGGTCTCCAAATATGTCTCAAAGATGGCTCTTGGGTTTCAGTCCCACCTGATCAGCATTCTTTTTTCATCAATGTTGGTGATGTCCTGCAGGTATATTCAATACCGTACAAAACAAATTTAATCAATAGGGAACAGACAGTACAGTAAGATTGCTACCTAACAATGGGAGAATTAAGGCCACAACACATGGAAGGAGCCTCAATTACAGGACCCCCCATATATACAATGTCACAAAATATCTATAAAGTTTGTCAGATATTTTTTGAAGTGTCAAAAAGTTTATAGATAACAGGATCTTGTCTTCCAAGAAGTTTCTTCAATAAATGTTTAATCAATGCAGGTGCTGAGTAATGGGAGGTTCAAGAGTGTGAAACATAGGGTAATGCCTGACCACAGCAAGTCAAGGGTTTCAATGATCTATTTTGGAGGGCCACCATTGGAGGAGAAGATAGCACCATTGGCTTCCATGGTTGGGGAAGGAGAGGAGAGACTGTACAAGGAGTTCACATGGTTAGAGTACAAAAAGTCTTCTCACACAACCAAGTTGGCTGATAATAGGCTTTGGCCATTTGAGGTTAATAAAGAAACTGCTGCTGCTGGTCAGTGATATTAAGTCAACTACCTCTGCCCCCCAAATCCAATTATAGCATGTGTTTAGGGGTCTTGTCAAGGCTCAGTATAGGTTTCCTAAAGTTGACTCACCTTCCTACAGAATATAGATGAAAAACAAACAAGACTTGCTTCTCTTATCCTCCTGGTTTTAAGAGTTCCAACAGCTGCCCACCTTATTAATGCAGCTTACCATGATGTCATCATCTATATTTCTATTCATGAGCTATATGAGAAAGTTTCTTACCCTTGCAGTTTTGGTGTTGCCAACTGATATCAGTTATTGTATAAACCTATCCTCTGCAACAACAACAACATACTCAAAACCCAGCATATAATCTTAATAATGCACCTAACTTAACTTGTGGACCAAGGTTAGATCCGTACATTAGAATACTTTCCCTTGAATGCAACAGGATGTGTCATGTATCTTTCAGATCATTCGAGAAAAGATTATCTCGAGATACAGATCAATGAGGAAAAAGAAAACCATTACTGATGTCTCGAAACATTATGTTTTGTTTTTTAGTGTCAAAAGCCCACTCAAGGCTTGCCCACAAACGCATATAGGAGATGCTTCTTCATTGAGAAGATTCTTTGAGAGAGAGCTGTTTATTCAAAGGCAAGTCATTCTCAAAAGGAGGTCATCCTTGACCATCCAAGTGCTCTTCCCCATATCCAATCTCAATCCATCATTTTCCCCTTTTACTTACCACGTCATCATCTTAACAAGTAGGATCAGTGGCATTGATGTGTGGTCTACCCAACACTTCCTACTTCCTACCTTAGTGAAATAGGCACTATATTATCCTCTATTTTTTCATTCAAATAAAAATAAAAATACTTGGGACCAAATTTATGGGGGTGGGGGCCTGGTGCAAAATATGTGCAAATATCATTTGCATTTTGATTTTATGTACATATGATATGATACTCCTATTTTTTTTTTTAAAGTACATATGATATCAAAATAAATAGGCCCTATATTATCCTCTAAATTATTTGAAGCAGGTCATCAAATAGAAGGGGGGCCGCACAGCAATTTTTAAAGATTATTTAGAGTGAACGTGTACGTAAGCATCCTTTTTGTCTTTAAAATGATATGTGGGATCAAATAGGAGAGGGGGGCTCATTAAAAAAAATTAAGAGTACAGAAATACTATTTGGAGCCAACATGTAAGCATGCAATTCATTATCACTTACAACTCAAACTAAAGCAAATGAGGGACAGTCTCACACCAAGAATGTTAGGATTGGACAAGGTTGGTTGAACATGCACAATCATCAAATTATTTTTGTTGTTTTTCCATCAATTGAAATTTTAAGTTGAATTACTCTCATAACATTCTCTCAAAAAGTTGAATTCAAAAAGTCTTAATCATCACACTACTGATGCTTTTGCACTTTAAGCAAAAACTAGGGCTTCCTACACTTGCTAACTTTAATTAAAACAAGATCAAATAGGAATAGAAGAAAAGCTTCAGGGGGATGAACAAAGGGATAAGTTTGATTCACACGGGATATTTTATAATGTTATGCCTTGAGGGTATGGGTTTGTGGATATAACTAAACTAGGCCACTGTCTCACTATGGCCATTAGATTTTGACAACTACGTATTATATTTAGATGTAGTTGAGGTGGGGGGCACCAATTTCCATTCAATTGACCTTCCGAGGCTCTAATGATTCCAAAACATTTACCATCTCCTCTCTTCACAATTCATTTGTTCTATTCTAGGCCACCTAGTCTGAGCAAGCAACCTCAAAGAGGACCACTAGAGTGGCTTCTGTTGTGGCTAGCCCAACCCAAACATCGTACTATTCGCCACTAAAGATAAGGTTAAACAGTTTTTGCACAGGCAGCAGCACGATATGAAAGTCAACAGCACGAAAAATATAGCACAACCTTAAAAGAGTGAAGGGTGAGCATAACCAGTGCAAGAAATATGGCGCAACGATAAAAATGTGAGCTTAGTTTAAGTGGACAAAGTTCTTCTGATAACATATCAACTAAAGTTCATATCAGCGAAGGTAGGGAATAACCTGATAACCAAAGCCAGATTCTAAAGACTGGAAACCAAACTCGATCATTTATTTTTCCAAAAAGAACCCAACCAAGAAAAAGATATTCATTTTTCCCACCCCTTACTCTTGAGGGACTAATAATGGCTATGAGCTTGTAAAGCATGTTCTTCCTAACCAGAACATTTCACATTCTTCCTGCTGGCATGATGGCTACAACCATTTCTGTGGTCACTTAGCCTAATTTCTGTTTCAGCTGGAGGGCACTGGTTGGTGGTTATTATTCAAATTCTTACAGAAACGTGTGTACCATACTGTTCACACAAGTCAGGACCATCTGAGAGTTTTGGATTTTGTTCTTCAATTTAGGCTTCTTTGTAGTTTTGTGGCTGTAAAGTTACAAAGTTCGGTGTCTCAAATCCAGGGCTTCAGTTCTTGTTGAACCAGTTCCCCAATTCCTCTCTTAGCTTTCTAATTAAAGACTGAAATGCAAAACCCAATTTTCCTAGATGACTGATGTGCCTAATCAAGTTCCTAAAGTAATTAAGTTATCCTAATCATCAGGTATTTCAAATAAATTGAGATGATATAAACAATCAAGGATTCTATTCATACACATTTAAATTCAAATGACAAAACTTGTTTACTATAAGAATTAAGAACAGATATCTTTCCCATTTCAGTATCAGTAAATTAACCATAGAGTCATGCGCACCTTTCTCGGTAACAGTTTGGGTCCAATAGTACCTTTTCCAGGAGGCATACCATAGATAGATGGTCAACTAACATATAGTCATCTGCTTGAAAGATAACCCGATCTGCACAAGATTTGATATTAGTAGAAATGTTGTAAATCATAGACTACTGATATTGGAAATTCTCATAATATATACACACACATATACATTATGAGCATTGCTGATGGAAACACCTTGTAGCAGAAGGCCAAAAGTTGGAAATACCCATGGCACCATCCTTTTTGGACCTTCATACCACCAGGATTAACTACAATAGTATAAATCATTCGTTAAGCTCAAAACATAATTACTTCTCCCAAAAACCTTGTGCAGCACTTCTTGTTTCTTTTCCGATATTAGACTCATAGATTTTTAGAATTGCAAAGGTGTTGCAACCCAATACAATCTTACATATTTCATCAAAATTGGCATCTTGAGTAGTCAATCCACGCAGTTCACCTCAAAAACATAGCGTGTGTGATCAGAAGATGGAACCAAAGACAACTGTGAGACTGTGACTGCTGAATTACCTCAAAGATCTGGCCTATTCAGGCACGAGAATTCAGTCTATACCATGCACATGCAGTATACAGTTTGACCCAAAGAGCTCCAGACCACATATACACAGGACCCAACTACTTTCTCATAATTATCAGGACCCAACTGTTGTGGGCTTAACTTGAGCAAAGCATTGGATTGCAAGGTGTAAATTTTATTTAAAACGATGTTAGTTGGATATGGTCTTAACCTTTATATCTACCACATTTCTCTCAGGTTTACTCAATGTGGATTTAATTTACACTTGCACTGCAACGCAATGGTCATCCCCAACAAATCCATTGCTGTAAGCTAGCAGTAGCAGAGAACAAAGTCATACAGAAATTTTTGTACACTCTTACCTGATCTGGCGGTGTGCCCATGAAATAGTTGTATCAATATCAAACTGCATAGTCTAAGAACTGAATCCCCCTAAATACATGTTCAATCTATCAAAACCCTAACCAAATTATTTCCCTTCAAACATGCACATAGGTCCCCTAATACCAATCAAATAATGATACATATAAATAACAGACACATCCCATTTCTAGGTCTCACTTCAATGAACAATTTCTGCGCAATCCAGATTTCTGAAGCCACCATCAATTCAATCTTTCCAAGTCAAAACAATTCTAGCAAGAGGCACATTAACAGCAAAGTGACTTAGAAAACCACAGTAACCCTACGATGTTACCTCGGATCCTCCTCAGGAGCATACCCAGAGACAGTTCTCCACCGATGCGTCTAGTTTACGCTCATACCAAATTGGCATCGACATTCTCGGAAATGGTGTTTGTAGGTCAATTCGGAAAGGGGATTGTCATTGATGAACCGGAGCTCGAGCTTGGAGAGGAAACCCCAGAAGATTTTGTCCGATTGGTGGAACTGATTCGGTCAGGGTCTTCCGAGTGGAGCGGGAAGGTGAGCTCGAGGTGCTTGACAATCCATTCATATTTCGATTTCAAGTCCTCTTTCGGTTAGAACCAGCGTTTCTAAAAGTATAAATTAATTTGGCGGGAGAAAGCCTATTAAAGCCAATTTCAATTGTTTTAACAAATTTTAACCATATCTCAACAACAAAAATTAACCATGGATTTTAATTTTTATAATATGGTTGGGATTTGACAATCAATCCGCATTCAAGTCGGAAATGGCGGAAGCAGTGACGATTCAACAAGTTTTTACCGGGATCCAAGAGTCGGGACGGTCAAAGATAGTTATTCGAAGCGACGTTCAATTTGTGTTGAGGATGATACTAGGGAGTACCCCTATTTTCGCACCGGTGAGCTGCATTATTGAGAAGTGTCGGTCTATTCTTTTTTCGCTCGAGGATGCCAAACTCGAGTTTACTACAACTACGAACGAGGTTGTTTATAGGTTAGCACAAAAGACCCGTTCTATGTCTGTTCTAACGTGGTCTGGTTTTGTGATTCCAGATACACTGTTTTGTATCCTGAGACATTTGAAATAAAAATCCAGGTCTTTACGTTAAAAAAAAACTTTTTTCTAAAAAATACTCGTTATTGTTAGTGTATTGAAATTTTTATCATGTTTACACGGGTAGTTTAAAATTATATCATGTCATACTTATCGTTCGGAGGGCTGTTTGTGATATTCTTAAAATGTATATGATATTTTCTTAGTGCGTTAGAGCAAAACAGATTCAAAACAAAATTTTACCATGACAACATAATAGGATAAATTAAAAATGAAAACTTATTAATACGACTTCAAATTAACAGTAATACTATCCAATTATAAAATAACAATGACATGTAATTTTTGGTCGAAATCGTGTCACCAAGACAAAAGGGACTCGATCTACGGTCTAATCCCGACCACCCATGAAATCATGATTTAATTTTGACCATAAGCAGATAAAAAAGATGGAATAAGAGGTTTAAATATCACAATCATCAATTTAAAAAGGTACATATGATGAACCATTTGACCTAAAATTATCAATTAAAAGTTTGACATCTCAGCAAAGGTATAGTAGTGCAAGTATGGGTTGACTAATATATTTAAGTTAAGACTTTGAAAAAGGTCTTGACTCATATAGACCCATCCATCTATCTAACACAGACACAGTAAAGTAAACAACATTACTACTATAGTTGTATAGTAATAATCCCCTTTTGCATGAATGTGTGATGGAGTGTACGCCACGCAAAGTCTTGCCCATAAACTAGCCACCCAACGCAAGTTCACATGCCTTTTCTCCTCTAAATTCTCCTAGATATTAACCAAACACATAATCACCCTTGTAAATTCTTCTCGGTATGTGAACATTACATGCCCTCTCGTGTCAGATGTTTCAGACACCTGAGACAGCGCAGTAACATCTTCCCATGAACCCATCACATTACTACACAAAGTCAAAATGGATTACCAGCGGTTGATCCCACCAACTTAATTAATAAATGAAATGGATTGTTGAAAATTTAATTAAACTTTTATGTTCTAACATTCATTTTTGTGGACAAATCTATTGGGGTTAATCACATTTTGTATCTATTTTTTATTGGTAACATATTTTTTTGTATTATTGTGATTTGCAACGTTCCATAACAGTTTATCTGTTTTGGTAAGTGTCATTTAGTGCTTTTTATGAATTAGTCACAGATCATTTAATACCCCTTATGGGCCAAAGATCATCAAAATAGCGTAAACGTTATCAAAATTTTGTCCAGAGCATTACCAATACATCAAAGTACTAAAAGAGTGTTACCAATAGAAAATGAGTACTAAAAGTAATTAACTCAATCTATTGATGGGTTAAATATAGGCGAAAAAGAGAATTTTTGAAGGAAATAGTCTTTTTTCTTTCTCTTTGATTGCGTCGACTAGACCGTCGATGTCGAAAAATGATCGATTTGCTCTCTTCAACCTCTCCTCTTGAGACATTTGGAGATTCTTCTCTTTTTCCTGCGGATTGTTCTTTGCATTGTTACCATGCATAATTAACTTTCACTTTGAAGATTTGGAGAATCGACTCTATTTTTTTTTATCAAAAGACGTCGCAAAATCGACTTCCTACTTGGATGATCTATTTATGATACGGAAAAAAACTCCGTACAAAACACCGTTCATTTTATTTATATGTAAACATGATCGATATGATCTAAGTTACGTGAGACGAACGAACGAAGACATTAACATTACCCAAAGTCCGGATCAAAATGATTCATATCTTATAGAAAGACATTCAAACGGAAAACGGTAGATGAGAGGGTGTTCTTGCAACAAACTGTAAGAGGCAATCAAACAAAACATGCAAGAAAGCATCAACAGGGTCTGTATTATATTTCTGTCATCATTCACTATAGATCACTGTTTACATTTTTTTCTCAAAAAAAAAACAGAGCAACAAAAACCACCACCAATAAAGAAACTCAAGATTCGGGAACAAAATCGCTAGGGCTTGGTGGTCGAGAGATCACAGTAGACGAACGCGGCGGCGGCGTCGGGATTGGCGTTGTGGCAGGGAGACGAGCCGGACGGAGGCACGCGACCCTTGGGCAACATGACGGCGAAGGGCCTGGCGCCGCCGCCATTGCCGTGGCTCCTCCTCTTCCTGCTCCTCTGACCCATCCTCTTCGTCCTCGTCCTGATCGCGAGCTCTCGATCTCTCTTCAGAAAGAAGGGCTTGGCGTTCTTGACGTAGAGCGTCTGGTACGCGGCTGCTTCTGGGACTGTACGACCATGATCGGTTTCAGCAATTCTGGGTTTCGACGATGATGAAGATGTGGTGGTGGTGGTGAGGAAGATGAAGGCGAGGAAGAGGGAGAGAGACAAGGCGGAGACGGCCAGAGCTCGGTTGAGACGACGACCCATGAATGGTGATGAGGTTGCGGAACTTGGGTTGTGATTGATTTAGTGAGTATGATTGTGGTTGTGGAGATGGAGATCGCCGATTAGTCCCTGATCTTATCGAGATTTGCGACGGCTCTGCTAATCCCAATCCCAATTACAGAGTTGAGTTGAGTTTCTTTGGGTACGAAGAGAGGAGAAGTACTGTGTTGTTGCCGACCCAACCCGATTTCTCTGTGATATATATAGTAACACTAATTACAGAACTTAATTATAATTATTAGTTTATTGACCCCTGTACTTAATTATAGAACCTATCCGTCAACCTTTTAATTATAAAACGGGTTCAGTCATCTAAAATTTAGTATGAATTTATAAAGTAATGTGTTTTGTTAAAATCAAGGACTGAATTATTAGGTAAACAAGTATGTCAAAAATTCCTAAAGTATTTAGATGAATTTCTTTGATTCAGATTTATAGGTAAATTAAACATTTTATAATTATAATTTATTTTTCCAATCCAACCCGATAAATCAGACCGAACTCGTTTTTAGTGTCTTTCAAACTTTATTGTTTCGTTTCATATTTGTGAGTAAATTATCATATTTTTCTCAAATGTACAATATAATGATTAATGAATTCAAAACTCACTAACTTATCATTAAATTATATGTTTTTTTAAAAAGGTTTTGTTAAGTTGAAAATGAAGTGAGTTGCAATCATTAATTTTTTTTTTTTGGATGGGGGGGGGGGGGGGGGGGGGGGGGTGCGGGGGGCAATTTAATTTGAAAAGGGAATTGCTACCAACAAAAATTGCTACTTACTTAATTTTAAGGTAATAAAAACCTTTTAAAAACACATGTGATGGAATTTCAGCTGTACAAATATTTGAAACTATATTTTAGTTATAAAATATATTTTTTAAACGTAAATATAAGTATTTTATTAATCATGATAATGAGTTGTAAACATAAATGGTGGCCCTAACCCTGAACTTCAGTACATGTCCGAGATCCTTATAGGGCGTATTTGGACTCGTATTAGTAGCCTATTTTGCATCGCAGACAATAAAAAACACAAATAAGCACAAAAACGAACATAAGAAACTATAGGGCCTACGATGCCAGTTCTTCTGAAACCCGCAACTTTCGTAATGGGGTGTTCTGGTATTGCTAGCCCATCGTCTTGAGTCGCCGGGATCACATGAGATGTCCCTCCCTGTGATGAGACTTGGTTTAAGTGTGATAAAGACAACGGAGCATGCTCCGCATGTGATTTCACTGATAATTCTCGCAGAAGCAGATCGCTCTGGCTTTCGTAGATCATCATCGGATCGACCCACAAGGGTTTGTCCAGACTCGAGGTGCCCGACTTTGGGTGCCGTGGAGACAGACCCCATCCTATCGCCCCTCCTCACTGATCCTAAAAACACCGTTTGTATTGCTCCGAGATTCGTACAAGATATTCACCGAAAAATGAGAGCATCTGAAGGTCTTTTCGCTTGAGAGGATGATGCCCCAAGAGAGGTGGATCAACGGAAGTGTCGACAAGAACAACCATGGTGGCTAGTAGTGGACGACGACGACGTAAAAAGAAAGAGGACGGAACCGTAGCGGCTAGGCTTTCCCCCCTCCGTGAAACGTTTTTCATGTTTTTTGGTTTTACAATAATCATTTAGTTCTAAAATATATTTGTTATAAAAAGTAATTTATTATGTATACCGACTACGAAATTTCAACAATGTGATGATATGTAGCAACTTGCTTATCTTTTATTATATCTCTAAAAACTAGGGAATCCCTGTTTCCTAACCCCTTTGACCTTTGTTTTCTTATTCCTAATCTGGGTGTACCTTTGGTGACAATTCTCTACTATCACCTTTCAATTTTTTGTAGAAAATATCGTTTACAGTTTATTTTGACAATTTCTGATAATTTTTGCAAAAAATAGAAAGGTGATAGTTGAGAAGTATCACCAAAAATAAACCCAAAGGCTAGAAATAAGAAAACAAAACAAAGATCAAAAGAGGTTAGAAAACTGGGTTTCCCCGATTATTTTATTTTCTTGGGCTTTTCCTATTCGTACAACGTACATTACAATTTACAGTCCATTTTGATTGATCATTGAACACTCCATTTTCAGCATCGGGAGATCCAATTCCCCGCCCAAATTAGTATTTCTCTCCAAAAACCCGCCGGCGATCCAATTCCACCTCCTCCGCTATTTATCTCTATGTTTCGCATCGGCGTCGCGCAGAGGCAGTTCGCCGGAGAGTCCGATCGAAGTCCGTCCCTTACTCCGTCAAAGATATGTACTACGACAACGCCGAAGCTCCTTCACGGATCCTTCTTCAAGGTTTATCCCCTCTATCTCTCTCTCTACGATCCCTTTGACGGTCAATTTTGAGGATTGTGTCATTTCTGTGTGCTGAGCCTGTTGAATTCGTTGTTAGGGAGACAACGAATGGCCTTTGGGAATTGATGAAATGTGAACTTTGTCGCTGCTTGTTTTGCTATAGAATTAGGTAGAGGATTTGAATTTAGGCGCTGATATTGATTATGCGTATTGAACATAACTGGAATTCACATTTGCATCAATTGAACTGAGCATCACAGGTCGCAGTGATCTCATCTCGGCTCTCTGTTTGTGCTTAGTACATGGGAGGTATTGAACTTTTGAGTTAAGCTTTGAATTCTCGAGCATATTTTGGTTGCCATTCTCATCTATATGTTCAGGACTTTTGAGATCTGCCTATGACATGCTTTCCAGATCAGAATCAGCAGCTTACTGGAAGGAAAGGTTCTGTAAATTCTCCCACTTGTATGATTTATATCTTGACAAGTTTATATGATGAACTTGTGATTAACAGTCTGAGTAATTACATTTCACTCCATTTATTTCCAAAAAAAAGTCAGATGAGGCTCATCATTTGTAACTGACTCATCCAATCTCATAGACTCGTGTATTTGATTTTTTTCCCGGTTTATACATTATACTTTCCTAAATGTTAAATGTTGGCTGAGTGCTATATTCAGCCTTTGGGTAACACACTGACTGTCAGGTTGTATTGCAATCCACATTTTCTGTCATTTGGAGAAGAAACAGATGATCACCATCACGAATAATGCTTATGTCATCTATTTCTGCATTCTCTCCATCAAGAACTTTTGTGAACTTGTAGCCTCCAGACTTTTCTCCTGCAGTTTAAGAAGGGTCTTGAATGACAAATTGATGCAGCACAAGAAAGAGCATACTGTTTACTGAATTAAGTTCATTGTTCCAAGGTATGTTTATTTTATCCATTTTCAGCAATTCTATAATGTATTATTTTATTTGTTGAAAATCAAATAAGCTAGTATTTAACATTATCAATTTCTCAGGTTCATTGCAAGTAATGTTAAAGTAAAAATCCAAGCTTACCAGCAATTCTGAGCAGCTCTTCAATGGAATCAGGTAGGAGTATTAATTTCTTGAGTTGCTTTTCTGACGTACTACCACTCTGTAACTGCATGTGTATGGTAACTCTCTTCTTGTCTGAACTCAATGCTCCATGCCTGGAACTGCCAGAAGGGCCTGAGCTGTGGTTTTTGAGTACCGTTCTTGAGGGGCATTTAGAAGAACTCGAGGTCCCTGCTCTCCGTTGTTTGCTTTGAATATTCCTGGGCTCGCCAACTCTTTCTTGCTCGATCAGATCTATTCTATGCTCATCTAATGCACTACGGTTTTCATAATTTAGTAAAATGTCGTATATGATTTTATTCTCTTGCTGTTCCGCTAAAGCTTTTGGAGTCCATCCAGTAGCATCTGATTTGTTTACATTTGCGCCTCCCTCTAGTAATTTTTTAACCATTTCAACATTCTCCTTGCGAACAGCAGAGTGAAGAGCTGTTTCACCATTCTCTTCAAGTTGATTTTCTTGTTCCTTGGAATTTGTATCCATTGACGAATCTCCATGTGTGTAATCTTGGCATCCAGCATCAAAGCAACTTTCTTCCATTGTCTCTCCACCTAGCCATTCATCGAGGAGTCCTGGATCAGTTTGGAGGTACCTGAATCCTAAGCTCTCGAATTCCTTCAATTTCTGTGAACAAATTGTGGATTACCTTAGATTCTATTGCTACAAAAGTTATAAATTAAATATCTTATTACTTTAGAAGCTATTGCATACCAGGAAAAGATTGCTCATGATAATATGTCCATCTTCCATATTTGCTTGTATAGTATTCATCAATGAATTTCTACTCAGTCGCAGTATTTGAGAAAGCTCAGTAGTCCGAGCGGTGAAAGGCTGTGGCCTGTAACATAAAACTCCGATCTCTCCAATTATATCTCCAGCAACTGCCTTTCCAATCATCTGTTTACATGCATGCAAAGTTAGATATCCATTGTCTGATTTGCTCAGTTTTCATTATAAAAAAATATGTCTGTTTGACTGGATTACATACTTGATCATGACCGTCTGTGTGAGATATCAGTTCCTGCAACCAAAAATTATTTCCAAACTAAATTAGTACCGGAAATTGGCATTTTGTAAAAACCTAAGATAAAGCTAACTGATACTTACAACCACTCCGGAGACCAGTATGTAGATATCAGTTGGAGCCTCATTTTGCAGCATGATTTCTTCCTTGGGAGGGAAATATTCAGCCTCCATTTCCGAAACCTTAAGGAAAGAGTAAACTTCATAAGCATCATATAAAAATTGTGGGGAAGAACTTATGTTTTGCATACATGATTAATGAAACAATACTCCTGGATAGAATGATAGCTAGAAAAAGAGGAGAATTGAAGGCAATGGATAGTTAGTCTATTGAGCCATATGAAAATTACCAGTTGAAATAGGAAGTCCTGTGAAACCCTTTGGAAAAGGTAAGCTTGCTGAGCAACAGGCAAGAAGAGATAGTTTGCAATGCTTGAACGAATGGCTTTTGGCAGACCAGTCATGGCCTCATGCTGCTTTAGTCCTTCTGTTTTGAACTTTAGACACATGTGGGATAAGAGTTGATCATGTATGCGATGGGGCAACTGATTTCGTGTTGCGAATTCTGAAGCAGCTCTTACAGTATCCCTCTATTGAATCAGAATCAAGTATAATGTTAGTGCTTAACAGAATGGATCAATATCATACTGGAAATTCTTGTTATTGAAATCAATTAATGAGACAAACAAGCTATATACTGGAATTGAAAATTCAGTAGATCTTCATATTTATTGTCTTGACTTGTTTACTAACATTGCATTGGTGAAAACAAGCTATATGCTCGGACTGAATATCTTGTAAAACAAAACTTTCTTGTTCTGTTAGTGTGGTTGCTTTAAGGTAGGTTGTGACTTTTGACTTGTTTACTATTTCCACAGAATATATTACGCTTATAGAGTTGCTTCAGCAGCTGAAGAATCACATGAAACAACAGAGGCTGTGAGAACTTACGAAATTTCTTGTACGGCTTGTCCAGTGCACCACAAGATTTGTCATGTTTCCTATGAGATAAGATGTCAAACCCAAGTTGAACAACATGTAGAAGATATCAAACAGCATCTCTCTTGGGTTCTCAGCGTGAAGGTCCCCATAACCAGTTGTAGTTAGTGTGGTTATAGACCAGTACATGGAAGTCACATATCTGTTCCAAAGACTGTCTTCTTTGAAATTTGGGTTTACTGCACCAATCCAGGTTCTCTTTGGATCAGGGTATCTGTCTGCAATCAGGTAGTTGAAGCATCCAGCACAGTGTACTGCGAATAGAGTTACCTGAAATCAAGTGCTTAGTATCTAGAGCGAGGTATATATGATATCATTTGCAGGATGGAAAAAGTGCAGTCTTTAGTAGCTTACAGAAATGAGCTTTGTGCATCTGGTCCAGAAGTAATTGAATCGAATGTCCTTCTCAAGTCTGATGAGAAGCAATCAAACAAGTAAGTAACGCCATCCTTGTACATTCAATAACCGTCAAGAGAAAAGCTACAGGTTATGAATTCGAGCAATGAACCTTGCAAATAGAGAGCTGACTCGTCTCAGACGCCAGAGTCTGAGCATGTTAAGCAGCTTAAAACCGAGTTCACCGCTATGTCTTGTGAAGATGAGGCTGAGAGACTGAAATGGGGCGGTTGAACATACATCGAAAATAAACCAGGTAGATAGATACCTGAAAGTAGGACACAAACCAAAGTTCACTTGCATTAGTGAAACGAAACCATCTTTTGAACTGTACCAGATACAGATTCACAACTGTGTTCACCTTATTGCTATTCTCTTTGGATCATCAATTAGAAGATGAGACTGGTGGTCAAGATACGCAACAAAGAAGGTGAGAACAATGTCAATGGCAAAGAAGCCGTTCACAATGTTATCGAATATGAAAAGTGCATCTTGCTTGTAAGGGAGGAATGCAAACTCGAATGGGCAAATCCAGGCTGAATATACAACTAGAACAACCAGTAACATCTCCCAAGCCCTGAAGTGAGCAACAACGGTACAAACATGAAACAACAGGTATTAAAACAGTGGGAAGAAAACAGTGAACAGGGCAAGGGTCTTCACCTGTAGCGTGGATCAAAAGGTGAAACTATGGATCTCCGGAGGTTAGTTCCCTGATTAGTTCTGGCTCCTAGGGACGGGAGGAGATCACTGGAGAGGTAATTCCCATGGGTGGTGCCACTTTCCATATGGACTCCATCAATACAGAACCGTTGGAAGAAGACCTTGGTGGAGGAAAATGACATGTTTGTGGAGTTTGAACTTGAGAAATTAAATAAAATTGGAAGGTACAGTGGAGGGTGTTAAAAAAAGGGTGTTGTGGGGTTGGTTAAGTGAGTCCTTTGAGAAGGTTATTTATATAAAGGAGAGGTTGGTCTCACGGGCTGACTTCTGATCTCTGCTTGACTTTAATTAATACAAGTTTGCCTTTTCCTTCACTTGCTTGTGACAAGTTGAGAAGTGTGTGCAGGAAGCTCATGCAGGTGGGTTAGTGGTCATCATAAAGATTAAGAAAGAGGCTCGTATATAGAATTTTAGATCCTGTTTGAACCAGAAAGGTAAGGGATGACGATAAAGATGAGAAGGAGCCACACGCGAAGGCCTCAACAGAAGTGGCAGACATACGCGGGTGCCGCGTGAATCAGGCCAAGGATTGGAAATGGCTGCAGGCAAGGTAAGTGATTTTGTATCCGTATCTGTATCTCTTGTTTGCAATGGTGTTATTGGGAGCTCCATCATAATAAGCACCAGACCTCTAGGATTGACAGATTTGAGTGAAACATATTTGTGTGTTTCACTTCAAAATACACAACTAGAGACCAGACCAGACCAGACCAGACCAGACAAACCCCAACTCCTCCAAGTCCAAGGTCCAAACCTGGGGTTGTGGGCGACACGTGACAGGTTAGGATTGGGTGTCCTAGGTGATGCAACTTTCCGCAAAACCCATAAATATTCTCCCATTTTTGTTTTGTAGGTCTTTTGGGTAGTTTGGTATTGCAACGCAATTAGGTTTAGAGCCATAAGAGTGGGAGATAGATTCCCGCCATATATATATTCACTATCTATCTCCATCTCTCCCTCTATTCTCAAACCGATGCTCTCTGGACCCCATTTCCTCAGAACGATCAGCGGATGCCTTTTTGGCCTTGATTATCACGGGCCATAACATCTTCTTTAGTAGCATCCACCGATCTATTGCTTGCTTATTACTGAAATTCAAATGCCCCCACAAGTATTTGGACTCTCCATGAGATTGAATTGTCAAAATCACTGGATTGTCTGGATCTATCTCTTAACATGTTATTTTCTCTCACCTAGCATGTATTAGATTTTAGATGTTCCGAGATTTAACATGTTAAATCAAGTTTTGGGTTTATGACTGTCTCTTCTCCGGGTTTGTGGATGACTCACTGATGAAAAGGTTGGATTGGGAGGACCCACATTTTTTTGCTCCTCAACTTTGACTTGATCGTGGTTCAAATTGAACCCGTGGTGGTCTTGGTTCATCGTTAGATGTTAGTCCTTTATCCGGTACATGAGGGGAGTGGAGAAAATATAAGATTAAAAGCCTACTTATCAGGGTAAGAGCCCAACTAACTGATTTTTTTTAACGGTAACAAGAGTAATATATTAATCAACGAAAATATCCAAAAATACAATTATAAAATAGGTCATCCAGAAGAAACAACTAACAATTAAAATAACTACAAAGTAACAAAATAAAAGATCCACACATGGGACAACTATTAACTTAAAATGTATTTTTTACCGAAGTGTTTCAAAGGTGTCGACAGGAGAGTACTGTGATATCGGCCGAGGCAACTGGTACAACGGTTAAAAATTGTGGAGTAGGGCCGAGTGAACCCTATGATCCGAAAAAGCACAAATCGACTCTGGACTGTGCTCCAGTAGAATACTGAAGCCCAAGAGTGACGGTCTGAGCAGCCCTGCAACCAGGGACTGAATTGGCTCAATTAAACTACGTTGTATGCATCCTTCCGAGAAGCCAGTTGACATCGTCCCCCCTCTGATGATAATGAGGGCCTTTAAAAACGTAAAAATGTTGGTTCCCGATTTGATTGAAGAATGTCGTACTGATACTTGGTGGAATCGATGTTACCTTACGTCCAGTAAGACGGTATTATCGGCAGACCCCCTATTGGACCACAAAGTCCTCATTGATCGAGGCGGGGGTGCGTCCCGCCCCTCACCGGTTGGAATATCAGTCCATTGGACTCCGTAGGCCCCTCTGAGTCAATGCTCAGGATCAACGTCAGACCATTGAACATCTGAACACTAACATCAAACAAGTACATCATGTTGCTGATTTAGGACCAAGTCCATATGGTACATGTCCACTCTGTAGTCAGACGAACAACATGTAGCACTGACCGACTATACTCGCTGCCTCCACTCTATCCTCCGCCACTACTACGGTCGTCGTCTTGCCCGCACCGGATCACCCCGACATCACCGTGACCACCAACGTCCCGTTTTTTTGCAATGCCCACCACCACCAGTGCCCCCCCCCCCAACACCCTATCCCACTAACAGACACCGATATCAGAACCTCCAAGACAACCTTCGCCGGAACTCCCTCCCCCACGACGTCGGCGAACCCCACTTGATCAGGCAATCGCAAATCACTATCTCCTCCTCACCCTTGTCTCCCGATCCCATGCCGCCGCCATGGCCTATCGTCATCGATCTCGCAGACCTAGGTTGGGCCGTTCCCTTCTTCACCCCTGGACCAACCTTCCCTCCCGAGATCAAACCGCGGATCCTCATCCTCCTAGTGTCGCATGTCGCGCCCATCACCACCATGAAGCAGATACCCTTGACCCCGACTAGCCATCCATTTGCCGCCGGTCAAGACCAACATAAAACACCCGCACACGATCAAGAACCGAACACTTACCTCATGGCCGCTGAACCACATCTGCAAAAACCCCATGCACCAGTACAAGATTAGGGACTAGGCCCAAGCTTTGTCCATGCAGATCAAAATACCCGTGCGACGACTGAGATCAAAACCCTAGACACCGCTTCTGTAGAGAGCGTATTTCTAAAAACAAGCCGTTCTGTTGTTTCTATCTATACCACAACTAACCGATAAGCTTTTAGTTGTAAAAGTCTGACCTGATATAAATGACATGTGAAACCCCAAAAAAATTACAATCCTCAAAAAAAAAAATTGTAATGTATTTAAATTAAGAATATAATTAAGGGTAAACTACAAATGCATATCCTGAAGTTGTCACGCTTAACCGATGATTACCCTGAAGTTTAAAGTTAACTGATGCATACCCTGAAGTTACGAGTTGTAACTCAAAACCCCTTTTGTCAGTTAAAATGACGAAAATACCCTCAATGATTTTTTTAGATAATTTTTTAAAAATATAAATGAAATGATTTTTTAAATAAAAATGAAGTCATTTAATAAGTATATATATAAATATATAACAAAATTAATTTTTAAATAATTATTTTAACATAATTATTGAAGTGTAGTTGAAGGTATTTTGTCATTTTAGCTGACGGGGGGTTTTGAGTTACAACTCGTAACTTCAGGGTATGCATCAGTTAACTTTAAACTTCAGGGTATTCATCGGTGAAACGTGCATACTTAAGGGTATGCATTTGTAGTTTACCCTATAATTAATTAACATGGTATTGTTTTTTCGCAAGTCTGAGAGACTAAAAAAATAGGGTTTCGCTTTTGCTCCTTCCCTCCGTCGTCCATCCACACCAGCCACTTTTGTCGTTGTTATGGCCCCTCCTACCAACAACCATCTGAAGTTCTCTACTCAAATCCTGACATCTGAAGTTCGTGTTCCTCCTGTGAAGGTCTTGTCCACGACAGATCGATGGTGATCACAGACATCATCCCTTAATGGACGCCTTTGCCAACATCCCTGGCCGAAAAAGCGTCGATCAAAGGTCTCTTGAGCCCCCTTCTCTATTTGTTGGCTAGTCTGACAGGGATTGTAGCCTCCCCTCCTCGATCTATCCTCGCCAGAGACAGTCGAGTGGGGCCGCGCCTACACCTCCAACATGCAACCTCGGTAGGGACCGGTCATGCCTTGTCGGGGTCGTCAGTGTTAACCACTACCAGACTGCGCCTCCCTGGGACGTCGCCTCTATCGCTTGTACCAGCAAAACTGACAGATATCCTCAGGCACCGTGTACCGCCACCAATCGAGGAAGATCTGGATGAGGAGGAATTCGTCCCTGTCTCGATTTAGGCCATTCCGACAGCGACAGACGGTCGTTACCGTCACTGAGGGACGCTCTATTTGAAGGACGAGTCGGACGATGATGATGTAGTGGTGGACATCCTAATTGAAGTCGTCCCGACTGTTGCTAACGTGGGCGAGGAGGATTGTGATGATCAATAAGAGAGGGGTGTCAAACAGTCCCGCTAGGAGACATGTTCGATCCGAAGGAGGGTGGATGAGTCTCTACTGGCCTATCCCCCAAGACGCAGGACGGGTGGTTGTTGATCGTCTCGGGAAGAGATCGGAAGCAATACAAGTTTATTTCTATTTCAGTTTTTTCTATTCTGTCATGTTATTGAACTTTTGAATGTTTTTAGGTGTTGGTTTTTATTTTGTTGGGATGGTAGAACGAGGTTTCTATTTGTTCTTGTCTGAGATTCAAATCACTCTTTCTACGGGTCCACAAGCGCAGGGTACCCTGCGGTTGTCCCAAGCATATTTTGGAGCTTAGGATCTTTGGTCCTTTTGTAACCGATGTTTGACAGTAATGCACGTTAACTTCATTGTCGTTTCAAAAAAATATATAATTAATTTATATATATCGGGTACTGGATCTTGATCCTAGACTCACCTTTGTTTCTTGAAATTTCTCTGCCCAATCGGATCGGGTCTCCACGGTAGCTAGTATTTGGATCGATAAGATATTAAACTAGGATATAAGCTTATAAATGTGTCAAATGTGTATGACCCATAGTTTAACCTTTATACTATAAATGTGTCAAATGTGTATGACCCATAGTTTAACCTTTATTCTAATTTCATCTTTTTAATATTCCATGTGTGACTTTATACTTCGATATTTGTCGAATTGTGTAGAAAGAGATATTTTAGAAGGGGGGAGAAAGAAACCGAGCAAACATGATTGTTCTTCGGACTAATTATCCCCCCTAAACGAAATAGTTACACAACAAATAAGATTCGAAGAATATACTAGTTTGGCCATTCCCGAGTAAAGGGTGTGTAAAGCATTTCCATTGATGGTGGATAGGATCGGGTTGGGCTAAATCGCAAAAGAAGATAGTTCCGAGTAAGTGGTGTTGGTGTGTAGCAGACGAACCTTAACCCCACCACCGTCCATGGAAGCCGACCCCGTAGGAAAAATACAACCTGGAGCTTAGACTACATCCAGGGAGGGCTGTGTCTGCACAGCACCACATGTGCACACACCAATGATGGCGAGTACTCAATCGGAGCCGAGCACATGGTTTCCAGAAGTTGCATATCTGACTTGTACTTTGTTCATCAAAAAGTGAAATTAATCGGTTGAAATTACACTTTCAAAAGTTTGTTCTCGTGTTGAGAATTTTATGTCCTACATGCAATGCAAGCCATCAGTAATCTCGAGGACAATCACATGTTGGGAGTTTAGATACCATGAATTTGTTTGAAGAGCAATGTGGAATAGTCGGGGTTATATTTCAACTCTGTCCTCACATGTATCATTAGTTTTGACAATTTGAGGTTATTGAGTTAGGATTGAATTGAAGATCTGTTTATGTGACCATAACTATTTGAAAGCTTCTTTTCTAACCTTGTTGATTTTGACATGAGATGTTTAATAACTCTTGCCCTTCCTCAAAAAAAAATGCACATTCAAAATGATGTAATAGAGCATATACAAATTAAAATTTCAAACGCAAAAATAAAATATACATATATTTTTTTAAGTCAGTTATAATTTTTTTTAAAGAATTTTATATAAAAAATGATTATCTATAGTTATTGAAATGAAAATTCTTGAACAATAAAGTAAAAAATAAGTGGATTGATGATGTCATCTTCTTATTTCCTCAACGGATTTAGTCGCTTCTTTATTAGCAAAGCATAAATTTTATAAAATATTTCGTTTCAGTGAATGAAAGAAAAGACTAGATATAAGCAAAAGAACATTTTGTGAACCTCCAAAACCTCGAACCAAAACAAAACCAACATAATCAAAGAGTATTTTACAGTCCCGTAACACCTCAAACCAAAAGCAGTCAGAACATCTAAACCAAGAACACCCAAAAACCATGGTTATGGCATGGTTTTTACCATGGTTAATGTCAAGGTTTTGATCATCTCTTCTATACAACCTCTTCTTTACACTTTCCCTTTGGATCCTACGAAGTTTTTTTTCTGTTAGAGTTTCTTTCAAGCCGTCTTTAGTCATCGCGGCGTTGGTCTTCTCCCGCCACCAACAAAGCGGGTCCCGACCTGTTTCGGTCTCCCCTCTGCTCCGGGGGTTTCCGTCTCTACAGCCGTCGTCCATGATGTTGTCGCCATCGTCCCTGATGTCTTCGCCGTCTCGGATGTCGCCGCCATCTCTAGAGTCGTCGACGCCGGATCTACAACCGCAGCCTGCGCGTCCTTCTCCCTGGCCTCCACCGCCGCAACCGCCTCGACCCCTTTCACGATTATGCATCTGGCTAATCGAAAAGGGATTGAGAGAAGTGTTTTTCTTCTGGATTTGTTCCTTAATGTTGGTCTTTGACGTAGTTTCCTTCACAGTATCCTTTTTCTTAACTTACTTCGTTTCAAGCAACAAAAACGCCCTCGCAAATATTTGACGCAATCTTTCGATGCTCTGATTTCCAGATCTCGTTGGAGCATGATCGATAGATATAACACAAGTACGAAGACGAGCATGAGCAGAAACACGTTTATGATTAAAGAGTCTCTTCGATCTAGCCAAGTGAAAGTAACATCCTGATCTTGTTGGAGCACGATCTCTTTTGAGACGACGTTGCTCCTTCCGTAAGACAATTCATTATAGTTAGCGATATTTTTTAGGTCCTCTGATACCCGGTGTCGAAAATGTAGATAGAAATAAGGATGAAGCCGAATTCTTTCTTAAATTTTTTCATTGGTTTTGGCATAAGAGCAAAATCGGTATTGTTAATTGAAAAATATGAAATCTTGTGTCTTGTTGGACCAATATTAAAGCTTTTTATTATTAAATCTAATATCATTAAAACTTTACGTAACTTTAATGCTATTGTTGTAAAAGTCCTCGTCTAGTCCACCTACGCCCCAAAATCTGTAAAAACACTCGACTCGTCTCCTCATCTAAGCCCCAAAATCTGAAAACCATCTGAATCGATGTCCCGCTCAATTAGTTAGAAACTTGAGATTATGATTAGTGAAATTAGACTTTTAAAACAGAGATGAAAAAGTGAGAGATAATATGTTTGTAATGGTATTGATTTTCTTGATAAAAAAGAATATAAAATATGTTCCTCTTTGGTGGTTTTTGAGCGAAAGTTGCAATTTTATAAATGTTTATATCAAAACATCGATGTGCACTAGGGAACATGCTCTCGGGCCACTAAGATCAAACAGAAAGAGCAATGTCTCACTGAACCTTTTTCACTAGAACAGTCACATATGGTATTTGAACGTCATATAGTCAATGATAGAATACGGGGGATGAGAATGTGGTACTGCTCCAAATACTGGCCAAGGAACTCAACAGTAGTGGTGGGAGGAAATACATGAATCGGGGTTCCCTCCCTGAAAAAATCCTTGATTCTCTGTTCCTTGGGCATTGATCCTGCAGAGACAAACTCAAATAAAGCAAATAGGACCTTTTCGATCAGCCATCTCCATACTCGTGAAGGGGGTCGAGGTGGTTGCGGCGGTGGAGGCCAAGGAGAAGGACGCACCGGCTGCGACATCAGGGACGTCTCTAGAGATAGCAACGGCATCACAAACGGCGGCGGCATCACAGACGCCGACGACATTAGAGACGGTGGCGGCAGCATCAGGGACGACGGCCTTAGAGACAAAAAAAACGTCTGAGTTGTCGAGGAGGGTCCGAAACATGTTGGGAGACGCTGTGTTGGTGGCGGAAGAAGGTCAACGTCACAATGGCTAGAGGCGGCTCGAACGGAACCCTAGTAGAGAAAACCTTCGTAGGATCCTTAAGGAGGGTGCAAAGGAGAGAATGTGTAGAGGAGAGAAGGATAACCATGGCACAGACCATGGTAAAAACATGGCCATAGCCATGGTATTTAGGTGTTGCGGTAGAGAGCTCCTAGGGTTTAGATAGAGTAACAAACTTGTATTGGTTAGAAACTTAGATGCCTCTTTAGTGATTTATCATTATAATTTAGATTTTTATTAAATTTAGAGTATAATCTAAATGAGAACATTATTTGTTTTTTGTTTTTGTTTATTGATACTTGCTATTTTTTATATTATAAAGATATAGTATATATTTTGAATTTTTGATTATATTTTCATAATATATATTTAGTAGTAATTAAAAATATTAAAAAGAATCCATCTATACCCGTCTAATCCTCACTTAATATATAAGGGTTTTCATCGTCTGACTAACGCTTAACACTTTTTACCATCACGCCTAGTGTTATATTGTATAGGCAATTAGGCATGTGGTCTAATCCTAAATCGAGAAATTTGATCATGATTAAGAGTTTGTTGGTAAAATTATCTTTTTAGTGATGTATGCCATGCGTCCTCCATTCCCCCTAGCCAGCTGGTCTGATTAGGTTTCAGCTTTCCAGTCTCTACTCATGTGCCCTGTGAAGTCATACATAAAAGTCAAACCCTTCCTAGTCATAGAACATTAGTTGCACTAACTAACAATTCATCACCAATGGCTTTTAAAGTCAATTTTTGTCTTATTCAGTTATTCACACGTATTGAGATATAAATTATGTAGTTTCAATAAAAAAGATATAAATTATGTGCATCATATCAAATTAGCATGACATTTTAATATATCATTAGGATTAGATTATTATTTATCATTTTATTACTGATAAAAACATACTATATTTCATTAATACTATATTTTATTGACTTGTCAGGGCGGCTTGTTCTATCCCTGTCTGGAATTGAAAAGAGGGTCATATCTCCGAACCTCTTTAAAATATCATTATTGTCGATATTTAAATAAAATTTCATATTTACTCAAAAAAATAGATGAACAATTATACAATTAATTGTGAAACAAAGTTAATCTAGATTTGAGTTGAATTATTCTTTTATTTATAACTTAAATGGGCCTAATAGTCAAAAGAGTTGAGCCACTTTTTAGGTGTGATACTATTATTTGTGAGGCAGTCTTTGATTGCCACGTCCCCTGTTATGAGTTGTAGGGCAAGAAAAATGTGGCATTGGTTGATAGAGGTTTTGTATTTGTATAGGCAAATAGAATACAAAGGGGTGGGAATGGAATTGGGTCTGATTTTAGAAGCGTGTTGCAACTTATCAATTAATATGCAAAATCATCATCATTTCTTTCATGACCACTTTTTAAGTCCTACAATTCTCACGACCTTCAAGCCGCCCACGTGCCTTTTATCTAGTCACATGCGCCCTTCTAATTTATTTTAGGTGACAATTCTTTGCTGTTGTGAATAAGAATATGATTATGAGTGCAATAGAGATGTACCTCAGCTTCTAGTTTTTTTTTTGAGAGAAGTGCAATGAAGGTGTTTAGAACACATAACAGTTCTCTTTACAACACACCACATATGTTTCTTTGCAACTGTTTTTCCTAACCTTAAAGTCCATTCGTCGTCGTTTCTTGCTCGCCACTATCGGTGATAGCTCCAACTTTGGTTGAGCTTTGTTACCGGAGGAGGTTTTCATCTTCTCCTACTTTTCCCCCGCTAGGATCATTTGTATCATCTGTACATATCGGCTCTTTTCACAGACCATCTCATTTCTAACCGGAGATCGAACCTGTGTCTCTCTTCGGCTCTCGTTGGTGTTACTGAAGACTAGTCGAAATCCTACGTCTCGACTTCCTGAGTCGTTCTTCTGCGGGAGAGGCTTGACACGTGTTTCAAGCGTCCTCTTCGTATCTTCGGTGTTTGGGTAAACAACTTCTGGGCGTAGATCTGGAAGCTCCAAGTCTAGATATGCTTGTTTCTTCCCTCAGCTTGGAGAAGACTCGTTGGATTTTGACGACTCCACTCTTTTCCTCGTTCTCAGCTAGGGTTTGGAACGCTTCTGGCGTTGATGGTTGTCCTGGTGTTGTTCGGTCAGGTTCGTCTTAGTTAGCTCTAGTCGGAGTTTGGAAGAGGTGTGGGGTCTCGGGTCTGCTCCGTCACCAACAGAATCGGGGCCTCCTTCTCAGAGCAGCTTGTGGTGACGTTGCCCTTCTCTGCGGGCTTCAGTGTCTTTTCTGTTTGGGTTTGGATTGGCTGTGCTCGGTATAACTACAAGTCTTCCCTGTATGTCCTCGTTCAGTGTTGGCCGACGAGGGGTTACCGGTACTGGTTTTGGAATGCTCAGCTCGAGTTCCAGCCTTAGATTCCCAAGAGTGATGATGTGTTGATGTCTGTTTGGAGGTGTGTGCTCGTACTCGGTATAAATACCGGTCCTTCCCCTTTAGGGTTTTTTCGGTGTTGGTCGGAAATAGGTTTTGGAGGAATGAGTTCGAGCTGCAACGTCTTCCCAAGCTCGGTTGGTGTTGTTGAGGGCTTAGTGATTTTCTCTCTTGTGGAAGTGCGATCTTTAGTGTGGCGTTGTACTTCTCCGCTGGCTTTAGTGTCATATTTGTTCGGGATGGGTTTGGACCGTGCTCGATATAATTGCAGGCCTTCCCCTTCGGGCCCTCGTTTGGTTGTTGGCATACGAGGGATTACCGGTCACGGTATCGGAACGCTCAGCTCGCGCTCCAAACTTGGATCCTGGGATCGTGTTGACTTTGTTGCTGCCTGCTTGGAGGTTCGAACTCGTAAATACCGGTTCTCCACTTGTGGAGCTTTTCTTAGTATTGACCGGATTGGGGTAACAAATGATTATTGTTCGAGCTTCATCGTCTGTTGAAAGTCCTCTCTCTAAATGTGCTTCAAGTTGGTTAGGTACAATTTTTCTTTCGAGTAAATGTGAAGTTCGGAGGGATGATTTTATACCTATTACCCGTATTACCCCGTGGTTACTCTCTGCACCAGTGGTGTTGCATTAATTTCGATCTAACCAAATAGTCTAGAGCTGATTAAAGACTTAAGCTATTTTTTTTGAGGATAACAAGTAATATTATAAATTAAGTAGCGTTTGCAAAATACAAACACTGACATACAGAATGGAAAGTACTGTAACTTGAACTAGCAACATATGAAATGACATAAGCTGAAAAGTAAATGTGCTCTTGTAGTGGTGGACTATGTATCCCCCCAGGTTATCAGCGTGCGCCGTCCTCCCTTGAATGATAAGAGTAGGGCTCCTAAGTGCGGGATTGCTAACCCCTGAGCTGGTAGGGAGATACCATGTCGGCTTTCGGTGGAACCGCTGCCACCATACATCCAGAGAGGCGGTACAGCCGACCGACTCCCCTCTGGACCCCTTTGAAATCATTACGCGAGGCGAGGGTGCTTGAAGCCCCTCGCCGCTGCTATGCATGACGCACCATCATAATTACGAGAATCCCTCGAGATCCGTGCCGGAACAGGCCCAGGATCCGCCCTGACCCGTTTAAAAGCCCCAGATGGGTCGACCCGCGGAGATATGCCCCGAACCGTACCCATACCACCCTGACCCGGTTTGCCTGGTCCAGCTCGATGATCACGCAGCCCAAGACCAAACCTAGCACGCGGAGCCCATGTCGAGTCAGCCTGACATGCCCGACGAGCGTCCGTGCGCAGGCCCCGACCCAGGCCCACGTCCTCGCGATCCCGGCCCAGTGCCGCGTCTGAAACCCTAGCGAGTCCGCGCGCCATCGACGTCCCTTTGCTTCGCCGCCTCACCACCGCCTCCGATGGCCACTCTGTAACCGAGGCACTGTCCGATGAATCCGGCGCTGAAACGTCCCCCGACAAGACCAACAATACACCTTCCGCCACCGTCATCCCTGGAAATTCACGAGACAACGAGGGTTTCTTCTCCGTCGGCCACAGCTCTGGCCGGACTCGAAGCTTCACCAGATGCCCCTGTGGTCGTCGTCCAGACCCCCGCAGCGCCCCCGAATGGCCTCCCTCCGGCGTCGCCATCGGCGAGCCTGAACGAGGAAAGAACCGCTCAGGAGACAGAGACGGCACCGACCCAGAACCGTTGTCATTCACTGTCCTCCTGTATTGTGTGTGACCGGAGCTCGCCGAAAGCTTCTGCACCGCCGCCGTCCACGATTCGCAAAACCTCAATCGCCTCTCAGAGAGAGAAGCAAGGGCTGCGCCGTAATCATACACATCCATGCCCCACTTGAGACGCCATTGCCTCTGTGCAGACTTTGAACATGTTTGTTCTTCCAAAACCAAAGCAGAGTTTGGTAGATCTGACCTCTTCTCCTGTGGATCTGTTCCGAAGCACTAATGCATGATATCTCTGCACAAACCCCACACGCCATAGCCATGCAAAAACCATTGAGATTGGTGATAGTGATCACCCAATCTTACCGGCGGCGGCGGCCCTCCAAGCCCTAGCCGCTGGGAGAACATGCTGAGAGACTTAAGATATGGTTCAAACAATCAAGTCAAATTAGTTAGAGATTTAAGATACGGTACAAACAACTAAGTCAAAATCAAGTGTGTGTAAGGTGATCAAGTAAACAAATTAGGGTCTAGAAACCACTCCACGTTGACCATACATTGATTTGGGATTCGTATTTGTTTCTAAGCCTATCTCTTGCAATACATATATTCTCTACAGAATCTCCCTATCCGTGGACTATTGCAGTTTTAGTGTAATCAATTCCGGTTCATTTTAGCAAAATTCAATTTGGGTGGAGACGGATCCTAAAACACCGAGGCAGTACCAAAATTGAACATGTGTGTGGTGGTGATCTCTACGGAACCAAGGGGAATAAGTCACGAATTGGACGGGTTTATTTTATTTTATTTTTTATTTACATTTTTAGTGCCTTGACATATTTAGAATATAATCTTATTGACAAAACAAGAGATTAGATTGAATAAAATACATTTCATCACTTGGAATTTATTTTTAGTGTGGCGAATTTTCTTTTTTAAAGGTAAAATATATGGTACTCCTTTTTCTCGAAGATGTACTTGGGAATCCACGGCACCTGCGAAGGATTGATTCCCTCAAAAGACATGCAAAACAAAACAATGATTAGCTAGCTGTAATACTGTTTCTCGCAGCTTTCATCAAAGGACGATAAAGCAAAAATATATAAATAAACTTTGTAATTTTAATATAAGACTAAAGGTAAAAACTTACCTTTATGTGTTAATTAGGAGCCGTAAATTATCTAAAATTTAAAATTTTGAAGTGTTCGATGAAAGATCTTATGTTTTGATTGTTATAAAACGATAGGCAATAAAACGAAATAGAGATCAAATCCAAAAACGGAGAACACAACGATATAACGTGGAAAACACCTTCAAACAACGGAGAGGAAAAAATCACGGGCGCCAACCAGCAAAACTTCACTATAGGGAGAATGTTTACACAACGCCGGGGATTTACACTTATTCAACTTATCCCTCATGGCAGCTTACAGGTGGTATTTATAGGAGATGTGTAGAGATACTTCATACAAAATAGAGAAATAAAAATCTCTACACAATTAAGACCCAATTTGGGAAACAGGGCATAAATTCCTTAAATTGATTGCTTGTTAATCAAGCCAAGACAATTCCCTAAATTAGTTGTTTGGTAACCAAGCCACAAAATAGCTTGAATTTGGATCAACTTTCAACATTGATTAAGGGTCATTTACATAAGATTGTCTAAGAAACATGTTGGTCCTTCACAAATAACTTTTAACTTTCACAGTGGTGTCTGTCAGAAGTGTCAGGGGATGTGGTCTTGTTTTCTTGGTATAGAAAGGGTTGTCCCGTCCTGTGGAGGGTGACCAGGGGATTTTGGACGAGTACTGTATTAGGCAGTCTTTCAGTCCATTGTCCTACACCTCACCTTGTATCTCATATCTCCTAACGAGATTGTTTCGTGGACCATAAGCAATCAAAACCTCTGGCTAAGCTTCTTGTGTGTGTGTGGTGGGGGGTACGACACAATCACCCTAAAAGCCCATTTCTTCCGTTGAGCCTTTATCACACGGGCTTATTGGGCTTCCTCCTTAGCTCGGGCCTTCCATCTCTTTATCTTTTTAGGCATGGTTCAAGTGAGTGACCTACTAGGGGTTCATCCACTTTCCAGCATAATGTCGTCTGGTGCCACTTCGGTGCAACCTCCCCTGCACCCCTTGGAACGCTCCCTCCAGAGATCTCCTTAGTCAAGTCACGAACTCCGAAATTTGGTGATCTCGGTAGTGTCGTCGTCGTCCATGGTATTTATGCTAGAAGGGTCAAGGTTTGCTTCCCCCTCAGAGGTGAGACCAGATGTTCCCCGTCTGTAGTGGGGGTATAGCCGGATGTGCCTCCCAAACTATCTAAAAGAGGCCTTTTATGCTTGATCACATTGAGACCTTGAGGAACGGGTCGAAACGCAACTCCTTTGATCCCACTCCTAGGATATTTTTCTATGCATTCTCGGATCGTGTGACCTACTCGTGCATAGCGAATGGAGAACTCCGGAAACCGCTTATACTAGAGCCTGACCCAGATCGCATCTGGGTATCCTTCGAACGTCAGGCGGATGTGGCGACAAACAGCTTGGATACATAGAGTTGTACGCGCATCCACATATATTCCTCCCACCCCTTCCTAAGCGGGCGGGTCGCCAAGAATCTCCATCCCAAGGTTGCTGCAAGTAGACCCCTCAACTTGGATGTCTTGAACGCTTGGACTCCGATCTACATGTATCAAAAACACAAATCCACTAGATGTACGCAGGGGGGGGAAGATCTGTGAATATGAGAGGAAAACCATGGAATGTCTATATTCTGAATCTCTTCCAATGATTCCCAAGATAGGAAGAAGCCGAGGATGTCCTCCGTCATCGATTGGACCACCATGCATCGGGCCCGCCATGTGGCTGACATAACCCCACAAAGGGACTTTGGATTGAAGTGCTTTTGAGATAGCAACAGGTTGCAAAGACGTAGCGATACCTTGTGTCGCCCATTCCAGAGATCGTTCCCACCGACACGACGACAACCTCATTGTCGTTATCCTCGTCCAAGAAAACAAGCCCCGTTTGTCTTTTGATAGCCACAAGACCTTCCTCTACCATACCGCTCCGCTAGTTGTAGACGCGGATGGTAGTGCTTTCGAGGAGAGGGGAAAGCGGGGCATATGAGGGGAGGGACGCAATAGGGAGGAGAGGTGTGGCAGCGGCGATAGTTTCAGTAAGTAAGAATCCCTAAGCGTTCCATCTTCTATCGTTGAGAGAAACAAAGAGGAACCATTTTTTTCTTCAGAATACCCATTTAATACTAGATAGAATTTGTCTCGACCAACTAGCACATAAAACTTGATTCAGGCCAAATAGTTCAAATACAGGCATGATGGAGTGATATAACTCAAACACACATCTAATATCTAATTGAGTCACTCAGTTTAAAACGTCATATTGAATTAACTAAAAGTTCGAACAACTCAACTAAAAAACGTCAGATTGGACAATCCTACTCCTACTCAGAAACTCAATCACATGTCAGACCATAAAATCCAACTTAAAACCTCCAACATAGATCAAATTGGTTATCCAATGCAAAAGCTCAAGCACATGTCTGATTTAGTGATCCAACTATATATACAAGTTGATGGGTAGAGGATCCAAATATTTCAGACCATGCCAATTTTACAATTTTTATGCTTTTCACACATGGCTTTTTAAATCTATACGAGGAAAAAACAAACACAAAAGAATGCTAGTGTGGAGAAGATCCTGAAGACAACTGAGAAGCGGTAGGAGAGGAAATGTCCAATTAGAATAGTGGCTTTAGCCTCACAGAGAAGGTGCTCCAAGTGGTCAATTTAGTGATGGTCCCTATCAAAATCAAAATGCTGCTGCTAGTGACCTGGTGTTGTGTTGCCTTTTTGTTTTGTCTCACTCATGAACTCAAACTGTAGGGTTAGGTCATCACACTCCCAAACCAAGGCTATCGAAGGCCGTTTCATTTATCCTCTGATTTGGACATTTATACTACGGCCCAAATGCAACTGATTTTTATTAGGTAACTTACTCCATCAAATGTTCGGATTTTTTAAACGGTTATTAATGTTCAAAACACGGTAATAGTGTAATAATTACCTTAAAGTAGACTTTATGTCTGGAAGACCCAACAACTTTTTCCCGTGAATCTACAAAAGAACGTAAACTTTATTATACAATACCAATAGTTATAATGAAAATGAACAAAAAAGGTAAGCAACTAAGATTGGATATATATATACAAAAGTAG
Organism: Erodium maritimum; assembly: GCA_963921825.1. Lineage (NCBI taxonomy): Eukaryota > Viridiplantae > Streptophyta > Magnoliopsida > Geraniales > Geraniaceae > Erodium > Erodium maritimum. Next base: position 148,755,045 of record OY997588.1, read on the forward strand.
AATGATCCTTCCAAGGAAAATTTCGAATATCAACAAGAAAATGGGTTTATGCATGCACATTCAAACTAAATCATTATCAAAAGGATTGGAAAAAAAAGTGATCGGATGCCGAAAAAGATGTAGGCAGTGTGGCACCACATAAATATAGTGACCGGGCAGCGCATCCAGGCCCATGAAAGCATGTAACCTAATTATATACCGTGTTTGGGGACCGATATATTCAAATTCACCCATGTGTGTCTGTGTCTATATATTCTAGTCCTCAAGGCTCAAAGTAAGTCATCATGAGGATTGAGGGTGCATGGCCTTTTCACAACCCCATTCCATGGTCCACATTTTGTTTGTGGCTCTTGCTTCTACTTATCCTCTACCCTAAGTTCTCTATGCTGGCCTAGTTGTCTTTCAACATACCCGTATTATTCCTTCGTATTTCTACGTATACAGTGACGTCATGATCAGAGTTTATGCAAGAACAGAGAAAATAAAATAACATTATATTCAGTGTAATTACAACAGACTATGTATCAGAATGGAGAGTATAATAGTGATATGTCATTTGGCTGATATTATTTAGAGGAAGTCAATTACTTACTTGCAAACATCAGTCTCATTTATGCACTTGGGAGACACACCACAACACAAGTCCACTTCCTGTGAGTGCAGTTCCCTAAATATCATTAGAACGATTTGATTGGTGTAACAATCCTTGCACTGCCATGTACGGACACACCATTTACCAGAGTTTCGTGTGGGCATCTTCCTCTGCAAATGTAAAAATGTTCATCATCATGTCCAAGAATTGACCTTGCAATTGCAGACATGTGTGTTGTACACTACTGATAGAAGTTAAGAGTTTAACTGGTGCAAGTATTTTCCAAAAATGTGGTAATTTCTTCATTCATATGTGCACTAATATTTTCCCAGTAGTAGCTCCATGCTTCCCACAATGATACATTTTGCCTAATGGGAACACGGATTTGTGGAGAATTATTTAAGTTGACATTGATAACACTCCGACCATTCATTACATATACATTATACATGTTCCATTTCCAAACTTTCCCTTGTTTGGTGAAAGAAAACAGAGACAACTCAGGGCAGCACCGAATGCTGCCCATCCGGGACACAAGTACATTAGGACAGGTTTTTTGGTAACTTGGACAAGCCAGCACCAAGATATGCTTCACTAAATTAACTTTCATTACATACCATTAATTTAAAAAGGCATGAGATGGAAATGAAATGACAGTCACATGCATTTGCCAAACCCATTACTAGGACTATGAGTGACTCATACACCTCCTAAATGACAAAACATATATGACAGATGACGAGTTGACAGATTTATAATCAACACATATGACATCTCCCACAGATCTGCTAAATAGAAGAGCTTCATTTCCTATAAGCAAAAGATTTTTAATTTTTGTCCAACTACAGATGAAGAGTTGACAGACTGATAACCAACATGTATGACATTTTGTGTACTTGAGGATGCCACTTTTCTCAATGCTGAATTATATGGTTGATTGTCTCTTGCTTATAGACACCCAGAATACTACTCTTTCCTTAAAAATTGAAACCCGAAATTTAGTGGGGTTATATCTCGGTTAAATCAAGATGACTAGAGAAAAATAATGCAGATAGTGGAATACTAGTCATTTAGAAGTTAGAACATAAAACAACATCCAAACACTCAAAATTCCAATAAAAAGAAGAAAGTATTGGGAAAATGAAAAATAAACTACAACAGATAAAGAAAACCCACCTAAGTAAACAAATTATGCCTTTGCTTTTCCAGCCTGATGAGACTGAATCTTTTGTTGTAACTTGAATATCTGCAAGGTAGAAAAAATAACGAAGAAACAATATTTAAGTCAGCAACAAGTAGCATGTGCAACTACACCGTACTGAATTACTAAACAAGTCCTACACACATGCAAAATTTTAGAAAAGAGAGATGGCAGCTTCTAGAATGGACCCAGTATATCTGCCTCATGTTGCATATGAATATGAAATTTCCACTAGAGCCTTCTGATCACTATTAGCACAGTGCACCAGAGTCAGTTAAGATAATGAAAACTTACCATACTCGTATAAATAAATAAAAATCCAGATCAGTCACTGTGGGTTTCATTATATTAGCATAAACTTTCTATAAAACTACTGAATTTCATTTCTCGTTTATAGATATAATCACAGAAGTTGAATCAAAAGACAGAAATCATGACATCGGAATAGTAGCGGATACAAACCGTTTCTTTTTTGCTATTTGGCTTCTCTTCCAAATCTCGAAGTGTTGCCTCAAGTTGCTTTCTGTTGACACGTTTTTTTAAGTCAAGTCTATGAATAAACACTAAATAAAAGTAACAAACAAATGGCTAGTAATAAAAATTGTAAAATGAAGAGAAGAGGAACAAGGTAGCACATAATAACCAGCTATATCTTTACATGGTATTTTGACACCAAAAGCATTAGAAAAAGGTGTCAAGATCCATCCAAACACCGCATCCAAGTACAATTAAAAACATATATCAAATAGTTGTCTTCTTCATATGAAATCAATATCAGACCTAATTGATAATTAGGTGTAACATGGCTGGGGTACAGAAAAAAGGCAACTCGACAATAGCTACTTTTAAATGTACTTACACCCAAAATTTCAACCCTGCCTATATCAATAACAGTAATTTGCATTCTTCCTTTCTGTTACTGACTTCCTAATAATCCAGTAGAGGGGAAAGTATCAAACTGATGAATATATACAAGTCATTTGATCCGGAAAAAATGCTACCAACATACAAATTTGAGTGAAAGGAGATAACTGAGCGAGGGTTTTGATATATACTAATTCATACTTCAGTGAATATTACACATGCATTCACATCATCAATGACTATCTAAGAGAATATCATAACGCAAACAGTAACCAAGTAGCCAATGTGAGCGAGAGTGCAATTTCCTCACATAGTTATTATATTACATGATGTCACATGGCGGGTCTAGCTTTATAGATAAAGTTATGACCACTAACTCTTTAACATTTCAAAAAAAATTAACGATGATAATCAAACAGTATAATGTGACAAGAACATACAATTCAGCCGACATGTACTCAACTCTCTTCTGCACATCGACATTGGTTCTGCCAAATCATGCTTAACAAGCACCGGGCCAATCAATTTGTACACATTTGCACCTCATTCAGCAAATCCAGATCCTTTAAACAAAAAAAGTAAATAAATAAATAAAATTCTCTCCTCTTTTTCCATGGCCAAACAAATAAATTAAAAGATATTAATTAACATCCACAGTTTGGTACCATTTTTTCCCACACTTTCTCGGTGACCAAACATATAAATAACCATTAAAAACAAAACAAAATCAGAAAGAAAAAAAATCAGAAATAGGCAGAGATAGGGATTAGGGACCTTGAGGTCGCCGAGCTGAATAATGTACTTCTCCCTAACTTGATGATTCTTAGCAATATCTGATCAAAGGATAGTCACAGACATGTCAGAACTCAGAACACATACATCTATAGTCTCCTGAGCAAAAGAAGCTAGGAAAACTACCTTCCTGGAACTTGCTGAGATCGTTGGGTTTGTTCTCGAGCTCGGCTGGAGCTGCTGACGAAAGCCATTGATGGCGATGCGATGAGCTCTCCTGCTGCTTCTACAGAGACCGGTAGGTTCGATTCTCTCAGCCCAGCTCTTAATTTAGAGCTCAGCCCACCATGATACATGATATCATCAAAGGACCAATTTGTTGGCGCTTGTGAACTCAAGTTTGTGAGCCCACACAAATGGGCTTTTAGCCTCTTAAATATTTTTGGGTTCGATATAAACTGTTGGGCCAAAAAACGAGCCTTTAGTAGTTGTGTTGAGACGGATAGGTGGTTTCCTTCCCGCGCAACATAAAGAACAGAGGACATGGTTTCTCGGTGATCCGAGCGAAAGAATCCTCGCCACGTAAACGAAAATTTCTAAGAAGGCAGCCACTGGCCGGTGGGAAGACCAAAGGAGGGTGGTCATCTGATACGTCACTGGAAAAGGCAAAGGGAGCGAGAGGGGATTGTTGCTTGACTCTTGCGGGCTCATTCCTTAGTCTAAAGGGGAGTCATTAAGTGGGTAGGACATGACCTTGATACTTTTCTCTTCGAGAACTCGTGTATACCCTCTAATTAAGAGTTTCATCCGATTACGAACTCGCTCGAGACTCATAGGTTTGTTTGGGTTGTTGACATGTTAGGAGTCGATGGTTCATGAAATAAGGAAAAGATTGATGTTTGTTTTCTTTCGGTACACCGTAAGACTATTTTTCAGATTATGAGGGGGAGATCTCGAGCAGATGCCGCTTGTACTTCGGGTTAGAGCGAAAAGGGATCTATACGGTGAAATCCATGTATCAGGTGGAAATTGGTGATAGGGTTAACCTGATGGGAGGTGGTCTTGAAGGGTTTATTCGTAGTTGATGGATTAGGCTCTGGGGGGCTTCAAGCCTCGCCCAAGGTCTGGGTTTTCTTGTAGAGCTTTTTTCATGGCCTCTTATCATATGGAGCGGGGTTGGGGGGCAAGTGTGTGGGATATGTGCTCGGGGATGGAGACTATTGTTCATGCGTTTTTTTGGGTGTAAGTCAACGGTCGTAGTGTGGAGAGAATCTCTCTAGTATATAGGTTGATCATGTCAGATCTTTATCCAACTCTGATGTTTTAATTATTATTTCTAGAATAAAAGCTTTTAGATAGGGATATTGTAGCTTGAGCTATGATCGCCTATATGATTTAGAGTAAGAAGAACCGGGTTCGTCATGAGAGCTTGAGAGGGACCCTGATCAAGTAACGATAACTAGCTAAGGCTGGAGTCAGGAGTTTCTTTCCTCTTCTGTCAAAGAGCCCATCTGCCAACCAATACAACAACAATAAAGAAGAAGATCAAACACCTATCTCGATAACCCAACAGGCTATCAGGTCGCCTCGACAATGTAACTACTTAAATTCCACGTGCAACCACTCCTACCGACAACCATCAGACAAAATCCTAACCAACCAAAACTAATCTCGCAACCACCATACGAGCACGCACTGCTCTCAACAATCATATTGTCAACCCATCAACGGCAAGCACCAAAGTCTCTTATTTTGTGAGAATGCAGAAGAGAGGAGACCATCCATACCGAGCCTGGAGACCCAAAACCCAAACGACGATGAATAGGGACCCAACACGATACGACACCTGAATTCGAACCCAATAGGCCCTTATCTCATTTACCAAAGAAATAAGCCACTGATGATCACCACCGACCATCGACCCAACACAGAAAGAGTTAATTTCGACCGTCCTTCAAACCTCATTTGAAAAAGGGTAGAAAGGTGACAACATTAAGCTATAATACCAGCGAAGAAGAACGAAAGACGACGAGCATATAGAAGGAGAGAGGAAGGTTTGGAATGTCGAGTTACTAAGCAACGCAGAATACAAAAGGTTTTAAGTTGAGCAACTAGATTAAAAAGACAATCTTGTTTGTTTTTTTTGGGGGGGGGGGGGGGGGGGGGGAATTACAAATATCTATCTTAAATTTGTAGCGTTTAATTGATACATATTCTAAAGTTTTTTTATTTGATATCTACTCAAATGTTTAGTTACATAACAAATAGCTTAAGTCGTCAGTTAAAATGACGAAAATACCCTCAACAATACTCATACTGTAGAATCTGTTTGAGTCGACAAATTCCTCGTCTCATGCTACTAGACCCAACCAATCGACATGTACTCGACCCATAAATTCCCTATCACCCCTCCTTTTCGATGATTTTACACTGTATGAACCTAATACAGTTGCACTCGACACCGAATCAATATCAGTGCAGGTGCTCGGAGATTGTTGAGGAGGTATGAAGTGTTGTTGCTGTTGGTTTTGATACCGACGGTGACACCGATCAACAATATGATTCCTGTAGCCACAAATCTGGCACGGACCAGATGCACGTCGACGCCCTTGTGAGTGTCGAGGAGGACCAGAAAAAGCCTGGGAGCGATGATACGCTGGTGGAGAAGTGGGAGCTGCAGATGCACCTTGACTCGACATTGGCAAATTTGCAAGTGGAGGTTCAACAAAGTTTCGAATCAAGACCTCATGAGCAATAAGTTGCCCGTGCAATTCATGGAACGTGACAGGACCAGCTCGTTGATTAATGGCAGAGATAATACCATGATAATCAGCACCGATATTCCGATAGATGATGGCATTAAACTCACCATCGGAGATGACCCGGCCAGCAGCACCAAGTTCATCAGCCAAACCCCTGACTTTTTGAAGATATTCATAAACAGATTGATCATTGCGACGAAGGGACTGCAATTCAATGTGTAATTGGAGTTGTCGATTCGGGGATACCGAGCCATAAGCACTTGCTAGTGCTGTCCAAGCCTCGAGGGAAGTCGCTTTGCCTATTATGTGCGAAAATGCTGACTCCGAGAGGGAGGAAATAATCCATGACATGAGAAGTTGATCCCGCTGTTGCCAAGTCTCAAAGTCTGGGTTCGGGATCTGAACAGGTGTCTCGCCAGTGGCAAGAATGGTGGCGGGCGGGCAGTGATCCGTTCCTGCAATCAAACCATTCAGTTTATGATAATTTAGGAGCGGGAGAAACTGGGTACGCCAAGCAACATAGTTGCGCAATGACTGCAACTTGATGGGCAGTGAATGGGATATCGTAGGCGCAGAGGGCATGGACGGACTGCCTGTGGAAGTCGTTAAAGTCATGAGAAACCGTAATCAACAGAAAAACAAACACGGAAAATGGAATAAGAAGCAAGAGGATCGCAGAAGAAAACGCGGAAGCTAGGTTCAGGCATGAGGCTCTGATACCATGTTTGTGTATATTCAGAATTGTATTGATGAATGAATTACACAGTACACGACATCCCTATATATACATGGTATGAGATAAACATGATACAAGATAGACACAGTATATATAGTTATCATAAGTAGAAGGCTTATCACTAACATAGTAAGCTTATCACTAACATGCTCTAAACTTTCCATGCACCCACACAAAGAGTTACGTAGAGTGAACCAACAACTTGTTCGGCCCTTGAACCTGGTTGTCGAGACAGTGATCGGGTCACTTATTGGGCCAACTAACCCCCATGATGCCATGGGCCTAAGTTTTGGACTTGGAAAATTTTGAAAGCTACAAAGCCTTTAAACAATACAGAGGTAGTCAATAAGGAGGACATTTTGGTAAATGGAAGCCTCAACCCTAATGTATCATATAAATCGAAGCAGAGTCACCACTAGCGTCTCTCTGCTGCTCTAGGGTTCACGCCGCACGACGGAAAACACTCAGTCTCGTCTCTCCTCCGCACCTTCAGCTGTAGCTGCTCCCGTCACCAATTCGAAGCCATGGTACTTAATCTCCCTCCTTCACTGTCTTGTGTTCTGTTTCGTACATGTTTCATCAAGTCTGGTCCGTTGTTCATCTCTGTTTTTTTTATCTCGGTATCGTATCATTTTTATAATTTGATGTATAAACTGTTTTAATTTGCATTTCACAATTTTCATAGTTATATTCATTCATGTTATAGGTTCTGTAAGAATTGATTAGCTTGTGAGTCTTGAATTGAATTGTATGGTCTTCACTGGTTGTATATGTATAAATGTAGACGATCTGATTCGCAGATTCCATGTTTTCTCCATTTTACTGCTAATTATTGCAAATTAATACAAGCTAGTATCATGTTAAGTTACACGTGTTGCTCATGAATTGTAAACCAAATATTATGATTTAGTAAATTTTGGTATTTGTTATCTTCGTTTGTTGAAACAATACTTCAAATTATTATGGGGCATAATAAACTTTAGTAAATTATCTAGGGGTTACTCCATGTCTTAACCCCCACCTTTCGTTTATGACTAAATCCTAACCCCAAACGTATGAAATTATTATATAGTAACGCTGACTGCAACCTATTGCATTTTCCGTCCTCAAGGTTAACGGTCGTTTAGTGAGTAACAGGATAAGTTGATAGGTCAGAGTTATGATTTGAGAATAAATGAAAGGTCTATGTTATGACATCAAGTTTTCGCATGTCATTTTAGGAATGTTTTAGAGTACGTGCCAAGCATGTGACTGGTATTTCACGGAGTTAGTCACATTTAACTGATTTTGATACATTTTGAGGATTAATTGGTGAAACCTGTTACTATCTAATAATTTTCATATGTCTGGGTTATGATTTGGTAACTGACCTTAGTACAGTGCAGTGACATAGAGTTGTTTCAATTATCTATGAGACCATTACGTACAGAACACAAAAGTTGGTTCAATTTAAGATATGACATATGTTCGAATTTATCCTAATGATACTATAATTGTAGTGTGAACTGATCATTAACATAAAAGTATTCCTGACTATGGGTTCCTCTTCTATAGTCTAGGAGAAAGGTTAGGGAGCCCAAGGAAGAGACTGTGACTCTTGGACCTGCTGTTAGAGAAGGAGAACATGTTTTTGGCGTAGCTCACATCTTTGCCTCCTTCAATGACACATTTATCGTAAGTATTATAAGTGTACTATGAACAATTCGATTGTCATTTCTTAGAATTAGTTCTGATGCTTTCTTTTCTGTACTGCAGCATGTCACTGATCTGTCTGGGAGGGAAACTATGGTTCGCATTACTGGTTAGTTTTATCATCCTTTCTTCCTCTTCTTTTTACTTTACTTTCCTTACGCTTTTCTTTCTAACTTCCCTACACGACTGTACAATGCTTTTTAATATACACAACGATTGCTTTTAGTAGAATAAGAATCCATAGTTGGTTATGCTCAGTTCTACTTATTTTCTTTTTGACATGGTGTGCGAAGTCATATGTTTCTCTTTTAGACATTCATGCAAATGGTTTGTCCTATTCAGTTTGGTTTTTGATTGTAATAATGTATGTTTTCAGTAAGATTTTTTTAGCTGAGGCATGCTTTGTAGTCGATGCAACCTTGTTTGATTGAATTGCGTGTTTTTGTTTGTTATTTTGATTATAAAAAGGTTTATTGTATACCATTCTAAATGTTCCTTTTCCATAAAAACAGGTGGGATGAAGGTCAAAGCTGATAGGGATGAGTCTTCCCCATATGCTGCCATGCTTGCTGCCCAGGATGTGGCTCAGAGATGCAAGGTTGGTCTGTTGTCTTTCTTTCATTTTAGATATGTATAATCAATAGTGGTTATATTGACCATACATTTTGTCACTTTTTGGGTTGCTTATTTTATTTGAAACCATGACAGGAACTTGGCATTACTGCGCTTCACATTAAGCTCCGTGCAACTGGTGGGAACAAGACAAAAACACCTGGACCTGGTGCTCAGTCTGCTCTTCGTGCCCTTGCCCGTTCTGGAATGAGAATTGGCCGCATAGGTTAGTTGTCTGATTACTCACATTTATAGAGTAACTTATTCATTTCAATGAATGCCTGATCTTTCAGTCGTAGGGCTTGTTAGTTGATGTTATTTACCTTAGATTTATAGACAGATTAAACTGCATGTTTTTTGTTGTAAAGCTGTTGTTTGCTCAGAGATTAGACATCTGACAACTTAATCTATAGTTACCAATTGTCACATTCAAATGTAGGCATTGCTATGTTCTTTCTCACATACTACAGTCTTTAACAATATAGTAGAGGGAAGACAACTAATCCCTCTTTAAAACAGTTACTTAATTTGCCTCAAAATGAAGGTGGCTAGGTCTTAAAAATTCTACTTGCTAATTGTTACATACATGGGTAAGAATCAATCAATGAATTCTGTTCGTTTTATCTTCTCCAGTTCTTGCGATTGACATGATCTTTGACATATTATATTGTTTTACCTTTCAGAGGATGTGACTCCAATTCCGACCGACAGTACCCGCCGAAAGGGTGGTAGACGTGGTAGAAGGCTGTAGGCTTGTTGCTTCCCCCGCTGCCTGTTATGGTTTTTCAATTCAATTTTGCTACTTTGAACCATTAGTTGGATGTTAATTTTCAATTTGATGGCCTTGACTTGAGAACTTGTAGAAACACAAGTATTTCCTGGACTAGTATGTGTTACCTGCATTGTTTTTGTTCTGAAAATTGTGCTTGAAGCCAGCCTCAGCCTCAAATTCTTGATATTTCATAGTGTTCTAGGAGACAATGTGTGGGCCTTTAGCTTCAATTCATAATATCTTGTGTACTGTGTGGCTGGCTTCTGCTTTTTTCACATTACTACTGTCCTTCGTACTGTACGGCCACGTCTTGGATATTCATGTTTAACGTGTTCATTGCGGCACTGTTTACTACCGTCAACTTACTTTTAACTGTATTGTTAATTAATATACAGATGGTAATATTTCATTCCCTTATGTATACTATATTTATGAAGTGTCACAAACTCCTTCGTACATACAATGTCTGAAATGGCTTGAAACAATGTTTTTTTAGGATGAGTGCAGTCGAAATGGAATTTCTACCATCGGATTGAAAGTCCCTTTTGTTTGATTACAATAAATAGTGATAGTGAGAGTTTGTGGAATTTCTACCATCGGATTGAAAGTCCCTTTTGTTTGATTTCAATAAATAGTGATAGCGAGAGTTTGGGAGCCTCTATTGTTCGATCTTAATTCAATAAAATGAGATTGTGAAAATAAGAAGAATTTCGATCTTAATTCAATAAAATGAGATTGTAAAAATAAGAAGAATGAAGGAAGTGAAAGATGAAATAATTGGGATAATGAGAATCAGAGAAAACGAACGACAATGTCGTTGTGAGACGATTGGGAAAAACTATTTTGGTGAGGTCGAGAGCTATGGTTTCCGATCAACCATTGTCGCATTGTAATAAATTTTTCATCTACTGTCTAAGAGCATCCACAATGCTAAAAGCCCGCGAATTGTAGTAAGGCTGACTGTTAGAATAAAAAATTAATATTTCAGTCTTATAGTGAGCACTAACAGTTAGCACTCTTGTAATGCTAGCTTATTCGTGCTGACTGTTCAGCTAAATAATTAAATATTTGTCAAATTTTAAAATGCTAAAATAAATCAAATTTGCTAACGAAACTAAATTAAATTGCATTAAAGTATAAGGACTAGTCCAAAGTACATAAAAGAAATTTGAACTAGGAAGAAAATTAAACTAGGAAGCAAAATAAATTAAGGGTCGCACCGTTGCGTGAAATACTCATCGTGGTTATCCAATGCATGGAGAATTCGTAAGAACACACCCTTTGACATTCTGAAACGACGAAGGAAATGCACCTCCTTGTACATAGAGTTCGTGCTGAAGTAGTCGCTCATTAAACGTTCGTTAGCAGCATCCCGATCATGTGCGATGTAGGTTCGCTTTCGTGGTTGAACTTCGACCATCGCGTCCTCTAACAAACCGTCAACGAAGTCAGTGGACATACATTCTTCGAGTACTCCATCCAAAATACGCTCCAATTCAAACTCGGTGGCACGGTCATTGGTCAATTCAAACGTATGTGAATAGTGAATTGTGTTCTTGCTTTCTTCAAACATCCCTATTTATATAGGATTGGAAGATAATGGCATTTATTTTGGGGTTATTTTCAAAGCAAAATTTTATTCTACAAGAACAAATAATAGGGCCAGTGGATTTTATAGCTGTTGGTGTCGGCTCCAAGGAGAGGTGAGCTCACAGTCGTCCCTCACTGCCAATGTTGAGACACTAATTCCCAGCCAGTTCCCCGCTGCCGATCGCTCACCGCCAACTCCCTGTCCAACGTTATGGATGTTTTTTTTAAACGAGTAATCGGGATGTGCATTAATGCAAGAAATAAACCTTACAAGGTAGGTCGTAAAAGTCCTGAGTTCCAAATATATGTCCTGGTTGCCCGTAGCCAGCCCGACACTCATGGACCCATAGAAAAATACTGCTTCTGCTCGCAGATACTAACTTAGGGCATCCCCTTACCGACATCTCAAAAGTATGACACGAAAAATATAAACGACCTAAAACCAAATCCTACAGCAACATAAAATCCGACTAAAACAATCATTGCAACTCAAAATTGAACCTAAAACTGAATCCAACCTAAAACTTGAAAGCTGATATGCTTTTTTTCTCCTTCCGGGACGAACAAGCAATGTCGGTCCCGAGTCATGATGGGTAGGTCCTGGATCCCAATTCCACAGACTGTATCGCTCCACAACCTTCTTCAAGTGGATAACTGTGGAGGTCGGTTTGTGACCTAAGGGTTCATTATAGTCTTCTCGACTCTGTGTTACCTCTGTCGATGACGATGAGGAGATTGACCACCTGCGGTTCACCCGATTGAAGCGTAGATCCGATAACGGTGGAGGGACACGACGAAGATAGTGACGATTGTGCTCGGATGGAGGAAAGTTGCAGTCATTGTGCAGGTGAAGGCGACTATTGAGAGAGGGGATCAATGAAGAAAAAAAGAGAAAGAGAGAGCTTCATCAATAACCTCCATGACCGAAACCATAAAGACCGTCGATGACTGTAAGATATCGAGGGTCATAATTAACTTTCTATATGATTTCTTTACGTTAGTCATAACAGATCATTAAAGAAGCTTTAAAGAGACAAGTTTGGAGTTTTACGTTACGGATGCTTTAACACCATGACAACGTTGGAGATATAAGTAATCCAGTATATAGGCGAGAAACTATATTGAGTAATACTGATAATGTTTTGTTGGCGCAGAAAATGTTTTGTCCTCACGCATCGGTTGTCTTCATTCAGTCGCCCTGATTGGGCAGTCATCCACACAATCTAGTACACCTTTTCTATTAACGACAACAGCTGTACCAATACCAACAATAAAAAAAAGGCTGCTCCTCTGCTTTTACTGTAAACGCTCCTTTCCCTATAAACACATCCTTTCCACACCTCCTCCCACTCTTTTTTTTTCTCCCTTATATATCCAGACACAATCACATTCATACACTCACATGGTTAAGATGAGCTCCATCGTCTCTACTCTCGTCTCCTTAACTCCATACCTGGTTTCCCTCATTGCTCTCCTTATTTTCCTCGAGCAAATCTCCTACCTCAACAAAAAACGCCTCGTGCCCGGCCCCTTCCTCGTCATCCCCTTCCTCGGCAACGCCGTCTCTCTGGTCCGAAACCCTACTCGATTCTGGGACCTCCAGACTTCCTTCGCCCTCTCGTCCGGGTTTTCCGCTAACTACATCGTCGGGAAGTTCATCATCTTCATTCGCTCCTCTGAGCTCTCCCACAAGGTCTTCTCCAATGTCCGCCCCGACGCCTTCCACCTCGTCGGCCACCCTTTCGGCAAGAAGCTTTTTGGAGAACACAACCTTATTTACATGTTCGGCCAGGACCACAAGAACCTCCGCCGCCGAATCGCGCCCAATTTCACTCCTAAAGCTCTCTCCACCTACACCTCCCTCCAGCAGGTCATCATCCTCCGCCACCTCCGCCGCTGGCTTCGCCTCTCTGGCGGCGACCCCCTGGCGCTCCGACTTCTCGTCCGTGACATGAATCTCGAGACCTCGCAGACTGTTTTTGTTGGGCCTTACCTCAAGGAAGAATCTAGAAGGAGGTTTGAAGTTGACTACAATTTGTTCAATGTGGGACTCATGAAGCTTCCCGTGGATTTTCCTGGATTTGCGTTCCGTAAAGCGCGGCTTTCCGTTGGGCGGTTGGTTGAGACGCTCGCGGAATGTGCGGATCGGAGCAAGGAGCGGATGGAGGTCGGGGAGGAACCGTCGTGTTTGATCGATTTCTGGATGCAGGAGGAGATTTCCAGAGAGATCGGCGATTCGGAATCGGCGGCGCCGCCTCACTCCTCCAACCTCGAGATCGGAGGACACTTGTTTGACTTCCTCTTCGCCGCTCAGGACGCGTCCACTTCGTCTCTACTCTGGGCGGTGGCGCTGCTCGAGTTCTGGCGAAGGTTCGAGAAGAGGTCGGTTCAATTTGGTCGCCGGAGTCAGATACACTGATCACGGCGGACCAGCTCGCGGAGATGAGGTACACGGCGGCGGTGGCAAGGGAGGTTGTTCGTTACCGTGCGCCGGCGACAATGGTGCCGCATATCGCGGGCGAAGACTTCCCGTTGACCGAATCCTACACGGTACCGAAGGGTACGATTGTGTTCCCGTCGGTGTTCGAGTCATCGTTCCAGGGGTTCACGGAGGCCGACCGGTTCGATCCGGACCGGTTCTCAGAAGAGCGGCAGGAGGACCGGGTTTACAAGAGAAACTTCTTGACTTTTGGTTTTGGGCCGCACCAGTGCGTGGGCCAGAGGTACGCGTTGAGTCACATGATCCTCTTCATCGCCATGTTTACCTCGCTTGTCGACTTCAAGAGGCACTGGACGGACGGCTGTGATGACATCATGTATGTCCCCACGATCTGTCCAAAAGACGATTGTAAAGTTTTTCTTTCGCAACGTCGCAGTAGATTCCCAGTCCTGTCGGTAGAATGACGAAATTGCCCTCAGAAGTGATCGAAGCTTGCTCATTTGTCTGGTTGTTGCTTCCAACGATTGTTGAGGGTGAATTAGTCAAGAGAGGGAATGATGTTTGTTTTTGTGTGGCGCGTAGAGATTCGGATAAGGGTTGAGACTGAGAGGGTTATGATTCTTTGGAGAAGTGTGTCGAATGTGAGTGCATTGGTTGGTGCATAATTAAGATTAAAATAAATTGAAAAGATGGTGATGTTTTTGGATTGAATTGAATTATGAATAATGTTTTAAGGTAGGTAAATGTTATACGTATATGATTCACAGGGATAACCGAAAAAGCTTATAAACACTTTGGATGATGATTTCTTGCGTATATAAGTACATACATAAAAAATTTAAATTACAAATTTATGAGGATTCTAAACTACAAAAATCTCATGATTTAAAATCCCATGAAGCTGTAATTACTTCACTTAATTTATATATTTTTAACATAAACATTTTGAAAAGATAAAAAAGAAAGGTAAGACAGTTCCGGCCATACCCAAAACGCTTACCATGTAATAGGATTATTCGTCTAATCCAGATGACTAGAGGGAGTGGATTCATATTTTTATAAGTGCGCGCTACTAACTTAGCATGTACTTTTTATGGCTCAACTCGGATGAATCTATTTTGCCTACTAGGTCCCTCGATGGAGACCCTTAAGAGAAGATGAGGATAATGTCAAGCATCTAAGGAGGACCCCAAGAATATGAGGAGGTTGGGATTAGGCTACGCCAAGTCTCATTGGGACGAGACATGTCTCCTCAACACCGCACCACTCTCCCATCTAAAATTGATTAGACTTGACGAGTCTGCATAACATACCTTGCCTGATTGATTCTTCATGCTTTGTCGTACACGTCGAGAGGCAGAAGCCTTCCCGGCCCTAGGCCCTAAACCCCATAATGATGCTTCGGTGTCCTTGGTATAGTCCACGACCTCCTCGTCCTGATTCCAGAGGAGGTTGAGCTCCTCTTTGTGGCCTTCTACCGACACACGTGCGTCCCCATTGAAGAATATAGGTTGTGACGGAGCACGGTGGTGCAATTATCCGCTTTCATCGTTTTAAAGATGAGGATGTAGTGGAGCACTTTCGGTCCATTGTCCCGACCGTTCCAGGAGGGGATTCGGAGGGAGCCGCCGACATATATGGAGGAGGAGGTGGTGGTGGTGGAGTGATGATATCCATGGACATGACGAACCCCGAAAGGATAGCGTCGTCGTTGACGACATGGAACCCTAAGCGTCGGAGGAGTCGAAGGAGGAAGAGGTGGTGGTGGGTTGACGGTGGATGGATGGGACGGGGCCTAGAGAGAAAATTGCAGACGACGACGATGACTTGAACCCTAAAAGAGAGAGCATCGTTTTTCAATTAATTTATATTAAAATAACATATTTATAGAAAGAAAATAAGTGGTAATTAGTAAAGTAATTTTAAAAATAATACTTTCTTTGCTGAATAGCCTCAAAATTTAGATATTTTTCAAATGACCTTCCTTTTTTTGTGTATTCCTCATTTTACTTTTAATGAAATCTCTATTGAACATGTATGTTTGATACTCGGTCGAGATTTCAAGGGGTTAAAAGCGTGGTTAATCGAGCTTGACTTCTATCCGACTAAAATTTTATTAAGAATAAATGTAATTTTGTTTGTTTAGAGAATGGAATGTTGCTACAAAAAAATACTCACTTAAACAATTATTTTACAAACATCCCATCAAATATTTAAAGAATGTCATTTATGGAAAAAATTAAGGAAGTTATTTTCAACAAAACGCATATAAATAATGGAGGAAGTATTTGCAATTAACTAAAAAAGAAGTTATAAATTGAAAAAAGGATGTGTCCTTTTTTTTTTATTGAATTGAATAAATAAGTTACAAATTGCTTTCCTAAAAAAAAAGGTTACAAATTGCTTTCCTGAAAAGAAGACGTTACAAATCGAAAAGGATGTGTCCTTTTCTGATTGAAATAATTTTTTTTTATCAACAGGGATTTTTTATAATCCTTCAACTCCAAAGGTTGGAAACTAAAGATGCTGTAATTGCAGCCATAATATAAAACTCCAAGAACTAAAGCAAACGCATGTGAACAGAGGGGTGATGAAGACCTAAATTTTTTTTTGATCAGCGAAAGCATATGATAAATTATCCTCTCCTGGAGAAGAAAAAGGTTACAAAAAAAACAATCTGTCTACAGATTGCAGGCGGAAGTCCAGAAAACAAAAGCAGTAAACAAAGGTGGGTACGCAGACCCAGAAATGAAAGGGTACACAGACCCTGAGAGAATGGGCACACAGACCCTAAAGTGAATGGGTACACAGACCCAAATAGTGAGGATTTCAATATTCTGTCATGGTGGAAATCAAATGCTCATAGATTCTCAGTTTTGTCTAGAAGAACTAGGGACATATTGACCATTCCAATGACCTCGATGTCTAGTGAAAGTGCTTTTAGCAATGCGGGAAGAGTACTTGACCCTTTTAGGAGTACATTAAGCATAAGAACGGTGCAAGCCCTTATATGCACACAAGATTGGCTCAAGAGTCCTCTAGTGCTTCCTTTTATGGATGCGATGGTGAAAGAAATGGAGCAACTTCAAATCGAAGAAGATAGCATTCTATTTAATTTGAATCTGTTTTTTTTAATACTTGTTTAGAACTGTTTTAACATTTTATTTCATGTATTAATTTGTTTTTTGTTCAATTTGTGTAGAAATTGAAAAGAAAGCAAATACAATTGGTGCCCCCATGTTTATCTGATTAGTACTATTTAGTAAGTTGATTACTTAATATTCAATCAATACTTTACATAATATGTGTTATAAGTTAAATCAAATGACTAATACTTTAATTTCTTGTATTAGCAGGTACCATGATTGAATTGGGACTTTGGACAAGTTGAAGATTTTGAAGGAGTTCAAGAAATTTTCTATAATTTGCATTTCTGTTAGATTAGATGTTTATGTTTGTATTGGTTGTTATGAAAACTTATTTGTAATGACTTTTTATTCATTATTTTGAGGTATTAGTTATAGGTTTGATTAAATTACAGGTTTTTTTGTATATAGATGAATTAAATCGCTTCTGTTTTGGGCTTCATTGAGCCCAAAACAAGAAGCCCATTTAAGGCCCAATACCATCAGTTGGGGTCAGTTTTTAAACCCCTTAACCGTTGGTTAAGTAGGCCGGTTAAGAAATTTCCGACTGGTTCTCGGTCACGGTTACGATTATGCAACCCCATGAACCGTTAAAAACGGTTCAATTACCACTAAGTTTACTCGGTGACGTGACCGCCCATTGATCACCCCTAGAGTCTCAGGAGCCATTCATATTTTTGTATTAGGCTTGAATTGAATGGTTAAATGACCTTTTTAAGGTAATCTTTAAGATTGGCTGTGGCGTGCAACATTAATTTCTCTGCAAACAATTCCCAGGCAACTGCTTTTCTGGACATTCGCTGTAATAAGCCATTCCTTAATCCTCATAACAATGTTGACAGTTCCGTTTTCTTGTCGTTTTGTTTTTGACAAAATTGTCGTTTTGTTTCACTGTCTTTAATTATTAAATAAATAAATATATCCTAACAGAAATATGCACGTATTTTATTGGGATAATTCCATTTTGGTACCCTAAAACTTTCTGATTTCGTTTGTAGTACCCTAAATGTTTTTTGTGCCACTTCAGTACCCTAAATCTTCGTTTATTCCAGTTTAGTACCCAACGTCTGATTTTTTATCTATAAAAAATCATTTTTATTTTTCAAAAATTCAACTTGTTTAAACTACCGAAGGGTAGTTTTGGTATTATCATAAAAGATAGGGTCATGTGCAAGGCACATGACGTTTTTCCATCCAAAAATGGATGGAAAATCAGACATTGGGTACTAAACTGGAATAAACAAGGGTACTGAAGTGTCACAAAAAACATTTAGGGTACTAAAAACGAAATCCGAAAGTTTTAGGGTACTAAAATGGAATTATCCATATTTTATTTGATGGATCTAATATTTAATATGATGTCCAGAAAAGCTGTTTGTTAAATGGTGGATCTTACGCTTAAGAAAGGCCCAATAAAATTTGAGAGAAACGGGCCATTAAGCAAACAAATTAGCCCATATTATATCGTCCATTTATCGCACGGGCCCATGTCGCCGGCCTATCTGTTCTTCTCCTCTTAGGGTTTCACTCCTTTAGCGCCTCCAGCACATATATAAAAGCTGGCAACTATCCATGTTCATCTTCTTCCTCTACAGAGAGCGATAGAGAGCGAGAGACCTTCAAGCTCGTCTACACTGCAGAAATGGTTGCTTTCAGGGTACGTAACCTCGCTTCTCTTCTTGTTCGATCGTTAAATTTTTTGTTGTTGTTTGATTGAAGCTAATTAGATGATTATTGTTCTCAAATGAATCTTCCTATCTGTCTCCGATTGTTAGATCCGAGCTTCTGTGTTTGTATTGCTCTTCTATTTTCCTGTTTGTTTGTGATGAAATGTAGTGAAAGCAAAGGAAAAGTGTATTGAAATCTGTGTAGGGTTGAGGTCATCTTTTGATTGTATTGTAGGATTCACATATGTGAATAATTTTGTATGTGCTTTTATTGTATATGGACCATGTCTCTGTCCAAGTGTTGTCAAAGTGTGGATCATGGTAGATGTAGTAATGTAGTGGATTTGATGTCCATGTAATTGTTTAAGAATGTAGCTTTGTTGGTACAATTTGAATTATACTTCATTTATGTGTGTTAGAGCTGTTGCTAATACAATTTAGATGAATGCAGTTTCACCAGTACCAGGTTGTTGGTAGGGCTCTCCCCACAGAGTCAGATGAGCACCCAAAGATTTTCCGGATGAAGCTTTGGCAAACCAATGAAGTTCGTGCCAAGTCCAAGTTCTGGTTGGTGAATTTTTACCCCGTAATTAATTGCTATTCCATTTTTCAAAGATGTTGTTTTGTTGATGAGTTCTGACATTTCTATTAACTGATCATCATAAGGTATTTTCTGAGGAAGCTGAAGAAGGTCAAGAAGAGCAATGGACAAATTCTTGCTATCAACGAGGTATGATTTTGTTTATAATACAATCCTTACTATGGGCATGAATCCCAAATTTATGTTCTATTGATTGTATCATATGACTACTTTTTGACATGTCACTCACCTAGAAAATCATGTATTGTTCGGTATTTTAATTATTGTTTCACTATTGTATGTGTATATGTGAGTATTTTGTGTTTGAAGTAATCTTAACTTGGAACATATTACTTATTGGTTAGTATGGAATGTTGGAGCTGCTTTCTCTTAGTGTTTTACATACAAATGCATCCTCATCATTCTGTACATGAAATGGTATCAGCTAATACTAGGTTTAAGAATAAGAATGCATCGGAATTCATGATATAAGTTTTGTTTTTCCATTTCCTTTAATTTTTATTCTTATATATATAGGTATCTGATTTAATAGATCTGTACATATAATTGGCTTACTCATGAGACGAGTTTAACTTTTCCTTTTCATTTAATTTTTATCCTTTAAGTGATATATTGTTCATCTTTATACAATAAGTCATGTTTTCAAGGTTAGTGCTTAATAAAAGAAGCTTCCTTGTAGATTTTTGAGAAGAACCCAACCAAGATTGACAACTATGGTATTTGGCTTCGTTATCAAAGTCGTACCGGGTATCACAACATGTACAAGGAGTACCGTGACACCACTCTCAACGGAGCTGTTGATCAAATGTACACTGAGATGGCCTCTCGCCACAGGGTGAGGTCACCTTGCATCCAGATCATCAAGACCGCCACCATCCCGGCCAAGCTTTGCAAGAGGGAGAGCACCAAGCAATTCCACAACTCCAAGATCAAGTTCCCCTTGGTGTTTAGGAAGGTGAGGCCCCCAAGCAGGAAGCTCAAGACCACATACAAGGCTTCAAGGCCGAACTTGTTCATGTAACTTGTTTAGTTGATGAGCAAGAGCTCTATGAAGAGAGGCTAGAGTGTTATGAAATTTTGTTGGCCTAGACTTTCATTTTGATTGTTTTTGCTACTTGGATATTGCTGAATTTGAGGTTTTAAGCATATCAAACTGCACCTTTAAGGTCTTCATCTATTACAATTTATAGTTTGATGTGGTTATATAGAACCTCTCTTTGATTATTTCATCTCCAGGGTTTTTGCTTTCAGTTTCTCAAATTGTTTCAAGGAACTTTATATTTACTAGTAGTTTTTTTAGCTTTAGCTACGTTGAGTGTGAAAGCCAAATCACATTCATTCATTAATCTAGTATCTAATAAGAATCACAAATTTAGCTTTCTCATGCTTCCACCTAAAACAAGTGAACTCAAATCTTAATTTAGTGGAGTGGATCAGAAAAGAAAATAGAACTCACGCAATTGAACAAAGTGCTTCATTTTCGGACACATTAGTCGCGAGTTATATTGGGCAGAAAATGTATAACAAACAAAATAAAAGATCGACTCTGCTGGGGATCGAACCCAGAACCTCTGGTTCCGTAGACCAGCGCCTTATCCATTGGGCCACATAGTCAATGTTACTATTTGACCATTGGCGTCAAATTCAACTATTCAAAAAAGGTGCAATGGACTCAGCTTCATGCAAACAAAGCCAGTGATACGGAATAGGTCTTTGTATATCAGAGAATAGGAGGTTCGCAGTAATTGAATAGAACCTTCTTCAACAAGTGCGACTGTTTTTAGCACCAAATTCGTACGGACTAATTTGAAACGACAACAACGAGACTCTCGAGTCTCGTCTCTAATTACAACAATACCGTGACTTAATTGAAGAAAAATAAATAAATATTTAGATTAAAATCATTGAATTAGTCAACGTCAACCCTATTATATTGGACAGCTCATAATCGTACCACTAAATTGACTAGGCCCAAACGCGGAGGCCGAGCTACTCTTGAAAAATCCCCAATCTGCCCTTCATCACAAGCAAACTCAACCTAGCCCTCTTTCGCCAAATATAAAACCAAATCAATCTCGAGTCCAGTTTCTAACAATTATATTGACCTTTTTGGAGTTTGAAGAAGTTTAGAGATGGGTTTAGGGAAGAAGCTGAGGTTGAAGAGCTCGAGGCTCAAGTTTCTGTGGTCGGCTTTCAAGTGGAAGAGGATCAATTTCCACAAGTCCTTCCTCGACGACCTGCTCTTCAAGCTCGTCTCCGTTTTCGAGGCCATTGCGCTCGTCTCCACTCTCGTCTTCTTCTTCCTCTGCTTCGGCGGCAAATTATAGCATCTCTGCCTGGACTTAGGGATGGGCATTGTCGAGGTTTTCTTGTATATGAGAGGTGGTTTTGTCAGTTCTATTTTCCTTTAGGGTTGGGTTTAAATTCAATTCTGTTGCTGTTTCATTGTAATTTTGTAAATAACTATGGCTAACAAAAGCTGATTAAAATTCATGTTTATCCACCACAACATTTGTTTATTTCATGCTTCTCTTTCTTCCTCTTGCTGCAATTACTTGTCATAGCTGCTTACTCTGGTTGTTAACCATTTTGAGCTACCTAAATTTGGGTGAATCAGATTGAATGTGATATTAAATTTAAGGTTAGTTATCAAAAGTTACTCTTATGTATTGATCACGTCATTTTCGATATTTTTGTCTTACTGTTCAATTTTTGAAGCTTGTGATGATCCATGACTAAGTTATAAACCATGTAAATTATCAAAGAATAGTATATGTTGGTAGGGGTGTCCATGGGCCGGGTCCCCGTCCCGTGGCTAATTTTTTGAACCGACCCGTAGTGACCGGGTTCAAAAAATTTAACCCACTCCCGGCCCCAGGCTCCAAAAGACACCTTTGAACCCGCTCGTCCGGATTATGGGCCGGTTCACCGGGTTGGACCAACCCATCCGAATTTGTTAACAATTGATCACATTAACCGTAAGTAGTAGCACGTATACTTTCAAATATTTTTTCCTTATCCAAAAATCCTTAAAAAGTAATCAAAGAGTGCTTACAAGCTTTCAATTTGGTCACTTCTTAGTTATGAAAAAACTCTCTACCCTATTAAAAATTTATCAAAGGTTCAAGAATTAAAAACGTCAAACAGAGAGTTCAAGTTGACTCAAAAGAGATTATAATTACAAAAGATGAGTTCAACTCAACACAAAACTATGACATGTTCTATTACAAAATTGGTAATCATCTTCAAAATCTCAAATAATCAATCTTAATCTTTATATGTAAAAGTAATTAAAATTGTAAGAGTGTAGCTGTAGCATTGAACTTGTACCATATCTGGGTGGTCCGGGTTATGTAGGAAAGCATGTGATGGATCCGCAACCCGGACCGCTCACTCCGGGTTTGGTATTTTTGAACCCGGGCCCGTTCCCGTAACCCATGGGGACAAACCCACTGGGGCCGGGTTAGCCGGGTTGACCGGATGGATTGGGTTCCGGGCCAATTTTGAACACCCCTATATGTTGTTGAAGTTATAAACCATATAAATGATCTGTGATCAAAGAACATTATATTTTACTGATCAATTTTAATTTAAAGGTAATTGTCTGACATGACGGATACATCATACTAATTTTTGACAACTAACAGTAAAGTTAATTTATTTTACCGCTTACGAAGTCGATAAAAGCTCATCTACTATTGTTCAACCCATAAAGGTTCTAGACATTAATAAATATTAAAATTATATTTAATAATTTTAAATAAGTCGGATTTATTGTTAATACGAGATCTTACCGGAATTAGCTCAATAGTAACTAAAAGTTACTTATCTCTTGATCACCCGAGTTTGAATCGTAGCGGAGTAACATTTGTTGTTATTTTTAATTTGTATTTGTTTAATTAAATTATTTTATACATGATTATTATATCATTTGATTTAGTCTGATTGTTGAACGGCACATAAATCATATTCATTTGAAATTAACGGTAAAAACTGATTATTCTAAACGGAACAAGAATCTATGATATATAATATATATTATTATTGTGAGTGAAACAAGAATCTATAGTATTAATATTTATTACATATACATCTTTATAGTTGATATATAATATATGTGACATATTGCAAAAAACAAACCTTGTGACATGTGATAAATTTGGGAGTTTCACTGTATTTACACAAAATATCTTTGGCTGTATAAACATTACCATCATTTTCTTATCTCTTCTTTCTCGTCATCCCAACCTCATCTGGAAATTGGAGTGAGAGAGAAGAAAACCCAGAGATTGAAAATGCAATCCTCAGTGTGCTTGCCCATTTCACCATCTTCTCATGCCTTGTTGAAACCAAACCCAAACCCTCTTCTGCGTGATTTTCTACCTTCCAGGTCATCTTCTCCACTTCTCAGAAGATCAAAAAGAGCTTCTTTCACCACCAGGGCACTTTTATCACCCACTAAAGAAGCAGTCTTGAAGGACTTCCATGAAAGAAGAGCCCTCAAGGTACACTACCCACTTTCCAATTTGTGTCATTTTTCTCAAATTCCATGTTTGCTTGCTGAGAAAGTACTGGAAAATACATGAAAACTTCCATTTTTCTAGTTTATTTGCACTCTGGTTATTTGGGATATCAAAGGGGTAGTTTTTATAGGTATTTTGCTAGGTATAAATTGTGCCAATTTAGCATTTTCCCCATGTTTTGTCCTATTTTTTCTGGTTTGCTTCCTTGTGATGTTTTTATCTTGTTGTACAGATTATCTCAGGCTTGCAGAATTTTGACAGAGAGAATGTTGCTTCAGTGGTTACTGCTGCAGACAAGGTTGGTTCCATTGCATATCATTCCCATTTATATAACTAGTGAACTGATGACTCAACAAACTAGATTGGTTATCTGATGGCCAATCAATCTAGATTCTTTTTGTGAATTCAAATAAAAATGGCTCATTAAATCTAAATCTTGAAACATTCAGTATGGACGGTCAATTATCGATCCTCTCATTATGATGTTAAAGCCCAATTCACCTAAAAGCCTATCAAGTGGTGACGGGATCCAAATGTTGGACTCTCAACACTATTCCATTCTTATAAGTTGTTACCTTACCGTAGTGTCTGATAACAAATACAGGGTGGAGCAACTCATGTGGATATTGCTTGTGACCCTGAGTTAGTGAAGCTTGCCATCAGTCTAACATCTCTTCCGGTTAGTAACTCCTTGGAACTATTTGTTTTTCTTGCTGAACCACTATTAACAAGATATGTTGAATATCTAGTGTGTCTTTTGTTACGGTGAATTATATGCTTAAAAACATGACTTATTGTAGAATAATGGCTTGATCTGCAGGTTTGTGTTTCTTCAGTGGATCCAGCGGCATTTCTGGCTGCTGTTCAAGTAGGAGCGTCAATGGTCTGGCTATGAACACTCTTCTATTTTCTTGCATTTTACTTCACAAACTCAAGTGTTTATGCATGTGTCAAGAATACTTCTAAAAACATTTTCTCAGTACAAGTTAACCAAAGTAGCTATTTCCGCAGGTGGAGATTGGAAACTATGATTCATTTTATGAGAAGGGATTGGTTTTCTCCCCGGAGCAGGTATATTTCCTAGGGATAATGGCAGAGATATACCATGTATTTTAATTTTTTTTGCAGGTTTTTACTGCAAAATACCTGTGCTAATATTTAATATTCCACTTGTGTCAATGTTAATATATATTTTTTTTCTTTTTCCACAACATCAGTATAAATGCTCCATTTCTGTCAAAACCTTTGCTATAAAAAGCTTACAATTCAAATGCCAGTAAATAGAATAATTTTGAAATCACCACTAACGTGTTCCCAATTCTCTAACATATTTATCTCAACATACCTTTATGTGACAGATATTAAATCTTACAAGGGAGACTAAGAGGATTCTTCCATCAGTGACACTATCAGTGACAGTTCCTCACACACTGAGCCTCCCCGATCAGGTTAGAACCAGCACGAGTGCGACTGTGAGACAATCAGTCACCGTTCCTCACACCTTACATAATGCTATTTACACATTTTGATAAATGTTGTGCACTTCATTGACCATATCAGGTCAAACTAGCAGAGCAGTTGGAACTGGAAGGAGTTGATGTTATTCAAACTGAAGGAGGAAAATGCTCAAACCCCTCACAATCTGGTGTTCTTGGTTTAATTGAGAAGGTACAGTACATGTTTAGTCAATAACCAAACCAAGTACCACACTAAACCAAATGAAAATGTATAAATAGTTTGCAATTTCATTAGATTTGATTTGAAGTATGTGTCCATTTTCCATCTAAACAGATAAAAATGCTTGTACTAAACTGACAAATTTGTAGGCTTCCCCGACCCTAGCAGCAGCGTACTCCATTTCCAGGGCTGTGAAGATTCCGGTCATGTGTTCATCTGGACTAAGTGCAGTTACAGCACCAATGGCCATTACAGCAGGAGCTGCAGGAGTGGTACTTAACCAGCCGAATCCTTTTCCGTCTCATCTTGTCTTGTCTAGTAATTGTGAGCTGATTTGGGAATAATTTTTGTGAATACAGGGTGTGGGCTCGGCGATTAACAAGCTTAATGATGTGGTTGCGATGATAGCAGAGGTCAGGAGCATTGCGGATTCATTAGGTGCATCAGCTGATAAAAATGCTTGGAGCAGTGAGAAGGCTTTGAAGCTGTAGATTCGTTTAGGATACTGTAGATCTGAGAGATGTTGGTGTTTTGAATCTGCTGTTAAGAATTAAGATATGTTTGTGGGTTGACTCATAAGCAATCATGGCAAGAACAATAAAACAAAGGCCAATCCTAAGAACTATGTTCCTTTGTAGTAGTGTTGAAGATGAGACGGAATGTTTGGAACCAGTTACGAGTAATGAATCACTTAACCCGTGCATGGCTTGGGTGATAGCCCAGATTGGTTCCCACGGCTGGTGGTTTATCAATTAGGGAGGTCGTTGTACCTCCAACGAAAATATGTGGGTGAGGTTTAATTTTGCTTACGTAGTAGTCGTTCAGGTCATGACCAACATTACGCTTTTTCTGGCAGTCGTTAGTTGATTGGTTGGCAGATCCCTAGAAGATGCTGGATGTGGTGGCCCGGTCTTTGGAGGATAGAGTAGTGGAATTCTTCTTTCACACGGCTCAGAAGAGGGCACAAGTTTTGGTAGGGGAACCCTGGGTCTTTCAGAGCTTACTTTTTTTGTTTGCGGACCTAAGGCCGTTTATGTGCCCTACTCACTTCTCGGTTTGGATTCAGATAATCAACCTCTCAATAGGTGACTGGAATCGAGTGGTTAGTTTTCGTCTAGGAGAATCCTTGAGTACGTGCTTGGCAGTTGATGACGATACTAATGGTATGAGCTAAGGGGATTTCATGCGGATCCGGGTCTGCCGTGATGCTCGTCTACCTCTCCAATGCCAGTTGTGGTTTCGGTTATCGGAATCTGAGGTCCGATCTCTTCTTTAGTTGTCTTACATACACTTGCCGGACTACTACTTCGATTGCAACAATGTCGGAGATATGGCTACGGCCTGCTCCGAGAGTACGGGGGTTAGAGGTCTCTTGATGAGGGCCCCGACTGATCCTAGAGTTTCTTGGCTAAATGCTCGTCACGGGTGCGATGTCCCCGGGGTGAGCCAAGGCTATCGAGAGGATCTATCCCGTAACCCGTTACACAAGGGCGTGGCTATGGCTTCTAGGTCTGGAATGGAGTCTCTCATGTTCCCTCGGCCTGGTCCGATGGACCGCAAGAGAAAAAGAAAGGTGGTTGGTGGGAAGGCTGAACTATCACGATAAATAAGGACATCCACGATCAAGAGAGAGAATACCTCTCCATTTTTACACTCACAAATCATGACATCTTCTGTCACTGAGCATCATACTAGGATGATAGGCAAAGGTCGTCGTCCCGAGAGAGGTTATATGCTGGTCCTGACATTCTCTAAGGGCTCGTTCCAAACCTTCCCAAGTGGAAGGACTACGGAGAGGCCCAGAGCATCCTAATTCGGTTACGGGGCCCCTTCCAAGTAGGGGAAAACGGTCAGTGGGAGGCTTTTTGGATATAGGATTAGATGAATCGACACACTCGGATGGAGCTTTGCGGACTTTGGCGGAGAGCTGAAAGCACCATCCCTTCACTCAATGAGGACCAACAAGTCCAGTGAGGGGTTTGTAGGTATCCCCGCTTCACTGGTCGTAGGTGACAGAAGTTCCACCAAGTACCATGTCGGTACTCCTATACCTTCTGGGGAGCCAGCACTCTCACGTTCTTGGAGTCCCAACTATCATCCAATGGACGACGACACAAACTAGAACCTTTAGGAAGCATCCAGTACACCATAGCACCACCTTTATTCTGAAATTAGGGTCGCTATGTCTTATCTCACAATCGTTAGCAGTTGTACCGGTTACTTCGGTAGCTATCACAATATCCACCTGTTGATATGTTTGGAGCATTTCGGGCAATAAACATTATTTGAGTTTATTGTTTCATCCTATAATGTTATGTTCTACAATTGTTTCAGTCGGATTTTGTCCCACATATGATCTATTTTAAGTCCGTATTTTCACAAATTTTCTTTCATTAATATATCTCTTCATTGTTAAAAAAAAATAAATAAGTTTAAATATAGTTATTTTGTAAAAAAAAATCTATAATTATGATTAGCAATCGCCGATCATCTCTCTACGTTCTCTAAGAGTAGCTCCAACGGGTCGTGTCTACCCGTCGTGTCTGGCGTAGGCACGGCCCTGACACGACGTGTAGACACGGCTGGTCGTGTCAGTGGGTCGTCTCTGCGGTGCCGTGTCTACTGGTCGTGGCTGGTTCTGGCAACGACGCGTCTTGTCGTGCCAGACGCCAACGGCTAGTCGGTTGGCCAGTCACGGCCCGACATGTGGCGACGCCGACCCAAAAAAACCCCAAAATTTGTGTATAAATACAGATCCACCCCAAATCAAATTTCACCCTCTCTTCACTTGTTTCAAGCTTTCATTCCTCCATTTCTCATCAAATTCTCTCCAAATTTTTTTGGGAGATGCTGAAGGACGATGCGAGGTGGCGTTTATATATTAGTACCATTAGGAATTAGTTTAATCTTATATTAATAATTATGTTTTAAATTATCTAAATATGCACTAGCGTTTAAAATATTATATAATGTGTTTGTGGTTTGAAATAAAAGTAGTATTTAAATGTGAGGTGTTTTTTTAATTTACTGAAATTGTGTATTATTGGAGGAGCAGTGTCACGAAGCCAAAAAGCACTCCCTGACACTCACCTTGACACCGCACATAGGCTAATCATTGTAGATGCTCTAAACAAGAAATACAAGGCGTTTGCTCCTAAACGACGTCGTTGGCACGTCTTCACGGCCTCTTCTAATTCCCTCTCACAATCCTGTGTGGGTCTCCAGTTCTCAACACCACCGAGCTCTGATATTTCCGGTGGTTGTGTGATTTGTTCTGGTCTTTTCGTGGCGGTCTCAAAAAGACTAGCACTTCTCAACGCAACCCGAAGCGTTTCTCGGTTGTCGAGGGCCGAGTCTGAACCTAGACGAAGCCGTAAGGAACGGCACCAGAGCATCAACCATGGCGAAGGAAGCTCCAATGTCTCAAAATTCCGTTTCAGCTTCGACCAAGGCTCCTGCAGGCTATAACACTGAGTAATCACTTCCCACTTCTCTATGATTTTCCATCCGTCCTTTTCTTTTTGCCAATTTTACTATTCATTCTGATTCTGCCGAGAAAAAAAAACAACAAAATCGAATCGAAGCTGCGACGATTAATGTATTTCTTAGTGTTAAAAATTAAATGGTTCTGTACAGTTCGTTGAATTCTAGGCTTGATTCTGCTTTTGGTTTGTGGGATTTTCTTGTTGAGTAGGAGTGCTGTTGAGAAATTTTCAGGAAAATGGTGTTGAGGGCTAGAACAACATCAAAGAGGGAGTATCTGAAAATGGATAGTGATGAAGAAGACACCATTTCAGCCAAGAAGCCAAAAGCAAAGACAAGGAAGAAGATCACCAAAACTGATGCCAAAAAGCCTAAGAAGCCACCCACTGCTTTCTTCTACTTCTTGTATGTTTTTATTCTCTTGCTTTCCCCTGATTTTGTTATCTGTAGTTAGTTTTGAAATATTTCTGTTATTGGAAAATTGGGTCATGAGATATTTAACTTGTGATTATGGTGTTGAGATAAGAACTAGATTGGTCCTTTAAGCCATGAAATGTATGCTGCATTCACTTGTGCAATTGGGTTTATTGATTGGTAGTTTGGGTAGGACTGATTTTGAGAATATGAGACTTCTTGCACATTGTTGATTTATTTTTAATTGTGGTTGAAACTCCATTAGAAATTCTGCATGCTTCCTGGATTAGTCTTTCCTTCTCCTATGGGGCTGTGTGATGTAGTTATTTACTTCTTCTTATGTAGTTGTATTTAATGACGTTTCGTCTTAATGTGTAGATTTTAAATTGATAGTTTATGTTCATATACCATTAGAAGTTCATCTGATCCTAACTTCTACATGCTAGAAATTGATTGGAAGTGCGTCTTTTAAAGCATTATATGAGTATGTTTGACAAACGTTTTTGAATACCCTTTTTACTTGACTGGATTTTCTTACATTGAATCCCTAGGGAGAATTTCCGGAAAGAATATAAGGAGCAGAACCCAGATGTAAAGTCAATGCGCGATGTAGGGATGATATTTTTTCTTCTTCTTCTGTGTTCTCTCTTTCTCACCCACACCCACACACATAATTACATAATGTTGACGGGTCAATGTTTCAGGTTGGGAAGGCATGTGGAGAGAAGTGGAAAACAATGACATATGAGGTGTGTTTGTTATCTGTTAGTTGAAAATAATTCACATTTTCTGGTCACGAGTTTGCTTCGTTGTATGGTGATGTCCAAGATTAGTTATGGACAATTTATCCTCTTGGTTCTTCTGACAAAATTCATTTTCTTTTCAGTGGCAAGTAGTTACCCTGTTTTTTTTTTGACATACAATTTCATATTGTTAGAAACAACCATCTGTTTTTCTTTTACTCTATGGATTTAGCGATAATGTTTATAATTTGGGCAGATTCTCCCACGAATGACTTTAATGATACCATCATAGGGTTCAGTGTTCACTGTATAATTAATCAATACCAAATGTACTATAAGATTGTTTAGCTAATAATAATATAGAACTCTGTCAAGTAGAATGAGCTCAAACAGAATCTGCAGAGGTGAAAATGGTTGACACCAAATTGTGTTGGCAATGTGATAAATTACATATTACAGTTAATACAGATTGAACAATGTGTCTTATTTAGAAACCCTGTCATGGAATCTGAAAAAATAAAATAACGGCGAGGAGACTTTATAATAAGAAACTATGTGCAATGTACATCAAAGACACGTGTTCTGCCTCAGTCCATCAAAAGCTTACTTATTTAAAACTCATTGACACAAGTTCTGAAGCTTTCCAATTTTTTCTTTTCTCTATCACATACATGCATGGAACATCTGGTGTTGTTGTTACACCTTCTGACCATTCTTTTTGGTGACAGGAAAAGGTTCAATATTATGATATGGCAACAGAAAAGCGGGCTGAGTTTGACAGAACCATGATAGAGTATAACAAGCGTAAGGTACAATAATTTTCTTCTTGTTGTCTTTGATATTGGTTCATACACCGGTACGATACACAAACTCGTGAAAAAGATATGGTTTTGACTACAAGTGCTTGTTTGTGTACCAAATGCAATTTGTTGCAGGGAGGCTGCGGGGATGAAGAAGCTGAAGAGGATTCAGAGTTTGATGAGTGAGGCTCTCCAATTCGTGTGTTTGTTATCAGGAGATATTCTGCAACTAACTGTATATTCACTTATAAGACACTACCTTTATATCATGTATGTATCATTTTCTTGCTTGTAAAGTGCTGCAAGCATTTTAGGCTGATTTTATCACGTGTACACCTGCTTGATATTTTTGATGTGAATCTGGGATAAAATCATAGTCTTTAAGGCTAAATTACATACTGTCACCTTGACTTTATCTCTGCTACCAAATAACTTTTCAAGCATGGTAAACTTTAGTTTCTTTGTTGCAGGTTTTGTTGAGTTCATAACACTTGATTTTCTTTGTTAGAGATATTGTTAAGTTCATATACATTTAATTCTTTTACAGGGTATGCTTCAAACACAAGATCTTAGTTTAAAGACTTGAGCTCTACGAAACACTTTCAGATGAATTATGCTTGAGATAAGATAATACAAGACTGATGAGGAAAATCTCTAATGAGTTTGGCTTTCTCGGATAATTTCCCCTCCAAAACAGTTTGACAATAAGAAATTTACCAGCACCTGAGACCTGACAGCCATAAGAACATGTGGAGTAGAGATGCCGACTCTTGATGGTGAGTTTCGGTGATATCCAGTGTGATGGTATTATTTTATTAATTATAGACTTATAGTGTAACGTGTTATTAAATGTTTACAAAAAAAAATTGCGACATAATTGTTATGCTTTTGATTTTTTTGAGTTCCCATCAATCCAATTGAAGAGTTAATACATGAAAAAAATTGAGGAAAAATGCATATGAGAATCATGAGATAAATCACAATGATAAATTGGTTGTTACTCTGTTGTTTACTTCATATTAGCAAAATTTGGAAAAGTAGCCCTGTGTCGTGCCCATCGTATGGGATGTTTGGTTTGGTTTGAGGTGTCTGTCAGACGACATACATACTTTGCTATGTAAGCTGAGGGTTAACCCTCGGCTCTGTTTTCAGTTTGAAACCTTGACCCTTCAATATTTTTGTTGATAGAAAAAAATTAGTTGTTACTACGAAAAACAAATCAAATTTTCGCAAGAGAAAAAAAAACGACTGGCCACTTCCGTTAAAGATGAGGAAACGCTCTCAACTGAAAGGGAAGAGAAGCGTGTATGCAAGTATGCAACATGTCAACTGGGCAAAAAGTAACCAAAAAGGATAAAAAGGCCGAGGAAGAAGGAGAAAGCTGCGAGGGGCGCCACGTCGGATCCACATCATTTACACGAAAATGTGCAATTTTTAATTTCTTACACTATAAAAACAGAGTACGCACACAGAAACAGAGCCACGATTCTAACATGGGAGAGGAAGTCGCCGGAGGAGAAGCCGCCGCCGTCGTTCCGCCGCTACACTTCGTGCTTGTGCACGGAATAGGCGGAGGAGGCTGGTGCTGGTACAAGCTCCGGTGCCTCATGGAGAATTCCGGCTACAGAGTGTCCTGCATCGACCTCAAGAGCTCCGGCATCGACGGCTCCGACGCCGATTCCGTACTATCCTTCGACGATTACAATAAACCGCTCATCGACTTCATGTCGGCCTTGCCTGAAAACGACCAGGTACCAAACATAAATTTGTTTAATTTAATAATTTCATTCTCATCATTGATCCTGACGGTCCGGCGAGCAGATGATTCTGGTGGGTCACAGCGCCGGCGGGCTGAGCGTGACCGACGCGAGTTACAGGTTCGAGAAGAAGATTAAACTCGCCGTGTACGTCGGCGCCACCATGCTCCGATTTGGGTTTATCTCCGATCAGGATCTTAAAGATGTGAGTATTCTTAACAGCTATATAAATATATACACTAATTAGGATTTAGTTTTTTTTAACACGGTCGCCGGAGATGCTATGATTTGAGTTTCCGGCCGGCGAGCATGATTGACGCCGTAAATAGAATGCAGCTGCCAACTGTATTCACGTTTCCCTTGAAAATATAAACAGTCACGCGTAAACACAGTGGTCACAGAACAGTTACTATATGGGAATATGGAATAGTTTTAAAATTTTACACTGAACTACACTCGTTTTATAAAAAATACTGACAATGGCTTTTTTGGAAATGTTATTAACTTATTTTTTGTTTATAAATCCGTTATTTTTTATAGAAAATTTTCATATAACAATCAAGCAACTTTATTTTTGTTTAAAATTACAGTTTTGTCATTCTATATTAGACGTGTTATGTAATTTATAACCCTCATGCACATGTATTCCGCAATTTAGAATCCTGTTACTTTCGATTTTTTGTAAAAAAAAAGTTAAACTTGTTAGTAGATTTGTGAAGGAAAAAACGATCACTGATAGTATTTATAAAAAAAATTGCCGCGCGCATAGTTTACCTTAAATGTTTACAATTATCCCAGACAATTATATTTGAACAAAAAATGTTTTAGAAATGAATCTAATTAGAAGTCACTTTGAATACATTTTGGGGCTGTTAGGAAACGAGTATTTCCCTTATCAAGATCATGTCAGTGCTAATGTTATGGTTAAGGAACATAACGGTTTATTTTATACCCGTTTCATTGTCATCGTCACTAAGATTTATGCGTTGCGACGATGAAGATTTACTATGACAAAACACTGATAAGGACAAAAGGGTAAATTTGGTGTAAGAGCATATTGTAGCACAGTGTGTATAATGGTGGTGTGGTGCAGAGTCTGTAATAGTGACCAACCAATGTGAATGTGTTCCTTTTATTCCACTTTCTTACATTATGCTATTGTAGACAGCCCCACAATCATGTTCTACTGTCTTACCGTATTTGATTCACTCTTCACTCACTCTCATCCCATCATTTATATACTACTGTTCCTTTTCACTCTTTTGCCTTCCTTTTTTACCCGATAGTTTAGGTACGATTTGAAAATAATTGAGGTTTTTGATGTTTTCGGGTAATTGCGTAGGGCGTCCCTGACTTGTCGGAATTTGGTGACGTCTATGAATTAGGGTTCGGAGAGGGAACTGACAAACCTCCGACGAGTGCACTCGTGAAGAAAGAGCTCCAACGCGAGATCTTGTATCAGATGAGCCCTATAGAGGTACAACTGCTTTTTATAACTGGTGTCATAAACTGCTGATATACATTTGAGTAAGGTTATGTAAAAAGTCCACCTACCTGACCCACTCGATGACTCACCTGACCCGTTATCTGGACGACTCTCATTCATAGATACTGAGATGGATTCCGGATCCAAAATATCAATTGCAAATATGAATCCGGAAATTTGTGGAAATCTAAACCGTTTGAGATGTAAAGAGCCCATAATATCCACACTTACCTAACTCCGTCAGTTCAACCCACTTTAGTCTGAAACCCATCACTGGATCTGATCCACCTAAATCAATCCACCCGAATCTAATTTAGGTGAAATCCGTTTGGATTTTTTAATTCATGACGTGGATTTGGATCCGAATTTTATAGATCCGCACTTTTACGGGTGGATTCCCCTGACATTGTATGGGGCAGATATCCGCCCATGCACATTCTTAGGTCTCAAAATAATATTTTGAAGAGCCTGTTCCACATCCAATATGTATATCATGAGTTTTTTTTTGTATTCGATTACTAGGATTCCACACTGTATGGGGCAGATATCCGCCCATGCACATTCTTAGGTCTCAAAATAATATTTTGAAGGGCCCGTTCCACATCCAATATGTATATCATGAGTTTTTTTGTATTCGATTACTAGGATTCCACACTAGCAGCCATGTTGCTGAGGCGAGGACCGATGAAAGCACTGATGTGTGCCAGGTTCGAACCAAGAGACGAAGAAGAAGAAGAAGAAGAAGTGCCTAGAGTGTACATAAAAACAAACCAAGACAAGGTTGTGAAGCTAGAGCAACAAGAAGCAATGATACAAAAATGGCCTCCAAAGGAAGTTTATGCTGTGGACAGTGACCACAGCCCATTCTTCTCCGCCCCTTTTGTGCTCTTCGGCCTCCTCCTCAAAGCAGCCGCCACTGCTGCGGCGGCCACCACCACCTTTTAGGTCATTAAATTTCCATAAAGCTCCTCTATCTCTATTAATGTAATGTGTTGAAATACTGTAGCACCACCCACACTATGCTATTTATGGTACAAATCCATATTCATTGTAGTGTATCAGTGGGTGAAACAGTACCAACGTGGTTAGTGTTACTGTTATTGCTAGACAACTGGTAATAAATTGATAAGTCAACTCCTACTCGTACTTGTTTTATTTAGTTAAATATATTAAATCGGTTTGTTCCGTGTGATGGTTAGAGCGTCTATAGTAGGGTCTACTGAAGTGTCGCGTGTATAAAAAAAAATGAAAAACCGTGACAAAAATGTGATGTCTCTATTTCTGATCTACTCTTTTTTTCTTAGACTATCCACAATGGAATTAGACTGAATTGGTCTAATTGTAGTCTAATTATGTTATTTTGGGGGGAAATAGTGGACCTCACGAATCAATTAGACCCGATTCGTGGGTCTAATTCAATTCGTGTCATAGTGGGAATAGACCGATTCGGTCTATTTCGAATCTAATGTAAAAAATAATAAAATGAAACATAAGGTAAATAAAATGATTACGAAAGTAATATATTCATTATAAGTAAATGAGTAATTTTAGATATCAAACTTAGTACTCAACCTGTTTAATGAGAGAACAATTTCAATTGATCTATAAATTTCAAAATGATTAATTAATATTTAATTTTTCGTTCTGATGAACTAAAAATAAATAAAAAACGATATCGGTCATTTTCTTTACATGTATCTTCCTCAACGGTTTTAAGTACAACAAATATTAACTAACAAAACAAAACATAAAGAAAATAAACCAATACAAATTTAAACAACAATTTAAATAAAACAATTAAATTAATGTCATCTTAAATTAATATATTCTGGATTTTTTTTTGATAATAGAGGTTTTATTAATAGAGATCAAGAGATACAATTTGTTCTATTACAACAGGACCAGATCCTCTCCATATTTCAGAAGTTCTCTCCTCCACAGAGTATTTTGCAAGCCCATGAGCAACTTTATTAGTTAATCTTGGGACCCAACTCAAATTGCAAGAGTGAAACCAATTCATACCCCATAAAATTTCTTCAACCATATCTCCGTGCAAACCGGAAAGATCGTGATTCCGACAAGCTCGTACCGAGTGTGATGAGTCCACCTCAATCTCACTAATTTGGAGATTAAGTTGTCGACAAAGGTGAACCCCTCTTTTCAGGGCCAATAATTCAGCTATATCGGGTAGAAATGGACCCTCCAAAAAATCCATGCAACAGGCCACCACTTCACCACCCCAGTTTCTGATTACCACACCGATACCCATACCACAGGCTCTGACGCTAGCATCCACATTCATCTTTA
Organism: Erodium maritimum; assembly: GCA_963921825.1. NCBI lineage: Eukaryota > Viridiplantae > Streptophyta > Magnoliopsida > Geraniales > Geraniaceae > Erodium > Erodium maritimum. The sequence continues at coordinate 148,791,642 of OY997588.1, forward strand.
GGAGCCCAACTGAAGGAGGATACCACCGGTTTCGAGGAGGATGGGGGTTTAAATTTGTGATCAAGTTTCGAGATAAAGAATTATTGAGTTTATATGAATCAATCCATTCCATACTCTGAATGGCTACAGAAGATGCATAATGAACTACCCCTCCATAGATCACCTTATTTCGTTCCCACCATATGTTATAGCAAACGCTCAACCAAGCAACAAAATCCAATTCTGAAAGTATCTCAGCTGCACCTTGAATCATCATCTGGCCATCCATAGGTTTATAGGTTGGGTCCTGAATAGTCAAATGACTATGATGCCATATTTCTTTCGCAATTCTGCATTTGAAAAATACATGGATCAAAGATTCCACGGGAAAGTCACATACTCTACAATTCCCTCTCACTTTAAGTCCATGTCTATTTAGGTTCAAAGTCGTGGGGATTAAGTCACCCCATAATCTGCAGCCGAACACTTTGAGTTTTGATGGAGCATTCAATTTCCAATACCATGTCCACCAGCTACTACAAGATGAGGATGAGGAGTGAGAAAAATTGTCATCTAAAGATGTCGCCAATCTGTAACCTGATTTGACCGTGTAAGTGCCCTTCCTATCCGCGTACCAAATCCATTTTGCCGCTCCCGGAATTCTTGGTCGCATGATTCCACGAACCTGCCAGCAATCCACGGGCCATAAAACACCTTGTATAGTAGCAAAATCCCATCCTCCATCCGATGTTAAGAAATCAGCCACAGTCAACGAACTTTGTGAGGTAACAGGTGTTGTAATTGGTAAAAAAGAAGGAGTATGTGGCAACCAGGGATCCATAAATACCCGAACATCTCGACCATGGCCGGGTCTGAGCAAAGCACCACCCCGTATCAAATCCCGACTCCATAAAAGACTTCTCCAAAACTCAGACGAAAAATTGCATGCAGTAGCATTCCATATAGTAGAGTTCTTACAATATTTATCAAGAATCACTTTCGACATGAGACTCTGAGGGACAGTGAGAACTCTCCAAAACTGCTTACCAACCAACACTCTGTTGAAACTGTTCAAGTCCTTGAATCCTAACCCACCCTTAACCTTTGCAGTACAAATAGACTGCCAAGCTTTCCAGTGTAAGCTTCTCTTATCAGCATCACCTCCCCATAAAAAAATTGACGCTAACATATTTAAGGACCGAATGACCGAGACAGGTAGCTTAAAAATACTCATTGCAAAAGTTGGTATTGCTTGTATGACAGCCTTAATGAGGACTTCTCTGCCACCCATGGAGAAACGTTTGCGTTTCCAAAGTTGTAGCTTCTTTCGCACTTTGTCCACAACCGCTTTAAATACTTCGACCTTTTTCCTTCCAATCACAGAGGGGAGGCCCAGATACATTCCATGACCTCCGTCTTCTCGTATATTAAGAAAATTGAGAAGATAGGATCGAAGGTCAGCATTTGCACCCGGGGAGAACATTACACTGGTCTTTGAGTAATTCACCTGTTGCCCGCTTGCAGATTCATAGATGTTCAGAATAGATCTTAGCTTGAAAACCTCCTATATCTTAGCCTTTGTAAAAACCAAGAAATCATCCGCAAAAAGGAGATGAGTAATTCTCGGTCCAGAGTGAGAACAACCAAATCCTCCCAACTCTCCTCTGGAATGTGCTCCCCTAAAAAGGGCAGATAGTGATTCCGCCACTATGATAACCAAATAGGGAGAAAGAGGACATTCTTGTCGAAGACCCCTGGTTGGGGTAATATATCCCTTCACCTCCCCATTCACTTTAAAAGAATAAGAAACTGTTCGGATGCATGTCATAATAACATCAATAAATCTCCTTGGGAAAAGCATTCGAGCCAACATAAATTCAAGGAATCCCCATTCAACACGATCATAAGCCTTTGCCACGTCCAACTTTAAAGCACACCATTGATTTCTACCTCTGATATTATGTCTGAGTGAGTGTACAATCTCAAATGTTGTGATGATGTTGTCCGTTATCAACCTTCCCGGGACAAACGCACTTTGAGCCTCATCAATAATCAAAGGAAGAACTATTTTTAGTCGTAAGGGGCCTTAGATACAATTTTGTATAGAACATTACAAAGACTAATGGGACGGAAATCGCTAGCCTTTCTAGCACCCGTCTTCTTCGGAATGAGGGTGATAAGTGTATGATTAATCGGCTCAATGGAGGCACCATGATTTAGGATATTCAAACAGTAAGTGGTAACATCATAGCCAACTATATCCCAGAACCTTTGATTGAAACTTGCATGGAAGCCATCCGGGCCTGGAGCTTTCGAAGCTCCAATACTTGCAATAGCTTGCTTCACTTCAACCACAGTAAAAGGAGATTGTAGAATATTTACACTTTCAGTAGACAAAGACATAATGTTATCTGTAGTGGCCCTAACCATATATGCATCACCTGGATTATCAGAAGTGAATATGGACTGAAAGTGTCTTTCCAGAATTGATTGCACATCAGTTGGCTCCTCTGTCCACCTTCCCGAAGTATCCTCCAAACCCATGATGTTATTTTGGGCTCTCCTTCGTGATGCTCAAGCATGAAAGTAGGCTGTATTTTTGTCTCCTGATTGTAACCAATCTGCTCTAGCCCTTTGCCTCCAATACTCTTCTTCAAGGAGTAGCAGCTGAGATTTTGTTTCTTCCAGAGAATGAATCAGCTCCCAATCTGCTATACTTCTGCCCCCTTCATAAGCTTTTTCTAAGTTCTCAGATGCTAACAGAATGTCCCTCCTTAACTTTCCGAACTTCGACTTTCCCCATCCACCTAACTTGTCAGCACAATCACGGAGTTTTTGAAGAATACCGTCCCACCCATGATTTAAAGACCTCGCCCAACTTTGACGAACTATCCCCTCACATTCGGGGTCGAGTGCCCAAAACGGATCGTATCTAAATTTCCCCCGTCTTCTTGGGGTTCTTGCAATGGTTTTGTTTGAATCAAATAAGACCAATCTATGATCGGATCCCCAAAACTCCCCTACTGAAACGACTGACATTGGGAGCAAATCCTTTAGTCCATTTGATCCCCAAAAGCGATCAAGGCGCTCATGTATATTAGCTAAACCACACCGACGATTATCCTAAGTAAACAACTGTCCACGATAGCCCAGATCATGCAAACCAGTATGAGATAAAGTATCTCGAAACATGTCAGAAGATAATTCCGAACGCTGACGGCCTCCAACCTTTTCACCCATATGAAGGATTTCATTAAAATCCCCCCCTCCCCACATAACCAAGGCAAATCTGAATTGTATGTGATTCTTTTGAGGAGTTCCCAGAAATGAACTCTGTCACTAGGCTTCGGAGCACCATAAATTCCTGTAAACCTGAACTTGTTACCCACTTCGTCAAGCACAGAACAATCAATATGATCAAAAGAATAAGACAGCAAATCAAGATTTTGGCCATCTCTCCAAAAAAGAGCCAGCCCCCCTTTACGACCCCTTGCAGGAACACCAATAAAACAGTCAAGACCAAGCCGACAACGTAAATCATCCACACCTTTTACTGACAATTTCGTCTCCGAAATAAATAGTACATCAGGGCTATACTTCCGGATTAAACCCCGGAGGTTACGGAATGCTTGGGGGTTGCCCAATCCCCTCGCATTCCAACATACAATTTTCATAATGTCCGGCGAGGCTGCTTTACAGCCTTCGCCGGTTCAATTTCAGATGCCTCACCCTTATGTTTCTTGAAAAGTTTGCTAGAATTCTGCACTGGTTTCTCATAAACTGTAGCCATCAAGGACACAGGAACACCCAAATGACTAATAGAAAGTCCTTTACCCCCAATAACCTCAGCACTGGCAAGCCTTTCATCTGCCTTCTGCAACTGTAATTCATCTCTTGCCTTTGGGCAGCCACCTTCTTCTCTCGCTTCCCTCTTCCAATTCCTCCCCCCACAACAACAACATCCTCATTGTGGTATACTGATTCTGTTAATTGATTCACCATTTGATGTTCATAGTCTTCATCTACTCCTTTGGACTTTCCTGAATTATTACCAGCCCCCATTGAAGAACGAGCCTCATTACTGTTATTAGAACTGAGGTGAACTGGATCTTCCTCATCCTCTGAAGCTAGATATTTGTTCTTCCATGTTTGTTTCAGCACTCTTAAAGATGACCCAACCCAGTCCGAGATACCCTCGGTTATACAACAGTCCCTTGCGATATGGCCCAGAATCCCATACCTGTAACAATATTCTGGCAATCTTTCATACTGAAAATTAACCCAAACCTGTGAATCCCTTCCAAGAGTGAGATGGAGAGACTTACTCAGTGGTTTTGAGATATCAATTTTTACACGAATGCTCATAAAAGCTTCTCCCCAAAAACGCCCCTTTTTGTTGCATTTTACAGTGATGAATTCACCCAATTTGTTGCCAATTGACTTGCCCACAGGTTCTACCATCCAATCAAGTGGAACACCAAAGACTCTGACCCAAAAAGAAGTATGTTTGAATCGTAACTCAGAGTGTAGAAAGGTACCCTGTAGATCCGAGAGAACAACCAGAGATTTTTTAAAGCACCATGGTTCCAATTTCAGAATACGCTCCTTATCCTCCAAGTTGGGGAAGAAAATTCCGATCTTATACTCGCCAAGTGATTCAATCGAAACCCCTCTTACCTTCCAAGCCCTTGCCAAGACATCCCGTAAGGCCAGAAAATTGCAGCGTTTTGGTGCCAAAACCTTCCCCGCAAGTGCGAATCTGTAGTCGTTCTTCCTACTTCCGAGCACTTCTTCTCCAATAACCAGTTCATCGTCCTTGTTGCCATCGATATCCACACCATCAATACCGTCTCGAATCCGGTCCATAATCCCGGCCAGACAAACCACTTCCTCCTGCCGTCGACAAAGGAACCGTCGTTCTCTAGGACTCCTGAAACTCCGGAGCAGAGAAGTTACTAAATATGTCCTAGTAAGATAGCAAAACTAAACACATTTCTGAAATTATTGTATTATTAATTAAAAAAATCCTATTTTAAAATTAATACATACATAATTATCTTATATTAATTAGTAAATATTAAATTATAAATAAAAAATTAATATAATCTTAATTTTTTAATATTATATTATGAAATATTAAATAAAATATTATAATTTATGAAAAAAATTAATTTATATAATAAAGGAAATTATTAATTTCTATCATTAATTAATGAATCATTAAATGATCATTAGTTAAAGAAACTAATTTATTAAAGAAAGTTATTAAAGAAAAAGATTTAACATATTCTTAACAGATTCGAATGCCACGTGGCGATTTCCCATAGGAGAGTCATGACATTAGACAGTCGATTATCTCTCTTCCCGAGTCTTCGACACTATCGACGATCTCATTTGGTTTTTCCCTTTTAGACGAAGAATCGATGAACAGACTTATATTAAACCCACTTTTTGAGCCGATTCGACGCCTAAATAAACGGGGAATAGCCTCCATTGTGGATAACCTTAGCGTGGACAATTTCATCGACGCACATTCTCTTTCATCTTTATGTCTCTTTCGTATCTCTTCCACTCTCTTTTTTCTTCTTCTCTCTCCTCTCTTAGCTTTTGTTTTCTTCAACCACTTATTGATGTTGGTCAAAGTCGACTCGTCAAACCCGACCTTTATTGTAAGATAATAACGAATCTGATCCTATATATGACCTAATCAATGCTATCGAATCAGACTCCAACAACAATGCTCTTGAAATGATCTTAAGTTACAGTGACAATAAAACTTATTGATTCTAATTTACTATTATGAACTATATAATCGTATCTCAATATTGTTTCATTTTATCTGTAAGAACCACGTCCGGTCAACGCCAGTCAAACCGACATGAAACGGAATTAAAGTCAAATTCTGTTATTTATTCAAATAAATACATGCTTGACCCCGAGGGTCATTTTGAACCTTAAGAGAACTCTAAAGCGATCAAGTTAGGTTCGGGAAAGCTTAGGGCAACTTTGGGACGAATATGGGAAAGTTTGACTTTTCGCCGAAAAAGTCAACCGGTGACGTTTGGGTCGCCCGAGACTTATTCGGTACCCAAAAAGCTTATCCGTCGTTACGACTAGCTTAATTGGGTCATTTCCTTGCAAATAAGGGTAAAAAGTCAATTTCGGGCCGAACATGTTCAAAATTGGAGTTTATCGGATTTTAAATTATTGGGCTGAGATATTTATGAGTGGAGGTGGACCCCACTTGGACACTTGTCCCTAACTCCTTGGAAGAGAGAAAAGTGTGTGAGAAATGACACTTTTGACCTTACTTTATCACTAGAAGACGAAATAGGGAAAATAAGCTTTTAGACTTTGCCACTTTAGGTTAAAGGCCACATGTAAACCAAATTTCAGCATTTCTCTTGCCTTGGCCAAAATTTAGAGAGAGAAAAGAGAGTGTGAGCCTCCATTGTTGAAGAAGAAGAAGAAGATCATTTCCCTTTGATTCTACCATCAAAACTCCTCAATTTCTCCATATTCCTCTTCATCTCTTCATTCCCTACGATAAAAACCCATTTCTTTTCACTTTTGAAGAACTTAAGATTGTGGGTCTTGTTGGATTTAGATGAAATTGGATTGAGTCTTGTTGGAAATGATAAAACCTTGGTAGAATCAAGTAGTAATGGAAGAAAATGGGGTGAAAGTAGAAGAATTTGGTGAAACCCTAACTTTTAGAATTGGGGGAAATGTGAAATTAGAACAAATTGGTGATGTTTTTGGTTAGAACTTGATGGATTGAGGACCTAGAACTCGTTTAGGACGTTTTGGGAGGAAGTTGGAATTTTTCCGGCGACCGGAGGCTCGCCGGAGCTCCAACCACGGTGGTGAGGGATCCGTGCATCGAGATCCGTGCCTCGGGATTCGAGCCGAGACCGGCCCTTGGTGGGTCGGGTCCGGCACACCCACGGCCAAGTGGGGCCCACTTGGTCGGGTGCCGTTGTATGTATCGCCCGGTTAATTTAATAATTTTCCAAATCATTGTTCTGGAACCGTTTTAATTAATTAGGCGTCTTGGCGGGGGTTATTTTGGGTGTTGTCCGTTTAAATTGACGTTGGACTTGTATTAAGTGTTGTGTTACTTGTTATCTTAGACGTTGTTCCTGATCGTGGTGGAGGAGGCTATTAGGCGGTTCGTGGTTGTTCTAGTTGGATCCCATTTGAGGTAGGGAAAAGTAGTGAATGCTGGTTTAATTACGGAAAGTTACTAGAATTGCATATAGGATATGAATAATCGGAATAATGATAGAATCACATGTAGGATGTGAATAACTAGCGTAGTCGTTTTAAATGTGGAATTACTTGCGGGCCATGTCGGGCCCGTAGGTTTGGGACTTGCCGTGCTGTAGAATTGCATGTGGGTCATGTCGTGCCCGTAGGATTGTTTGATGGTTGTGCTTGCCTGTGTGAAGGTTATTGTTGAATTATTGCCTTGTGATATGTTTGAATGATTTATAGACCGATGTTATGTGTCCCGGTATGATATATTTGGTATGATTTGTGCCCCGACGCTGAGTGTTCTGGGATGATATCTAGGTCGATGCTGAGTGTTCCAGTATGATATGTTCGGCATAATTTGTACCTCGTGCTACGGGACGATATTTAGACCGATGATGTGTGTTCCGGTATGATATGTTTGGGATGATGTGTACCATGATGCTGAGTGTTCCGGGATGATATCTAGGCCGATGTTGTGTGTTCCGATATGATATGCTTAAGTCGTGCGGTGTGATCCGGCATATTACTGGATACTCACTGTGTGTGTGATTGCTAATGATTCATTGTGTGTGTCGATTAGTTTTAGTTCGTTGTGGTTACTTATGCATGTTATGTGATTCTTGTGTGATTTGAGTACTGAAGCTCTAGATTGAGCGGCAGGTGTGTGATCCTTTGTGATCTTGAATACATTTATATTTGGACTCAGTGCATTGCTGTGTGCGTTCGCACGTGTGGTTAGTTGTGATATGACCGGGTTTGTGTTCCAGTGTGAATTGTCTGGGTGACGGGTGCTAAGTGTATAGTTGAGGAGAGTTGTCGGGGTGATGGTTCAGTATCAAGTTTGATTTGCGGACTGCTCCCGGTTGGGTTCAAGTGTTATCATTGGGGTACTTTGTTTAAATTGTCTTGTTATTGCTTTACTAGTATGCCATATTTGGACGGGTATTCGTGGTGGTGAGCTGAATGCTCAGCCCCTTTACTACTTTTTCCTACTGAGCGAATGCTCATCCCCTTCTCTACTGTTCCTACAAGTTTTGTTCGGGAGTTGGAGTAGAGGACGTCTCGAAGCTAGGGAGCTTTAGCGAGAGTCCTAGTCTTGGATTGTCTAGAGACGTATTTCCCTTTTTGCATCAAACCTTTTATTTTTGGATTTTGAGCATTTGACTCTTGTTATTAAAATTGCTAGTTTGAACTATTTTTAGACTTTCATTTCGTTTAAAAATTGTCTTCTTTACTATTATTTTTGGTTCACGTCTCGAGTCCGGTCAAAACGGATTTGGGGCGTGACATTATCACATTGTTTTCTCCAACTTTCATTTTATATTACAGTAGCAATAACGTTGGGAAATGAAATTTAACGTACGTCAATTCCAACCCTTTCTAGGCCAATTCCATCACTTCCCACAACAATTTAACCCTTTTTCGTGTCAAAGCTACCCGATTCTACCGCAATTCAGTCCACCGCAATTCCACCCCCGGTCCCAACTACTATGGTTACCCCGATCAGTACTCGTACGTCGTCACGGTCATCATCTGTCATCCCTTCCCAACAATGACAAGCAAGGGCGACGAATCCTAGGAGAAAATGGAGCGTCGAGGCGGAGAGGCACCTCATACGGAGATGGCTCGAGACATCAAAAGAACCGATTTGGGGCAACTCCCAACAAGGTAACACATTTTGGTGTACAATTGCGAACAAGTACAACGAGGGTGGGCGTTTCCCGCATTTTGGGTAGAACGCCATCAAGAACCATTGGAACACCCTAGCAAGGCGGACGGAGAGGTTCCACGCTCTTCTGAAGGTCAAGGAGCGGAGCGGATGAAACCATGATAACTATGTTAGAGTGGCCAAGGAGGTATGGAGAAAGATACCGGTGGAGAAAAGGAAGTCCAGCGAGCCGAAAAATTTCGACCTCGATCATTGGGTCGAAGAGGTTGAGAACGAGGAGAAGTTCACCGCCGAGGAGGGCACGATCGTTCATGTACGACGAAAACGGTTGGATGAGGTTGAGACTTACAGCTCAACCCCACCCAAAAGTACAAGTGAAGATTACACACCTCTGGGTGTTGAGTCCCAACAAGATTGGGCATCTACCGATCCGACTAAGGGAGGACATGAGCAAAGACCCCCTTCCTCTTCCTCTCGGCGAGAGCGACCGTTGGGGAAGAAGTCTACGAAGAGGACGAGTAAGACCCTCCAAGATCAAATAGTTGCCATGGCGGACATGAAACGAGCAAGGGGCGACTCGAACAAAATAAATTTAGAAATGGACCGGCTAAGGCTTTAGAGGTCCGCGCAACATGCGAAGTTCAACAACCAATGACATCAACTCTTTAGAGAATACAATGCCTTACAGGATAAGGACATCTCCAACTACAACGACGACCAGTTAACCCGACACAGATTAATGATGTCCCGATTATGGGCTCGAATAGAAGACGTTGAAGCTCAAATGATCAAGCTTCAACAAGAATGCATAAAAATTGTATTTTATGTTTCAAACTTGTAGTTTCCGATGGTTGTATGAATAAAAATTGAAATTCAATTTATAAAACTTGTATTTTTTTTAGAAGAACAAATAATATTATTACTGGAAAATGAAATAGGTTGACGAGTACATAATTGTACTCATCTTACAGGATAGAATCCAACTAAAAACAGAAAGCAATAATAGAAATCTAAAAGTTGCTCGATGCTTAGGGGCGGTTGTAGGGGGATATCTGCGGTAGCATCTAGTGGAACCCTGGATACCGATACAACATACTTCGACCAAATGGCACTGGCCGAGCCAGCCAAGTGAGAGGGGAATACTGGTGGACTGCCATCTCCCCCGGTGAATCAGCGTGCGTCGTCCTCCCTTGACTGATAATGTTAGGGCTCTTGAACGCGGGATTGCTGACACCGGATTGGTAGGGGAGACAAATAATGACTGTCGATGGTACCCTCGCCATCTATTTGCCAGGAAGGGGTCACATTCGACCACCCCCCTTCTTGGGCCACCTCAGACTCATTCCTGGAGGCGGGGGTGCTTGTGGCCCCCCGCCGCTGCTACATGTGATCCCCCATCAGACGCCGTCGATCCCTTTGACTCTGATCCCCCCGACATCATCGTCCCTGCCGGCGTGGTCGGTGCCCCCTTGGACGCCAACCGCTGCATCGACCTCGTATCCACGCCTGCATCTCGCTCCTGCACCTCCCGCTTTGGCCTGCTCGGCTCCCGGAAGAGCTCGGCATCGAAGCACGCTTCACCTCCGTCACGACCACCCGTAGATGCCATGAGTGCTGCCGTCGGAGGTGATTTTTCACATAACCCTAACCCTAGCTCACAGAGAGAAGGGAGAGGCTGCGACATAATCTTTGTGGGGAGATCCGAAAGTAACGGAGCCGCCGCCATCGCATCACCGTGGAGAAATAATGGACGTCCATACCATGGTTTGGTATGGTGAACACACACCATGAAAGCCATGGCCATGGCAAAAGCAAAGGCCAATCCCTTGGTCATCACAAAACCGGACGTCGCCGTCCTAGGATTTTGCACTTTCTGCATATTTTCAAGCTCTCTGCACATGGCCTTGATATACAACAGAGCCCTGTTGATGAAGTGGCTCGTAACCTTGAGGCACCCTTCACCGGACAAGAGAACACATAAGCTCTTTTGCAGTTGGCGGCCGCCATAGCTAGGGTTCTCTGTGAGAGAGAACATGGCCCTCTCCAATCCCATTAATTTATGACTAAGATTTAACGTTATTTTTCTAAACCATGTGAGCTTAAAAACTTGTATTGATAATAAAACTTGTATTGATATTAGTTATAATTTATTAATTTATTATTGATTAATTTTATCAAATTTAAATAACATTTACTGTTTTGATAAAATAATAATAAAATCTAACACCAAAAAATCAATTAGTATTCCATCATCATTCAATCAGTATCTACTTCCAATACAGGTTTCTATCTGATTTTTAACACTAAGAAGTACAGTTAATTTCAAAGACCGTAAACCACTATCTTACACACTCAATATACCGTTTGTATATAAGGTTGGATTCATCATACATGTTTTTGCAAAAGACATCAGACTTCCGAACTTGGCCTCAGCATCGGCACCGTGCTTCTTTTCCGCTGCTGCACGTGCTGTGATGACATACGAGTAATAAAACGACGGTAAATCGAGTTGACCACTTGTCTCGGTCTGACTCGCCCAAAACGAGTACATAATAGATTTCCATAGCAAAACGCTCAGTACCTCACTGGTTTCAGTTCACGGACATCACATCACATTGCTATTATCGCCTCCAAGCTTCAGCTCGCAGTCTCTTCTCCGGCCCCAGATCATCATGCAACTTCTCCAGACCCCAACTCTCCGGCCAGTGCCTCTCGACCCACTTCGCAAATCGGCCCCCAATGCCGCCGCCAGACCCAGGAGGCTAGCCTTCCCCGTCGTCAGGGCCGTCTCCGCCCCCAAGCGCGAGACCGACCCTAAGAAGCGCGTCGTCATTACCGGAATGGGTCTCGTGTCCGTTTTCGGCAACGACGTCGACACCTACTACGACAGGCTCCTCGCCGGCGAGAGCGGGATCAGCCTGATTGACCGATTCGACGCATCCAAGTTCCCGACCAGGTTCGGCGGCCAGATCCGCGGGTTTAGCTCCGAGGGTTACATAGACGGAAAGAACGATAGGCGTCTCGACGATTGCCTCCGGTACTGCCTCGTCGCCGGCAAGAAGGCGCTCGAAGATGCTAATCTCGGCGGGGATTTGCTCTCTAAGGTTACTCACTAACCCTCTTTGGTTAATGGGTGTTTGTTGAAATGCAAATTTGTGCTTGATTTTCAATTTGGTTGCTGTTCGTGAATTCTGAATTGTGTAGCTTCAGCTCCTAATTTTGCTCAGAAATCAGCATGCAAGCCACATTGTTTTAGGATTTAGTGTTTGTTTATTTGGTTCTTCTCCTAATCAAGTAAAGTTGATTCAGTAATTTGGTTAGCCCCATAGCTTTAGAGATTAAATTCATATGATAGAAGGTATTGGGAAACTTCTCATATTTTTCCTTAGTTTATGTCCGTTCTTGAAATTACAAATGTGCTTTAGAGCATCTCCAATGGTGCTGACACTAGTAGTATCAAGGAGCAGTGTCATGAAGTGCTTTTTTGCTTCCTGGCACTGCTCCTCCAATGGTCAGTGTCAAAGAGCCATGGTAGGAAGTATTTTTGGAGCAAAATGGCTTCCTAACACGACTTGGCGTCGTTGCAGGATTCTGCAATGACGGGCTGGCACGCCCAGCGCCTCCAACGACCCCCTGACACGACCCGTTGGAGCTGCTCTTAGTTTGTTGACATATACAGTACCTATTCTTCTTGTGAAATAAATTTTCCTTCACGTGTATTCTCGAGAATCCATGGTGCTTATGGTTGTATTTGATTTGAGTGTATTCCTTTTCATTTTTGCATACTATTGAATCCCTTCTTAGTAGCCAAGTGCAGTTCTCTAAACAAAAATCATCTTATGTTAATTGCAGATTGATAAAGAAAAAGCTGGTGTGCTTGTTGGAACAGGGATGGGTGGTCTAACAGTATTTTCTGAAGGGGTTAAGAATCTAATAGAGAAGGGTCACAGAAAAATAACCCCTTTCTTCATTCCATATGCTATAACAAACATGGGCTCGGCCTTGCTTGGTATTGAACTCGGTTTAATGGGTCCGAATTATTCAATTTCAACTGCCTGTGCTACATCCAATTATTGCTTCTATGCTGCTGCTAATCACATCCGACGAGGTGAAGCCGATCTGATGATTGCTGGTGGAACTGAAGCTGCAATCATTCCTATTGGATTGGGAGGTTTTGTTGCATGTAGGGCACTGTCTCAGAGAAATGATGATCCACAAACAGCTTCAAGACCATGGGACAAAGAACGGGATGGGTTTGTTATGGGTGAAGGGGCTGGAGTATTGGTAAAGTTTATGCTATAACACACTTTTGGTAGTGGTGACATGGGCCTTTTGAAGTATGAGTTTAGGTTTAGCATTTTTGTAATTAACTTTTTTTTTCTGATCAGGTAATGGAAAGCTTGGAACATGCAATGAAGCGAGGTGCACCGATTGTTGCTGAATACTTGGGAGGTGCTGTTAACTGTGATGCTCATCATATGACCGATCCAAGAGCTGATGGGCTTGGTGTCTCTACTTGCATTCAAAGCAGTCTTGAAGATGCTGGTGTGTCACCTGAGGAGGTGCGTTCCCTCTCTAACTTAATAGGATTCAGAATTATTATTTATTCTCTTCATTAGCCGGTTGAAATTCTTCATTATTGATGTGTTTCAGGTTAATTACATAAATGCACACGCTACTTCCACTCTTGCTGGTGACCTAGCTGAGGTGAATGCCATTAAAAAGGTATTCAAGAACACATCTGAGATCAAGATCAATGCAACCAAGGTACTCTCTCTCTCTCTCTCTCTCTCTCTCTCTCTCTCTCTCTCTCTCACACACACACACACACACACACACACACACACACACACATTATGTTGCTCTTGTTTGGTTGCTTTATGAAGTCTTATTGATCTTGTCTTAATTTTGTTTCAGTCTATGATAGGGCATTGTCTTGGTGCTGCTGGGGGTTTAGAAGCCATTGCCACAGTGAAAGCTATAAACTCGGGCTGGTTGCATCCTACCATAAATCAATTTGTATGTTGTCCTTTCTGGTTCATACTGCATTGTGGACAGTTCAAGTAAAAAAACATAGATACACTTGCACCCTATAAGTGTAGCATTTACCATTATCTGTTAGTTAGTCTTAATGCTCACTGATTGTTTCCAACTTTATGAACATTTCAATCAACAAATGAATCTTATGCTCGGGGAGATCATCTGATGCCATACCTAGAATTGTAGGTTAATTAAAATCCCTTACCTCTCAGAATAAATCAACATGGCCATAGACAAGCTTCTGAATCACGACTCGTCCATTAAAAGTTTCTTTTTTTTGTTTCCAAGCGAGCATGGGTACAGAAAGAAACATGCTCAAAATTTGCCATTGAGTAATTTAGAGATGGGTAATGTTTATTAACCTCTTTCCTCTCATTGCAGAATGTGGAGTCTGCAGTTGAGTTTGACACTGTTGCAAACACGAAGCAGCAACATGAAGTGAATGTTGGTAAGATGCATTGAACAGTGATATCTCCATCAGTTTCATCATTAATGTGCTTAGAGCCAGAACTGATTCAAACTTCTTAATTTGTATGTTTTCAGCCATTTCAAACTCATTTGGATTTGGTGGGCACAACTCCGTTGTGGCATTTTCTGCATTCAAGCCCTGATCATGAGACTCAGTAATCTAAATTATCAAGGTTGAGGAATTTTAATGCTTTTTTTTTATCATGTAATAGCTTCAAATCCAGTCGAACCTTCAGTTCTAAAACTTGTGGAGGATTTTCATCTTCCCACAGGTCTCCTATTCAGAAGAATCCTTGAGACATGTAGATCTTGTTCGATATTGAGTTTTGTAGTGTTTAGGAAGCATCACATTCACAGGGTCTTTTGTGTACTTGTTTGCGGCAGAGCATAGAGTGTGTGGCAAAGAGACCTGGGAATTGAGTTGTAAGTTGTGTTTGAGGGAAGGCTACCCAATAACTTAGCCTATGTCTTTGGACAATAAAGAAGGATCCTTGTGCTTTTTGAAAGAGTTTTTGCATCCCTTTGTGAATTGCCCTTTGGTGTTCTAAATTTTTGTCTGTTTACATAGATGCAAATATGCAGTGCATGCAAGTTCCTCAGAATGGCTGATGATACTTTGGGTCTTCAGTGGCCATTTAGCTGAGAACCACTGGATTTTTGAGCCATTGAGAAGAAGTGCATACATGGGCATCACTTCGTATAAAAATATATGAACTATAAATTTTTATCATCATATAAAAATAATAGGAGATGGTTATTATTAATTATTATAAAGAACATATTCATTTGTAGATGATTCAACATGTCCTATTGGTGATATTGGATTATTCATCACATTGCTAACAATCACAGCTATTTATCAACCAGTGTAAAAATTACTTGTTGATGGTGAATCTTACATAACTCAGTACTTGTAGTAGGGGAAAAATTGGGTGCCTAAAATCATTGATGAGCAGGTGAATCGTTGTACAGAAACTCATCTATAGTTGCAGGGAAGTCCAAGCCTCCATAGCCACAACCAGCACTTTCTTCTTCACTGACCAAAGCAGCCTTTCCCAGGAGCAAATGAGCCAATCTCAAAGGCTCAATGATCTCATCACCGCCATTCTTCAAGTGCTTGATCCATCCCTCCAATCTCTCCACTTCCTTTCCGCACTTGGGCCCTTTCACTCCGACGATCTTTGAATAAAACCCACTTTCACAATCATAATCACTCACTAAACCATTACCACATATTTCTCTCTCCTTTCCTTCTTCTTCCTCTTGAAGATCTGATAAACCCAGAAGTTCAATCAACCTTCGGATCGAGTCCTCATCCGGGTTCGCTTCAAAATCGTCCCTTTTTTCTGGGTTTTTTATTTCGGGTGGTGGGTCTTCGAGCGCTGTTGAAGGGAATGGTGGGGAAGATGAGAGAAATGCCTGTGCGGCTTCGCTGTTCTCCGGGAGCGTAGAGCTCTGATTGGGCCGGTAAGAATGGAGATATATGGGTGAGCTTAGAGAGTCCGTATTACATGTGTCGTTGCTATCCTGCGGTGGTTGTTGTTGTTGCTGCGGCGGATCCGGCGGCGGGTCTTCCGATTTCAACCTTTTCTCTACCTGTGATTGGGAAAGAGAATGAAATTGTAGATTCCAATTTCGACAGAACCGAAATTAAAAGGAGAATTAAGATCTGATATGATCGAATTCATGATTACCTGTTTCAGTGAAGAGAAGAAATGGGAGTGCTTCCGCATCTGGGGTTTTGGTGAGAGATTCAAATTCAAATCCATATTCAACGCTTTATAGCATATAATTATGAACACGTGAATTTAAAAGAAAAAGAATTTTTATGGAAATTAATATTAATATTATCATATAATTCACATTTTACATCAAACACGACCCTTTGGTCTCGATTCTCAAGTTCACGCTCAAATAACAATTACGCCACTCGATTAGTCCATTTCTTCTCACTTTCCGGGGACGAAGTTGGTGGCGAAGGCCCAAGCGTTGTTGTTGACTGGATCGGCCAGGTGGTCGGCCAAGTTCTCCAACGGCCCCTTTCCGGTGACAATGGCCTGCACGAAGAACCCGAACATTGAGAACATAGCCAATCTTCCATTCTTGAGCTCCTTCACCTTCAGCTCAGCGAATGCTTCCGGGTCATCAGCAAGACCCAATGGGTCGAAGCTGCCTCCCGGGTACAATGGGTCCTCCACCTCTCCGAGGGGCCCTCCGGCGACTCTGTAACCCTCGACGGCGCCCATCAGGATCACCTGTGTGGCCCAGATGGCCAGGATGCTCTGTGCGTGGACCAAGCTTGGGTTGCCCAAGTAGTCGAGTCCTCCCTCACTGAAGATCTGGGCTCCGGCCTTGAACCAGACGGCTTCTCCGAACTTGACGCCGTTGCGGGCCAGGAGCTCCGGGAAGACGCACCCGAGGGCTCCGAGCATGGCCCACCTTGAGTGGATCACCTCCAGCTCACGGTTCTTGGCGAATGTCTCCGGGTCGGCGGAGAGGCCGGCGGTGTCCCAGCCGTAGTCTCCGGGGAACTCACCGGTAAGGTAGCTTGGGGCCTCGCCGGAGAATGGGCCCAAGTACTTGACTCTGTCTGGGCCGTACCACGGGCTTCCGGATGAGACTTGCTTGGGCTTTCCGGCGGTCTTCCTCATGGAGAACCTGCTGCCACCGAGGGCCGATGCTGGGGCTCCTCGGACTGCCTTTCCGGCGAAGGCGGGGGAGGAGAGAGCCATGGTGGAGGTTGCCATCGACGGAAGTGAGAGAGTGATGTAAATGTGCAATGAAGAGTGGAGTTGTGGTTGTGGTTTGGGCTTGATATGGGCCGTGAGTTATATATGGGCTCAAGAATCCAAGGTCCTTATCTTTTGATATCTATCTCTCTGTTCTTACTGGTTGGTCACATTCTGATCAGTTTCGGATTTGACGAGTCCACGTGTCACTCTTTGCGCCACTTGCTACCAGAAGATCGGTTCAATCAATGGGAAGCACCCACCTGTAATACTGGATACAAATTTAGGATGGTATAACTCATTTCAGTGCCAGTGCTACTGTTTCGCGGTCCATAGAAACTCTTGTAATTACGTGGTCAAGTAATTAGCGTACTTCAATATTATGAGCCTGTTTATTTATTCTCATTGTCCAAGTTGAGATATTGATAGCATGAGCCTAATCGTTATGTGACAATGAAGTTGTTAGGGGGATTTTGCAATGATAATGTTTTCTCTCTAGCCTTGCAGCCCCCGCCCTTCACAGATCTCTCTCCTCCACCGGCGACGGTTGTGGCCTCCGGTCACAGCTGTCAGCGGTGGTGGCTTCTCCCCTCTCCCTTCCCTCCTTTGCCTTCCTTCTTCTCTTCCCGTTCGCTCCCGTCCCTCCTCTGTTCGGCCCTCGCTCGCCGGAGTTCTCCTTGTACTCGCCGGCGTCATCCTCATGTAGATCCAGTAGTAGCAACTGGCAAGTGCTTCTTCGCCATTTTTTGATGGGGATCGGTGTGGATTTACAGCCGGGCTGCTTTTTGGCTAGGACGTGGGTGGCTCGCCGATCGATTTTGAGTTCTCGGGGTTCTCTGGTCTGTTCACCGGAGTTTGGAGTCGCCGGTCATGGCCTCCTTCAGCAATCCGCTCAGTGCCTTTGGAGCTCGATTGGAAGTGCCTTGGTGGACTGACGGCTGTTCGCAGCGCCGTGGGACGTCTCTCCGGCTTTCGGCTTTCGTTCGGGTTCCGTCCACCCTTGGATCGCCGGCGTCAAGGCACCGGCCTCTCTGGTCACGGGTCGGCCAGAGCTGTTCCAAGTGACCTTTTCCTCTGTCTCTTGTTGGTTGGTTGTTCGTCCGGTGTTGTCCGGCGAAGGGTGGTGTTGGGTGAGTTTTACTTAGGTAGATCTGGTCAGCAACTTTGGTGGCCCTCGGGGTGTGGTTGTAGCCTCTTGGGTTGTTGCTTCGTTGGTTGGAGGTTGCGACGCTTTTTCGACCTTCTGCAGCGCCTGTCTTCGTCTTCTCCGGTGATTGCTTTTGGCCGGAGTTGTTGCTCGGTCAAAGCTCGGCTGGTTGCTCGGTGTGTAGGTTGGAGCGGCTTCTTCTTCTTTTTGGGTGTTTCTCTGGCGGCTCATATCAGAATCAGTATGGGACGCGTTTCTCTATTGTTCGCAGATCGTTGTGGTTCTGTTCAGGTTGTGCGTCGCGGTCTGTTGTGGTGTTGGCCCCAGCTCGTCGATGCTCTGTTCAGGTGTTACTCCTTCTCAGTTGAGGCTCACTTGATCTGCTTATGCTTTGCTTAATTTTGAAAGGCTCCTAGTTGTCCCTGATTCGATTATGTTTGGTTTCTCCCCTCTCCTTCCACTCTGGTGGTAAGGGCTCGCCGGTTTACAAGTGTTGGCCGCTGGCGGGTGCTTTGGCAATAGTGCCTCTTGGTGGAACTCCTTCAGATTCGTTTTAGGGCTCAGTGATTTTTGGTGGGCTTTGCCCATTGATCATGTCTCTGTCGTTTGCGGTGGTGGCCGCCGACTTGTTAGTCACCATCTTTGATTGTCCTAATGAGACAGGGTGCTTTTCAGTTTTAGGCAGAGTTTTAAAGTAGTTTCAAGTTCTCTCCGGGCTTCATGTTTGGAATTTTAGGTTATAGGCCTCATCTGTTTTGTGTGCTTTACGGTTGTAAAATCTGGGTTCTAGACCTTTGTTGTTAGGTTTGCACCCGTGTTGGGTAGCTGAGGTTCCTTATACAAGAATGCTCTCTTTCTTGTATTTGGTTTGTTTGGTGGGGGTTAGTGGCTGATCTTGTTCAGTCCTTTGGCTCTTTCTGTTGGGCCGGAAATAGTTCAGTTCTCAGAATTTTCGGACCATGCCACCCTTTCTGTTTCGGTGCCTTCCTGTTTCATTCTCTGAAAAGGTTGCGCTTTTATATACTGGTTGCTGATAAAAAAAACAATGAAGTTGTTTGGGAAGTAATTGAACTTTTTTTTACTTCATTTTTTTAATAATAAAAAAAATCAGTAAATCAACATCTAAAGAGATCAAGATATTGCTAAAACTGGTGGGCTAAGAAGATAGGCGGGTACTTATCTTAAATAACACCATAACGACAACGACGATTCTCAACAACGGGTTCAATGACTCGTTCACCGGTCCGCCCAGTGGCTTCCATTCCCTTTCCTCAACAGAGAAGTTTTCCGGGAGGATCCCGGGCAGTGGTACCCTATCGGAGTTTGAGGAATGTTGGCGACAAAGGCATATCGTGATGTTTCCTAGGGCTCCATCTATACATGGGGAGTCTCTGGCCCATGGTGGGTCGGGTCGTGGGGGTGGCTTGCGGGAACATTCGGGGTCTGGGTCAGTAGCACGAGGCAAGGATGACCGCATGCAAGCGGGAGTAGACGATCTTTTGGGCCCGCATGATGACACGTTCCGAGGTGGCACATCAAGCAGTGACGAGGGACATTACGCACCCTCGCCTCGCCCAATAAGGAGTTCATGGTCCAGAGGGGGTCGGCCGGCAATACCACCTCACTTGATGTATGATGGCAGTGATTCTACTGACATTTGACATTGTACTCTTCTACCACTTTGAGAGCCTGCACCCTCGCATTCATGGAGCCATACATTATCGTTCTAGGGAGTACAACGCAGGTTGGATCCTTGGGAGTTTATATAGTCTGCCACGACGTCACTCCGAAAAACGGGCCAACTCTGTCCTAGATTTATGTTGGGATATGTCGTACCTGTTTCTTCGGACGAAATCAAAGTATCACTTTCTGAACATCTCAATGAAGCATTTCATTATTTGAGTATTTATATTCGGTTGTTTGATTTTCTGTCATTTTGGTCCCATATTGTTAGGACATGTTTTTCGGTACTTTTGTACTTTGACTTTGGTTTGCCTCTTTTGGGCCAGACTTTTGTTACCCGCTAATACGTCGTTATGTTTACAGTTCTAAAAAAGTATCATGATGAAATTGATGGACTAATAAAATAAGCGGGTACTTGTGTTTTCACTAAGATAATTGTCGAGCTCTAATCCGATGTCGTCGTCCGCACAAGAGTAAAGACTTGACCAGCGGCGGTCCGGCCACCTCCGACGAAGGTCCGGCTATCGACGCGAAACTCTCACTCCAAGCTACACATTTCCTCCATTTATTTCAAGTTTTGGAGGCTTTTAGGGGCAGAAATCAAGCTCCAAAATGGTCGGTTCACATTTCAGATTCAAGCCATTTTGAGGTGTTTTGGTTTGATTTTCCAACTGGGTTTCGAGGATTTGAGCTAGGAAGACATTCCTAGCACGGGTTTTACCTTATTTCATCGTTTCCTTTACTCAATATCGATTTCAACTCTTGATTTCGTTGTTTTTAGCCCCATGGCTCGGGAGTAGTCATTCCGAGCCATTGATGTTGTTGTATATGCATATTAGTTTGTTGGTGCATGAGGTTATTCAATTGTGGTGCTAGATGTTGATTTTTGCGATATTGAGTTCGATACCCATTTGTGTTCGTTATCCGATTTGATTGATTTTGTTCGGTTTATGTATGTAGATCGAATCCTAGGTTAATTAAATCAGAGAAAATAATTTGTATGTATTAATTGCATTCTAAATTAGAGATTTTGGGTACGAACTTGATTAGGAGAATTTTCGATCTCTTGAGCGAATGTCAAGTGCTAAATTCATATTTTTGTAGCATTCGTTACTTAATATGTTTACTGCTTATTTTGGATGCGTGATCTTGCCGTTGCATTCTATATGAGATTGATTATTTTTCGATTGTTGCTATTTATGGCATGTGTGTTTTACGCTAATTGATGATTTCGGGTGTGGATTGCTTCGTGAATTGTTAGTTGTAGCTATCTAGGATCGGTGTATGATTTATTTGTGCACTTTGAGACTAATGAGACATTAAATTGCATCATTGCTTTTCTTGATGAGTTATCTAGTTTGAGTGATACCAAGACCCTTATTAGTGGACTTATGTAGATCATACTCTTACCAAGACGTTTACGTTTAATCGAAATTGTCGGGTTAGAGAAGTTGATCTATGCGTAGCTAGATAATTCACTTTTCTTAGAGGTTGTGTTCTATGCTTGAGTATTACTAGAACGATGTTTTATTTAGTTCAACTTGATTATTGATACCATCTTGATTGTTGGTGTTCGATATTCGAGAAGTAAACTAGGAGTAGCTAGACACAATTCTTTATTTGTGTTTGTCTATTTTAGCATTTATGTGTTACTAAGGTAAACACGCTTATCCTATGTAAGTTGACTCGTTTTGGTTATTATCGATATGATATATTATCAAGTCGAGAAGCAACTTAAGAGAATGCAAAATAGATGTATGAAAGTTCGATGATTGGTTTTACTAGAACCATATAAATTTATACTTGCACATTTACTCCGATGATTGGTTTTTGATCCATGGCGGTAGCACTCTCTTCTTCTTCTTCTTCTTCTTCTTCTTCTTCTTCTTCTTCTTCTTCTTCTTCTTCTTCTTCTTCTTCTTCTTCTTCTTCTTCTTCTTCTTCTTCTTCTTCTTCTTCTTCTTCTTCATCATCATCTTCATCTTCATCATCATCATCATCATCATCATCATCATCATCATCATCATCATCATCATCACATTGATTACCTTACGCATTGATTGACTTTATGTATGAGCACGACACCCATGGTTGTTTTCTCCCATACAAATTTTCAATTTTTATTTCCAGTTTTGTCCTTCTTATTGTTCGCCTACTTCTCATGACCATTTACTTTTCTTTTTTTACTACTTGAACCATTTGCTTATTTTTAGAAGAGTGTATTTAATGACGTTTATACAATTTTCTCCCCTTTACCAATTTTCATAGATTTAGACATCCTTATCCTGACTGCTCCTTAGTGTTTGACCGTTTTCTTACCGTTATAAATATATTGCTTGAACGACCATGTATGGAAGCACGTTAAAGAGGGCATGCTAAAACCCCGTCTTCAACCCCTTGGAAGTTGGAACCGAATCTCACCTAGGTCTTTAAACAAAGCAAAAAGATAAGAAAACTAGTCTAAGGCCAACACCCAAGAAACAAAATAAATATATAAGCAGTAAAAGGACAAAAAGAGTCTCACCTCGAAAACAACCGCCTGAGACAATAAAAGGAAACACTGGACGACCACCAATATCGGGAGCCCACTGTCACCAAGATGAACATATGAGATATGGGAAACTCTAGAAGTAGCTCCTCGGTGAGCAGTCGGAGTTGCCAAAAGTAAGAACTGGAGCCACCAGCGGTGGGAAACTACACTGTCACCGAGACACGACTTGCCATAGAACGGAACATTGTGGAGACAAAAGAGCGGAGCACCATGGAGGCAGGAGTCCAGATTTAGAACTGGTTCTCCAAATCTAGATCATGGGTTACTAGAGGAGGACTAAGAAAGGTGGAACAGTCATATGAACCGAAATGGTGGTCGTCGAGGCGAGGAGGCTAGAACTCTGGCCAAAAAGACTAGAACAGAAGACAAAGCCAGAAAAAAAGGAAGGGAGGGTCAGAGAAAAAGGATGGGGAAGAGAGGAAAAAGAGAACGGGGTACAGGAAAGCTACCGTCGGTGACGACCATAGCTATACCACAGCCATCGCCAACCAAGAGAAAGGGAAAGGACGACGACGACTTGTAGTTGTAAGCATTTATAATGAGTGAAATTAAGGGAAGACTTAGTTAGATGACTTAAACAAATTCAACCAATCAAACGTTTGTATTTTTTGTCTACACAAATGGGCCTACCTCCTCTTATACTCTCTTGCTCGATGCTTCTTGTAGTAATTAACTCAATCGACTTGAATTAAAATTGTTCAATATATCTTTCTCAATTTGATGACATGTGTTTGAGCCTAGTGTTTTAGCATTCTATTGATGTGACAATCTGTATATGTTTTTATCATGCTAGAGAGATGATTCGTTGTATCCTTTCGACATTTTTTTAATGATTGATCGAATTACTAAGTTCAGGAGGAAGTGAATGAACGATACTTAAATGAGGTTCCAGTAAGAAAATTTGGGGCACCAAAACTATTTGTAAAAGAAGTATAACTAATGAAGAGTTTGAGTAATTTTCCGTAAATTAACCTTTTATAGCACGTAAACACATGAGAATTAAAAAAAATATTTATAAAATTTAATATAATTTACATTTTCATGCAGAAATCAACCACGGCCCTCGAGGCCTCCATTCTCAAGTTCACACTCAAATTACAATTACGGCATTCACTCTCACTCACTTTCCGGGGACGAAGTTGGTGGCGAAGGCCCAGGCATTGTTGTTGACTGGGTCAGCGAGGTGGTCGGCCAAGTTCTCCAACGGCCCCTTTCCGGTGACAATTGCCTGAACGAAGAACCCGAACATGGAGAACATGGCCAGTCTTCCATTCTTGAGCTCCTTCACCTTCAGCTCAGCGAATGCTTCCGGGTCATCAGCCAGGCCCAACGGGTCGAAGCTGCCTCCCGGGTACAGTGGGTCCTCCACCTCTCCCAATGGCCCTCCGGCGACTCTGTAACCCTCGACGGCGCCCATCAGGATCACCTGTGTGGCCCAGATGGCCAGGATGCTCTGTGCGTGGACCAAGCTTGGGTTGCCCAAGTAGTCCAGCCCACCTTCGCTGAAGATCTGGGCTCCGGCCTTGAACCACACGGCTTCTCCGAACTTGACGCCGTTGCGGGCCAGGAGCTCCGGGAAGACGCACCCGAGGGCTCCGAGCATGGCCCATCTGGAGTGGATCACCTCCAGCTCACGGTTCTTGGCGAATGTCTCCGGGTCGGCGGAGAGACCGGCGGTGTCCCAGCCGTAGTCGCCGGGGAATTCGCCGGTGAGGTAGCTTGGGGCTTCGCCAGAGAATGGGCCGAGGTACTTGACCCTGTCTGGGCCGTACCATGGGCTTCCGGATGAGACTTGCTTGGGCTTCCCGGCGGTCTTCCTCATGGAGAACCTTCCACCGCCGAGGGCCGACGCCGTGGCTGCTCGGACTGCCTTCCCGGAGAAGACGGGGGAGGAGAGAGCCATGGTGGAGGTTGCCATCGAGGGAAAAGAGAGAGTCGAGTAGTAAATGTACGATGAAGAGTGGAGTTGTGTTTGTTATTTGGGCTTGATATGGGCCGTTACTTATATATGGGCTATAGCATACAAGGTCCTTATCTTTTGATATCTATCTCTCCATTCTTACTGGCTGGTCACATTCTGATCGGATTCGTATTTCGCAAGTCCACGTGGCACTCTATGCGCCACTTGACTGTTGGAAGCCGGGACAGTATCAACTATCAAGAATCCGATCAGCTATTGGTTCAACTAATGGGAAGCACCCACCTGTAATATTGGAGGTAGATAAAGGATGGTCTGTATCATTTGGCAGTTTTTAGAAACTCTCGCGTGGTCAACAAATTATTGCCCTTTATTTATTCTAGTTGTCCTAGTTGAGATATTGGTAGCAAGTTGTTTCGAAACAATGAACTTGTTTCGAAAGTAATTGAACTTTGTTTAACTAAAAAAACAGTAAGTCAGAACGTACGAGAGATAATCAAAGTCACGGTGAAACCGGTAAATTAGTAAGAGCATCTCCAACGTTCATAGCAGTATAGGTGGGAAGTTGTTGGCAGTTAGAAATCGATAGCGGAGAGCTGGTGGTGAGTAATGACGATGATCTAGTTGTTGGTTCTCATTGTTGGCGGTGAGGAATGACGTCAAGCTAGCTGTTGGTTCTCACCGCTGGCGTTGAGAGCCGTTGGAGCCTCGAATACTGCGTTGATCGTTCGAGCTGTCCCTACTGGCGATACATGACAGCGTCGGAAGACCCCATTTTTCTCTTCTCCCCTTTCATTTCCACATACCAACAAAATTACCTCAAAATAGTACTCTATTCTTTCTTTACAATGGTTT
Organism: Erodium maritimum; assembly: GCA_963921825.1. Lineage (NCBI taxonomy): Eukaryota > Viridiplantae > Streptophyta > Magnoliopsida > Geraniales > Geraniaceae > Erodium > Erodium maritimum. The sequence goes on from OY997588.1 coordinate 148,816,938, forward strand.
TTTTCGCAATAGAGTTTCATTAGGGTGACTTGATTACCGAGTTGGAAAAAGATGATTTTTCCCGGCAACGCAAGAGCAATTCTCCTCTAGCTAAAACTCCAGAGCGACAATTCAAGAAAGTCTCATGGTGTCGAACTCTCATGCTACCGGAGGGTCGAGCGGACAACCAAAAAAGGCAGCGCAAAGATTGTGGAGCGTCGATGAGGATGAGCGTCTTGTTCGCGTTTGGATGGTCAATTCCTATAATTCAATTCACGGGAATGACAAGACGAGTATGAAATATTGGGGAGCCATTGTGAAAGAAGTCGTTGACATTCCTTGGTTTGGGTGACATAATTGCACTACATGTGCAAAATGTCTAAATTGCCCTTGGGAGAGCCGACGGTTTGGTGATTATAAATAGTTAAATACCACCTCTTCCTTTTAACCTCACCACTTCACCCTCCAACTCCTCTCTTCCTTCAATAAACCTCTCACAACTTTTCTCCTCCACCAAACACGTCATGGCCGGCATCCCAAGAGTCTTTCAATGGCCACACGATGAAGAAATGGTGTTGGTCCTAGAGTGGCTTCATCACGCCCATCCGGGTCCAAACATCTAGTATTGACCGAATGTATACGCTAACTACGTCCAAAATGACCTAACATCAGGCCTGTCTCGGTCCTTGAAGTAGTGCAAGGACCACTAGCAAAGGGTCTCCAACAAGGTACAACATTTCAATTTAATATATCGTGAAAAAATTGCATGCTCCCCTCATGGAACAAACCGATGACCAACTTGTAGCCTTGGCTGCGACAGAATATATGACCCAACATCGTCAACCGTTTACCAAATTCGGGATATGGAGTATGCTCAAAGACCACCTGAAGTGGTTACAATAGGTTCACGAAATATAGACCGTTGTTATGCTATGTCTTATTTTCTATTAAGTAATAATAAATTGTGGTGAACGTATGTTTAGTGTATCGTGTAATAAGCTTCGACAACTCTAATCGTGTAATATTAACGTGTGTTTTGTTTTGTTTTTAATAAAAGTGTTATGTTTAATATTATTTAATTTTAACAGTCAGCAGAAAAATTAACACCTGAGGATGTTGATTGTTAGTGTTGACTATTAGATTAAATTTTTTTTTATTCTAAAAATAAATACTTACCACCAGTCTTACCACTAACATTGGAGATACTCTAAGATACATGGGTATTGATTTTGTTGATAAGATAGTCGTTAAGTATTAGTTTGATGTCGATGTATACCAATGTTTATTAGTTCAAACACCTGACTTGAATTATACAGCTCGTCAATATACCCAAAAAAATCAATTCGACCCAAATATAGAGATACGAAAAACATTTTCGTTGTTGATGTTGGAATCTGATTTCGTTTGTACGTGTTAGAATATAAAAAGGTTCTAAAAGTCGCTAGGCGCTAGTCGGGCGGCTAGGTCCTTCGGGGATTAATCGGGGACTAGACGGGGATTAATCGGGGACTAATCGGATTTGTATTTTTTGTATTTTTAATAGATATTTTATTATATATAGAAATAAAATATGAATTACATTATATTAAAAATGGTAACTAATATCTAAAATACCTAAAAAATAACACAAAACAACTCAGAAGCACAACCCCTAATATCACCAACAACATAACCATCTGATTATTTCAATTGAGTCAGTATACTACGCAAAATTGTTGTAATCGCCTAGGCGGGTCGGCTAGGCGTAGGCGGGTGCCTAGGCGGCGCCCAGTCGGGATTTTTAGAACAGAGGAATATAACTATAATTGAACTTTCAACTATCAGTTAAAGTTTTTAGTTGAGTTGGTCTTCTAATATGATATCTAAGCTTGTTACCTCATCTTTTTTTTTTAACAAGAGTGAGTACTAAAATAGAATTAATTAGTGGTAAAAAAAGAATTAAAGTATTCTAAATAAAATATAAAAGATTTAAGGTATTGAGGTGGAATAAACCCTTCAAATATTATGAATATTGTGAGTCAACCTCATGAAGACACATTAAGCTTTGAAACAAGAAGAACAAGAGATGTGGGGTAAGAGTGTTTATGTAGGGGTTATCCATTCGTTTTTTGAATACGCCTACCAACTCGATACAGAATGGGATAGATTTTATATAGGAAAATTTCCAATATAATATCATGTTAAACATTTATTTGCAAGATAATATCATGACATAATTTTTTTTGTAATATAATACCTTGGCAAATATTTAACCATAATTTGGTATCTAATCGTTAATTTTCTGTTATTTTTACATCAAAAGAGTGTCAAAAGTCCAAAATACCCCTCACTAGCAATCAAATTTACAAAGCTATGTCATTGATTCTTTAAACCATGAAATGTCAAAGTTGCTCTTTATTACGAAAAAAATAGATTTTAACTTTTAGCACAGAACATGGGATGATCAACTAGACCCTTATAACACCCTTTTGCGCCTTAGCTCCCTACACAAGTAGACGATTACCCTAGAATTATGTTGGTCATCTTGTTATAAGATATGTCATGTTAGGCATTTTGTGAATTTATACTTTCCATCAATACACAATCCTTAAAAAACTTCATCAAGAGCCTTGCAATTCTCATTTGCACTATAAATATCAAAGATCTAAAAATCGTTAGACGCTAATCGAACGGCTAAAACCTCTCGGTAGTGCTTGGCCATGGCTCTTCAATTAACTAAATTTCTGTACCCTTTAACTGCTCACCACTGCATATATGCTTTGTGCAGGTTTCATCAATGATGTTTCCAGATCGTGTCCCTGATGACCAATATCTCTACACAACCTTTGTTGGGGGGAGAGTCGAAACAGGGAACTAGCAAAAGCTTCCATGTATGGAATGTCTATTTTACAGTATTTTGTGGCCATATTCACTACACTTGTTGAAAAATTAATGGTTCTGTTATTTATTTATTTATTTATTTATTTATTTATTGTTGTCCTAGAGCAGATAGTAACTTCCGACCCTAGACAGTTGTTGAGAGCAGAGGGGGAGCCAGCATTTCTGAAGTATGCATTTCTTTTTAGCATCCATATTCTGTAAAAGTCAATTGACACATGAGTAAGTTGCTTATTCATGTGATGCTCATATGTGAAAGTATCCATATTCTGAAGGGATGCTTCAGTTACTTATTCAGTAGTATCAATGATTGAAGACGTGAGCTCTGCTTCATGTTAAAGGCAGGGAAAGTTGTATTAGTACGTACAAGGATGTATTCATATAGCTTTGTACTAAATCTCTTTTTAGCACAAAAACAAAAATATCACGAAAAAAAGGTTAGCTCTTGAAAACCCTAAGGGGCTGCGCTCTCTACGCAGCCTCCTCCCCTCCCACCCCCTCTCCTTCCTTGCTCCACCATGGATTCTCTTGAAGGCGCTCCACACACCCATTTATGGGTATACTCTACCCATTTATGAGTTTTACTTTTTTGTTTTTGTCTTTTTTTGCAGCTGGTCTCACAGATCGTCGTCCAACGTTCAAGACGTGCCACGGTCTCCCCCTCGTCTCGCGTTACCGCTCCAGCATCGCCGGACCGGCCCCGCCTTCGAGCCAGTAGCCACCGTGGCCCCCCTGCCGTTCTCTGGAAGACGGGCTCCACACGCCGCCCTCCATCTGCAGCGGCCTACCGCCCCGGGGTCACCCCTCGCCGGCGGGGGCCTGCTGCTCCCTAGATGGATCTGGGATCCGGGAGGAAGGACGATAGATCGGGGTCTGACTCCACGCACCCGAAGTCGGGACCCTCGATCTCGGACAAACCGTGGCGGATCGACTCGTTGCTCTCGCCTCCCGCACTACTTCGAAAGATCCGGGCGACTCAAGACGAAGATTGGCTGATACCAGACCACTCCAATGGCACGGGGCCTAGAAGATCTGGTTTCGCCGACTTGGTAGTTTGTTCTTTCGATCGTGTGCTAATTTTCTATTCTATCTTAGGTCGAATAATTTGTTGTTTAGACATTTTGTTGTTTAGGATCTTTCATTTCAAGTCTCGTTGTTTTGAGACGATAGCTGTTTTAGGCCGAATAATTGGAACGGTTGTAAGGAGTTGGCTTAGTTTTGTGCCCACAATACAAAGTGGTCTACTTTTATGGGTCCATGAGCGCCGGGCTTGCTACGGTCGGCCCGGACTTACATCTGGAACCCGGGGCGGTTACGCCTCACCCTACTTGATTGCCTTTTGGTATTAATGAAAATCTCCGGTTACCCGTTTCAAAAAAAAATATCTCTTTTTAGCTACTGCAAACAATATGTATATATATACCATTACCTAATTTGTTTCCATTTTCCATTTGACAAATGATATGTATTGTTTTAGTTATTTTATTTCAGTATTCGAGCAATCTTTTTTCCTGTATAGCGTATTGTTTACAGAGTCTTACCATATGTATTATTCCGCGTAAAACGAATACATGCAACACATAATGGATATTCACGTCAAGCACCGCACAACACATCCCTTAATTACTAAAAGGGAAAATTTCACTTTAATACCCTGCCAAACATTTAATTTCACTTTGATACCCTAGCATAATTTTTTTGCACTTTCATACATAAACCAAACATTTAATTTCACTTTAGTACCCAGTAGTTAACTTTCTGTTAGTTTGGATGAAAAAAGATAAAAAAAAATCATAATACCTTTAACTATTACTCAAATTTTCAAACTCATGATATTGGTTCATGTAATAACCACTCCCGGTTAACGCCAGTCAAACCTGCGAAAAACAGGAAAATTTAAAAATTTTAAGACGGACACTTAATGAACCTAAAATGACCCCGAGTGTCATACCGGACTTAATTTGACCCCGTTATTGACCAAAGTGAGTTCCGGGGGACTCATGGCAACTTTCTGATCAATTTGGAAAATGTTGACTTTTCGCTGGAAAAGTCAACCGAGCGACGTTTTGGTCCACTCGAGGACCGTTTTGGATCCGAAAAGCTTAGCCGTCGTCGCAGCGGTCTTAGTTGAGCCGTTTCCTTGTAGCCCGCCAAGTTTCGTAATTTCTTGGGAAAAGTGCCCGTTCGGGGCCCGAAACGTCCGTTTTTCGCAAAACTGATTGGAAAATACCAACTAGATATTTTCCAAAAGTTGTGGGACCCACCTTGACACTTGTCAATTATATGGTGGTGTTAGTTTTGGGGGGAAAAGGTGTGGAGGAGGTGTGTTGGCCGAAATTAAGGGTTAAAAGAAGAAAAAAAAATAGAATTTTAGTTAGTTGATTAAATTAGAAAAGAAGAGAGAGTTTAGAGAGAGAAGGAGAAGAAGAAGAAGAAGAAGAAGAAGAAGAAGAAGAAGAAGAAGAAGAAGAAGAAGAAGAAGAAGAAGAAGAAGAAGAAGAAGAAGAAGAAGAAGAAGAGGGAAAGTTAGGGTTTGAGGAGAATCAAGCCCTTGGATCGTCTTGAAGCAAAGAGCAATCCCGTCCCCCTCATCCTCCTCTACGGTAATATCCAAACCGATTCTTGTTTTGATTATTTTGGAAGGTTAGGGTTTGGGTGAAACTATTAGTTTAAGGTGGTTTGGTGTTGGGGGAATTGTTGGAGATGTTTTAGAGGTGTTTGGATGGAAGAGATGACGTTTTCCGGTGACCGGAGACTCGGGAGGAGCTCCGGCCACCGTGGGTGGTGGCCGGCCGGCCATGAGGTGGCTGGACGGAGCTGGCAGCAGCCACCACATGGTGGCCAAGCCTCCCCTTAAACCCTAGGGTCTCGGAAAAGGAGTTTGGGTGGGGCCCACGTGCTCGGGTGCCCTGGTTTTATCGTTCGGGTGGTTTAAAACGTTCCCCGGA